>JARHVA010000872.1:1205000-1940000 GCA_037957365.1 Torreya grandis
CTTATCTTCCTTTGCAAATTATGTTCCTCTTTAACAAACAATTTAGCCTTTTCAATGTTTTGTAAGGAGTGAATGATACGTTAAGGCAGATTCTTCAAGGCAAGTACCATTAATGTCTTTGGTGTGTTATTTAAGTTTAGTCTGGAGAGATCTTGTTTCTACCACATACGATTTTCCTTATGAACAAGGCATTAAAAAACCCTTTTTTGTAAAATTGGATTCAATGGATTCTTTCAAGAGTCCAATTTGTACGGAGGGTGTTACGAGGTTTAAAGGCAGTTTGAAATCCAGTGATTTTTTTAATTTTAGCTAATGTTTTTGAGATTCCTCTGACATACAAAATGGTTATTTTACCTCTATATCCCTTTTGTATTCTCTCCCTCATGTATGCCCTATGGAGTGTTTTTTCAATGCTTCTCCTTTTATATCTAATAACCATTAATACATTTATGAGGTGATTATTGTCTTGTTCAAGGTGTTTGGGGTCCGAGATCCTAATTGGTTGTATCGCCAACGTATTAAAGATGGCTACATTCAGGCAAGGGTGGTGATGTGAATCTACCAATAGATAGAGGTCTATATACCCCATGGGCTAAAGAACAATTTGGTCTTTTGGAGACAAAAAGATCTAGGAAAGGTAGGAGTCTTTTTTGTTTCCTTTTCCATGGCAAAGTGGATTTTTTCCATCCTCCCATTAGGTGATTAGGAAAATTTTCTAGTTCTAATCCATGGGACCATTTGGCATTGGTATCATCAATGAATCTATCCCATCACTCAGATTTTAAGGGGTAGTCTTCTAAGGCTTTCATCTCAAAATCCTCCATGAATAGCTTTGCTACAATGGCTGATAATATTGAGCCCATCGGTACTCACATGGGTAAACTAAAGAACAATCCCTCTACTCAAGAACAATCCTCACATGTATCTCCATCACCATTGCAATCACTAAGTAGTGGTAAGGGATTATCTTTTTATTTTTGAACTGAGCATTTGCAAAATTTGCAAAGAAGAATCACATTGAGTAGAACTTCAAAACTACAAAAAAAAATTACAGTTCCATTTGTTGCTGGAACCAAGCAGTGAATTAAATGCACTTGTGTGAGAAAACATGGGGCCATTCCAGCCATTAGGGGAGAGTATTGTTGTCAACCTGGAGCTGTGCCCTATATCGAAGACGTGCACGAAATGGCCAGTCCTCTATCCCGCTGAAACAATGGGATCTTCTCACGAGGGTGGGTGCCTCAACAATGAGAAGAACCTCCAAAGAAGGCTGGACCCTATATGATGTATCGATGAGGATCTCTACTCTACGTTGCGGACTACCATGGAAAAGGGAGAAGGAAACTTAAAGGGGAAATCCTACCTAAAGGGGGTGATACACCAGAATTTTGATCCACTCAACTTGGAACCTTGAACACTGAACAAACAAGGGAAAAAGAAGACCTATGATTTCAATCAATCACTTATGCATAAGTATTTCATGGAGAGGTTCAATCCAATGGCCAAAACCTGAGGGAAAATGATGGAGAGAGGTCTGATACAAGACACTTTGCAGCCACCTAACATCCACTTACAGCTTCAGCAAGGACATAAAGAACACTTTAACATGACCTGCATAAGGATAATCTAGCAACTAGGTATGAACTAGAATTTGGGAAGGGAGAGAAATCTACCACTTATGCAAATTGCTGAATGAAATATACACTATGCCAACGCTTGAAATCTAAAAGTGCAGTCCTTCTATTAATCGAAGAGGTTACACAACTCACCAATGCAGAGTTTGGTCTAACCAAGAGAGATTGGATCGTATTTTAATCAACGCTGAAAGCCATTATATAGAAAATTACAAGAGGCCAAATATTAGCGTTGAAAATTTGAAAAGAAGGATTCACTTCGGTTAACTCAAGGCTTTACTTGGCCTTTCAATAAAATATGTTTTCTTTTATATTTACATGAAGCTTCTTGCGCTTGAGGAAGTGAACTTGTCTTTGTTATGAACCGCCCACCTCTCTTTGCATGGAAATCCATGCCAATGTTAATTTTAGAACTCTACGTGAGCTACTTGATGCTGAATTGTAACATTTGAAAGCTGAGTTAACCGTTTGGTACGCTGAGTTGGACGAAGAGATCATTCTCCTTCACATGAAAAGCTCCTAGTGAATGCGGCGTTTAACAATTAGTCAACTCTAAATCTTGAACAGTCAACTCGACATTCGAATTTAGAACTCCGGTCGAAGCTAAGTTGGACCCTTGGATGCGTGAGATGATTCGGAGATGAGCGGGACTTCAATAACCAGTCAACTGAAGCTTTGACCAGTATTTGAAAATAACTCCCGCTTGCATGTATTTTGTCCTATTCTGGTCTGCCTGTTCATGTCTATTTCTAGTGGGATTCTATATTTAGATGTGTTAGTCTATATTTCCTCCAGGATGCTCTTATTTCCTGTTACTTTTGGGTGTCTCGGCTTGGCTGTATTTTCTTCGGGTTTATTTCTGCAGAATTCCTTCGGACTTCTCTCTCTTTGGATACCTTCCTTTACTCTTATTTGTTCGGGCTCCTTTTCATAGTCGGGCTTCTCCTTTGGTCATTTCCCCGAATTTCTTAGGATTTTGTCCCTTTGCCTTTGCTCTGTCAGCCTTTTGTATTGAATGCTAAGTCATATTCCCGCAGAAAAATGTCCGCAAGAGTTATCTCGGTCTCTTCGGCTTAGTTTTAGCGGGCTTATTTTGCGCGGCCTTTCTTTGAATTTCTTCGGACTTTTTGTCCGAAGGTTTTCTTTGGTCTTCGTTCCTTACTCTGCTTGTTTTTTCGTGCTTTTCTTTGTACCTTCTTGCTTGGTGGCCTTCTGAATTTCTTCGGACTTTTTGTCCGAAGGAATTCCTTAAAGGAATTCCTTCGAACAAAAGTCCGAAAGAATTCATTATCTGCCTTCGCCTTTTAACTTTTCTGAATTTCTTCAAAATTTCTCATCGGCTCTTGGTCTTTGTTATCGGCTTTTGGTCCTCCATGTGTCTTCTGAATTCATTCGGACTTTTTGTCCGAAGGAATTCCTTCGGACAAAAAGTCCGAAGAATTTCTTCCCTTGCCTCTTTCTCCGAATGTGCCCTTCAAGAAATATGCCATGGTCCCTTCCGTCGACCAAGTGCCTTCCGCAAGGGCTCGTAACTATCCATTTTTGCCCTTCGGAAAAATTGGAGGACACCCGGGTTATTTGCCAAGGTTCTGAATTTGCTCATGTGCCTTCTCGAAGGGTACGTGCCCTTCGAGATTGTTGCAAATGACCCTTCCGAAGGGTACCCTGCCCTTCGGGATTCTTGTAATGGACTCTTCCGAATTAATCCTTGGCTTTTCCTTGCCTTTTGTTATTTCCTTCGGACTTTTGTCCGAAGGACCTTTCCAAAGACCTGTCTTTCGCGAAACCTTTTTGATGAACCATACCCTCGAAATTTTCCTGTTGTAGCAAAGGCCCCTTACCAAGGAAAACAATGTATTCTTCCTCCCTTGGCTAGAGACATGAACTTTCTAAATGGCAAAAGACAATCTGACTTGTGGAAGAATTGTCAACATTTCTAGTGACTCAGCTGGCTCAACATGCCTGCTATGCTTGAGAACCCAGACCATGTATAGACACTATTCGAATTCCCAAATGGTGAACCTGATTTCTGAAATCTGCTCTGATCATGGCTGTAGTAACCTCCTCCAAAATAAGAAGGGAAACACACGAAAGTAGAAAAACTAAGAAGCAAATGTGCAACAAACACTTATTGAACAAAATTGGAGCAAACTATTGTGCTTGAACAGCGCTTGGAGGAAAGCAAAAACAACTAAATAACCTAGCTAACCATGATAAAGCATGATCCGCCTGGATCAAATGGGAAATTATTGAATTTACTCCTTCCAAGAGATGGTAGAAGTTGCAAGGCAAGTTGTTTATTAGTCATAACCTTTGATGAGGCATTTGCCTTGTCAACCAAATGTATTAGCATCTTCTCAAATGGGCCATCAACAGCAAACCAGTCACCAACAAAGACAAACTCACCAAGTATTTCCTGATCATTTTCAGATTGCTTGTCATCTATCACCATGTCAAGTGATACCCCATCTATGCATGCCTTTTGAGTGACCACATCCTTCTTATTGACTGCTGCAAGTTCATCGAGCTCTTCAAGGAGCTTTGAGTATGCAACCCAATCTGTACTGGGATCTTGGATACGTGATTCTTGATCAAATTTCTCATAAACATGCTCTTTAATAGCCACCATATCCATACAAAGCTCTTCAATCTCTTGTAGAGATTCAAAGTACAGCTGCCAATCATCTTTTTGTTCCTCATTTTGATCTATTTGAACTGAATCAGCTGTCACGCTATCTGGATCCTTCTCAATAGGAGATACCTGTAACTCATGTATGACTTCAATTTGTACTAGCCCCTCTTGAAGTTCCTCTACATCAAGATCAGTCTTCTCACTCTCAACTATAATTGGATGCTCAACTACAACCTCAAGTGAAGTATCAATAGGAAATTCTTCCTTAAACACATCTGAAGCATCTTCTACACACTTTGTAAGAACTTGACCTGTAGCTGTAACCTCTTTCTCAATCCTCCAAAGAGCAGGCTCCTCCTAAGTAAGGGGAATGACGGGAGGGTGATGAAATTCATTTGTTTGAGGGGGAAAATAAAGCATGGGAGGTTGATCATGATCAGATTTTGGAATCTTGAGAGCAATGGAATTATCTAGGGAGTTTTGGAGGGGAGGGAAAGAGAAATTCATAAAGACCTTTGTATTTTGTTCCTTCCATTTGGCCATTACCTCATCAAAGTCTGGAACCTGTTTGTCCTCTTGGACAACCTGAGCTTGAGGGATGATTGGTGAGGTAATGGGACTATAGGAAGGTCTAGTCTCATGAATAGTCACTTGAATAGGCTCTTGACTCCAACTGGGAAGCTCCCTTGGCACACACTGGGCATGGTTAAGAACTTCATGAGAATAAGAAGCACAATAGCCCTTTGTAAACAATTGGTTTAACTCGATTTTCTGCCTTTCCCAAGCCTCCATCTTTTCTAATGCAAGAATACATAGTCCATTTATCTCTTCTGGATCATTGGACACATTTTGAAATAGACCATTCACTTCCTCATACTGAGAGTTAGAACAAACCTTTTTTGCATATGCTAGTATTCTGAACTCTATTTCATTCATTTTTTCTGGAAGGCAATACTATTCATATGCAACATCATAGCCATATGGGGAAGATGAAATCTGGTCTTGAGACTGATATGGCTCACAAGGAAGGTAAGATTCACGCTCTTGATAATAAGGATCTTGAGAAACTTGATTAGGCTCAACATAGCTTTGATAATACCCTTGATAAGGCTGATTAGGCTCATAAAAAGGCTCATGTATCATGGTCAGGGTGGTATGATCCATCATTGGGCTGATAAGGAAATATACCATACGAATTCTCTTCATACACAGCCATCAAAATTCATTTGCGAGAATAAAAATAGACTTACATGGACACTGTCCCTGAACTTGTTAGAAACAATTGTTTGAGCTTGGAATCACCAAATACTTCTTGAAGAATACTGCTACAACTGAAATTTCATCAAGACCAGCGAAAATAGGTCCCACCGGGCATGCCAAACACTGTTGTCAACCTGGAGTTGCGCCCTGAATCGAAGACATGCATGAAATGGCCGGTCCTCTATCCGGCTGAAACAATGGGATCTTCTCACGAGGGTGGGTGCCTCAACGGTGAGAAGAACCTCCAGAGAAGGCTGGTTCCTGTATGATGTACCGATGAGGATCTCTACTCTACGTTGCGGACTACCATGGAAAAGGGAGAAGGAAACTTAAAGGGGAAATCCTACCTAAAGGGGGTGATACACCAAAATTTTGATCCACTCAACTTGGAACCTTGAACAATGAACGAACAAGGAAAAAGGAAGACCTGTGATTTCAATCAATCACTTATGCATAAGTATTTCATGGAGAGGTTCGATCCAATGGCCAAAACCTGAGGGAAAATGATGTAGAGAGGTCTGATACAAGACACTTTGCAACCACCTAACATCCACTTACAGCTTCAGCAAGGACATAAAGAACACTTTAACATGACCTGCATAAGGATAATCTAGCAACTAGGTATGAACTAGAATTTGGGAAGGGAGAGAAATCTACCACTTATGCAAATTGCTGAATGAAATATACACTATGCCAACGCTTGAAATCTAAAAGTGCAGTCCTTCTATTGATCGAAGAGGTTACACAACTCACCAATGGCAGAGTCTGGTCTAACCAAGAGAGATTGGATCATATTTTAATCAACGTTGAAAGCCATTATATAGAAAATTACAAGAGACCAAAGATTGGCGTTGAAAATTCGAAGAGAAAGATTCACTTCGGTTAACTCAAGGCTTTACTTGGCCTTTCAATAAAATATGTTTTCTTTTATCTTTGCATGAAGCTTCTTGCACTTGAGGAAGTGAACTTGTCTTTGTTATGAACCACCCACCTCTCTTTGCATGGAAATCCACGCCAATGTTAATTTTAGAACTCTACGTGAGCTGCTTGATGCCAAATTGTAACGTTTGAAAGCTGGGTTAACAGTTTGGTATGCTGAGTTGGACGAAGAGATCATTCTCCTTCGCATGGAAAGCTCCTAGTGAATGCGGCGTTTAACAATTAGTCAACTCTAAATCTCAAACAGTCAACTCGACATTCGAATTCAGAACTACGGTTGAAGCTAAGTTGGACCCTCGGATGCGTGAGATGATCCAGAGAAGAGCAAGACTTCAATAACTAGTCAACTGAAGCTTTGACCAGTATTCGAAAATAGCTCCCACTTGCATGTATTTTGTCCTATTCTGGTCTGCCTGATCATGCCTATTTCTGGCGGGATTCTATATTTAGATGTGTTAGTCTATATTTCCTCCGGGATGTTCTTATTTCCTATTACTTTTGGATGTCTCAACTTCGCTGTATTTTCTTCGGGTTTATTTCTACAAAATTCCTTCAGACTTCTCTCTCTTCGGATACCTTCCTTTACTCTTATTTGTTCGGGCTCCTTTTCATAGTCAGGCTTCTCCTTTGGTCATTTCACCGAATTTCTTCGGATTTTGTCCCTTTGCCTTTGCTTTGTCAGGCTCTTGTAGTGAACGCTAAGTCATATTCCCGCAGAAAAATGCCAGCAAGAATTATCTCAGTCTCTTCAGGTTAGTTTTATCGGGCTTATTTTGCGTGGCCTTTCTCTGAATTTCTTCAGACTTTTTGTCCGAAGGAATTCCTTCGGACAAAAGTCCGAAGAAATTCTTTGGTCTTCATTCCTTACTCTGCTTGTTTTTCCTTGCTTTTCTTCAGACCTTGCTTCGTGGCCTTCCGAATTTCTTCGGACTTTTTGTCCGAAAGAATTCATTATCTGCCTTCGCCTTTTAACTTTTCTGAATTTCTTCGGAATTTCTCATCGGTGCTTTGTCTTTGTTATCGGCTTTTGGTCCTCCATGTGTCTTCCGAATTCATTCGGACTTTTTGTCCAAAGGAATTCCTTCGGACAAAAAGTCCGAAAGATTTCTTCCCTTGCCTCTTTCTCCGAATGTGCCCTTCGGCTTTTGAAATGTGCCCTTTGGGAAATATGCCATGGTCCCTTCCGCCGACCAAGTGCCCTCCGCAAGGGCTAGTAACTGTCCCTTTTTGCCCTTCGAAAAGATTGGAGGACACCCGAGTTATTTGCCAAGGTTCCGAATCTGCTCCTGTGCCTTCCCGAAGGGTACGTGCCCTTCGGGATTGTTGCAAATGACCCTTCCGAAGGGTACCCTGCCCTTCGGGATTCTTGTAACGGACTCTTCCGAATTAATCCTTGGCTTTTCCTTGCCTTTTGTTATTTCCTTCGGACTTTTGTCCAAAGGACCTCTCCAAAAACCTGTCTTTAGCGAAACCTTTTTGATGAACCATACGCTCGGAATTTTCCTGTTGTAGCAAAGGCCCCTTACCAAGGAAAACAATGTATTCTTCCTCCCTTGGCTAGAGACATGAACTTTCTAAATGGCAAAAGACAATCTGACTTGTGGAAGAATTGTCAACAAGTATGAAGTAGCAAGTCCACTTTGGAAGAACAAGGATGGGCAGCTGAAGGCGTCAAGAGGTTATATTGTTTTAGTTAATCACATTTTCATATTTATATACAATTTATTCTCACCACTTGTAACATACATGCATAGCAAAGAAGGAAGAAGAGAGGAACCCCAAGAGAGCAAGTGCTCCAAGAAAGAAGTTGAAAAAACACTTTTGGCAATGAGAAGCATTGCAATGGTTGGCAACAATGGTGTATTATGCACATGAGTGGCATCTAAAATCAAAGAAGTGCTCTCAAGGTGAAAGAGAAGAGCATGATGCTTGGTCAATGATAGCATGGTAAGGAAGCACTCAAGTTGAGTAGTACTTCACAAAGAATACTACTGATTTCATGGGTGTATAGCATACAAACCACCTTGATTAAATGCATTTCTATACATGATACATTTTTGTTTGATGCAAATTTCAACTTGTGATTTCATGGGTGTATTGTTTTAATTAAACACATTCATATTTATATACAAGTCATGTATGGATTATTCTCGCCGCTTCTAACATATATGCATAGCAAAGGATGAAGAAGAGAGGAACCCCAAGAAAGCAAGCACTTCTAGCAATGAGAAGCATTACAATAATGGACAACAATGGTGTATCATGCACACGAGTAGCATCTAAAATCATGCTAATAAGCCAAAGAGTTGTTCTCAAGGTGAAAGAGAAGAGCAAGATGCTTGGTCAATTATAGCAAGGTAAGGAAGCCCTCAAGTCGAGTAGCACTTCACAAAGAGTACTACCGATTTCATGGGTGTGTAGTTTAGCATACACACCACCTTGATTGAATGCATTCCTATACTTGGTACATTGTTGTTTGATGCAAATTTCCATTTGTGATTTCATGGGTGTATAGTTTGGCAAACACACCACCTTGATTGAAGGCATTTATATACGTGATTCATTCATTATTGTTTGTTGCAAATTTTCATTTGTGAGATACAAATAGGGGGTAGCTATGAAGAAGAGGTTTTCAATTCAACCATTCACATAAGATGTTTCCACTTGTTCTACCATGTAAACTTAGGCCTAACAATTTTTGTCATGTATGTTTCACTATAACAATGGGTTGTAGTAGGGTGGAATGAATATGATTTGCACATGACAGTTGTGTTAATTGACATTCACAAATAGGGGGTTGTAGCATGTATGATCATATTGGATTTGGCCGAAAAATATAGTTGTGACAACTCACTCTTTGGATTACTCTCTATTGGAAAGAGGTGAAGTAAAAGGGAGAAAAGGAGCTCACCACTCTTTCCATTAGGGAGGGAGGAAGGTCCAAGCATAGATTTGAAATCATGGAGCATCAACAAAAAATAATTATTTCTAAAAGTAGCTTCTAATGGCCATGAATGGATGTCACTCAAGGAAAATCACTTCAAAGACATGATGGTACCTCCAAAACCAATATTATTCTTGTACGGCAACAAGTTGGAACAACAATAACTCTCTGTGAGGAAGAGGATAGACCGCTACTCTTTCCTTTAAGGAGGAGGAAAGGGAAACTTCAGCATCATATTGGTGCAAGAACAAGTTTCAATCATGATATAATGAGGATGTTTTAAAATCCTTGTGAGCCTTACACGTTAAATGAGGAGGAAGCGGAGCATTATTACCTTCCATTGAAGACTTTTTTCTCAACGTACCAAGGGTTTCGGCTTAACATTCAGGATGCCTTAGGGATGGGAATAAAACATCTCCCTTCACTTTGAAATATTAGGAACATCCCAAAGATGTTGGACATCCCCCATGGATGTCCCCCTTTGCTAAAATATAATATGGAGACAAACTGTCATCCCCAGGACGTCTATTGACATCTCAAGAGTCGTCGGTGTTTAAAATAACACCCAAGAAAAACAATTAAAAATAAATAAACCTAAACCTAGAAAAGAGTCAAATCAAATCCTCCCACCCTATTGCAACTCACCTAAACGTTTAACCCATTTCATTTTGCAAAAAGAAAAAACGAGGTGGAAAAGAGAAGAAAGAAGAAAAAGAACAAAGAGGAAGATAGAGGAATTCCAGCCAAAGGAAAGTCGCCGCATTTTCGAAATATGTCTTTCCTTCATATTATTTATTTTTATTAGTAAATCACAAACGCATGGTGGTTTTTTTTTCAAATTTAAATTAACAAATGATGTGATAATCATCAATCTGATTTTTTCAACACGTTGAACCAATTAACAATGAAATTTTTCATTGTTCATTGGTTCAATGTGTGAAAAAAATTAATTTATTACAACATTTTAATGTTTTGTCAATATTACGTTTAGACACGTCCACTAAATTTTGGTGACATCTTGAACATTTTATTAAAAAAATCAGATTGACATGCTGAAAGGAAATTGCAGTTGATTGACTATAATTTGTGTTCTCTACCAATTATTTTTGCTAGTGGTCATAAGTACTTCATGTTGTTCATTACTCACTATAGCAAAATGGCCAAAATCAATTTTTTGAAGCAAAAATCAAAAGCTTTCAAAAAAATTCAAAAGTATCAAACAATAGTTAAAAATGAAACACAATCCCATATTGGGACATTGATGACTAATAATGATGGTGAATTCATATCAAAGGTGTTTGAAGCCTATCTCAATAAAAATGGGATCAAGCATCATCCCACAAATACTCACACTCCTCATCAAAATGGAGTAGTTGAGAGAATAAACAAAAAAAATGATGAACACGGTTAGAGCAGTGTTGTATTTCAAAGGAGTAAATCTGCATTTCTGGGTAGAAGCAACTCAAACAGCAGTCTATCTTTGAAACAGATCATCATCATCAACAGCTCTTCAAATAAAGACTCCATGTGAAGTTTGATGTTGTCATCCTCCTTCAGTGTGCCATCTTCGGGTTTTCGGATCGACATGCTATGCATTGATTCCCAAGGAGAAAAGGAACAAGTATGACCACAGGGGTCAAAAATACATATTTTGGGGATATTTAGAATCCTCAAAGGCCTACACACTATTTGATGAAAAAAACAAGAAGTTTCTCATTGCAAGAAATGTTGTTTTTTGTGAAACCAAAGGACACAACTAGCATTGATCGACAATTGAGTCGACTTGAGAAATTTGCAAAATTTGATGTTTTCAAGGAGAGTGATATGGAGATCCCAAACAATGAGGGGGCGGAGGGTGGAGGCAGACAGGTGGCGGCATGTAATTGGGAATCAATTGAATTTGTTTTGTCTCCTGTAATTGAAAAAGAAACTCCCCCAGAGGAATAAATTGAAACTTCATCAGAAGATAAACACATGTTTCTAGAACAAAAGTTAGAAGATGAAGGATCTTCAAATCAAGAAAATGAGGCACTAGTTGTTCTGTAAGAAACACAAAAAAATATGCCAAACTGGGCCATACAAACATTGAAAGATGTTCGACCAGATGAAGTTGGAAAAACAGGTACTTGAAGTGCACATATAGCAAAACAACAAACAAACAAGTTCCTAGAAGAGATTCAAGATAAGCTAGAAAAGAACACTTTGGACAACTCTTCAAAAGAAGAAATCAATATTGCTTTAAATTCAAAACCAACTTCCTTCAATCAAGCTGAAAAGCTTGATGCATGGAGAAAAACAATGAAAATTGAATAAGATGCCTTGATCAAGAATGGAACTTTGAAGTTAGTTGATCCTCCACTCAATTGTAAACCCATTGGTTGCAAGTGGGTCTTTCAAAACAAATACAAAGCAGATGACTCATTTGATAATCACAAAACAAGGCTTGTCGCAAAGGGATATGCTCAAAAATAAGGATCAGACTATAAGGAGACTTTTGCACCAATAGCGAAATGGACTACTATTTGGACATTTTTAGCTTTAGCATCACAAAACGGATGGAAAGCTCATCAAATGGATGTTAAAACTGTTTTTCTAAATGGTGATCTCAAAGAAATTGTTTACATGACTCAACCAGAAGGTTTTGCAATTGATGGCCAAGAGCACAAAGTGTGCAAGTTGGAGAAATCATCACGTGGATTGAAACAAGCCCAAGAGCATGGTATGAAAAGCTCACTAAGCACCTTTTGAGCATGAACTTCAAACGTTTTGAGTTCGAATATGCAACTCTTTTTGTTAAAATAGTTGACAAAACGGTTGCATATCTAGTTGTATATGTGGATGATATGTTCCTCACAAGAAATAATTAAAGGTACACTAAAAAGTCAAAGCAGAATGATGAAAGGTTTTGAAATAACAGATTCAGGTCACCTTCATTACTATTTGGGTATTGAAGTGATTCAAAAATCAAGGTACATTTTCAACAAAAGTATATTGGTGAAATTCTAAAAAAAATTGGAATGACAAACTATAAACCACTCAGTATTCCCATGGAACAACATACGAAGTTGACATCAAAAGATACTACAAACTTTTTAGATGCAACTAAGTATAGACGACTAATTGGAAGTTTGATCTATGTAAACACAACTAGACCAAACATTTTATTTGCTAATGGTGTTTTTTCTAGATTTGTGCAACAACTTGAGAAACTCACTGGGTAGCAACAAATAGTGTTCTTCAATAGTTAAAGGAAATACAGGATTTTGGGCTTAAATACTCCAAGGCAGTGGACTTCAAACTAATTGGATATTCGTATTCAGATTGTGCAGGTGATTTTGAAGATGGGAAAACCACTTTAGGTTCCTATGAATTTATGAATAGTAGTCATCAATTGGAAGTCAAAGAAGCAATTAGTGTTAGCAATTTCTTCAGCATAAGCAAAATATATGGCAGCTTCAAAGGCAACTAGGGAAATATTATGGCTCAGCAGGATTCTTGTAGATACGCAGAAACAATAGGTTTTATCAACACCACTCATTGTTGATAACACTTCTCAATTCAAATGGCATGAAATCCAATATTTCACAACCCAACCAAGCACATCAATACCAAATTCCATTTGATTCAGCATTATGTGAAAGACGACAATGTAAAATTGAAACATTGTCCAACTACAAAGCAATTAGCATTTGGAAGAGAGAAATTTGAAAAATTCAAAAGCATGCTTGGTCTCACTATAACCCCTACGGATTGAAGGAATGTCATATTATTGTACATAATCCTAAGTGTAGTACCTTTTGTCTTCATGTGGAATCTGAACAGTCATCTTAAAGATGAACTGAATAGTCACATTTTTTACTATTTATATGTACTCTTGCATCTCATTTAATGGAAGGAATACAAATATGGGTTTGCACCAAATTACATAGTCTAAATTATTCAGTCCATTCCTGGCCTGGCAAATAAAACATCCCCGTTCACTTTGAAATATTAGGGACATCCCCCATGGATGTGCCCCGTCACTAAAATGTAATACGGAGAAACCATGTCATCCCCAAGACGTCTATTGACGTCTCGAGGGTCATCAATGTTTTTAGAAACACCCAAGAAAAACAATTAAAAAAATTAAACCTAAACCTAGAAAAGGGTCCTACCAAAGCCTCAATGCAACTCACCTAAACGTTGAGCCCATTTCATTTTGCCAACACAAAAAGAGAAGTGGAAAAGAGAGGAAGAAGGAAGAAGGAAGAATAAAAAGAACAAAGAGGAAGATAGAGGATTTGCAGCCAAAGGAATGTCATCACATTTTCCAAATATGTCTTTCCTCCATTTTATTTTTAGTAAATAGCAAATGCATGGTGTTTTTTTTTTCCAAATTTAAATTAACAAATGATGTGATAATCATCAATCTGATTTTTCAACACGTTGAACCAATTAACAATTAAATTTTTCATTGTTCATTGGTTCAATGTGTTAAAAAATCATATTTATTACATCATTTAAATGTTTTGTCAGTTTTACGCAGATACACATCCCCTAGATTTTGGTGACACCTGAACGTTTTGGGGACTCAGGGACTTGGAGGGAATGTCCCCAAATTTATATTTTTTTTAATATCTTGATTGTTTTTATTATTAAAAAACCTACCACCCAAGAAAAAAGATAGTATTTTTACAGAAACATTGAACCTAATCCCAACAGAATCTTGAAAAACATTAAATAAATTTTAAACCCCTAAATTTCATTGAATAAAATTAAATATTTCGATATTAAATTTTATATATTATTTTAATAGCAATCCCCAAAAATTGATATTTTTTTGTCCTAGAAATCCCATCCCCGAGACTTGGTAACTATGTGTTTTGTTCTATTTTGTCTTTTGGTTTTTTGTTCACTTGAAATGTGCTGAAAAATGACTTTTTTGCACTTGAAATGTGGTGAAAATAACTTTTTGGCACTTGAAATGTGCTGGAAAATGACTTTTTTACACTTGAAATGTGCAGAGAAAATGCAAATTTTTGGTTTTCAGAGCTTGAGATGTGTTTAATAATTTATTTATTTTTTTGTATTTTGCACTTGATATGTGCTGAAAAATGATTTGTTTAACTTGAAATGTGTGAAAAAATGAAATGTATTTTTGACAATGTTTTCTTTTGATTTTCCAAGGCAAGATGAGTTTCATTAGTGATGAGGATGACGGAATGAAAGAAATTGAATTGTACAGTTGGAGTTGGGGAAAGGAAAGAGTTGAGGGCACTCAAAATGAAAGTTCAATTCGGTGTTCTTCGGTCTTTGATTGCCCATCAAATGCAAAGGGGATATTCAACCCCAAAAGAACCCATTGCAACAGTTTACAAGGACTTGACACAAAAAAATGAAGTAATTCAGAGGGAAGTCAGCATTGGAAACAAATTACTTGTGACCTTGAGTGGAAGGGAAGCATTACTATAGTTAATGGATAGTTTCAGCACATCTCTGGTAAAGGGGTAGTTTCAGCAGCCCATATAGATATACTGGCATACCGATGTACTAAACTTACACTTGGCAAGATGACTGAAATGTTGAGGATGTTTAACGGAGATATTTCTACACCATCTGCTAGTGGCCCTTGCTCTAGGACTTCCATGCATGTTTCTAATACTACAATTACTTAGGTTACAACTTTTGAGGTGAATTAGGTGGAACTCAAGGGGAAAAGAAAGGCCATGGGTTCAGCTCCAAACCCGGTTATAGATGTGCTAATGTGTAGGTACGAAAGAATGTGGATAATGTTAGTGGGAAATTCTTCTTTGCCGATGGTATTCTGTTTCATGTTGATCAATATCCTTAGTACAAGGAGGCATTCGCCAAGGCATCCAAAGCAAGTTCATCTTATCTGCCTCCTAGCAAAACCAAATTAAGAACCACCATCCTCGATAAATATATAAGTACATTATACACACCAAGTTTATGGAATGGTTCAACCCAAACAACTCTTCAGGCAGCTTTTCCCTGAGAGTTTCCAAACATCTTTAATAGTCAATGACAATGCTGAGGTAAGATGAGATGATGAAGCAGCACTCTTGATCATAAACATATCTTTATGAAGAGATCAATGAAGTAAGGTGAGATGATGAAACAGCACCCTCAATCATAAACATATCTATTTGAAGAAATCAATGAAGTCTATAACAAATGCAAGAAAAACATTCTGATTACTCTCTCAAATAAGGATCTAAAAACAAAAAAAAATGAAACAGAAGCACCCATCATGTTGAGGTCTCTAACCTGTTAGTTGTAAATAAAGGCGATCAAACATATCTGAAACATGTTGTTTGATTGCAGTCTCTGCAGCCTGCAAACATCATTCACAAATGAAATCAAAATACTGAGCTGTAAACAAATTATAATATCATGAAAAATATCTAAATATCTCAAAACCTGATTATAATACGTGTAACACACAAATTATCAAATGGCAATCCCAAGATACATTATAGAAATGAAAAATGGCACTGCCTCAAGGGTATCTTGCATCAAGATATTCAAATATGCAGTGGGCTACATAGCATATCACAAATAATGGCAATGTTCTAAAAAACATATATAGAATAATTAAGATGTGGCCAAGTCCATAGCAAATTTAACAAAATATTACCAAAGTTTTTTGGAAAACTCAAACCACCTTAATAGCATAATCCGGAAGGCCTGCCTCAGGTAATACTTCATGCATCCTTTTGACATCGGCAGACATTACTCCTGAGATCACAACATTATGAGTTTCAGAACTAGATCAACAAGGAAATTTGAAATGTGAGTCCAGGATCATGGTTTAACATTACTGTTTGCTTATGAACATGTTATAACTATTTTGAGTTTAATTAGACATAAAACTAAGAATAGTGATAAAAGTAAAATGCTTAAAAGAAGATCCATTCACGGCACATAGATAATCCAAAAGCAGAAACAGAGTTTAAGAGAAAAAATGGTTAAATGGTTCATTTTTGGAAGAAACCATAAAGGCACAAAATCAAAGATTGTTCTTTTAAGTGAAGACAGCTAATATGTATTACCTTAAATTATTTTTTTATAATGGAACGGCTAGTAACGTAGAATGTTCTATAATTGTAATTTTAAAAAAGATTTAAGTTACCAGCAATAAACCTGACATCATCCTATGTTTGTTTTCTGAACCATATGATTTTTATTTTGCATCATGATTTAATTGTAAATACCTTTCTGATGCATGTCCAATGTAACGTGAAGACCAGGTTAGACATGAAAAACAAAATAGCGAGGAATTATATAACATAAATGTAAAGTAAAACTCCCAATCACATACGAAAGTTCAGTGAGGCCTTCTCCTAACCACCAGCAGTAGAAACACCATTATATTGCATCTATCAGTCCACATAATCATGGTGCCATAAGGTATAATGATAAAATATAAACGAAGAGCACAACTCTAATACCACAAAACATAATAGGTAAGGACTACCGCTCCGTGGATAAATTCTAACATCAGTATTCCCACAAATCTAACATGACATACCAATCAAGAAGCCAAAAATTTTAGCTGGAAGAAAATCTTTCTAGATGGCCAAACATTTTGATATCTAAAATTCTGTAAAAACCCAATGGCCCTCTCCATATTTCATCTTTTACAAGAATGGGGAATAACATATCTCACAGTTTTCTACCATTATTAAGCAGTTTTGCAACGAAAACCAAGTTATCGCAGAAATGGCAAATTCCTGAAAGGGATACTGTATAGAAACTCACAATTAACAAAATATAATGTTACAAGGTTCTGAAAAGTACTAGGCATAACCAAAAATGTGAATACAACAAAGAAAATAATTTTAAAGTCTGTGAAGGACTCTAGTTTAGCCATACCTAATCAAATAATAAAAATCACAGCATTTGCATTGTTCAATGAAAATGATCATAGGCAATCACATAATTATCAAGATCATTCATTGTACATTGCATTATCTGTAAGCTGGTTGCTACGAGTGTCTCATGGGACTTGAAGGCCCAGGAATACACTCCAATTAGATATTATGAAGCTGACAAATCTTGATTGGTAAAAAAATGAAAAAAACATTATTGTGCATCTCAAGCACATCCTCCTTGAAGAAGAGAAAAACATAGAAATGCAAACAAGGATCTTGTACTCTTTTCAAATCTAAACTTCTTGCATTTTACAAAAGAAATAAAATAGCAACATAAGATACCATAAATCCGAGTGGTGCCCAGAGTACCATATAATTCAGTGCAAACAAAATAAAATAATACTGAAAAAGGTAGTTAAAACACGTGAACAGATCTTCGGTGATTGTAAAAGTATTGGATCTATCATTTCCCTTTGTTTACCTATTTAGGGGTACATGCATGTTTACACGATAAGAATACAATAAGAATACACACATAAACAGAAGAGAATAGATATGTAATAACAAATAACAATAATATAGAGAAGATTCCATTGGTGGTTGATGTGACTCCACACTACTTTCTATGTGTTCAATGCAAGGTGCAAGTCATTTTATTATATTACTAATAACTATTCTCTTGTTAGCTATTCATCTACTTCCCCCTCAAAAAAATGGTCAGACTCCAAGCTGGCATATCATTACATAACCATATTTGATTGGGAATTTGTGAAATTTATAATGTTCCACAAAGCCCCCATTTGTGAGTGTCTTTCAAATTAAATGCAAATTGTAAACTGCTGCTGCTACTTTGAGTAAACTTCAAATGACAGTGAATAAAATGTAGATTATGGGACAAAAAGGCGGCATGGTCAGAGAGGGGGCCAAGAAGTTGAACGGTTAATTCGATGGTGGAGCAACATGGAAGAAGATAACGGCTACAACATGCAGCCAATTCTAAAAATCCATCAAGTGAAGTACAAAGTAAAAGCGAAAGCCGAAGCAATAGCCAAGGCTGAAGCATGACTAGAAGTTAGACCCAAGGCCGGAGCCAAAACCAAGAAACAGTTCAGCCAGAACCAATGGACCCTACACCACTCGCAAGGAGTGAGTAGAGATTGCCATAGCCCCTTCCGGCGGAAGTGCAGACTTGCCAACTAGGTTGGGTCGGAGGGTGCTGCAAGAATATCACATGAAGAGTTTGAGGCAGCCCGAATGACAAGTTAGAAAGAAGAAGAAAGAAATCATATTAATGTCCACAAATGATCAAAAGTAGGTCAATGGGATTGAAGGATACAGCCATTAAAGTTAAAACGTTCTAGGAAGAAAGAGTCCTAGAGGTGAACCAAAGAAATAAAGTACAAAGACAAAATAAAGCGGCGTGCCACTAACACAAGTGGCAAAGAAACCAATACAAATAGTGATTGAGGGGTGAACAAAAGCCCTGAGAGCATGTGCCAATGAAGACTGGAGGCAAATCTCATCGAATGTCTCTGCCTGTGCCTAAAGTAGAGGAATCATCTAAGCCATTATCAATTATGAGAGACCTGATAATGTTGTCCAGTGAGTATACAACGTCGGAGGAGCCAGGTTGGGGGATCCTAGGAGGAAGTAGGACACTTCCTCTAGAATCTCCCCTAACATCGAAGGCCGATGTAACTCCCTTAGTAGAGAAGAAGCTTGTAATATCAATTTGCCCCTGTGATCTAAGGGGCAGCTGGCAAGCAGTAGATCCCTATCGTCGGAGAGGGGTGAAGCTTGGAGATTTGAGTAGTCCGATTAGTAGTGATGCATTGGGAGAAGCGTCGCCAAGCTAATCTATCAACTCTAATGTGTTATGTACCGATGTCCAAAGGATGCTTAGTGTTGTCAAACCCTTGAATGGGTTGAAAGAAAGAGGTGATCAATATGGGATCTCTAAAGCCTCTAGGCTCCTCCTATAAGGATATGTGCCGAAAAGTGATAGCCTCATGAAGATAAAGAGCCAAAGACCGTTGGTTTGTATATCTGAAGAATGTAGCTAGAGTGTTGTCTGAGTCTTTGTAGAGGTAGTGATATCTTCCCTAGATCTCATAATAAATGGGGCATCATCTAAAAATGAAGCGTTCCTCGGTCTTCACCTCTTGGAGGGACCACAGACGACAGATTTGGTCCTGACAAAGAATGTGATGGTCTATTTCAACCTGCCACTGGTGGGAACAAACTCTCATCTAGCCAAGGGGAAACCTTAAGTGATGAGACCAATGGCACTGAGATAATGAGGGTAACGAATGATACTGTCCACCACCTATAAGAAATGATCGGCACAGAAAGCAAGCATGGGACTGAGCAACTCACGAGGGGGGGGATCCAAGTGGTTTGGATATATTGTCTATAGATGTCCTCTCTAGCAGCCCTAGTGATGATGTCCTGAGTGGGAAGGAGCTCAGGTGGGGCATTCAGGGAATACATGAAAGTGGGTAGCTTGTCAATAGAGATGCCAATGGAAAGGAGCAGTCGAGTCTCAAAGTACCAACAATGCCAATTTTTGGTGGGGACTAGTGAAGCAATCCTCTCTGAAGAGCAAAGTGCTAAGTAGGGATATCTCTCATGACCAGAAGCTAAGTCCCCTAAGGATCTGAGCGTGTGGATGTAGAAATTAAGCCTGAAGATAGTCTCAAGGCGTAGCAGGTGGGCAGCAAACTCAGCCTAGATGATGCATTGAGGAACTGTCTATTTGCAATGGATCATGTGTTGCAACATGAGAGTCTACACCCTCTCAATACGGTCCCAATCAACGCCCACCAGGCTAGGTTGCCAAACCTCTAAACCATACAAAATTGTAGGTTTGATGATAGAATCAAACAAGCATAACTTGGAAGGGACATCCTAGAAGTGGATCTAGAAACACTAACACTCCATAAAAGAAAGAGAGGCATACCCCTTGCAAAGGTGTGGTTGAGTGGCAAACTTCAACCAAAAAAGGACTAGCATGGAAAAGGGACCTAGCGACACGCAAGATAGTTCATGGATCCCTGTTGAAGAAAGGGTCAAGCATAGGGATGTGTTTGGTAGAGCCAAGAAGGCAGAAGAATGTCCAACGCACCCCTTCTTAAAGAGGAGAATCGTACTCGAAGAGCCATGTCAGAAGCAACCTGTAACCAAATCCATGGTTATCATATCAACTCCATCTCCAAAAAAGTAGAAGCAACCAATGTTCACTAATGACAAATTAGAGGATTCTATACGACATTGCAAGACGTGTTACAATTTGGACTGCCAATGGGCACACATATGAATGTCTTTGGTTGTGGTACTTTCCAACCACACTTCAAGGAGTGGCCATTGATAGGGACACAATACACCAATGCACCAAACATTGATAAGGTTAAATGGGTGAAACTGAGGAAATCATTTGAGAATGAATTTGAGCTCCTCAAATATGACAATGAGATTGACGTGAAAATCTGAAAATCTATGTGTGCAATATAGGGAGGCTCTGATACAGGCGCCCTTTCCCTAAGTTATATCATTCTACTTATATGACAAGAAAACCCAACAATTGTTGGTTAAACACAACCATCAACAACCAAACATACTAACGAGAGTCATTAAAAACAACCTAAGACAATCATTAACCGCATAACAAATATGATGGTCTACATGGCCCTTGATCTATCTAGGTGCAATATAAGTGTTTGGGAGGTCCTACAACCACTTTTCATCACTATGAATGAAGCCTCCCCTAAGAAGGAATGCAACTTAGGAACTTGCCTATATTATACCATTTTTTAGCTTGATAGATAGGGGCATGCTATTAGATTGTTTCTAAAAAAAGATAGCCTCAACTTGCTTAGAATATAGTAGCCTTTTTTCTAGTTTAGCCATAGATTAGTGCAGACCACTTAGATTACTCTGACCTCATTCCATTTCAGCATCATAGCCCTTAACACTTCATCTTGTCATCATGCATCCCCATACCTACATCCAATAGATTGTGAACATAGCATTCAAGAGCATGACTTCTGGGAACACATCAATCACAATTAAAGTTCACCTTGGTGATGTTACAAAGCAAGCTCTCACAGAATCGGGTGTTATCAAATTTGTTTTGTAACGAGTTAATCTTGTTTTGATTTGCTTATCTTAGATACTTATTTTTCATTTGCAACCACATACACTTAGTATACATCTTGTTTTCAATTATTTACATTGAAGTATTTATAGTAAGAAAGTACAAATTTGTTTTCTGAGAAATCAAGAGATCAACACTTGCTTCCAAGTACAAGTTACTAGCCAAAGATCAGTGATCTGTAATTAGGATAGATATTCCAATCCTAATTCATCAACACAAATTTTAAAATGCTAAATCAGATATAAGCTGACTATGAATTGATTTAAGTTGTTCCTTATGTTCTTTGCTTAAAAAGAGAGTTAAAATAGAATTGTGAACCTATCTAAGTGCTGGAAATTATGACAGCAGTTCTATAACATGAAATTGAGAAAGTAAATGATTGAAAACAATCGCACAGAGAAACACAAGAAACTACCCTATAGAACCTCAATGTGAGAAGACTCTAGTAACTTGGGGTTGCACCTTCTTATCTCAACCCAAATCAGCATGAATCACAAGCCAACTGCTCTCATGCAGCCTCCAAAATCACTATGGGACTTTTACAACACGTCTTCAATTCTCTGACCAGCTCACCTGCTCTACAAAATCACTCGCTCTTGGAAACTCACTTCACTCCTACACTCAGTTGTACCAAGTATGCTACAAATATAGATGATCATTACATGAGCCTAATAGGGATATTTATGCTTTTACATGAATATTCAAACGACACATGAGACTCAAAGCACCTTGTCACCTCAACAATTGAAACGTAGAATGCCATTGCTTCAATTTCTGGCAGTTAAGTTCTTCCTTTGTCTCATTCGGGCATTTTTGGTACTGCTCGATGAGACACATTTGGAAGGCATTGAATGTGTCTGATTGACCTTGTTCTTGCTGGAGCATACTGTGCATATTTTATAGTTGCCGAATTTACCTGTTACGGAGGTATGTGTAGTGTTGAACGTGTAATTTATACTTGTTTCCATTTGTTGGAATAGCTTTTGAGGGTCTAGACCACCCCATTGCCCTCCCTGTCTTCAATTACCTTTGTTCTTCATCCTACAAAATCCGTATGTTAAATTATCTTCCTTTGTATTGTGAGTAGAAACAAGTCTTGAGTTCATCATTGATCAAATAATCCATGAATGAATCTGATCAACTAAGAAAATACTGAATTGCATCGACATGAATGATCCCATTTGGATCACACCCACCCAATAGAGAGATTTCTAGCCCCCCAAAAAAATAAGGACTCACGAGGCAAGAGAGCAATTCCGTCACTTTGTCTTTTGAATAATATTTGGCCTTGCATGGCAATTGTCCCTTCAATCCAATCGCTTCAATGTTGTCTCACTACAATACCTGAAAACCTTACATGAGATGTATAAGCAAATTCAATATTGAAGTTGTCTCACTATGAGAATACATCACACATGTGACTCGGGAAAGACAGCCACCATGGCACATGGCTCACAACACAACACCACCATGACGAAATCGAAAACAACTAAAATGTAATTCATGACAACACTCATTTGACGCATGACAACATGACAACTCAACAACCATGACTCATTATAGGCAACAAGCATGACTTACAAATCATGACAAGCATTTGTTTTAGAATCTGCGTGTACCCAAAAGGATTTTTGGGGATACTTGGCTGAAATTTCACAAATCGAAAACCACCTAACTTACCACATTACCGGTCAATTCCCGTTAACCGCAGGTTTTGGCAAATAACTAACCATGGTTCCTCGCCAAAACCCGCAGTTAACGGGGATCAACATGGCAAGTAAACGAATTTACCTAAGGTTAAAAAGTATGTCTATCTGCTATTTTATGTTGCAATTTTCTGCTCTAAATTTATGCTTGAGATTTTATTATTGTCATCTAATAACGTGAAGAATCACAGTCTACATGGAGTCTGCATCATTGTGATCATGATTTAAATTTGCAGCTTTGACTTCTAGTGCCAAGGGTACCCGCGAATTCCAAAACAGACCTTCAGCAGCCTGCCAGCCAGCTTACAGCCTTACAAGTTACACTAACTACAAGGGCTCCATAGCATCAATAGAATCATAGACAATATCATTATCTTCATTTTCCTGCAATTGCCAAAGGAAAACAGTTAATGCATACAAGAAAGACCGACAAAAATTGCAAACAGCGCTTACTAGAAAAATAACATATTTCTTTTCTTGATTGCTCATTTGCCATTGAAGCTCAATACTAAGTTGCTAATTGCTAAGATCGGCTACATTGAATGGTTTGAAGTGTGAATTTGAGAGGTAAGAACATTGGCTGCATCTAGGGTTTAGTTTTTGTTTTACATTTTCTTCCTACTTCTTCCAGGGTTCCAGTTGCTAAGGTTTTAAAATAAAATTATGTTAGTTTTTATATGGTTTCAACTTTCAAGTTTCCAACTTAAAGAATAGCATATGGTTTAAGTAGTTGTGCCCATAGGCCTAGGAATTCTGATGACCCTGCATGAAAGCATTGCAAAAATAGCCCAGAGAACAACTTTGTCATATGCAATTATTATGGGTTTAAGATGAGTGCAGACATCAATCACCTTAAATACCATATAACACAAATTCCAGGTAATGATGTGCGACTGTGTGACAACCCACCACTTGAGGCTCACAAAGAGATGGTTGTCCTAACTGCTTATGAGGAGGGGAAAAAAGAGGAATGTTGAAGCACTTGCAGCCGTGATGAATAGGGGAGCAACGAGAGTTGATTTTGATGATTTAGGAGCCTATAGCTCTTCTATTGTCCCAAGGGTAGTTCGGGGACAGGGCACAACCTTCACTCGAAGATACAACTTAGAACTAGGAATTGCAGAATAAAGTAAGAGTGGTTGCAGCAAACTTTTGGTATTACAACAACATTCCATTCAATGTAGCGAAAATTCCATATTGAGAGAATTTGGTAACTACATTGACCGTTGTTGAGAAGGGTTCAAGGGCTCTACTCATGATTTGAGAGGCTCATTGTTGGAGGACGCCTGTCAAAAATGGACAAATAATTTTAGATGAGCAAAAATAAATATGGAGCAAAAAATATTGCAGTGTTTTGTATGATGGGTCGACGGATGGAACTACACCTTGATTAACTTTTTAGCAGCTTCAAGTGGGCAGTTGGTGTTCTTGAAGTCATTTGATGCCTCCCACCAAGTAAAAAATGTGAACACTTTTTGTGATATGTTGGCCAAGGTGGTCAGAAAGTGGATGTGGAGAATGTCATCTAAGTTGTGACTGACAATGCAGCAGCATAAGTAGTAGTGGGGAGACTTCTTGAGGAGAGGCATCCTTCACTTTTTGGAGCCCTTACAGAGCCCATTTCATTGATCTCC
Source organism: Torreya grandis (assembly GCA_037957365.1). NCBI lineage: Eukaryota > Viridiplantae > Streptophyta > Pinopsida > Cupressales > Taxaceae > Torreya > Torreya grandis. The sequence goes on from JARHVA010000872.1 coordinate 1,229,777, forward strand.
TACTTGAGTGCATAGGAAACATGACGTGGATGAAAAATGTAGTTGAAGACGCAAAAAAATCACAAAATACATTTACAATCATCCTTGGGTGCTAAGCTTGATGAGAGAGCACACCAACAAAGAGGAGCTTGTGTGACTAGTGATCGCAAAATTCGCCACAAACTTCATCACATTGCAGAGCATTAAAGCCTCACTAACATCTCTTGTGTAGATGTTTGTGAGAACACAGTGGTTGGAGTCTCCCTATAGTAGGAAGGCCGAAGAGGAAAGGGTCATGAAGACCGCTTTTTATGATGTGTTTGTGAAGACCAAAGACAATGTAGCTTTAAACTTAACTATTTTTTTTTATCAATTATTTTTAATAATTTTTTTGGCTCAAAATTCTATTAATTTTGATATTAAAATTACACATTATTTTGTTATAGGTGTTAGAGCCTTTGGTTAGAGTTTTATGATTGGTAGATGGGGACAAAAATCCAATGAGTTATTTGCATGATGCCATGGACAAGGCCAAGGAGGTCATAACAAATTATTAAAGGAAAAATTAAAACAATATGAGCCAATTTGGCACCTAATTGATCGAAGATGGAACAAGCAGCTCCACCGACATATACATGCAATGGCCTACTACTTGATCCCCAAGTTTTTTTTTTTTTATTCATTTAGGGCCAATAAGGTCATAAATGGCCTAAACACATGCATAGGAGGATGATCCCTGACGATGCCACTAGTGACACAATTATTGATGAGTTGTAGATTTACAAGGTTGTAGAAGGGAGGCTCTTTTCTTCGTCTTTACGCGTTCGAAGGAGAATGACCATTCGGCTAAGTAAAACAAAATTCAAATTGAGTCTTTTGATTGTAGTCTGGTAACTTCTTTAATAAATGCAAGCCTAGTTGACTTACAAAGTTATAAAATGTCCTATTTGTAGATTTGTGGTGGGAAGATTATGGTGCAAAAACACCAAATCTTAAAATGTTAGCCATTTGCATTTTGTGCTAGTCATGAAGCACTTCTCGGTGTGAATGTAATTGAAGCATGTTCAAGGCCATTCAGACAAAGAAGCGCAACAAGATAATAACACAATGTCTCACTGACTTTGTCTTTGTGCAATACAATCTTCATCTTTGTGTGAGACAAATGGAGCGACAATATAGTCACAAGGCAATTGACTTGGATGATATTGATCCATATGTAGATAGGATTGTTGAGTCTGAGGGTGGCCAACAACAGCCCATGTTTACCAAGAAGTAGGTAGCACATTCAGAGAGAGAAGCAGATAAAGCGATGGTGGTAAGGGAAGCAAAAGCATCAATAAGGTTTGGTAAGGATCTAGAAAATATGTTTGCGAATGATGTTTCAGAGGAGGAATCTTTACCTTCCACTTATAGGGCACAACAGAGAAGGAGTTGGATATGATTTTATGGTGCAACCATGAGGCTTTAAGCCTTTGATTGCCTTACAATATAACAACATTGCTCTACACCATGTGCTGACTTCACCAACTTCGAGATCATCCCAAGCAGAGATGGTCATACCGCAAAGTCCTAACTCCTCTTTGTTGATGACACGCAACTTCGACAGTGTCAGTATTGTTCTATTTAGCTCTCTAGTGGGGTTACTAGAAGACAATAAAACAATGATAAGCTACGAAGTAGTTGTTACTAGCTGATGCAATAGTTCAACCAACCCTTTGTCTTCTACGCTTGTATGTTTATGTACTCTTCCATTCTTTGTAATAGACTAGTGAATACAAAGATAGACTAGGAAGTACATAGAGTTAGACATCAAAACATCCAATCTCTCAGATAAGTGTACAGAACTTTTGCATAATATATCTTTGCAGTTACAATTTGAATCGGGTGTCGATTGTTTTTCTTGGCTATTCCCTTTGTTTCATTGCACTCTGATAGATCCTTCGACCTTTATCATTACATATACGCTTCCTCAATACCCCATTTAATCCATTAAGTGTGGTCATCCACCAGGTCTCCATTTGGGCCCCGAATCACTCTTTGTTCAAACTTCAACCAAACCCATAGTGTATCACCCACCTTGAAACAGTGCTCTTGAACGTGCTCATCTTTCCTAGCCTTGTACTAGGCTTTAGACTTTTCGAGTTGTTCTTGCACTTCGAGAAGGATATTTCTTAATCCTCTCATTGAACTTGGTTGCCCTTGTCACCTTTGAATCATTGTCTCCTCTCTTTTATTTTCCATGTGCAACATCAAGTGGTTTGGTATGCAATTAATCCAACATGCTTCAAAAGGCGGACCCAAGTTTCCATAAATATCTTTAGTCTCTATTTAACACAAAAGAGCTAGGCAAAGCCAAAATGCACCCAAACATTAATGAAGAACAGTTCAGCTGCTTCATGCCCATTGATAATCTTTTTACATGGTATTAACACACATTTTGCTAAATCTATCCACAACTACATAGAGATAACCATGCATGAACTTACACATTGGTAAACCCCCCACAAAATCCATAGAAATGTTTTCCCATAGTCTAGTAGAAACAAGTAGAGGCGTGAATAATCCTGGCTTACTACTACAACATAACATACACCCTCTAATGAATGAATTTGGGACCTCCTTGAATTTTGGGTCAATACACAACTTTGTAAATATCCCATTTTTTTTCCAACTCTAAAAACTACAAAATGGCTCTCTTTCTTGCATACCACTAAAAAATGGAGTAAATAAAACCATGAAATCAAAACAACTTACTTCACTCCTAAACTCAATTGTACAAGCATTGCACAAATAAGATGATCCTTATATGAGGCCAATGTGTATATTTATGCTTTTACTTGAGTAACCAAACAACAATGAAGACTCGAAACACAACCTCAACAATCGAAAGGTAAAATGCAAAGGCTTCAATTCTGGGAGGTTGAGTTCTTCATTTCTCTTATTCGGGCATATTCAATGGCATTAAATGTGTTTGATTGACCTTGTTTCTATTGGAGCTTATTGTGCATATTTCGCAAGTGTCACATGTGCATATTACGTGGGTATGTGCATGTGACACATTCAATAGGTGCCAAATGTGTCACTTGTTCATGTTCTCATCTGTGGTAAGAGTTTCTGAGGGTATGAACCACCTCATAACCATCCTTATCTTCAAATACCTTAATTCATTATCCTGCACAATTTGTTTATTTTCTTGCCTTTAGATTTCACCATTGCTCATACATACAGTGAAGGAGTCTAATTAAGAGAAGAAAAATTGAATTACATCAACATGAATGATACAATTCAAATAAGTTGATTAACTCAAATTGCCTCCTTTTGTGATAACCCTAACCTATTCATGGTCTTGGTGATTTTAGGTTAGGCAAGTCATTTTCGAAGATTATCTTCAATAGTGCTTAGTCTTGATTCTTAGAGCTAGCATTTGGTCCCACAAAAACTTAATTTGAAAGGAGATGAGGGAAGAAGTTCCCCACCTTCCCTTTCCGCTCCGACCCCCTCCCCCCACCCCGAGGTTCACTTACCCTTGTTTGTGTTGGAATCAATTCAACATTGCTTCAATTCAAATTCAACAAGGAATAGTACCTATATATACAACTCTAGGTTTAAAAAATATGGTTACAAATAACCATACATGTCTTGAGTTGACAAGAACAACTTATTCTATGGGATTGTGCATAACAATAACATTTTAATAGTAAAAAATCCTAACAACCTATTTATGTAGTCTATCTTAGTTTATTTAACTTATCTCCTATGATGTAGTAAATTACTTATCTAACGTTTCCCCTTAGAGTGCAAGAGAGAGAATTTTGAAATGCCTCAAACTTCATGCCTACAAGTGATTTGGTGAAGATATATGCACGCTGATCATGAGTGGGGAAAAACTATAGCTGAATATCATGTTGTTGAACATGCTTGTGTATGGAGTGACACTGAAACCAATTGTTTTGTGGGTTTATGGAAAACCAGTTTACAAACAAGCTTATAGACACCCTTGATTGTCGTGATACAAGATTAGTGGTTGTTTATGTGGTAATCCCATTCTTGCTAGTACACAGCATAACCATATCCCTTTGCAAACAGCTCCACCTATTGTCCACAAGCAACTGTGTTTTGCTTCTTACTTCCCCATGAAAGTGGACTATATCATAGAAAGAAAACAAATCCAGATGTGGATCAAATGGACCCTGCATAGTCCGTGTCCGTATAACTAGTCAAGACGAACTAATCAATCTTCTTGTACTCCAATCCATGTTCCATAGTACCACGGCCATGTCTTAGTACTAGCTTTGCCTCCTTCCAATGACAAATTTGGTTCCTACATGAACCATAAAAGATAACTGACAGTGTAACTCATATTTGGCTTGGTGTAAGTCAAATAAATGAGAAAACCAATCAATGGATGATATAGAATGGCATTCACCTAAGGAGATGGATCAAATTGAGACAACTACAATCATATCTCCATGGGTATCAACATAGACTTACAATCTGGCATCCAAAACTTCTCGAGCAAAGTCCTATCATATTTCATCTACGATATAAAGATGTGATGTCTTATTTGCCACACCCCCAAACCAAGACAATAGTGCAAAACCCTGAGATCAATCATGTCAGACGATTTCTTGAGGTCATTCTTTGCTTCATCAATCATTGTCTTTGAACTCCCTATAATGACCAGGTTGTCGACATACACAATAAGAATCACGACCTCCCCCTTGCCCTTTGAGGTAAAGGTTTAGATCATATGGACTTCAATAGAATCTTTGTTGCACAAGATGTTCATCTATTTTGATATACCAAGTTCTAGGATCCTGCTTGAGACTATAGAGAGATTTGATGAGTCTGCACACCTTTTGTTCTTGGCCAAGTGTGATAAATCGTTTTGGTTTAGTCATATAGGCCTCCTCTTTGAGATCATTGTTGACATAAGCACTTTTTACATCCATTTGATGGACATTTCACCCAAAATTGTGAAGCCATAACAAAGATCATTATGATAGTCTTAATGTTGGTCATGCGAGCAAAAGTCTCCACATAGTCTATGCCTTCCTTCAGAGGGTATCCTTTTGCCACAAGTCTTGTCTTATACTCGTCTATAGTGCCATCTTCCTTGCACTTAGTCTTGAAAAATCTCTTACAACCAATGGCCTTCTTTCAAGTTGGAAAATCAACAAGTTGTCATGTTTCATTCTTCATTAGATCTTGTTATTCTGCATCCACAACATCTTTACAAGATCTTTACTATAGGGTTTCTTGAACCATTGAAGGTTCAAAAATTTGAACACTTGTGCTCATGAAAGCTAATTTCACCTCACCATAGGCCATGTGCAAGTTCTTGGCACTAACACTGAAGTGTATGGGACTTCATCCAACCTTGAGTCACATATGGTGTAGGTATACCACTTGGGTGATATTTGCTTAGTATTTGAGGTGTGGGTAGGACTTGGTTGACCACTATCATCATCACCACCATCCTCATTATCATCCTCACTCTTAAAGTCAACATCCTCATCATCATTAGGAAGGATCATAAGAGCTACGCTTGGAATAGGTGACAATGTGGATGGTGAGTTAGACTCACCCTTCTCATCAAAGACTACATCTCTACTGATGTACGGTCTCTGAGGTTGGGATCCATGAGCCGGTAGGCATTCAACTCATCGTTGTATCCAAGAAGGATTTCTCATCCAAGTTCTCTCGCTTCACCTTTGGAATGTGTATGTATGTCGTGCAACCAAAAACACAAAGATGGGAAATGGAAGGATTAACTCGTGTCCATGCTTCCTTTGGAGTGATAACATTGAGAGCTTTGTTTGGAATAGGTGACAATGTGGAAGGTGATTTGGACTCACCCTCTTCATCAAACACTACATCTCTACTAATGTACAAGTTCTTCGTGTTGGGAACCATGAACCGGTAAGCCTTCAACTCATCATTGTATCCAAGAAGGATACACCTCAAAGATTTCTCATCCAAGTTCTCCTGCTTCATTTTGAATGTGCATGTATGTTGTGCAACCAAAAACACAAAGATGGGAAATGGAAGGCTAACTCTTGTCCATGCTTCCTTTGGAGTGATACCACCACTAAAGCAGTCCAGGGGTTTATGCATCCTACATTTATCTCTCAATTATTAATCTATCATTGTATTATATAAAAAAGGAAAGTGTTTTGAAATGATAAGAGTCAATGTTGTCATGTGTCATAAATAGATAACAATCTATACTTCAAGGGTTCATTGTGGTTATGGAATAAAGTTTTGTTAAAAGTAGGTTTAAAAGGTTCATTGTGGTTATGGAATAAAGTTTTGTTAAAAGTAGGTTTAAAAAGTTTTAAAAGCAGCCGAAGGGTTCTTGTGTAAAATTAAGATCATTCGTGATGGACCTATTGCCTCTATGAGTACAAGGGTTACAAGGTCATTTTGAGTCTAAAAGTCAATGTTGTCACATGTCACAAATAGATAACATCTTGTACTTCAAATTTTCATTGTGGTTATGGAATGAAGTTTTGTTAAAAGAAGGTTTAAGATTGCATAATGGAACCTACTACCTCTATGAGTACAAAGGTTACAAGGTCATCTTGAGTCTTGGTGAGTGTGAGGTTCAATAAGTAAATTGTTGTGTGACTAGTCTATGCCCAATATGTATGTTCCAAGTGAGATCCTTCAACATACTATGCACCATTTCCACAATGGTACAATTTCGTCTCTATGCAATGCCTTTCTATTGCGGTGTGTAAAGAGCGGTCCATTGTCGTTGATTGCCATTTCCTTCAAAAAAGAAGAGAACTCATTGCTTGTGTACTCCCCCCACCCCTCAATTTGAGTGAAGCACATGGGCATAGTCACCAAACTATCATTCAACAAGAGCTTCAATTATTTACATATCAATAAATACACAAGATCACATAGGCATGCCCTAATCCTTGGTCTTCAAGCAATACACCCACATTTTCCTTGTGTGATCTTCAACAAAGAGTTGAAAGTATTTGAACCCACTGATGCTAGAGGTCATGTATCCACATAGATCGGTATGTACTAGATCCAATTGACCAATCACCCAATGACTACTAGAGCCAGAGGGAGCTCAATGTTGCTTTTCAGCTAAGCAACTAGAGCAAAGATTATCAGCCTTCTTGAGTGAGAGATGACCTCTCACCATGTCATGTTTGTTGAATGCAAGCAAATATCCAACGCTTTGATGACTGTATCCTTGATGCCATAGGGTGGCAGAAACAACAACCTTGACTACCAAGGCTTGGTTGTCATGGTGGACAATGTCAAGTTTGAATGAGACGCAACTTCTCACCACCTCTACTTCAAATTCAACCTTCAAGTTACGATCCAACAGTTGATTTATGGGCAGTAAGTTCTTTGTGAGGCCCTAAATAGAAAGAACTTTTGTAAACTTACAAAAATTCACACCAAGTTGTAAAGAGACAATCACCTAGACTTTGAATATTGTAGGCGGTATCATCTTGAAGACTAACCTATCCATGGTAAGAGGTATGGTTCAAAGTTACAAACCAATCCTTTTGTCCAGTCATATGCCTTGTAGCACCTAAGTCCACATACCACACTGAACTTGGACGGAGGATCTCCTCATGAGTTTGGGCAGCATAGGCATATTCTTTGTCTTGAGAGTTGTCAGTCTCAGCAATATTGCAATGTTGTTTTGTAGTAGTCTTCTTCTTATATTTAGAATACTTCTTTTCAGCTTGTGCGGGGTTTGTTGTTGCCTCTTGTTGTTGGATGACCCATTCGTGAATGGGTTGTACCAACGATCCTTTAGTTTGTGCTTGTTCTTCCCACAGATTAGGCAATTCTTCTAGGAATGAGAGTTGTTCCCTCATTGTTTCTGCTGCTTGGGGGTTATATTTCCATGTTTCATGGACTTCTTGCCTTTTTTGTTGGTGACCAGGACATGGACTCTTGAATTATAATCACAAGCAGCTCAAATGCAGGTTTCTGATTTGAGAGGTTTAGGTACATCACAGAGGCTTTGTATGCAGAAGACAATGGGTTCAAGAGAAGCATTTGTCACTGTTTCACCTAACACTTGGAGCAAGGCTCGCAACTCAACAACTCGTCTGAGGAAGGATTATATTTTTTCACCACTTTTCATCTTCAAGCAGTGCAACTAACTTTGCAGGGGTAGAATCCAGTTATGATTCTTTGCCTCATACACCGTATTCAACTTGTAGAATCTTGATATGTGGTTGGATCTCATTTGATACACCAAACGTGATAATCAGCTTAATTTTTCATTAGCCTTGTTGAATTTCCGGCATTGATCGACATCAGCTGTATGTCTATAGACGGTGCCACCAACAATTTCACATAAATCCTTAAACTCGAGATATGTATTGATTTTGGTTTCCCAGGTGGAATGATCTTTCCCTCTCAAGAGTTGGGAATATCGTAACAAAAGTTTTGGGACACTAGCGGCCATGATATTATACTATACAATTGTCTTAAATTTTTTTTAAACAATGTTTGAAATTTTTTAAACAAAGCATTACAAAATTCAACAAAGTATACAAATAAAAATTTACAGCACAAATCTTATTTTAATCAAAACCTCTAGCAGAGACAATAGACTGGACACCTCTTTTTCGTATTGTCTTCAATGTCAGCTACATAGCCTTCTTTAAGTTTGTCTCTGACCTGGCGGGTGCAGTAGCAAGCTTCGATTATGAAATATTCTAATAAGCCTTGTGACACCAGGAAATCAAATGTTAATGACCTTGTTTCTCGCAAGACTTCCTCAAGGGCAAAAGAGAATCCATATGATTCCGTATTTGCCAAAGACATGAATTCTCAAATTTTAGAGAACAAAAGTAAGTGTTGTTTTTATGGAGAAACAGTTAAATCTTTAGACAACGTAAGAGCTGAAGCAAAACCCAACTACTGGATGTTTTATAAGGTTGTTTTGCTCTTGCTCAAAAAAATTCATCAAAAAAGCATCCCAAATCATGAGATATCAAATTAATACGATCACATGCCAATTTTAAGAAAATATTTAAATAGATTGATAAAGTTTTAAACTTCTATAAACTTTATAAAAAAAAATGAACAAGCATTTTTATTTTTGGGCATTCCATTTCTTCACAGGGTAATCTATCACTGCATTGCGATTTTCTGCACTCTTTTTGTTTAACATGCTTCTCAGGTGCCAAATGTTGTGATACATTTTTTACTGGATCAAGCCCTATTTTTTAAATTTATTTCTACACCTTGTATGGCTGTACTTCTTTTTTAGTCTTCTTCATACATCCTTCACTCTGTTCTGCAGCTTATTTCTTCAAGAGCCCTCTCCTTTATATGTTGTTTGTTGGGCGCCACTCCTCAATCATGCCTCTCTTTTGTCGTTTTCTTTGTCTCTAACACCATTTCCAGGCTGCTGTTAATTTATTTAGATGCCTCTTTGTTTGTAAATCACTTTATAATCCCTCTATTTGCTACAGATCTCATTACTTGCTTCTTCTAGTGCGACAAGTCATGATGCAGATGGAACGCTTAGAATGGACTTGAATGCAAGTGTACTTGATTGCCCATGCAAGAGAGTCTGTAGTGCTTTGGAGTTCTTCAGAAGAATAAACAAAGCCAAAAAGAAGAATGCAAAGGTGCTCTTCTTCTTTAGTTTTTTTTCCCTACTCTGATACCAAATGTTGGAATCAATTCAACATTGCTTCACCTCATATTCAACAAGGAATAGTACATATATATACAACTCTAGGTGTAATAAATATGGTTACAAAAAACCATATATGTCCTAAGTTGACAATAACAACTTATTCCACAAGATCGTACATAACAATAACATTTTAAATAGTAAAATATCCTAACAACCTATCTCCGTAGTCTATGTTAGTTTATTTAACCTATCTCCTATGACATAGTAAATTATTTAACAGTTTGGAAGTTGGCCTTTGACGCCAATCTGCTAATGCTCTTTCCTTTCCCTTCTTGTCTTTATCTTCTTTCACAGCACTGTATCTTCTTACAACTCAACTAGTGCATACAATGCAAATTCCTCAACTACATTTTCTTACAACAATTGCCCTTCCTCTTCATCCAAAATGTCAGAAAGGAGCAAGTTCACAACAATCATAATCAAATACATTCTCACATACAAAGCCAAATTTAATCTATATGTATTATCATTAGTTTTCTCTACGATCCCAAAAGCATCATAACTCAATAGTTTCAACTTCCTTGCTTGGACTTGGAATCTATCTTTGCTCAAATAAATTCATATCATGTCTCCCAACCTTGGTGTGATGCTCATTCATATGCTGATCATGGCATGCTTTGTGCCTAACTTGTGACTCCTTAAGCTGCTCTTGTGTTTTGGGATGCATTTCTTTCACTTTATAAATAAATTCAGCCCTTGGTGCTTCCGGGTGTAGCCTTTCTCACTTTGTCTTTAATCTTTCCCTTGACACTATACCATGCTCAGTTATTTCCAGTTCAGATTATGCTTTCTATGTCTGGTTTCCAATGCCTTCTAGGTCTCAGTATTAGATTCAAATACTTAGTTCGTCTGTTCTGTATCCTGCCCTGTTTTGAATCTTGGCATTCAGGTATTTGAATTTGTGTCATCCTTTATCGCATTGAGACAAATCCATCATTTGCCAATTATGTCTAACAAATTCAACAAGGCCAAACTCATCATCATCTACTATGGTGACCATATCCAACATGCCAAAGCTGCCATAAGGTTTCTGGGAGTATGACATTCCAAAGATCCTTTGTCCTGGTCCACTTCAAATTTTGCATGTCTGCCTTTGATACCATGCTTATTTTGCCTTGTCAATTTTTGTCTCGGACTCATTGATTTTGACTAGATGGTGTATCGATCTGAGTGGGAAGGTCATGATACAAGCTTGTGAGTTTGAATTGTCCATTTCGGGTAATTTTGGTCATGGCCAGCTTTTAATTATTCCTATCAGAATTGCCTGCATTGTTTGGAAACTTTCCGTTTCCGAAACGCAGAAACACGGATTTTCAAAAACCCTTGATTTGGAAACATATGTAAAATATATATGTATGTATACATATGTATATATGTATGTATGTATATTTCTGAAACGTGGATTTTGATTTTCAGAAACCCTTGAATTGGAAAAGTTTCAAATATATATATATATAATATACAATGCATAATACTTATTTGTAGTCTATATAAGATAACAATAAAACACTTAAAATATGTAGCATTCATGATTTCAAAGAGACAAAGGCAAAATGTGTATTCAAATCTAGAATATATCATCTAGATTGTCCTCAGGCTCATGATTGCCATGATTGCCATTCCCACTAGCTCCACTCTCCAACCCTTGTGTAGAACTCCCTTGATTGTCATCACCAACACCAAGTAGTGAAATTTGGGCAAGAGTATTTGCGAAAGCATCCAAACTTGTAGTCTCTAGATGCATATCCCAAAGTTTTTTAGGCACTCGGATATAGTCCTTAGACTAGTGTGACATGAGGCATAAATTGGAAAGCACATATACTTAATCTTCAGACTTTTTGGATGCCAACTTGTTTTGTTTGGTTGAATGGATAAAGCATATGTAATCCAATTCTGCTCTATTGAAGAATCACTAGCCCCCAATTACAAAAAAAGGTTGTTACTTGTTAGGAATTTCATATTAGTAACAATGTCCAAAAATAGATGTTAATAATTTAATAAAATTTTCGCTTAAATTTTGCACTGTTAGAGAATTTTGATGGAAATATGTCATTGGTAATTAACATCATGGTCATGTGCATACCACCACTTGATTAGACTCATGCTACACTTTTCATAAAGAACATCAATTTCTCCCATGCTACCTTTTGAAACTACAAACATTCTCATTTCATTGTGAACTGCACTAGCTACAAATGGATCAAGAAAAAGTCCTCTGAATGCTACCCTAGATCCATTTGCAATTTTTGAGCCACCATATGGTGGTTGCCTATTAGAAAACTGAAGTATTTCATTTCTATAATACTTTGGATTGAAAGCATAGGCAAGGAGATGCAATGAGGTGGTCATTTTACTCCACCTCTTCATGACCACTCTTAACTTCATTATAGAAGTTTTCTTCATGATCTTGCTCTTTTTTCATATGATCTCTCTCATACTTTCGAGCATGGAGTCAATTCCATCATAAATTTCTCTCATGCAAACTGCATCTATATCTGCATATCTAATCATAAATAGAATAAGGTCTATAAAACTGAACAAGTACTCAACCTTGGCCCCCCAATCATCATCAAGGATCAATGATTTTATCTTATGGGCTCTTTCAATGTTTGCTTATCTCCTCACGGTCCAAACATTGTTAATCACCATATTGCTTAATGTCTCTCTTACATTCACAAGTTGTCTCAAGATGAGCGTGTGAGAGGCAAATCTCGTCTTAGCAAACCATAAAAATAAATTAAGGCTTTTATAATTAAATTCAAATTTTAATTATAGAAAGTTAGGACTTAAAAACTAAGAATTTGTTCTCTTACCTTCAACAACTCCAACTCCAACCTCGAGAATGTCCTAAAGATTGCTTGGGATGTGATAATTTGTGACAAACATTTGAATGTCATCTACCTCTACAGAAATTTGTTTTATCCACGAAATTTTGCCAATATTTTGCAGCATCAAATTGAGGGAACAGACTACACAAGGCATCCAAAATATGTGTTCATATCTCACCTCTAAAATCAACCTTGTCGCTCTATAATTTTTTGTGTTGTTCTTGATGACTTGGACAACATGTTGGGGGCCTACTAATTCAATAGCCTCTATTAAAATGTCAACAATAAACTAAGCATCTTTCACTTGGCCCTCATAATCAACAGCCTTTATGAACATTGCACCTTTATAGCATACTGCAACAACATTTATCAATAGCCTACTTCGAACATCCTTCCATCCATTTGAAATAATAGACACCCCTAAATCCTTCCACAAATCCCTAATTGGCTGCAAAGTTTAAATATGTTTCACTTCCTTTGCCAAAAGTGTAGTTTGGACCTTTTCATAATCAGCGCCTTTGTGCCATTGTGAAGCTCATTGACGACTTTCAACATTTGTTAGGTGACCTCAAAATGTTTAAGGGCAGCCCACACACATAAATGCATCAAGCAAACAACTCATCAACAATGTTCCTCTTTTCAACATTGAATGTTTTTTTCAATGCTCTTTTTCATTTTTTTTGTGAGGTGGTCTCTGTCTTTTCATCCAAGGGTCTTTCAAGTGGCTGAGTCTATATATGAAAGGATGATTTGCAGATGAAGGTGTGGATGGTCTTCCTTAAGGCCTTATTTGCAAATAAATTGTCCCTGACAAACCTCTTGAAGCAACTTCTAAATCAACTTGCTCTTGCTCTTTCATGTAATCCATTTTTACTTTCATAATTTTGTCACATTTTTTGATCCCTGGTCCTCCAAACCCAGTTAAATAGGTTTTGACTTGAATATATGAGGACTTATATGTCACATGGAAATCATTGCATACCCAAATATGAGAGCCGCCACTAACAATGTTCTCCACCACTCTCATGTCTCCAAAGAGGAAAAGCAAGATCATAATTCACAAGAACCAGAATGTTTTCACATGGGCCTTCTTCCCGGTTTGTTTTACCATCTCCCCATGAAGCTAAACTTAATGCCATGAATATCTGAATCTGTTTTTAATCACCAAGATCACCTAAACAGTGAGATGTGAGAGCATACTCAGAGTTAGGATGTTTAAAAAATAGCAAACAAAGCTTGAAAGAATAACATTTTAAAGCTTTATACAAAACTTTTAAATTTCTAGCCATTTATGCTTCTTCAGATTTCATTACGTGCAAGAGAAGAGCATATGGCCCAAGTTAGAATGAGACTTACATAAATAAAAATAAACCCTATTATCCTAATATATTTTTTATCACCAAGATCACCTAAATAGTGTGAGGTGAGAGCATATGCAGAGTTAGGATGTTTAAAAACAACCAAAAAAAACTTTTAAAATATAAAATTTTAAAACTTAACGTAAAAAATTTAAATTTCTAATGAATAACCGTTTCTATTTTTCCAGATCAGGTTACCGGTTACAAAAGAGCATGCACAAGTTAGACTTAGATAAAGAAAATTAAAGCCTAGGATGTTTAAACAATATTCTTATATTCATAAAAAAATTAAAACCACATGAATAGAATGAAATAATACATTTTTAAGACATTTAAATAGTTTGAGTTTATAATTATACATAGATGATAGAGAAATGTAAAATTTTCCCATAAAATGAGAAATGTAATTCTTTTCCCATAAAATAAAAAATTTAAAAATAAAAAAAAAAATGAGAAAAAACTAATAAAAACAGCAATGACTGCCTCCAAACTCCTCCTTGCAATGGCTGCCTCCAAACTCTTTGCAATGGTTGTCTCCTAAATTTCTCTTTGTTGAGGCTTGTGTGCAATAGCAGAAGATGAATGTGTGTGTTTTAACTTTGTCTTGATTGTCTTTATATAGGTTTTAGGTAGAAGATTACGGTTTATATTTTTTTTTTTTACCTTATTTTCTTATTTATTTTACTTGATTTTTTTCTCCCATGAAAATGCCTGGAAACATCCAGGGATGTGATGGACACATCTTGGACATTTCCGGCATGTTTCCAGATGTTTTTGGTACACTTCCAGGACATTTTTGGATCATTTTTGGGCCCAGTATGAGGAGGCGGCACGTTTCAGTGCAAATTAGAGAATTACATAGATTTTGGTTTTGTTCATGTTGTCAACCTGGAGCTTCGCCCTGATTCGAAGACGTGCACGAAATGGCCAGTCCTCTATCCGGCTGAAACAATGGGATCTTCTCAAGAGGGTGGGTGCCTCAACGATGAGAAGAACCTCCAGAGAACGTTGGTCCCTGTATGATGTATCAATGAGAATCTCTACTCTATGCCGCAGACTACCATGGAAAAGGGAGAAGGAAAACTTAAAGGGGAAATCCTACCTAAAGGGGTGATACACCAGAATTTTGATCCACTCAACTTGGAACCTTGAACACTGAACGAACAAGGGAAAAGGAAGACCTGTGATTTCAATCAATCACTTATGCATAAATATTTCATGAATAGGTTCGATCTAATGACCAAAACATGAGGAAAAACGATGGAGAGAGGTCTGATAAAAGACACTTTGCAGCCACCTAAAGTCCACTTACAGCTTCATCAAAAGACATAAAGAACACTTTAACATGACCTGCATAAGGATAATCTAGCAACTAGGTATGAACCAGAACTTGGGAAGGGAGAGAAATCTACCACTTATGCAAATTGCTGAATGAAATATACACTATGCCCACAGTTGAAATCTGAAAGTACAGTCCTTCTATTGATCGAAGAGGTTACACAACTCACCAATGGCAGAATCTGGTCTAACCAAGAGAGAGATTGAATGATTTTTAATCAAAGCTGAAAGCCATTATATAGAGAATTACAAGAGGCCAAAGATTGGCATTGAAAATTTGAAGAGAAAGATTCACTTCGTTTAACTCAAGGCTTACTTGGTCTTTCAATAAAATATGTTTTCTTTTGTCTTTGCATGAAGCTTCTTGCGCTTGAGAAAGTGAACTTGTCTTTGTTATGAACCGCCCACCTCTCTTTGCATGGAAATCCACGCCAATGTTAATTTTATAACTCTATGTGCGCTGCTTGATGCCGAATTGGAACGTTGGAAAGGCTAAGTTGGCCATTTGCTAAGTTGAGTTGGTTGAAGAGATCATTCTCCTTCGCATGGAAAGCTCCTAGTGGATGCGGCATTTAACAATTAGTCAACTCTAAATCTGGAACAGTCAACTCACCATTCGAATTCAGAACTCTGGTTGAAGCTAGGTTGGAACCTCGGATGCGTGAGATGATCTGGAGACAAGCGGGACTTTAATAACCAGTCAACTGAAGCTTTGAACGGCGTTCGAAGATAGCCCCTGCTTGCATGTATTTTATCATGCTCTATGTTGGGTGAATATTTTGTCAATCAGCGTACTGATCAACAAAATAGGTCTGATCAACCACAGCAGGAAAATTGGTCAGCCAGGTGTGCAGCTTTACTACATCAACCAGAGACAAATCTCTCCTCTCATCAAGGGGAGGTTCCCTATAGATACGTAGGAGCTATATATAATATAAATAAGCAGAAAATAACACATGGGGGCAGAATAAACCATCCATCTCTCTTCTTTCAGAGATGATGCTCATAGATAAAGGAGAAAAGCCCAGTGAAAACACTGAAGGCACTTCTCTTCTTTCAGAAGTGTTCTTGCAGGAAACAGTAGGAGTTTCTTTCAGGTAGTAAAAATAACTGGTGACAAAAGGCGCAGTAACTAGCAGGATGAAACAGAACACAAAGTTCCCACCTCAACTGCCCAAAGAGTATAACACAAAGGATAATGGGGGCACAAAGTCGTCCCAGAATCCTCAACACAAAAAAAAGAAAAACACACGCTGAAAACAATTGTGGAAGCACAAAGTATTCTCACAGTTGGCTTCAGGACACCTCCCATTTTACCTTCACTAATTTTGTTTATCGAATTAAATAAATAAAAATGCTTCTAGGAAACAGACATAAGCACAATTTCCTAAAGTAGCACAAGCCAAAACAGCACAAAGTCTGCAAACAACTTGCTTTCTCATTCAAATAAAATGAAATAAAATTACAATCTGAGCTTAAAGTCTCACTCTTTTTCTTTCAAACGGGCAGAGTTTCGCTCCTGTAAAAAATGAAAAGTCTCTTTTACAAATGAGAGATATTACAATCTTATAGCAACTACGCAAGGATTGGCGTTTTTTTCCATGGGACGGCCCATGCTGCAGTCAACGTCTTCAATGCGCCTTCAGTCTTGTCTGGAGAGACCATGCTGAGAACGGTACGCTGCCATAACTATGGCGTGTCCTTTCATCTAATATGTTTCTTCCTTGGTATGGACCATCTAGTCCTTTTTCAATTTGTCTTTACTTCATGGAAGAAAAACAGGCCGCGTCCTTGGTTTGGTGCACTCAGAAGTCTACTCGATCCACTGTTTCACCTACTGGAAATAACTCTTTCGAAGATATTTTGGTCCTTTGCATCGATCTTCTCTTCCCTGTAGCAATTTGAGTCTTCGGGCTCTCTTTTTAGTCGATCACTTGATTCATGTTGAACCTTGAACCCGTTGAACCACTGAAAGTTCATAGGTTCATTGGTTCATTCTGTCTCTTTTGTTCTATCGCTTCTTGGTTCAATCGCTTCTTCGCTCCTTGGTTGAACCATCCGTTGAACCACTTGTTTGTTGCTTCTTTCCTTGACTGAGGCTGCCTTTGAACCTTTTGAACCTATGAACCATTGAACTTTGAACTCTTTCGGTTCAAGGTTCAATCGGTTCATTGATTCATCATGTGTCTCGCTCAATCACTGCTTCTTTTATCTTTCTAAGCTCTGGTTGAACCTTTGAACCTGTAAACTCATTGAACTTTTTGGTTCAACGGTTCAATCGGTTCATTCTTTGAAGCCCCTTTTGTCTAAGTCTGTGAAGGTTCCTTTCTGCGTCTTTGTTCCGCCTTGGTACATCCCGAAGGGATGGTGTCCCTTCGGGCTTTTGAAACGGTCCTTTCTCTATCGTCAAGTGCCCCCCGCAAGGGTACTTATCCTTCGGGATGTTCGGGCGGACTTCAAGCTTCGGCTTTTTTCGTCGGGCAAAAAGCCCAAAAGAATTCCTTCGGACAAAAAAGTCCGAAAGAAAGTTCATGTTACTTAGCCATTTGTTCTTTTCCATTTCTTCGGACTTTTTCTCCGAGTGAATTGCTTCGGACAAAAAGTCCGAAAGAATTTTTCCTTAAACATTTTTCCAAGGAAAATCTTCCCAAAAGAATTCTTTGTCTCTTTTACTTAGCCATTTTCCCGAGGGATTTCCAACTTTTGTCCGCTTTTGCTCACTTCCCTCCGTAAGGGCACTTGTCCTTCGGACTCTTAGAAGACCCCTTTGAACTTCCCGATTGAAAAAATGGCTAGGTGTTGAACCCGTTTTTTTCC
Source organism: Torreya grandis (assembly GCA_037957365.1). Lineage (NCBI taxonomy): Eukaryota > Viridiplantae > Streptophyta > Pinopsida > Cupressales > Taxaceae > Torreya > Torreya grandis. The sequence continues at coordinate 1,247,797 of JARHVA010000872.1, forward strand.
TGCAGAGTCCGTAGAAACAAACCTTGAGAGTCCGTAGATTTGAGCCTGCCTGCAGAGTCTGTAGAAGCCAAGTTCGTAGTTTTCTCTAACTTTGAAAGAGTCCATAGACATCTGTTTGCGGAGTCCGTAGAAACCATCTGTGAAGTTCGTAGTTCCAACCTTGCAGAGTCCGTAGACTCAACCCTACAGAGTCCGTAGATTTCTGAAAAAGCTTTGAAAAATGAAGAACCTAAATGCTCAGAACAATTTTTTGAAAAGGGGAGAGAGGATTTTGGTTTGTGCTGGGCCAAAAAAGTCCGTATGTTGTCCCAAAAATGAGTGGCATTTTTCATGGACAACAACTGGCTCCAGTTGGGGAACTACCTTTAGTTGAAAACTTGAAACACAGCTGAGGGGAGTAGAAACCAGAATCTCCAGTGCCTTGAAGTGTGCCATTGGGCTATGGAGTCGCGCTACCCAAGAAGAAGGGCTCCAAAAAACGAAAAAAAAAGAATAAAACAGAAACAAAAGACTATGCAAATATACATATGTACAGGGAAACTCATCCGATACTTCAAGAGTTGAAGTGCTTCAGATGTTGCCCATTGTGAAGCAGAGAAAAGAGAGTGCCATCTTGATACTTCAACAGAACACTGTTTTTACCGTTGAGCTGATGAATAGTAAAAGGGCCCCTCCACAGGGAATCAAATTTTCCGTGCATCCCCTTTGGTTCTCTTCTCTTGTCCCACAGCAGGACTTGATCTCCAATCCGGAAATCACGATTCTTTGCTTTCTAGTCGAAAAGCTTCTTCACCAGACTTTGATGGGCGGCAATTCGGTCCACCACTGCAGTTCTCTACTCATTCAACTCAGCAAGGCACATGATCCTCTTCTCAAGTGAGCTCTCATACGTTTGATCCTCAATCGCCTTAGCCAATTTCAATGCTGGCAATTCCAAGGTGATTGGTATCTTAGCATTGACACCATAAAGAAGTTGGAAGAGAGACATACCAATTACCCTCTTGGGTGTAATTTTGTCTGCCCATAAAGCATCAACCAATGCCTTATGCCAAGTCCTTTGGTTGTTATCCACCAGCGTCTTGATGATAGTCACCAGATTTTTATTGCTTGATTCAGCGTATCCATTCCCTTGTGGAAAGTAATCAGAAGAGTGGGAGAGTGTGATTCTGTAGTGGAAACAGAATTGAGTAATCTCCTGGAAAGTGAAACAGGCGACATTGTCAGTGACAATTTTGATTGAGACCCCAAACCTGGACATGATGTTTTCTTTGAGAAAATTGCATACTACTTTTGAAGTAGCATGTTTGGTTAGAACTGCTTCCACCCATTTGGTGAAGTAGTTTGTTGCCGTGAGGACATAGTCATGTCTAGCACTTGATGATGGGTTTACAGCTCCAATAAAACCAATTCCCCATTGTTGGAATGACTCCTCTATGATCACTGGTTCGAGAGGCAGGGCAGCTAGCTTGGGCCTTCCAACAAACTGTTGGCACAGTTCACATCCCCTGACCCACTTGTATGCATCTTGAAAGAGAGTTGGCCAATAGTACCTGGCTCGTAGGATCTTATGTGCAGTCACAGGGGCAGAAAAATGTCCTCCACACGCCGAGTCGTGGAAGGACTTCAGAAGTCGGCTTTGTTGCTCCTTGTCCACACAGCGAAGGAACGTTCCATCAAGGCTCCTCTTGTATAAGCCGTTGTCCCAGAAGACAAAATTAGCAGCTTTCAGCTTGATGGTTCTCCTTTTTTTATAAGATAGGTGAGCAAGACACTCACCATAAGTAAAAAAATCAGCAATACCTGAATACCACTCATTTGTGGTGGAGACAAAGAGGACTGTTGGTGTGTCATCCACTTCTGATTCTTCATGCTCTGTTCCTCTTGGCTTGTTATCAGCAATTAGTTCGCATAGCCCCTTTCCACGTACCAGCTTTGTCGGCTTGATGATCAGATCGAACTCCTGGATCTTTGCAACCCAATTGCCTCTTTTCGTCCCAAACTCCTGCTGAGTCAATATAGATTTCACTGTGGTGTTAGGGACTAAGGCAGTAACTCGAGAATTGAGGATGTAGAAACGAAAATGTTTTACGGCCTTCACCACTGCATAAGCATGCTTCTCCATATTTGAGTACTTCAGCTCATGAGCTTTGAGAGAACAGTTCATGAAAGAAATGGGAGATTCCATACCTTATTTATTCTATTGAACCAGAATTGTTGAAAGCGTATGTTCTGAAGCATAGCTGTAAATGGTGAACTCTTTGCTATAGTCTGGACAACCCAGAATTGGAGCATGGGCAATGGCAGTCTTGATATCCTCAAATGCCGACTTACCTTCTTCAGTCCAGCTGAAGGTGGCTTTTCCCTTCATCATGTTTATAATGTGCCTAGTCTTCTCGGCAAACTCAGGGATGAACCTCCATAAGAAATTCACCTTTCCAAAGAAAGAGTGAACAGCAGTCTTGCCTGTGGGCAAGGAAAGTTCTTGGATAGACTTGACTCTTTCCGAGTCAATCTTTATGCCTCCTTTGGACACAACGTGTCTAAGAAGTTTCCCCTCCGTTACTCCAAAGACTGACTTCTTGGGGTTTAAGGAAATGCCATTCTGATGGCAGCGCTCCAGCACTTGTTGCAAATGGCTCACATGATCTGGGCGATGCTTAGAGAAGACGGTCAAGTCATCAAGATAAACTACAATGAACTTACCCATCTCATCTTTGAAGGCAAGGTCCATTGCTCTTTGGAAGGTGGCACCAGTATTTATCAAGCCAAAAGGCATCTTTTTATATGCAAAAGTGCCCCAAGGTGTGGTGAAAGTGGTCTTATGCTAGTCTGCTTCACCAACTTCGACCTGATTATATCCTAAGAAGCCATCTAACATTGATAACATCTCCGAGCCCGTCACTGTCTGCAGCACTTAATCCATGATTGGCAAAGGATAATTATCCTTCAAAGATGCCTGATTCAAATTCCTAAAATCCACACAGGCTATTTCACCATTCTTCTTCCTTACAGGCACTATATTGGCAATCTATGTGGAATGATGGATTGAGAAGATTATCCTGGCATTTAGCATTTTTTGTATCTCAAATAAAATAATACCTGATATTTTTGGATTATAATGCCTGGACTTTTGCCTGTAAGGTGTTGAATCAGCCTTGAGAGGGATGTGTCGAATTTCGTCAGGCCGGAGTGATTTCAGGTTAGCATAGGAGTACGCTAAGACATCCATGTATTCGTTGAGCAAAGAGGTGAACTTGAAACACTCTTCAAGAGTACAACATTTTCCAATGTTCACCATCTTGGGGTCTTCCTTGGTTCTCAGATTTACTTGATCAAACTCCTGAGATGAGCTTGAATCCATTGGCTGCTCCCTGATGAATCTATCATGCTTATCAAACAGCTTCTCAAGGGAAACCAGGCCTTTGAGAATCTTATTCCCTTTGAGTTGCAAAAACTCCTCCCCTGTGTCTGCATTTGATTTAGTCGTTTCACACTTCTGAGGTTCATTGCCTTCAAAACGCAGCCGTTCAAAGCTGTCTTTTTGCTCCAGGAAGGCAATGATTTGGTTTTCATTGTTAAATACCTGTCAATGACTGGCATTATCAGGTACACTTGGCCGAAAGACCAGCTCAATCGTGTACTTGTCTCCTTTGAAATCTGGATGAGGGACCAAGAGAGTCGTTGAAACAGCCAATGCATCTGCCCGGTCATTGAATTCTCTGAGAACTGCAGAGATGCTGAAAGCATCAAAATCTTCAAGTTGGTCCCAAACTAGATTGCGGTAATGACGCAATCTTTCATTCTTGGTTTGATACAGGTTCCTCACCTGACAAACCACTAGTTCGGCATCTCCTTTAGCATGAAGGAGTTTGATGCCTTTGTCTCAAGCAACTCTCAATCCAAGCAACAAGGACTCATATTCAGCTGTGTTATTCGTGTTGCTGAATTGCAATTTATAAGATGAGGAAAAATATCTCCTTGAAGAGATATTAACACAACCCCGGCTCCTGAACTTGTGGAAGAGCAGCTGCCATCAAATTCAAGAATCCATACCTCATTTAATACTGATTTTCTTTTGGATTCTTCTTCATCCAGGGGTGGTGATACTTCCACACTTGCCTTGTGCTCAGCCAATTCCTCTGTTGTTTCAGCTGAATGCATTTCCAGGCTGTCATCTGCAAGAGCTTCATCAGATGTTTCATGAACTCCATCCGTGTACAGAAAGTAGTTACCCATGCCTGAAGACTCAAACAGAATTTGAGTTTCAAGTGCTGAGGTCTAGGTAACCATATATTTCGCTTTCTTCTCAGGGAGCAGCCTCTTCATAACACCTTTGACTAGAATCCTCGCCTCTGATAAATCCATGCTCAATTCACCACCAATATCCCTGCAGAAATTCCGCCCGAGAAGGATGCCATATGATACTGGGACGTCTGCTACCAAGACAGTCATCTTGATTCTTTTGTCTGGAAAGGCGGCAAACGCAAATTGGGCATCTTTAATTTGTCCCAACAAAGGCACTTGCTTGTTTTCCATGGAGAAGCATCTACCAAAAGTTTTGGTCAAGGTGAGGTCAAGGGATTCAGCCACTTTAGCAGGCATGACATTGTCTGAAGCTCCAAAATCAATGATGCAATTATTCAACTGATGTCCATTTATCAGCAATGAGATATAAAAAGGTTCAGTCCTGCCAAGAGCAGCAGGGAGAGCAATGACAAGGTTGTTCCTGGTGGATGCATTCCTGGCAGAATCATGTGCCTCTTTGAGAATTGTTTGTTTAACAGGGATGTTCTGGTTTTTAACACATTGAACCAGTCTGTCTAATTGCTCAAGATGGGACTGCAGAAATTCAAATTCAGACATTTGAATTTTGGTTCTCTTTATATGGTCAATGATATCAAATGTCTGGAATGAGCTAGGAGCAGAGGATGGGAGTTCATCCTTTTGATTTTTAAAAAGGGGAGGATTGGACTGCGGATTTGAAGTAGAAGGCGTAGAGGCATTTGAGGTACTTACCTTTCTCGAAATCACCAAGTCCTTTAGCTAAAAAGGAAGAGGGGATCCCCGCTTAGCAATTGAAACTGTTGGTTGAGGTCGCTCCTCTGCTTTCTCTTTATCAACGTGTTGAGCTGATTGATTCTTGAACCAGGTGAATACAGCATATGACCCCTCAGCTGCATTGCCTTCACTTTTGGGTTCATCCTGATAGTTTAAGAAACCAATATGAGAGTCACTAGCTAATTCTTCTTCTTCTTCAATGAAGAGATTAGCGTCATCTTCAGGATTCGACTCAGGCTGGAATGAGAAATCCGATTCAGCTTCAAGATATCCAACTGTTGAGTTACTTGGAGGTGCTTCAAGAGCGAAGTTCCTCTGTGGAGGAAGGCGATTTTGTTGTCCCTGATCCCTGGCAACATTGCCTTGGTACGCCTAATTCTGAAATGTCCTTCTGGGCATATCTCTGTATGCAAGAGCAGATGACATCCCTTGCGCCACTTGCTTTCTGAGAGCTAGCATTTCGTTTGTCAGCTTTTGCACCATTGGGTCAGTAGTGGTTGTAGGTGAGTAATTAGAAGATGAAAAAGATTTACCTTTATTAGGGTCTCTCCTTATCTTTCCTGCCAAGATAAGGTCATCTTCTACCTCAGTAGCCAAGTCCTGAGCAGCAGCAATGTCTATGTGTCTGGCCCGTCTCAGCAAGAAACTCACTTCAGACAGTTGTGAGTTGATGAACAAGCATTTGAGGCTCTGAGGTGTCGGCTGGGCGACCATGAGAATCTTATGCCTCAGCTTGTCGAACCTGGTAATAAAATCCCTCATAGGCTCATGAGGCTCTTTCTTCATCTGAGTGAGCTCGGCCAGCAAGGCATGTGCATCTTCTGCAGGCTTGAACCTAGCTTCAAATTTGTCTTTCAGAGTGTCCCAATCAGTCACTGATCCAGCCTGCAGGTGGTAGAACCAGTCTGCAGCAGCGCCTTGCAGTGTCTCCACGAATAGTCGGACCGCTATGTCTTCAAATTCCACCCCTATTACACCGCAGGCTATGCTGAAAACTGCAATGTGCTCATCAGGATGAACCTTCCCATCACCAAAGAATTTGGAGAAATTCTTCCTTGAACTGCGCAAAAGCTCATGCAGAGGTGAACTCAAATTCAGTGGACCGAAAGAGTTACCCCAGGGGCCTTGAGCCATGATTTGATTATGTAAAAGTGGGATCACTAATCCAGGTGGAGCGTGGATAGGCAAAGCTCAGCTAGCAGCAAAAAAAGAAGCTCTGCCTTGTGTTTGTGGCCTGGTAGGGCTAGGATGAAGACTCCTAGTTCGTCTAAAGTAAGGTTGTGGACGAAACAACTCAAAATTACTCTGCTGCACCAACTCAAAAGCAGGGTCAACAACACCTTGGGATTTCTTGCCTCTGGTATAACGTGGAGTTGCTAGATTGCAGAACAAAAAATAGAAAAGAGCAGGATTTGTTTCAGCTTGAAGTTTGAGACTTCAAACTACGCGCTCTTCCCCAGCAGAGTCGCCAAAAACTGTTGGGTGAATATTTTGTCAATCAGCGTACTGATCAACAAAATAGGTCTGATCAACCACAGCAGGAAAATTGGTCGGCTAGGGGTGCAGCTTTACTACATCAACCGGAGACAAATCTCTCCTCTCATCAAGGGGAGGTTCCCTATAGATACGTAGGAGCTATATATAATATAAATAAGCATAAAATAACACATGGGGGCAAAATAAACCATCCATCTCTCTTCTTTCAGAGATGATGCTCATAGACAAAGGAGAAAAGCCTAGTGAAAACACTAAAGGCACTTCTCTTTTTTCAGAAGTGTTCTTGCAATAAACAGCAAGAGTTTCTTTTAGGTAGTAAACGTAACTGGTGACAAAGGGCGCAGTAACCAGCAGGATGAAACAGAACACAAAGTTTCCACCTCAACTGCCCAAAGAGTATAACACAAAGGATAATGGGGGCACAAAATTGTCCCACAATCCTCAACACAGAAAGAAAAGGAAAAACACACGCTGAAAACAATTGTGGAAGCACAAAGTCTTCTCACAGTTGGCTTCGGGACACCTCCCTTTTTACCTTCACTAATTTTGCTTATCGAATTAAATAAATAAGAATGCTTCTAAGAAACAGACATAAGAACAATTTCCTAAAGTAGCACAAGCCAAAACAGCACAAAGTCTGCAAACAACTTGCTTTCTCATTCAGATAAAATGAAATGAAATTACAATCTGAGCTCAAAGTCTCAGTTTTCTTCTTTCAAATGGGCAAAGTTTTGCTCTTGTAAAAAATGAAGTCTCTTTTACAAATGAGAGATATTACAATCTTATAGCAACTACGCAAGGATTGGCATTTTTTTCCATGGGACGGCCCACGCTGCAGTCAACGTCTTCAATGCGCCTTCAGTCCTGTCTGGAGAGACCATACTGAGAACGGTGCGCTGTCATAACTATGGCGTGTCCTTTCATCTAATATGTTTCTTCCTTGGTATGGACCGTCTAGTCCTTTTCCAATTTGTCTTTACTTCATGGAAGAAATATAGGCCGCATCCTTGGTTTGGTGCGCTCAGAAGTCTACTCGATCCACTGTTTCACCTACTGGAAATAACTCTTTCGAAGATATTTCTGAGCCTTTGCATCGATCTTCTCTTCCCTGTAGCAATTTGAGTCTTCGGGCTCTCTTTTCAGTCGATCGCTTGATTCATGTTGAACCTTGAACCCGTTGAACCACTGAAAGTTCATCAATTCATTGGTTCATTCTGTCTCTTTTGTTCTATCGCTTTTTGGTTCAATCGCTTCTTCGCTCCTTGGTTGAACCATCCGTTGAACCACTTGTTTGTTGCCTCTTTCCTTGACTGAGGCCGCCTTTGAACCTTTTGAACCTATGAACCATTGAACTTTGAACTCTTTCGGTTCAAGGTTCAATCGGTTCATTGGTTCATCATGTGTCTCGCTCAATCACTGCTTCTTTTATCTTTCTAAGCTCTGGTTGAACCTTTGAACCTGTGAACTCGTTGAACTTTTTGGTTCAACGGTTCAATCGGTTCATTCTTTGAAGCCCCTTTTGTCTAAGTCTGTGAAGGTTCCTTTCTGCGTCTTTGTTCCGCCTTTGGGACGTCCCGAAGGGAAGGTGTCCCTTCGGGCTTTTGAAACGGTCCTTTCTCTATCGTCAAGTGCCCCCCGCAAGGGTACTTATCCTTCGGGATGTTCGAGCGGACTTCAGGCTTCGGCTTTTTCCATCGGACAAAAAGCCCAAAAGAATTCCTTCGGACAAAAAGTCCGAAGGAAAGTTCATGTTACTTAGCCATTTGTTCTTTTCCATTTCTTCGGACTTTTTCTCCGAGTGAATTCCTTCGGACAAAAAGTCCAAAGGATTTTTGCCTTAAAACATTTTTCCGAGGAAAATCTTCCCAAAAGAATTCTTTAGGTCTCTTTTACTTAGCCATTTTCCCGAGGGATTTCCAACTTTTGTCCGCTTTTGCTCACTGCCCTCCGCAAGGGCACTTGTCCTTCAGGCTCTTGGAAGACCCCTCTGAACTTCCCGATTGAAAAAATGGCTAAGTGTTGAACCCGTTTCTTTCCTGCAGAGTCCGTAGATTTGACCCTACCTACAGAGTCCATAGAAGCCAAGTTCGTAGTTTTCTCTAACTTTGAAAGAGTCCATAGACGTCTGTTTGCGGAGTTCGTAGAAACCATCTATGAAGTTCGTAGTTCCAAGCCTGCAGAGTCTGTAGATTCAAGCTTGTAGAGTCCGTAGATTTCTGAAAAAGCTTTGATAAATGAACCTAAATGCTCAGAACAATTTTTTGAAAAGAGGAGAGAGGATTTTGCTCTGTGCTGGGCCAAAATAGTCTGTAGGTTGTCCCAAAAATGAGTGGCATTTTTCAGGGACAACACTCTGGTCTGCTTGTTCATGTCTATTTCTAGCGGGATTCTATATTCGGATGTATTTGTCTTTATATTTCCCTGTTTGGCCTTTTCTTAACTTCCCGTCGCTTAATCTGAGGTCAACCTCCCGTGAATTTAATTCTTTCGGAATTCCGGCTTTACCTTTGTTTCAACGGTTACTTCCCGCAGTCAAAATTTGACGTCTTGCGGGACGTCACCCTTAGTCTTCTTATTTCCTTCGGAACCTCTTCTCTGCATGTATTTCCTGTGGCTTTCTTTCCTCCGAAGAATTCCTTCGGAAAAAAAGTCTGAAGGAATTCCTTCGGACTTTTTCCCGAAGGATATCTTCCTTCTCCTTTCCCCTTGCTCGGGCTTTTGTCTTAGTCAGGTTTTTCTCTTAGTCATTTTCCCGCGGACAAAATGTCTGCAAGAATTATCTCGATCACTTCTTTTGGCCTTCGGAATTCTTCTTCGGGTTTATTTTCTCGGGCTTTTTGTGTGGCCATTTCTCCGAATTTCTTCGGACTTTTTGTGTGGCCACACAAAAAGCCCGAGAAAATAAACCCGAAGAAGAATTCCGAAGGCCAAAAGAAGTGATCGAGATAATTCTTGCAGACATTTCCTTCGGACAAAAAGTCCGAAGAAATTCGGAGAAATGGCCACGCAAAAAGCCCGAGAAAATAAACCCGAAGAAGAATTCCTTCGGATAAAAAGTCCGAAGAAATTCGGAGAAATGGCCACACAAAAAGCCCGAGAAAATAAACCCGAAGAAGAATTCCGAAGGCCAAAAGAAGTGATCGAGATAAAAGTCCGAAGGTATTCATTCTCTGTTGCCTTTGTCTTTTGCCGTCAGCGTTTTGTCTTCGATCTTCTTTCCTGCATCTTCCAAATTCCTTCGGACAAAAAGTCTGAAGGTTATCTTCCTTTGTTGCACCTTCGAGTGCCTTTGAAATGTGACCTTCGGAAAAGTCACCACGGTCCTCTTGCCGACCAAGTGCCCTCCACAAGGGCTAGTTGCTCGTGTTTGTGCCTTTTTTCGGAAGAATTGTAGGGCACCCGAACCTTTCGCAAAGGTCCTGAATCTGTTCTCTCAACTTCCCGAAGGGTAGGTGCCCTTCGAGATTGTTGAAAGTGACCCTTCCGAAGGGTACCCCGCACTTCGGAATTCTTGTAATGGACTCTTTCCTTCGGCCTCTTGCTTGGTTTTTTCTCAGAAAAATTGCAACTGATCTCTTGGCTGAAAGAATGACCCTTCGGCAAATTTGTGAACCCTTCAACTGCTTGAATAAATCTGTTCTTCCCTTTGGGGAAAAATTGTCAACAGTTCGTTCTCTAGTGGACTAAGTCAAAAATGAAATACAATATCTAAAGCGTTTTGAAAGGGTTAGATACAAGCCATGTATATAACATAGCCAAAACATTATATATATATATATATATATAGAATATTTTTTTGAAAATCATTTCCCCTGAACAACACTTTTCCTCCTACAGCTCCAAATAATCTTGCAATGGAGGCATACAAACGAGTTGACCCACTTTATTTCTATTGGAGGCGTCTGGATTTTCCCACTAAATACACCCAAAAAATATATATCATATCAAATCACCTCCAACTTCGAAATCAATGACTTATGTTACTGCATGGTATTGTGTGAAATTAGTGTACTTAAGCAAGATCAAATCCCGTTGGCATTGATTGATAAATAGAACCCGATTGAGTGAGCTTTGAATGGGCTTCACCAACGTACTGTATGTCAAATTCCCCACACTTCCCTTCCCTGTCCAAAGGGCTACAACAAAAACTATAATACAAAATTATACCATCATTTGAAATTTTAGTAGCGCATCTTTGTACAAAGGAATTGAACATTTGCCTTCCAGCTTCCCCAGTTCTTAATATTAGGTATAAATAAAAAGATCCATTCATACATAGCCTAGATTCATTAGTTGGTCACATGGTCTACCTCTAGTGATAGTGTGTCGAGACATGGAGCTAAAGAAATTACCATTTCAACTCAATTAATGCTGCAGCTATTAATTTGGTTTGTGATATTGCATTACCAAACAATATAGGATAGCCTTTTCAAGACACATTTCTGTAAATAATACATATAGAATGGGAAATACAAACTGCACAAAGGCTTGCAATACATAAGTTAATATATTTGCATACAATACCATGTTACTATGCTATATATTCTTATATAAACATTGAAAATAATTAATTAACAAATCTACACCTGAAAGATACAGGGAATGAAAGGCTCGTATATATTTCATAGCATTGTTAGGCAAAAAGTTCTTTGATGAGAGAACCAGGTGGATACCCGTTCTAATATGGGCAAATGCATTTTACACTACAAACTGGACTGTTGAGATACAAAAGTATTAATTTTTTGAAAATAAAAACCAAACACCTAACATTTTGACAAGGAGCAGAATTCTCACTCAATGCAGAGATAAGTTCTGTGGCAGAAGCATTTCCTTTCTCGTGGTTCTGTAAACTTGCAAAAAGTCTTCAAAGAGATAAAGGAGTTAGTTATGACCAAGAAAACAAATAACATATTAGCCACATAAAGTCTATGTAAAACACAGTACAACGTCCAAAAAAAGAAGGATATGAATTGAATAACAAAAGTTGAACAGAACGAGCAGGTAAACAGTTTGATACTTGTTGAAAAGGTCTATTGCAACTTCAGTAAGCCGCTTCTCTGAATTGGGAAAAATTATGCGATATGCAGTAACTGTTTTTGCAAACTCGCCAATGGAATCCTAGAGACACAGAAATCATCTGACAAGAATAATTATACAGCACACAAAAAACATGATATGAACAATAACTGCATCCTTGACATCGAATAAGAATAAAAACAACATAAACATACAATAAACCTCTCAAGAAAAATGTGGTTTAGGCAGGATCAGAAAAAGTGTGGAACCAAATCACATTTTCCTGAAATGGACTCTTACAAATCTTAGCAACTGTAGAATTTATGTTCAGCAAAAGGTCAATGAACATGTTTGAAAACACAGACTAAAAATACACACCTTACCTTAAGACATGAGATGTAAAATGGAAAACGATCAGAGATATAAAAATCAGGTAGCATTCCTAATAATAAGTGTTTTCTGTTATACAATAATCTTGCAACAATCAATATTTCAGTCATTAACAACCTAATATATTTCTCAGTAAAAAGACATGAAAAAACTTGTGGAGACAGAAAACATTATGGAGACAGAAAAATGAAATTTGAAAAGTACACAGATTAACTGTGAAAGTTTATTTCAAAAAAAATGTGATACTTGAACACACATAGGTGCCAATTGCCAGAGAGAATATATCATGTGAAGTGCAGAAACAAAATTTACCTGTGAATATTCATGTAGCAAAATTTTACACACTCGATCTCATTGCATGCTAGATTAATAATGTTCCAGTATTTGTCCAGTATAATTTGACTTTATAAGTGCAGATAGGGACTAGAATGATAAGACAAGCAGATGAAAGAAAGCAAGGACTAGCTAATCCACAATGAATGAAACTTGATTGTATCCTGAGTGCACTAAGAGCAGTTATATGACACAGAAAAGAGCCTTGTATTTGAAGATTGAGGGTTATTCTTGTCGACATTATCATCACTTTGAGAAAGCAAGACATACTCAATGTATTACACAATACACACTCCTTTATTGTTATCTTGACCTCATTTGTAATGACTAATCTGCGATCATTAGTGGAATAATCATTCCTTTTTTCTTTCTTCACAACTGATCCAACTAGATATTTGATTTTTTATTGTTTTGGGTCTAGCTATTACCTTTTTAAAATTTTCCAACAGTTGTTTTGAGGCTGGAAAATCTAAGCATATTTTCAGGAGGCTGGACTGTTTGGATAGACTGTGAAAGTTTATTTGCAAAAAGTGTAATACTTGTATACACATAGGTGCCAATTACCAGAGAAAATCTATCATATGAAGTACACAAACAAGATTTATTGTTTTGGTTCTAGCTATTACCTGTTTAAAATTTTCCATTGGTTGTTTTGAGGCTGGAAAATCTAGCATATTTTCAGAAGACTTGAGTGTTTAGATAGACTGTAAAAGTTTATTTGCAAAAAACATGATACTTGTATTATACACATAGGTGCCAATTGCTAGAGAAAAATAATCACATGAAGTACACAAAAACAATTTACCCATGAATATTCATGTAGCATAATTTCAAATATGCAATCTTGTTACATGATAGATAAATAATGTTCCAGTATTTGTCCAGTACAATATGACTATATAACTGTAGACAGGGACTTGAATGATAAGACAAGCACATGAGAGAAAGCAAAGAATAGCTAACCATAATGAATGAAACTTGATTCTATCCCCACTGCAGTAAGAGCAGTTACATAACACAGAAAGTAGCCTTGTACTTTGAAGATTGAGGGCTATTCTTGTGGACATTATCATCACTTTGAGAAAGCAAGACATACTCAATGTAATACACACTCCCTTATTGCTATCTTGACCTCATTTGTAATGACTAGTCTTCCATAATTAGTGGAAATAATCGTTCCTTTTTTCTTTCTTCACAACTAATCCGACTAGATATATCATATTTTATCGTTTTGGTTCTAGCTATTACCTTTTGTAAATTTTCCACTGGTTGTTTTGAGGCTGAAATATCTAGCGTATTTTCCAAAGGCTTGCCTGTCTCCAGAAAAGCAGGACTTTGTTGTCTGGCTTCAGCCTGAAGTTCTGAAAGAAAGTGTTCCAACTTTGCCTCCAGAACCTTTGTCTTCAGGTTGTCTACCTGATTCATGAAAACTTGTTAACCATAATGGCAATTTTCCTAAACAAGCAACTTGAATTTGCAAACAAACGGTTAATCAAACACATTTAGAAAGATATAAAAAATGAGCTTATGCAAATAATTTGGGAAAACCCAGAAAGATACGTCTAAGCACTTGTGTCTCATTTGTAAAACATATTGGATTTCAATGCTAAACAATTCTGACTTTTTAACACCGTTAAAAATAGAAATAAAATTTTTTTCTTGGTACAACTTTGGAAGATTATGCTGTTTTAGGAGACAGACCATAATAGTAACAAAAACGTTTCAGCACTTTCGATACTTATGTCTTTTTATTTTGCTGGCATGTCAACATAGAAGTGCATGTATCTTAAAAGTGCATAAATATCATGCATAGGCATGTACATATGAATTTACATATGCCTGTATGTATGTATGCTCATTTATTTTGTATTTTAAAAGTGCCAGTTCTATTGTTTGAAACTGTGATCACAGAGATTGCAACCAGAATTTGCAAAATGTAGCTTTAATGCCAGATAAAATCAATCACGCCATTAATGCAATCATAACAAGACATTGTACGGGAGGGACAGGGCAAGAGATCATGATTGATATACAGACATGTTAGATTAATGTATGTTTTAATGTTTATTTTATAGAAGTGTTATGTCATAAAGTTACAAAGTCGTTTGGTTTCATGCGTTGATAACATACATATGGGCGGGAGTGTTCTTTACAGCCTATGTGGAAAGTACAATAAGCAGTATTACAGCAGAAACAGATAGCAGAATATAACAGCAATGCACAACTAGATATGTCTACAATAAGAACCATGAAATGCAATTGAAAGATGATGTTTCAATACCAAATCAAGTGAACATAAATATGGGTCTAAGGTGATCATCAAAGGTCATAACCATAACAATACTTAATTAATTAAAATATGTACTTTGTCTTGAAACAGCTTAAGCATAATCAAGTTACTTGGTGATAACTAATCTACCCAAGTACCCCTTGAGCTCCTTACAATATCCCCGCCTGAAAATTTAGGCAGACTCCTGTCAGTCAAATTCTCACTGTCTCGGGCAAGCAATGCGTTCTCCAGAATGTCCTATATGAGTTGGATCCACTTGTACTTGCCCTTGCACTGCCATAGCCATCTCGTGAGCCATATTCAAGGCCTCACTGTACTGACCTTGATGAGGTTTTGAATTAGATAGTTCTGTAGGATACACTGAATTCTCAGTTCCCTCTTACAATTTTGCTTACCCATGATGCAGTTGCTAACTATGAGATATTTAAGATCATGACAACAATGGTTAAACTCCCACAATAATTCCACGCAAGTGTGGCATTTGAATTGTTTCCACAGAATGCACCTCAACGTTAAATTGATCCTATGGTGGATACCTCAACTTAGTTTCAATGTGCAAACTCGTATTTTTCTTCTCACATGTTGCCAAGGAGTTGTTGAGTTTCATAATTCCCAATCATAGATGGAATAACCGGCGAGTAACCGCCAGTTGGTCGGTTACTCCCTGGAAATTCCTGCAGGCAAGCATTCGCCGATCGAAACCGCCAGAAAAGTCTAAAAAACCTGTAAAACATTAACCGGCGGGTTGGATCCACTTGTCCTTGCCCTTGCACTGCCATAGCCATCTCATGAGCCATATTCAAGGCCTCACTGTATTGATCTTGTTGAGGTTTTGAATTAGATGGTTCTGTAGGATGCACTGAATCTGCAGTTCCCTCTTATAATTTTGCTTACCCATGATGCACTTGCTAACTATGAGATATTTAAGATCATGATAGCAATGGTTAAACTCCCTCAAAAATTCCACGCAAGTGTGGCATTTGAATTGTTTCCACAGAATGCACCTCAAAATTAAATTGTTCTTGTGGTGGATGCTTCAACTTAGTTTCAATGTGCAAACTTGTATTTTTCTTCTCACATGCTGCCAAGGAGTTGTTGAGTTTCATAATTCCCATCATAAATGGAATAACCGGTGAGTAACCAACAGTTGATCGGTTACTTACCGGAATTTCCTGCATGCGAGTATTCGCCACTCGAAACTGCCGAAAAAGTCTAAAAATCCTGCAAAAATTTAACTGCCGAGTAACTGGCAGGTTGTATCCACTTGTCCTTGCCCTTACACTGCCATAGACATCTCGTGAGCCATATTTAAAGCCTCAATGTACTGACCTTGCTGAGGTTTTGAATTAGATGGTTCTGTAGGATGAACTGAATCCACAGTTCCCTCTTACAATTTTGCTTACCCGTGATGCACTTGCTAACGATGAGATATTTAAGATCATGACAGCAATAGTTAAACTCACTCAATCATTCCACGCAAGTGTGGCATTTGAATTGTTTCCACAGAATGCACTGTTGTCTCCAAATCTTGCACCCTAGAAGAGAGTGTTCAGTCTTCTCCCAGATTTGGGCAATGTTGGGACATTTCCAGGCATGTGTCCACGCATGTGGGTGTGCCTATAGGTGGAAATGAACCTCTAGGTTTGAAGGGCTAGCTCCCTGTATGTGTGTCTCCAAAACGACCACTGTTTAAACCAGCTTGATGAAAGGAAAAGGGTTAGAAATGCATAAGGAAAATCTGATCTAAAAATGGTGATGCACCAAAATTGTCCTCCACATGAATGTCATACACGATTGCACGATATAGCAAAATGCAAACCTATTGCCAAGATATAAAAAGTTCTAACGTAAATGTTTCAATGTAGAGGTGAGACGTATGGGATCACACAAGGTAAAGAACCTGAAATACAACCTGTATAGTTCAGAAAAGGTTATACACATGCAAAATCTCATACATTTGGATGCACTCTACATGACCTGTTAGACTAAAATGCCTGCTCAAAACATGAAGGACAAAGGACACAAAGATGAAACCATCACTTGTTGTCACTCTGTGTCTCTTACACACTCAAGCAATTGTTCAGAACTTGAAATGAACAGACCTATGCTTGATTGCTTAAAGGCAGGAAATGACAAAACAATTTTGCAGGGCTTCGTCGTACTTTTGTGGATGGCTTTTACACTAGCCCAAGGGTTGTATTTATAGCAAAGAGAAGAGAGAGAAGAGGAGGTCTTTGGCGCTAGCAAGAGGAATCATTTCTGTTGGAAGTCTCCATCTTCAGTTTTAACTGACTTTGCCAATTATGCTCATTATGACATTCTGATTGATCCATATCACCCTCCTGAATGCCCTTGGCTTGCCCTCTTGGAGATGCTTTTCAGTGGCTGCTTAACAGAATAGAGCTATGTGGAGATGGCGCCAAAAAATGGTCGTTGCTAATGGAGCCACCTATTGGAGATTTGTTTCGACGCCCAACTGCTTCTCCTTGGCTTGTTGTGATGCACAATGGTGTGGAGAGAAGTTGTTTTTATTATGTTTGGCTTTGTCTTTCCTTTTTGATTGGTCCTCAAGGAATGATTCGGATTGGTGATTCTAAGTTGTTGATCTACTGGGCATGGATGCCTGTGGACCGCCCTCCATCTGTTTTTGACAAGCCGACTCTGCTCCAGCTCATGCCACGTGGCAGCTTCTCATTTATTAAACATGACGGTGGTACCAGCTTGTTGAACTAAGTTTGTTAAGCTAAGTAGCCTTGGAAACCTGATTTGCACTTGCAGACCCATTCGGGTTCTCTGATTGCTTCAACTTGTTTGCTTCGGGGTTGCCATTGCTCATGACATAGAAAGTTTGAGTCTTCACCTTTGGAGGACCCAGTTTGCACCATCCACGAGTAATCCGGGTTCGTAAACCCGAATTACTTCTACTCATAAAACCCCTGGAAGACAAGCACTGATAGAAACCCGATTTGCACTTGTCTTTGCTTTAAGTCTTCAGGCTTTCTGAGGCTCCTTTGGGTTTTTCATGCTTGTCTTGGCTTTCAGAAAGTGACCCTTCGGATTTTTCCAAAGGGCACTTGGCTGAAGAAAGTGAGCTTCGAAAAAATTCCAAAGGGCACTTGGAGAGAGAAAGTGGCCCTTCGGAATTTTTTCGAAAGGCACTTGGCTTGGATTAGTCCCTTCAAAAAAAATTCGAAGGGCACTTGGGGAGGAAGTGACCCTTCGAAAAAGTTCGAAGGGCACTTGGGAGACGAAGGGTACCTTCAAAACTTTTTCGAAGGGGACTTTGAAGAAAAGTGTCCCTTCGGAAAAGTCCAAAGAGCACTTGGAGGAGAGAGAAGGCTCTTCGGATTTTTCCTGAGGGCACTTCAGAAAGAGAAAGAAGGCTTCAAAACAATTCCGAGGGGCAAAAATGAAGGAAAGTGACCCTTTGGAACTTTTCCAAAGGGCACTTGGAAGAAGAGAAGTGTCCCTTCGGAAAATCCCAAAGGACACTTTGAAAAAAGGAAAGAGAAAGAAAAGCTTCAAAGAGTTGCTTCGGGAAAGACTCGAGGAAGGATTCTTCCAGAGTTTTTGTTCGAGACAAAAGGTCGAATGAATTCAAAGGCTAGGGAGAGACAAGGAAGGCTTCCTGCAAATGCTGGACAAAAACTTGAAACGAGATAAAAATTTTGAGGAAGGATCCCTTGGGAAGGGGACAGATGGATAAAAAGATTGTACTTAGCCAATTTCAGAGGGTGCAGAAATTGGCTAACATGCACTTCAAAGTTAAATTGTTCTTGTGGTGGATACTTCAACTTAGTTTCAATGTGCAAACTCGTATTTTTATTCTCACATGTTGCCAAGGAGTTGTTGAGTTTTATAGTTCCCATCATAGATGGAATAACCTGGCAAGTAACCACCGATTGGTCGGTTACTCGCAAGAAATTCCTACAGGCGAGTATTCGTCATTCAAAATTGTTGGAAGAGTCTAAAAAACCTGCAAAAAATTAACTAGTAACTGCCAGTTCTTGTGCACATCGTTTCCACACGAAAAACCCAGCGGAACTGCAAGAAAACCATGGGAATGGCCTCAAACGCTGAATATGTGCAAAATTTTGTCTTATAAATTGCAACACACCTCTCCTTTCATTCACAAAAAATTTGGAGCATTCAAAAGCAGATCTGAAGGAAAATTGAACAAAGAGATTTCCAAGATAGTGCATTTGTTTTTTGTTTTTTAATTTATTTCCATACATGTAAAGGAATTTAATTTAATTAAAAACATGTTTGATAAATATTTTAAATTTTAGTATTCAAACTTGATATATTTCGTTCTAATTTCATGCATTTCGTCAAATTTCATGCATTCTATTAAATTTTAATATTTAGTATTTATAATTTATACCTAATTTTTTTAAACTTTTGATTAAAAATGTTGTTTTTAACCGTTGGCATTATGGTTAATTTCCATTTATCATTACAATTTATTTATTGTTATTTTTAACCATTGTAGATTATAGTTTTCAATTTGTTTATTAAAATTTTAAATCATAAATATATTTTCATTTTCATTTAATAGTTTATCATTATAATTTATTTATCGTGTTTTAATTAATAATTTATATTAAATGTTCTTATTTTTTTTATTTTTTTAATGTTGTTTTCAACATGTTTGCACTTTGCAGGTTATCCATTAGCAAACAATGGCATCCGCTAGTGCATCGGGCTCAGATTCAGCCAATGGTAGCCAATCGACTCCTAATGCTCGCACGGGTGCTTGGAAATATGCCACAAGGGTTGAAACATCCCAGACGATTTCAATTTGCAATTTTTGCTCGAAAAGGATGTCAAGAGGCACCAATTGCATGAAGCACCATCTTTCATGCATTTCTTGCCACGACATCGCGCATTGTCCCAAAATCACTGAAAAGAAAAAACAAGAGACGATGGCGGATCTTGCATCACTGGACAAAAAGAAGCTAAAGAGGGCAAGAATGCAAACAACCCTAACAGCGACCATTGGTCCAACATTGGCAGAGGAAGAAGCAGTAGTGATAACAAAAATTGTGGGCTATAGTCGTGGTCCAAGCAAGCATCACGACACATCTTCATCGGCTTTGACTCAATTACACTCATTTTTTGTGCCTACAAACACACCGGGTGCACAACCTTCACTGCAAGCTACAGGATGGAACAAGCAAGCAAAAGCAAATAAAGCTTGCACAAATTTTTGGTGCTTCAACAACCTTCCCTTCAACATTGCCCGTACTGAGAATATTTGGTTACAGCATTGACAGTTGCAGGGAAAGGGTACAAGGCACTCTCTCCAAAATACTTGAAGAGGATGTTGCTCAAGATGCAGATGAAGATGCAAAACTAATAGTCGAAGATCAAAAGAGGTTGTAGCGTAAGTTTGGATGCACCATTCTTTCCGATGGATGGACGAATGGAAAGAACCGCACCCTCATCAACTTTTTGGTAGCTTCAAATGGTGAGCTAGTTTTTTTGAAGTCTATTGATGCATCTAGTAAAATAAAAAATGTTGAAACATTGAGCTTGATGCTAGAGGAGGTTGTTTTAGAGGTGGGCATCGAAAATGTTGTCCAAATTATCACAAACAATGCAGCAACATATGTGGCGGCTGGGAGACTTCTTAGGGAGAGACATCCATCTCTCTTTTCGACACCTTGTGTGACCCATTGCCTTGACCTTCTTTTAGAGGACATAAGCAAACTTGATTGGGTACGATCAGTTGTAGAAGAAGCTAGAGAAATAACAAAATATATTTACAATCACCCTTGGGTTCTCAACTTGATGAGAGAGCACACCAAGAGAAAAGAGCTTGTTCGAGCAGGGGTCACCAAGTTTGCAATGAACTTTCTTACATTGCAAAGTATTTGCAATTTGTTGACTCTTTTGAAGCAGATGTTTGTGTTTGAAGCATGGATGGACTCAACATATTCCAAGAACGTTGATGGAGTGAAGGTTGCTAAGACAATTTCTTGTGAGACCTTGAAAACAAGAGCTACAGAGATCGTCAAGGTAACTTGAAATTGCAATTTAAATTTAAAGTTGTTTCCTTTGTTTTCAATTTTTTAAACTTAAAGTATTTATTTTATAATTTATCTATAAGTTTGTAACACTAACCTTAATTTATTTGTAACTTTGTAGCTGTTCAAGCCTTTAGTGAGGGTTTTGCGATTAGTGGATGGGGAGCAAAATCCAATGAGTTATATTTATGAGGCCGTGGATAGGGCCAAAGAGGCTGTCCAAAACTATTATAAAGGGGATCGTGCTAGATTTGATCCCATTTGGGAGTTGATTGATCAGAGATAGAACAATTAACTCCACCAACCCATCCATGTAGTGATGTACTACCTTAACCTCAAGTTTTTCTACTCTAATGGCGTCACAGATGCTAGTGCAAAGATTATGGAGGGGCTCTCAACATGCATTGAGAGTATGACACTTGACGTTGAGGTGAGAGATCTCATTATTGTAGAGTTGCAAAACTACAAGCAGGCAAGGGGGAGGCTCTTTTCTTTGGCACTAGCTATTCGAGGGAGAGCCACGCAGTCACCAGGTAATACAAAATGAATTTTTCACTTGTACTTTACTAGTTACATATTTACATTTATTAATTTATTATAAAATTTTGAATATCTTGTTTCCAAGGTCGTGGTGAAAATATTGGGGTGGAAATACCACATATCTTCAAAAGCTAGCCCTTTGGATTTTATCTCAACCTTGTAGCGCTTCTAGATGTGAGCGCAATTGGAGTTTGTTTGACTCCATTCACATGAAGAAACATAACAAGTTGAGCCAACAACACCTCAACAACTTGGTTTTTGTGCAATACAACATTCGACTTCGCAAAAAGTTGATAAACACATCAGAGGAGCCTATCAATCTAGATGAGATCGATCCCTACAAGTGTATTACACAGGAAGAGGCCCCCATGTTCACAGAGGAGATTATTGATTTCGAGAGGCAAGCTATGGAGGGTGCAACTGAAGCAAGAGGAAAGATTGGATTCAAAGATGTACTTGAAGATGAGGTTTAGGCAGAGACAAAGGTGGAGCCACAGGGGCAAGTGCAGCCTTCTAGACAGAGCGGGGCAGAGCAGTTGAGTGGGAGGACTAGAGTTTCTCAATTTCCTTTAGTTTTCTGGAAAGAAGAGAAGAGAAAATTATAGATTATTGTAATTTGTACTTGTAGATTCTTGTATAAGACTATAAGTATCATTGTAGTTTGTGACTTTGTTGTATTCGCATGATTATGCAATTTTGTACTTTATTTGTATTCAAATCTAATAAAAAACACTTTCCCAAAGTTTTATAGACTCATTTCATCTATTTTGTTTTTGCAATTTCTAAAAAAAATATTTTTTGATAAATTCAAGTATTTTTTGCCTTTGTCGATTATTCAATCTTTCGGGTCAAATAATCATTGGTTACCCCTTTTGGCCCCTTGGTGAGTACTCGCCCCAACCGGTTATGCAAACTATGATTCCCATCTTCATTTATTGTATCAAATTGACATGAGTATCATAAGGATTGTGAGCTTTGTGAACTAGCCATATTGTCGCGCAATTGTCTTCTTAGATTCTGTCTTGGCAGTTTCTGCTTCTGTCAATTTATGTTTGTGATCCAGAGAGCAATCAGGGATAGTCTTTTGGCAAACTACTAACAAACTAGTACGTCACCTTGCTAGGGTCATATCTCCTTAACCGTTGCTCACAATTTGAATCCGAAATATACATTATAAAGCTTAAGAAACAAACAAGGTTTATGCCCCTATAAAAAGCTCCACCATCATTTACAAGCATTTTACCAAAATTCCACTCTGAAGAATCCCAAAAATGCAAAATACAAAAATATTAAAAAATACGTAAAAATAGACAAAGAATTTTGAAGTTTTACAAGGTTCAGATCACAAAAAAACATCTCAACTTCTTTGGGGGAACGTGTGCCACACGACTTTTCAAAATCCAAGGCAAATCATTTCATATCCTATTTTTATATTCTTCATTTCCTGCTAAAAATAGATATACGGAATTGTCATCCGAATTGTAAAACTCAAGCAAATGGATAGGAGAGAACATAGAGAGAAGACAAAGATCCTTGTAGCTTCTCGTCTCTTTGTAGAGATTGCTACCATTTTGTGAAATGCAAAATGAAGATTGGTAGCTTCATATCTCTTCTTAGAGATCCCTACCTTTCATTTTGTAATAGCACAGGAGAAATAGCCTAGATCTCTTCTCAAAGATGGCCATACATACCTTCCAATTATATTGTGCCATTTGTGATCCCATGAATATATCTTAGACACCAAAAAAGCATCTCATAATTTGCAAAACACTTGTGCATCGCATCTGTTTTGAAGATTTGCCTTAGCACATAACAGTCTTGTTGAATCCAACTTTCATTTTTCTCCATAAATTTATCTACTTTATCATTAACGTCTTCCAAAGATTGGATTTGTGGTGTTGGCAAGGACTGTTGATATGTCGTTTGTCAAGACGTAGTTACAAACAACATTGATGATATGTTGTTTGTCAAGACTTAGTTATAAACAATGTTCGGCCTTGAAAAGATTCTACTTTGCCTCTTACAACTATAGTTGTTACATTGCCTTAATAATTCTAACCAGTCCCAGACACAATTCTTTACAATTTCACCTAATTCATCGTCGTGGTTCTACAATTTCTTCCTCCTTTGAAAATTGCAAAAGCATTCTGTGTTTCCAACTTAATGATTTGTTTTTCATGTTTGAATTGTTTGTCTGCTTGCCATCTCCCTATTTGCCTATTGTTTTCCCCTCATTAATGCCTCATTAAAATTGGTTGTTGCAAGATGGCAACCTAGTAGTTGTTGATATTTGACCTCTTTCCACAATTGCTGCTCATCTCAATTGTTATTCTTGATTATTGTGCTTTGTTTCCAAATGTCACCCTCAACATTCATGGCATTCATTTATAAGTACGCTTGCTTTTGTTGCTTGATATAAATCATTCACCTCCTTTGGCATGTCGACAATCACCGATAGCTTATTTTATAGGATGGTCATCGGTTGGTATGTTGGTTTCTTGTTTTTTGTTGTTCATTAATGTTTGTGATGGAAATATCATCATTGATGTCAAAGGTTTAGCATTATTGGTGATAAAGGCCCTATTGCATTTAATGGTGTTTTCAATATTCATATATTGGCTAATGTGTTTTAATAATTATTTAATATTAATGATCATATTTGCATATAAGTCAAAAAAGGGCCCATGGAGAAGTCAAAGAGTCACGGAGTAAAAAACGAAAAAAGAATGGACGCATTTTCGCATGAAGAGTCATCTTGAGGAATTTCAAGAGTCACCATGTGAAGACAAAAAAGATATGGCGTATTTTTTCATGAAGGGACACTTTGAGGAATACGAAAAGTCACCACGATAAAGACAAAAGAGGAAAGGATGTTTTTGCTTTTGAAGGGTCACCATATGACTTTTCAAATTGAAGGAACAAAGGGTCATGCAAGTTTGGCACCATTTTCCATGAGGATTGAAGGGACACAAAGGGTGAATGCCAAAGGTCATTTGGAAAGCTATAAATAAAGGCTTGAGAAACCATTTTTAATATGCAAAAAAGTGCATGGTTTGTATTTGTTTTCAAAGAGAGAAAAGCAAGAGATATTGTAGAGTTCTATCCTTTGTTGAGTAAGCAACATTGAGAGATAATTGTGTTTTATACACAAGAGGGGTTGGTGCTCCTGTGAGTTGGTGCTCACAAATCTTTGCAAGGGGTTGGTGCTCCTGTGGGTTGGTGCTCACAAATAGTTGTGTTGGTGCTCGGCAAAGGGGTTGGTGCTCCTGCAAGTTGGTGCTTGTGAACTTTGTAATTTGAGTTGGTGCTCATTCATATACTTGAGATTGTTCTCCGTGGTTTTTCCCACTTTGGGTTTCCACGTAAAAATCTGGTGCCTCTCTTTCTCTCTTGTGTGGTGCATATTATTGTTTCATTTTTATTGCATATCTTGAATGTGTGGTTAAGTGGTTAAAGAAAAGGAATTTGATTAAGTAAAAGATATATAATATACTGATTCACCCCCCCTCTCAGTATATTTCGTACTTAACAATTTGTCGAGCTATAATGTCTAGCAATTTCTGCACACAACAATTTACCCCTTTGTGGCCTCCATTTGATGTCTAATGGCAATTCCAAGGCATGTCCATCATTTGCCCATCTTAGGTTCTCCTTGACGGCCACCTTTTCTAATCTTTGTCTAGCATTTGCCAATTTTCTTTGTTTTCTTGATTCTTTTTGTGGTTATATTTCTATTAAATTTAGTCCAATATCTCTTATGGCATGATATTGTCCGAGTTTTGAGTCGTTGATTAATGTGGGTTGTTTAGTTCCATCTATTCAATTATATTGATCCATTTTCAAAGAATTCTTCAATTCGGTAAGGACCTTCCCACTGCATTTTCCTTTTTTTGCCTTTCATGCTTTATTTTCTTGCATATTTTAAAACTAGCATATCTAGTTTAAACTGTATTTTCTTTGTATGTTTTTCAAGCCAATATTTATGTCATTTTTTTTCAATAATAATTGACAATTGCTCCTATAATCATTCTTGTTGTAACCTATCAAGCTGAAACAACCATTCTTGTAAGCTTTCTTCTTCCAGTTGATTTTCTACTGCCACTCTTAATTGAACAATAGTAAACCCCATGAGTCTTAGCTTTACTTCTATATCCCATAATGTTGTTGGTGGTTTTCCTGCCCAATTATGTTTCTCTAAGCCACATGTTTTATGAACTATTGCAATTATGGACTTATTGGATGCTCATGCTTGGTCGTTGGCACTAGGATAGTACCCCTATCATTTATTGTCACTTATTATCACTTACTATACTCATTGGACATCCAAATCTTGTTATAATATTGGCATACAAGAATTCTTTTGTAATTGTTGTTGTATTATCTGGTATTGCCTTTGCTTCTACCAATTTTGTAAGATACTCTACGACAAGTAGGTATCTACACTTTCCTTTCCTTGAGAAAAGTTTAAAGGGTCCAACAAAATATATACCGTACTTCTCAAACGACTCTTCTGGTGAGGATGGGTCTAATGGCTGAAAATTTCCCTAACTGGTCCCCCAGTTGTTTGACATGTGTCACATGCTTTGACCCACTCACAACAATCACGATTAAGTGTTGGACACCACCACCCTATTAAGTGTATCTTTCTTGTCATTGCTTGAGCACTCATATGTCCTCTTGTTTCACCCTTGTGCACTTATTTATGAATTGGTTTGACTTCTTCCATTACATATCTCCTTAATAGTTGATATTTACCCATATAGTACAGCAATCTATGTATAAACTGAAATGGTCTAGATTTGAAAATGATTTTTCTGCTTTACACCATTGGTATATCTTCTGCAAATGTTCTGGTAGAGAAGTATTCTCCCACATCAATGTACCATTTTTTAAATATTGCAAGAGCATGTACAAAATTCAAAATGTCCAGAGGATGAACAAAAGTAAAACAAAAACCATATGTGGGCAACCATGTGCCCAACAATGAGTATCAAAGATAGTCCAATATTACACCACACTTACAATATAAAAAAAAAGGGTTCCCAACAGCGAAACAAAAACAAAGGCACCTTAGACAAAGCCCACAACGGGTCACAAAAGAAGCAGCATTCAACTGAAAGGACCCATCTACGAATCATCAGCATCACCAACCAAACAACTATCACAAACATCATTACCAATCCCTTGCTCAAGTGGGTCAAGTCTCTTTACACAGTTGTTAAGTTCCTTTATCAATAGATCAAGTCCCTTGTCAATTCTAGAGCCTTGTTGGTACTCATCCTTCATCTAAGAGAGCAAGTGACTGATCCTTGACTCTTGAACATGCTACACCATTCTATTCCCATCAACTTTGCATCTAATCTCAATAAACCTCTGAAGGTTAGCAATGAGAGTGTTCACATTGCTCTCAATCAACTGTTCAATGCCCTTTTCAGAGACCCCCCATATCCCTCAACAGAGTGTTGGAAATATTGTCATTGATGTCAAAGGTCTGGCATTATTGGTGATAAAGGCCCCATTGCATTTAATGGTGTTTTTAATATTCATATCTTGGCCAATGTGTGTTAATATTTATTTAATATTAATGAATATATTTTTAGTTGCATATAAATCAAAAAAGGACACATGAAGAAGTCAAAGAGTCACGGGGTAAAAGACGAAAGAGGAATGGGATGCATTTTCTCATGAAAAGTCATCTTGAGGAATTCCAAGAGTCAACATGTGAAGACAAAAGAGGTATGACGCATTTTTCCATGAAGGGACACTTTAAAGAATATGAAAAGTCACCAAGATAAAGACAAATGAGGAAATGACGCTTTTGCTTATGAAGTGTCACCATATGACTTTTCAAATGCAAGGATACGAAGGGTCATGCAAGTTTGGCGCCATTTTCCATGGGGATTGAAGGGTCACAAAAAGTGAATGTCAAAGGTCATTTAGAAAGCTATAAATAAAAGCTTGAGAAGCCATTTGTAATATGCAAGAGAGTGCATGGTTTGTATTTGTTTTCGAAGAGAGAAAAGCAGGAGATATTGTAGAGTTCTATCATTTGTTAAGTAAGCAACAATGAGAGATAGTTGTGTTTTATACACGAAGGGTTGGTGCTCCTGTGGGTTGGTACTCACAAATCTTTGCAAAGGGTTGGTGCTCATGTGGGTTGGTGCTCACAAATAATTACTGTGTTGGTGCTCGGCAAAAAAGGTTGGTGCTCCTGCAAGTTGGTGCTCATTATATACTTGAGGTTGTTCTCTATGGTTTTTCCCACTTTGGGTTTCCACGTAAAATCTAGTGTCTCTCTCTCTTTTGTGTGGTGCAAATTATTGTTTCAATTTTATTGCATATCTTAAATGTGTGATTAAGTGGTTAAAGAAAAGAAATCAGATTAAGTAAAAATATATATAATATACTGATTCACCCCCCCTCTCAGTATATTTTGTGCTTAACAATTGGTATTAGAGCAGGTTCCTTTTGAAAAAGTTTTACAGCTTGAAGGTAGATCGAGAAAGCATGATGCCTAGATCACATGAAGGATTTACTACAAACAAAACACTTTCGTTTGATGGGACGAATTATGTTTTTTGGAGCAAAAAGATGAAGACTTATTTGATGGCCCTTGGATTCGACATATGGCAAGCAGTGGTGGAGGAATATGAAGAGCCACAGACACTTGTAACTACTCCGACAGAAAAGAAGGCAAGTGAAAATAATGCTAAATCTTTAAATGCTATTTTATGCAGTTTATGTGAATCAGAATTTGTTAAAGTTATGCAATGTAAATCTGCTCATAAAACTTGGGTAAAACTTGAGAATATTTACAAAAATGATGGCAAGGTTCAACAAGCTAAGCTTCAGACTTTCAGAAGATAGTTTGAGAGTTTGAAGATGTAATAAGAAGAAAATATAGCAAGTTATCTTTTGCAGGTTGATCAAATAGTTAATCAAATTCAAGGTCTTGAAAAAAATTTAGAAGAATCAATTGTGGTTCAAAAAGTTTTGAGATCTCTACTATTGAGATATGAAGCAAAAGTTTTGGCAATTGAAGAGATGAAAAATTTAGCCAAGCTAAAGATGGATGAACTTCATGGTATTCTTACGGCATATGAGATGCGAACTGAACAAGATAAACCCTCAAAGAGAGAAGCTGCTTTCAAAACATCAAAGAAAAAGAAGGCTAAGATTCAAGACTCAAGTGATAGTTCTAGCGATGATGAATATGACAATGGAGCTCTATTCATTCGCAAGCCGAAAAAAGACAGAAGTAAATATCAAAGAAAATTACCTTTTAAATATTTTAATTGTGAAAAGATTGGACATTTTGTAGCTAAATGCCCAAATAAAAGTAATGATGATAATAAAGAAGGAAAGTCTACATACAAAAAAAAATTTAAAGATAAATTCAAAGGATTCGAGAGGCAGAGTTTGTATTCTAAAAATCTTAGCTCAGCGAAAAATAGTGGAGTCAGTGACTCAGAAAAATAAGAGATTCTATTCATGGTCAAACATGAAGATGCCTCCGCAAACAAAAGTACAAATGATCAAGAAGAAGAACAAGATGAAGCTGAAGTGAATCTGGAAGGAGAACTCATTTGTGCTTTAAAAGAGTTAAAAGCTCTTGAAAAGAAGAATCGAAGATTAAAGCTCTAGATCGAGAAAAATGAAAGAGTCAAAAAATAATTGAAGATTTACAAGCACACT
This sequence comes from Torreya grandis, assembly GCA_037957365.1. Classification (NCBI taxonomy): domain Eukaryota; kingdom Viridiplantae; phylum Streptophyta; class Pinopsida; order Cupressales; family Taxaceae; genus Torreya; species Torreya grandis. The sequence goes on from JARHVA010000872.1 coordinate 1,276,645, forward strand.
TTGAAGAACCCAAAAAGAATAAAGATCTAACAGCACAGTTGAAAATAATAAGTAAAGAATGTGAAAGGTATGTTATTGAAATTGCTTCTTTAAAAGCAGATCTTGAGAAAATAAATAAAACAATCAATGATAGAGCAGCCAATGATTCAAAATTTGAAAATAACACTAATATGTTGAATAAGATATTAGAAAATCAAATATCAATGTCGGATAAGACAAGTATTGAATTTAAAAAAGAGAAAGAGGTCACTACTTTCACAGACAAAGAAAAAAGAAAAAGCTATGTTGAAGCTCTTGCAGAAGAAAAAATAAAAAGAGAAGTTAAGAATACAGAGGACATCTCAAACAAAAACTAAAGGGAATAGAGCTACAAAAGGCAATCAGATCAGAGGTACACAAACAGGTTCTATTTTTATGATTACTGTTTTTATTGTAATGGCTATGGTCATAAGAAATTAGAATATCAAAAAAGAGCTAATAGTTTCAGAAATAAGAAGGAAAGTCATACAGCGTCAAACAGAAACCACAACTCTTTTGCTCTTCTATCAGGGTTTAATGAAGAGGCCATAATATGTTATAAGTGCAACAACTTTGGACACATAACCCAGTACTATGGAAGTGTGTTCAAGTCAGTCAAGAAGGACCAGAGTTTCAATGCTTCATTCATCAAGAAGAAATTTCAGACAGATTCATGGCAAAAGAAACAAATTGAAAAATCTATGTTGGTGTAGACAACTTTACATGCAAGAAATGAAAAAAAGCCATGGTTCATTGACAGTGGATGTTCGAGACACATGACAGAAGACAAGAGCAAGTTCATAACCTTGAATAAAATCAATGGTGGCATAGTGAAATTCAGATACAATACTACTACCAAAATTATTAAAAAAGGTACACTAAGTTTGGATAATGGTAAAACTAAAACTAAAAATATTTTGTATGTAGGTCTTAAGTATAATCTTTTGAGTGTAAGTCAAATGTGTGATCAGGGATACTAAAATTTTATGCAAAAAGTTGTGAAATTAGAAGAAAAGATTTAGATGTGTTGGTTACAGATGCTCAGAGAACAGGTAATAACTTGTATATGCTATCAAACATTAAAAGTCAAAGATGTTTGAGTCAAATTGAAGAAAGTTGGCTATAGCACAGGAGAATGGGGCACATAAATTTTAACAATCTTATCAACATCAGCAAAAAACAAGCAGTCAAAAATCTTCCAAAGATTACAAAGCCATCTAACACGCTTTGTGACAATGTGAAGCAGGCTGGAAGGCAGTTCAAAACAAAAGAGTACTCGACCACTCAGATGCTAGAGCTTGTTCAAACTGATCTATGTGGACCTATGAGAACTCAAAGTACTCAAGTGAGAAATATTTCATGTTGTTTATTGATGATTTTTCACGTATGACTTGTGTAATGTTTTTTAAAAAAATCAGAAGCTTTCAGACATTTCAAAACATTCAAAGCATTAATTGAAAATGAAACTAGTTTGAAGATTAAGTGTCTAAGATCAGATCAAGGAGGAGAATTCATGTCAGATCAATTTATTGAGTTTTGTGAAGACCATGGAATAAAGAGACATTATTCAGCAGCTAGAACTCTACAACAAAATGGAGTAGTTGAACGAAAAAATATAACAGTTCAGGAGATGGCGAGGACAATGCTAAATGAATTCAAAATAGCAGATAGATATTGGAGAGAGGCAGTTGCTACAGTAGTGCATATTCAAAATAGAGCATTATTGAGAGTCAATAGTGAAAAGACTCCTTATGAGCTATGAAAAAACAAACCACCAACAGTTGATTATTTCAAAGTTTTCGACAGCAAATGCTTCATAAAAATAACCGATGAAAAACTTTGTGAGTTTGAATCCAGAGCAGATGAAGGTATATTTCTTGGTTATTCTTGCAAAAGTAAAGCTTATAAATGTTATAACAAAAGAACCAAGAAAAATTGTTGAAAGTACAAGTATCAAGATAGAAGAAGATGGAACACAAAGAATCAGTGATCCAGTAGACATTTTTGAAATCATTGAAGAGGAAGATTTTGAAGAATCAGATGAAGATGAAGATGAAAAGGAGGGAAAAACACCAAAACTCCATTCAAATATGTTCAAAAAAATCATAATGAAAGTGACATCATTGGAGGCATAAATGAAGGAATTCGCACCAGAAAAATAATGGTAAGTGAATCTGAGCAAGTTAATTTTTTTTTGTTATCCAAAATTCAGCCTAAAATTTTTTCAGAAGTTAGAGATGATAAGCATTGAGTAAAGGCTATGGATGAAGAATTAAATCAGATAGAAAAGAATGATACTTGAAAATTAGTGCCTAGACCAAAAGATCACAATGTAATAGGAACAAAATGGGTTTATAGAAATAAGTTGAATGAAAATGAAGAAGTGACCAAAAATAAAACAAGATTAGTATGTAAAGGATATGCTCAGATTGAGAGAATAGATTTTGAAAAAACTTTTGCACCAGTGGCAAGGTTAGAGGCTATTAGAATGTTTCTTGCATATGCAGTATTTAAAAATTTCAAAGTGTTTCAGATGGATGTCAAATCTGTCTTCCTGAATGAAAATCTAGAAGAAGAGGTCTACATTGAGCAACCTGAGGGATTTATTTTCTCAAATATTAGTAGCCATGTATGCAGATTGAAGAAAGCATTGTATACATTGAAACAAGCTCTCAGAGCTTGGTATGCAAGACTTGATAAATACTTGCAGAATCAAAGTTTCAAAAGAAGATTGCTGATAGTAATCTCTACATCAAAACAGAAGGTGAGCATCAATTGATTGTTGTGGTATATGTTGATATCATTTTTTAAGAAAATATTGAAAAAATGACAAAAAAAAATTCTAATAATATGCAAAAAGAATTTAAGATGTCTATGCTTGGAGAATTATCATTTTTCTTAGGATTGCAAATATTTCAGTCAGATAAAATAATTTTCATATCTCAAAGTAAATATGCCAAAAAAATGTTAAAGAAATTTGGTTTTGAGGATTGTGCACCAGTTGGCACACCAATGTGTACAGAAAATAGGGTAAGGATGAAAATTCACCTATTACAAATCAATCTTTGTATAAATCTATAATTGGTAGTCTTTTATATTTGATCGCATCGAGGCCAGACATCATGCATGCAGTAGGTATGATTGCAAAATATCAGTTATCTCCAAAAGATAGTCATGTTCAATTGAAGAGAATATTCAAATATATCAAAGGGACATTGAATTACGGATTATGGTATTTCACAAGAAGAGATTTCATTTTGGTTGTTTATACAGATTCAGATTGGGCAGGGTGCTTAGATGACAAAAAAATATAAGTGGAGGAGCTTTCTTCCTTGGTGATAGGTTAGTATCAGGGCTAAGCAAGAAACAAAATTCAATATCATTTTCTGCAGCTGAAGCATAATATATTGCAACGGTATTGTGTTGTACTCAAATGCTTTGGAAGATATGAAGGTAAAGTATGATGAACCTATTTCTATTTTTTGTGATAACACAAGTGCTATTAATATTTCAAAGAATTCAGTGATTCATTCAAAAACAAAACATATTCTCATTAGATATCACTATTTGAGAGAGCAGGTTGCAAATTAACAGGTTAAGATGGAGTATATTAGTACTACAGAGCAAATTGCAGATATTTTCATAGAGGCACTATCAAAAGACACATTTCAGTATCTGCGAGTGAAGTTGGAAGTAATTTTTTTTACTTTTTGCCATTGAGGTTCAGCATCAGTTGAAGGGGAGCTAAGTGTTATCTCCAGGTAGGCCCTTTGCCATTGATGTCAAAGAAGGAGAATAACAAGTACAGGTACAGATACAGGTTTAGAAACAAGTACAGAGAATAAGTACAGGTTGCTACAGTAAGGGAAAGCTACTGTATGTTTTTCGGATGACAATATGTGCAGATTTCAGGGTGTGGCAGTTTCAGTTTCAGTTTGAGGTTGCCATTAATGACAAAGGGGGGGATTGTTGGAAATATTGTCATTGATGTCAAAAGTCTAGCATTATTGGTGATAAAGGCCCCATTGCATTTAATGGTGTTTTTAATATTTATATCTTGGCTAATGTGTGTTAATATTTATTTAATATTAATGAATATATTTTTGGTTGCATATAAGTCAAAAAAAGGCCCATGAAGAAGTCAAAGAGTCATGGAGTAAAAGACGAAAAAGGAATGGGATGCATTTTCTCATGAAGAGTCATCTTGAGGAATTCCAAGAGTCACCATGTGAAGACAAAAGAGGCATGGCACATTTTTTCATGAAGGAACACTTTAAAAAATACAAAAAGTCACCAAGATAAAGACAAAAAAAGAAAGGACGCTTTTGCTTATGAAGGGTCACCATATGACTTTTCAAATGAAAGGATACAAAGGGTTATGCAAGTTTGGCGCCATTTTTCATGAGGATTGAAAGGTCACAAAGGGTATATGCCAAAGGTCATTTGAAAAGCTATAAATAAAGGCTTGAGAAACCATTTGTAATATGCAAGAGAGTGCATGGTTTGTATTTGTTTTCGAAGAAAGAAAAGCAAGGGATATTGTAGAGTTCTATCAATTGTTGAGTAAGCAACATTGAGAGATAGTTATGTTTTATACACAAGAGGGGTTGGTGCTCCTGTGGGTTGGTGCTCACAAACAGTTGTATTGGTGCTTGACAAAAGGGGTTGGTGCTCCTGCAAATTGGTGCTTACGAACTTTGTATATTGTTCTCCATGGTTTTTCTCACTTTGGGTTTCCACGTAAAATTCTGGTCTCTCTCTCTCTCTCTCTCTCTCTCTCTCTCTCTCTTGTGTGGTGCAAATTATTGTTTTAGTTTTATTGCATATCTTGAATGTGTAATTAAGTGGTTAAAGAAAAGAAATCAGATTAAGTAAAAATATATATAATACACTGATTCACCCAACCTCTCAATATATTTCGTGCTTAATAGGGAGTTCACCAGTAGGATCAAAGCCTATAAGGAGCTACCATTAGAGAATGAAACATTGCCTTTTCCCTCAATTCCTTCTTCATTTGATCGCTCCTGCTGAAAATGTTGAAGAGAAGACTAAAGAACAGTGCCCAATTCATCATTATTTACATCAACTTTCTCCTTATTGTCCTAATCCGAGAGAAAGTGGCCTACTAACTCAAGGCCAAGATCATCTGCCTGCTCAAAATAGGCATCCTTCATATTATCGCATTCATATTCCAAGATGTTAACCTCAACCGCATCTCCATGAAGGATTCTCCAATCCAGTGGAGGGCTCATTCTGGGAAAACCACCCGTGTCTGGAAGCAAGTTGGATGTTATCTTCATCATCCCAGTCTTAAGGATTTTCTCCATCTCAGCCTACGGCACCTTAAAGTAAAGATAAATTTGCATAGCAGCAAGTCTCACCATAACTTCTTTCGAGAGGTTAGAAAGTACCCTACCTTTAAACTGAAAAACATACAAATTCCTTTGCTTCCAAAGAAACCACAAAATCTCAGTTGAAAAGACCAACCACAATTTTTGAAAAAAGATATGTGTTTTCTTTTTAGGACAAACATACCCAAAAGCCACATTGAACCAATTAATATCACAGGAAAAGACCTTAGACCAAGCAAATAAACAATTTTTCCAAATAGATGCAGCAAAAGGACAATTAAAATGGAGATGCTCAATACTTTCCACCTCCCCACACAGAAAACAACATAGACTACCAAAACCAATTTTAGCTAAGATCTCACCAACAACAAGCTTATTGTGAAGAAGTAACCACCTAAAACAGGGTTTTTTAGGCTCCAAACACAAGACAAATATGACATCAAACCTATACTTCTAGCTATAGAAAAAGGTCATAGATAGCCCAATTGTTATTAAGCCTAAGGTAGATACTTTTAGCGTAAGAGAGCTTATGGTAGAGCATTTTAGTTGTAAATTCCTCAAGGGGTAGGCCATTCAACCAATTGATGCTCTCCCAAAACTCCTCACCCTCCAAGATGTAAACAAAGCGGGTATTATGCAAATATTTAAGAAGTGAATAGGTTCTTCTTTGCGTGGAAGGAATCTAAAATATAAGGTCCCTGAGGCCCATCTGCCCTGAAAGGAGATCACTTAAGGTTCTCAGCCCTTTATAATATCAAACATGAGCAGAACAGCACCTATTCAAGACCAAGGGGAAGTTGTTGACTTTAAGGTTCCACCACAGAGATCTATACGCTTAGCACCTTGACCCTAGCCAACTAAAAATAGGTTTCACCACTAATAGATGTTTAATGCTTTCCCAGGTTTTCCAGATTGATTGGAAAATGAGAGAGCCAGCCACTTTAATAGAAAAAGACCCAACCAGAATATCAAAGATATGCAATCCATGCCACTTATGCTTACCTTTTGGGAAGCCCCTTACCAAATTGTTTCTAATCAGTATTTTCCAAGATTTATTGCCTTGAAGGGCTCTGATGATCCACTTAATACCCAGGGTGATCCCTTGGATTCTTAAATCCTTGAGACCCAGTCCGCCAATAGCTTTAGGTTTACAACAACCATCCCATGCAATAGCATGACGTTTCATGTTACCCTTTCCATCAAACCACAAGAAGTCCTTGATAATATTATAAAGCTTGTTAAATTGAGACTTGTTAAAGAGCCAACAAGAAGAATAGTAGATGTTGTAGGAAGAGAGAATTTTTTGACAAACTTGAATCTGTCAGGCAAGGAGAGCATTTGACCATTCCATTTCCCAATCTTCTTATTGATCTTCACAAACAGCGATTCCCACATTTCTTTGGAGGGAGAGAGTGAAAAGTGGATACCCAGATATAACACTAAACGCTTAGGCCCTTTCCAAATCCATCCAAACTCAGACATCCAATCAGGAGGATTTTCTTTCCGCCCAATGATGCAATACTTGTGGTAAGCGACACTGAACCCAGAAGCAAAGCAATACACATTAAGTCTAGAGGTAATTTGCAGGAAATTGTCTTTTTCCAGGACACAAAGGAGAGTAGTATCATCAGCAAACAAGACATCCAATAGCTCAGATGAGTTTGGTAAAGAGAACCCTTTAACAAGGGGGGCCAAAGAAGCATCTCTAAGTAAGTAATGTAGAGCATCTGCTACAATCACAAAGAGGGAAGGGGCCAAGAGGCACCCTCACCTAATGGAATGCTCCGATCTAAGAGATCCAGTCTGGGTTCCATTAACTTCAATCACTGTCGAGGCATCTTTGAACAAACATTGACATTCTATAGAACCTATCCTAGAAGCCAAAAGCACGCAGCATAGTGTTCATGAAGGGCCACTCAATTATATCATATGCCTTTTCAAAGTCAAGAAGGATCATCCCCACATTCTGATTAGAGTCCTAATCCCATTGCATTACTTCCCAGCTAGACAAAAGGTTATCCAGAATGTATCTCCCCTCAACAAAGCCTGTTTGGGTATCATAAATAATCTGTGGAAGCAAGGAAGAAATTCTCCTAGCAATTATCTTAGCTAGGATTTTATAGGAAACATTCAAAAGGGTGATTGGTCTCCAATTTCTTGCTTGAAATTGATCCCCCTCTTTAGGGATGAGTTTGAAAACACCCCTATTGATTTTAGGACTGAGAGAGCCAACCTCCACAACCTCTCTATACATATCAATACAATCTTTGGCAATCCATTCTTTGTTAAGCTGGGAATCCATCAATACCTGGAGTCTTGTCATTCTTGAGTGTCAATGGCAGTCAAGACTTCATCAAGAGAGAGATCATTGTCTTCATCAAGAGAGAGATCATTGTCAAGGAAAACAACTTTCTCTAGGGTAACCTTTTTAGAAATGCACTTTTAACAAATTTTCCTATTCAATTCAATCTATTGGATAGAGACATCTGAAGAAAGCAGATTGGAGTAAAAAGCAAAGAAAGCATTCTTGATTTTGTGGATATCTTCAATAAGAACACCAACAATCTCAATTTTTTTAATTTTTTGCTTACTATCCTTAGTTTTGAGTAACCCAAAGAAGTATTTAGTGCCTTTGTCCCCCAACTTCAACCAGATGACTCTGGACCTGATCTGAGCCCCTCTTGCAATATATTGTTGTGTCATTCTTATGTTATGTTTGAGATCCACCAGATTGTTCAAAAGATAAGCATTAGAGGGGTCTTCCTGGAGAGCATTTTCAACTGAAATCAGTTTCCCTTGGGACTCTCTAAATAACTTTCTCCTTCTTTTAGCCTTGATTTGCCCATAACTTCTCATAAAAAAATTCCTCAGATTCACACAGCTATTCCAAGTATCAATACTGGAAGACGAGTTACTCAACATTTTGGCAATGTTCCATGAAGTTTGAAATCCCTCGCTGCACTCTCTATCTTGCAAGTGTGAAACATTAAGCTTATACATACCTTTCCAATCATCTTTCTTATTGTCATCCTCAGTTTTAAGAGAGGCAATGATATCAATGGGGTGGTAATCAGATATAGTAAATGGCATAACATTCACCAAGTTACCCTCAGAAATCTATTTGAGGTTAAATGAATCCTTGTGCAAGTAGAATCTGTCTAGCCTAGAATAAACTCTTATGTTCTTAGTTTGATTATTACACCAAGTGTACCATATCGTTTTGCTAGAGGATTTACTTTTTCCACGGGGTTCCTCAAGCCTATGAATAGGCTTTAGCTTAGACCAAAAGAACTGCTCATTACGTTTCCATGAGAGGGGTTCACCACCTAGTTTATCCTCTTTCTCTTCAATCATGTTGAAATTCCCACCCACAATCCAAGGGAGCTCCTTTAGGTGAGAAGCTAGCTAGTTTCAGAGCTCAGTCTTCTCTCTATAGTCATTGGGGGCATACACATTACAAATCCCAAAGGTCTGGTTCTGATTGGAGAAAATCACCCAAACAGCTAGTTGACCACTCTAGATTAATGAGAATGGAGGCACCAACTTTGCCTCTACAGTGGCTATAGAGTGGCTAGACAAGAAGTGAATACAATTCGGCCACACAAGATTCAAGACCATATCAAACTTAGGGCCTACCTCCTTAACTTTCTTGCAACAAAAGAAAATCAATCTGATCTCTTGAATGTTTGAATTGTCTGACAATGGGCCTTCAATCAAACGATTCCAGGCCTACAATTTTCATGGAAGAACAGAAAAGGATTATTTAGTCTGACCTGGGGACTTGGAACCCCCTTTATTATTGTACAGTCTATTGAAGCACTGAGGGATTTTGTTTTCTTTGTCTTTGAGCTTCTTTTTAGAGTCTCCAATACTTAGAGAAGCTCCTTTAAGTCTTTTCCCTCATCAACACTACCAGAACTTTGAAGGTTAGAGCAAGAACTCACAGTTTTAAGCCTCTTAACCCCTATTTTAGGTTGTAGTAGGGGCTTCTGCTCACCGGTATTCAACAAGGCCGAAGGCTCTAATTCAGAAAAAGGCCTCTCTATCTTTTGTACCATTTTGGAAAAACTGTTATATGAAATAGCCACGTGTGTGGTTAACCATCATTTAGCTGGTTCACCATTTTGGATTCAGGATAGAAGATATGCTATCACATGGCTTTTTTCGTTTCTTAACACTATCAAGAATGTAAATTCTTGTAACGATTGTAACCATCTTAAAATTATACAATGAATGCCTGGTTTATTTATTAAATACAATAGCAATTGATGATCTATACTAAATAGACCATTCTGAGTGCTTCCATTTCCATAGTTGTACAGTTCTATTTTGCTTTTGATAACAGCCTACCAGCGAAATATGGCGGAAGGTATAGCTTGTGAGGTCCCTCTTATGCTAATGTACACCTTATATCGTAATTAGAAGCATCCACATGTATATGGAATGGAGGCACTAATTAACATTGTTTCTAATTTTAATATGCTTCATGTTGTTTTTCACCCCACTCAAATGGTTCATCCTTTCTTAGCAGATAATCCAATGGCTGCGATAACCCTGCAAATTTTTTGATAAATCTTCAGTAACAACCAATATGTCCTAAAATGATCTTATTTTTGCCAAATCCTTGGGACTACGCAATTTGCTTATTATCTTTATCTCGGAGGGATTATTTTTATTCCTGCTTTAAATACTGCATGACCTAACAGTTTACCATATGGTACTAATAACTGACACTTCTTGGGATTCAGAAGCAGTCTTGCTTCCCAACACAAACGCATACACTAAGCTAATGCTTGTAAATGATTATCTTGGTGCCCATGAATACGACAATCCTTCAAAAAGATTTTCAGATCCTCAGTGGACATTTTACTAAAAATAAACAAAATTGTCCATTGAAATGTAGTTGGCACATTACACAGTCCAAATTGCATTCTATTATAAGCATATGGGCCAAACTCCAATGAAATGGTTTCTTTTTAGTTTATCTTCTTCGGCAATACTTATCCAATTATAACCAGAAAAGCCATCCAAAAATCAATGCATTTGTTTTCACTACTTCCCCTAAAATTGCATATGTAAATGGTATCAAAAACATGTCCTTGTTTGTCACTACATTTAGGCTGTGAAAATCTCCACAAACCTTGAATCTATATATATTTGTCTTTGGGGTTATCACCACTAGTGATAACCAATCACTTATTTCCACTTTAAAAATCATTCCAGTCTCTTAATATATGTTCTATAATGTGAATTCATTCTGCATAAGATGGATTCAATCTCTATAGCGTTCTCCTAACTCATATTGCACCTGGTATAAGGTCAACGCGATGTACACAGTTCTTTTGGTACCCCTTTCAAATCTTTATAGGTCCATGCAAAAACTTCCTTATGATCTGTAAGTACTTTTAACACTGATTTTTCCAATTCTGGTTCCAAAATTGTCTCCATCATGATCATTTGTTTATCATTTTTTGTTCCCGAACTGATTTCTTGGGTGGCTGGTCCTGCATAGTGTATACTCAGTTCTTGTGCAAAAATCATATGTGGGCTGCATATCCAACTCTGCACTCCCTGACTTACATTCAGTGAAATGTGGTGGGTGGTCAAGCTCCCCCACTACTTCGCTAGGTATACAATGGGACAGTATATAAGGGTTTACTTCTGCTCCATTTCATATTTTTTAATCTTTTTTTCCACTAGCCACAAGCCTTCCACCAAGTCTGCCACTTCTGCAACATTATAAGTTTTGTTTACCAAATTAATAGAGAAAGCACTAATAAAGGTGCCTTTGTCATCTCTGATTAAACCGCCTGTGCCTGCTCTACCACCTGTCATTTCTGATTAAGAGGCACTCCAAGAGAACAACCAATCCAAGCAATAAGTTGAGCAAACACTTCTAGCAATGAGAAGCATTCAAAATTCAGTATCACAATAGTTGGTAGCAAGTTGGTTTATATTTTTCCATTATGGTAGCATGTATATTCTTCGTGACCAAGAATTGTAGTATGTTTATTATGTCATCATGGTTATTGTACAATGTAAATGAGCATCACAAATGGTTGTAGCAGGGGGATATGAGTTGTTTTCAGAATCACTAACTTGTAGCATGCATTAAGGCATCACAATGATATAGAAGACTGTATTCAGCATTTATGTAGCATGCCCCTATAAAAATGGATGATTTTGGTATGCACATATTGGCATGACAAATAATTGTATCTTGTAAGTTCTGCTATAGCAATGGGTTTTAGTAGAGACAATGAATCTAATTTGCATATGACAATTGACATCACAAGGAGGGTTGTAACATTGATGACCATTTTGTTTCAGCAAACACATGTAGGGACAGCTCAATCTTGGTTTTCTCTACATGGGTAGGAGGAGAAGCAAAAAAAGAAAAGAAAAAAACAGCTTATCGCTCTTTCCATTGAGAGGGAGGAGGGTGGAAGCACGGCTTCAACATCATGAAACATATTGATAAGATAACCAACAAGACAATACAAATCATCATGGGACAGCCATGAATAAACACCACTTGAGGAAAATCACTTCAAGACCATGATGGGATCCCAAAACCAATCTCTGTCAAGGCAACAGGTTGGATCAACAGGACTTTGAAGGAGGCAATCAAATTCACTATCCACGAGGAAAAGGATAGGCTACCACTCTTTCACTGAGGAGATGGGAGAAATTTCAGCATCATTAGTGCAAAAACAGGTTTCAAACATGATTTCAAGAGGATGTGTTAGAATCCTTGTGAAGCCTTCCATGTTAAGAGGATTGCTACCTTCCCTTGAAGACTTTGCCATGGAATGAACACGTGAAGTGAGAAGACATAGTATTTTGTAACATGCACAGAGAAACCACTAGAAGGCCACCAAGAATCTTGGTAGGTTGGGGTCAAGGCTAAAGAACAACATGCACAGAAGCTATCATTGAAAAAGAAGGAGCAAAAGCAATTGCTCTGAAAAATCCATTGTATTCCACATCTCATGAGGGACTAAGATTTTGTGCGAAATTTCTGAGAAAGGGAGGTATTATCCATAAAGGATTAAAAAAACAATCACAAGATTGGGAAAACCAATTACTCTGAAAAATCAATCAAAACATCAATTTTCCAGCTCAAACTGTGCAAATTGTCAAACCTGCTCTGCAAACTGACAGTTATGCTTGTTACATTGGCAATTTCAACCAAATGCGACAAAAAACACAAGAAACAGTTGCAAGTATTGTCTCTTTGTCTTCTGGACAATTGACGACTCTTTGGGGTATGAAGGGACATCTCCAGCATTGCATAAGTAAGACACAAAGGGTATGGGCTAGGCAAAGTAAAGGAGTTGTGGATGTATGGATGCATGAATGAGAGAATAACCAGCAGTATAATGTTGGTTTCTATGCTCCATTGACCTCTTTTTAAATGTGCAGCATGAGGAAAAGAAAGAGGTGGCAGAAAGTTGAGAATGATGATCCATTGAGCTCTTCGTAAGTTAACCATTTCATGAAGATGAGAGGTTGTTTTCCCCACACCAGGGTTTCTAGGTTAAATTCCTTGAGTCATGTGTTTGCTTTTATTTCTTCCAACTGCTTATTGTCTTGCTATTACTCCATCAATGATGCACATTCATCTACTCTAATTCGCACTTTAAATCACAATCATTTGAAGCTAGTTCAAGTAGTAGCAGCAAACATAGTTTTAAAATCTGCATTTAACTTCCAGCAAGTCAATTAAAAGAGGAAATAACAGATCACCCATTTACTAAATATTGTTGCCTCAGGCCATCACCAAAAGGATTGTCCATCATTTAGACAGTTTTAACATTCTTTGATTATAATCCAAAATAGATTTGTCTTTTCCTAGATTAATCCTAGTTAAATCATTCAAAATTTAGGCATCCATATGCCATTTCTTGAAATCTTTTGTAGATGCTGATTTTACTTTTGGCCATAAATTCTTTTTGACATCTTTTAGCCATAGTTACCATATTCTTACGAACACAATCCATATACTGTTCGAACCGAACTTTTTGAGCAAAACGAATTTGTTCGGTTAAATTCATTTTTTGATGGAATATTTGTTTTTTTTTATTTTTTTATTCATTAAATTCATTTTTGCAAGGGGATAGTCGGCACGATAAAAAAAAAATCAAAAACCCTGAATCTAATACGGTTTAGTATTTACCATGGTCCATTTTGCTTTAGCATATAAAGAGCTCACAATTGAAAGTTGAAACCGCGGCGAACATGGTTTAGAAATTGCGGCACATGACAAACAGGGTTGTAGTTTAGTAAGTGGTAATCACGTTGAATGGCGAACAAGGAAGTGGGAACCTAAAACAAGCACGCTTCAAGACCGAAACGACAAGCCATAGATGGCAAAACGTTTTAACTTTTAAGCTTTAACAACTCAACAACGACAAAATATTTTAACATTGAGTGAGGTAAGTTTTATGATTTACTTTCTATTTTTATTTTTGTCTTTTCATACTTCGAATTTACTTTTAGTTTTATTTTATTGTTTAAAATTTTGAATGCTTAATAACTTTAATTTAGTAATAGTAATATTAATTTAGAAAATACTATATAATTATTACTATAGTATTTACTATTTATGTTTTTTTTAGTTTGAAATTATTATTTGTATTTAATAATTTACTTTAATTTTATTTTTTTTGTTAATTTTTTAAAAAAAATTAAGAATATATATTTATCATTTTTATTTTTGTGTTATTTTATATGTATGATGTTGAACAATGAACATTGAAGTTTAACACTCTATTGGGTTATGTTATCATGTGTTATCAATTTATTTATGTTTATGTTTTACAAATATGTATGATATATTTATTTTTTATAATTTACAAAATTTCCTAACCAAATACCGAACTGAACTTTTTTCAAAACCCCGAACTTCCGAACTTTTTCCCCCTTTCAAACAATTTGAACTTTTCGAACATGGTAACTATGCTTTTAGCTGATCAAACTACTTAGTGGCACAATTCTGCAACATCCCTGGAAAAGATTCCAGCCTTCCTTTATCCTCAATAATACCATTAGCTTTCCAATAAAATTCCCAATTTAAGCAACTGTGTTGTTGGGTCTTGATTAGGTTCACTACCAAACCTAGCTAATTTGGAAATCAAAGATGGGTTTGACTCCATTCTTTTCCTTTTTATTGGTCTATTATTGAATTGTACGGTTTTTCACTTTTGTGGGCAGTTCACTAGTTCAAGTGATTGTTGTTTCTTCTTAAGGCAGGTATCGAAAATCAAGTCTGAAACCCTCTTGGCACCTGCAAGCTGCTATCACTTCCTCCCCGTTCCTCAATGCATCGTCCAAGCTATGTTTGCTGCCCTACCTACGCCTTGAGATTGTCTTCATGGTTACTTTCTACATTCACAGACTCAAAAGCATGGGGGGGATTCAACTTCAGGCCATGAGAGGTCTCCATACTTAGTATTTTGTTCTTTACAAAGGATTGCATTATTGGGCCCCAATAGACACCACTGTTGTTGGTATTATGAGACAAATATACTCCTCCAGTCTATCGACATCTCTATTGATAGATTACCTCCTTTCAGGTACTCTTTGGATGCCCCTCAATGGCTACTTCCCTTAAAGGAGGTCATCATTAGAGTTGTCAGAGAGGATATCTACAGAGAGTATATCCATGTCACTTGGACCTCTCCTCCTTGGCCGCTCAAGCCCAAAGCTTGTCATTTACGTTGGATGTTGTCATTCGTCGTTCTAACTATCTCCAATGTCATTGGTCTCACGATTTGAGGTTTCCCCTCAACCAATAGAGGGTGTGCTCACACTAGGTGTGGGTTGAGACTAATCATCATATTCCACGTGGACTGGATTTGTCATCTTTGCTCCCTCTAGTGAGATCCAAGAGAAATACCACTATCTTTATAGGTACTCGAGCAAATCTCTATCCACTTTCTTTTAGTACCCAGACAAGCGATGTCTAGCCCTTTTTCTTTGGGAGGTTGTTACCCGTCAACGCAAGAACCTACAAAGAGCCCCTAGAGCCCCCATGTTGATCAACTCTTTCTTTCAAACCATCACAAAGGTTAGCGGCATTAGGCACCCTTTAGATTCTAAAACTTCACACACTGAGGATAGGTCAATGAGGTGGCACTCATCTTTTCAAACACTAATACTAAGGTGCCCTCGCACACTATCTCTCAATAACATGGATTTGCTCCTCAGCATCAAGGTCTAATCCTTCTCGGAGTTGTGGATCTACTCCTCCTTGACTACTTCCCAAGAAACGGGAATAAGCACACGTTATGAGTTTCTTCAACCTTGGATGTTTGGAGGGATTCTTGGGGGAGTGCTTTGCTTACTCCTACGATTACCCAACCTAGTCACCCTAGCCCTAGAAACTCCTCGATGAACATTATTGACCTTGCATTGGCCCTTTCACAATGATGGGCAATGACACAAATGATTCATCTATTATGGGCATGGTCAAAGATGTTTGATGGGACTAGCATCCAGTCTTTCCAACTTTCATTAGCCCGTGCTCTTCAAAGGTTCTTGCTACTACTCCCACATGGTTGTCTGTATTGGTGTACCTTAATCACATGGATTGGGGCATTACTACTTTGGGTTAAGCCCCCATGATTTATGTTCAATGTCTTAGTTCATTTTTTATTTAGTTAGTCTTTGATCCTAGTGTCCCTTTACCCTAGCACTTTCTATTTTAATTGGATATATTCTCGAGTCCCATTGACCTACTTTTGGTCATTCATGAACATTAATAAAATTTATTTATTTATTTCTTTCTTTTGTTCGTTCGTTCTTTCTTTCTTGTTCAGCTTGTGATACTTCTAATTGTCCAATCTGAGCTGACAATGAATTGATTTTTTCTTCTGAAACACGGATTTGGCTGATATCAATCTAAATCGAATGCTTTTTTCTCCACAATATTGTGGACCTCCTCACATCCTTTATTTTCTGCTTGGTTTTTGCTTATTCTTTGGTGTATTACCGCTCCATTGACCATCATTACTAATGTTTAAAAACAGTGGCATAAGCCTTGCCTTATGCTGTTATGTCAGGTTTGCCAATGGTAACATACGTATGACCTAAAGTGTTCTTTACAGCTTATATGGAAAGTACAAAAGGCAGTATAACAACAGAAACAGATAGCATAATATAACAGTATTGCACAACTATATAGGTATGCAATAACAACTATGAATTGCAATAGAACAATGATGTTTCAATACCAGAACAAGCGAACAGAAAAATAATTCTAAGGTGATCATCAAAGGTTACACCTTTGATGATACATTTTCATAACCAAAAACAAATACTTGACTAATTAACAAATGTTGTGAGACAGCTTAAGCATAATCATGTTACTTAGTGATAACTAATCTACCCAAGTACCACTTAAGCTGCCTACATTCGTTAAATCACTAGGTGCTCACCATTAACTATTATAATGTCATCTTCTGAACAATGTAACATGACATGCTTATGTTAAGGTTGTATTAATAGACAAATGGAGGTTGGTATTTGGGGTCCCACCAAAAAAGAAATCAACATGAGGATAACCTCGTAAATTAGAAACCAGTTTGTATTACTAAGAGTTAAAAATGTACAAAAAACCACCTGTCTAAGAAGGATTTGCTAGGACACGGGTTACCACAAACCATGTCTAAAAGATTCAAAGCAAAAACAGTTTACTACTAAACTGATGCTCATTGTTAACATATAACCTTAGTGTCTAAAACAGAATGGCCATTGGCCCAAAAGAGTCCAACTTGATAATATAAACATCAGAGCAAAGCTAATCAAAACCTAAAACAAGGTATTTGACAGCATCCAGCCCTACAGGTCCACGACCTCAACCTTTAGCTGCTCAGTGCCTATCCTTCTTCTTGTTTACTTCCAACCCCTGCTCCGAGAAAGGATTCAACATTTCCTCCAACATGATAGCTGCTTGTGTACCCCTTTGTTCAGCCTCTTACTTAGTGGTTGTCCACAGACTCCACACATTTGCCCCATGGTCTCATGACAACATTTTGTTACCACTAGTGGTAGAAGGGGTCACCTAATGATTGCGGTGAGAAAGAAAGGCAACTTTCCATTGTTGATAACATGATTTATGTATACCTTCAAGGACAATTTTGAGATTCCTTATGTGGTCATGCAGTCCCACTATGGTCTCCTTCCAATCTTCGAAGTCCTTGTCCATGCTTCCAATTTTGGACCGCAGCTATTCAATTACTGCTTCAACTCGACCAAATTCCTCAATCTTCCTGTTTTTTCCAGTACCTAAGAAAATGTGCTTCAAAATCGCTTGAAAATCTCTGCCTTTGACCCATTTTGGAACCACTTTGCTAAAATCATCATGCAAGGAATCGATTTGTGCTTGATACTAGGAGAATGCATAGAGATGTCTAGACCAAGTGCAAATTTGACAACCATTAGTGGCTTAACATCTAGATCATTAAAGGCATCTTTCAGAGCTTTGTTTAGTGCAAACACTCCCTTGTCAGAGTCACCTATGCAACACTCCCTTGTTTGGTGCAAACATCTTCGAGCTTGGCACCATTGAAAATCACTACCAACGTACTATGCAACAAATAAGAAGCAATGCCAAAACTAAAAAGTGAAATGGGATGAAAATTCCAACAAGTAGACCTTTGTATTTCCACCATCTAATTTTTTCCATTGTCCTCTTTTGAATAGACACTCCACATAATTAGATGGTCATAAATATATTGCAAGGGATATGATGTGTTAATTAAATTGAATTAGGGCTTCAATGAGGGATTTCGAATATCCCGATCACTAGGCAAAGCATTAATAGATGGACTTGGTATCCCCAGCCCATGATTGGCCAAGCGATGCATAGGCTTATTTGCTTCTTGATAACAATGTCGCTTTCAACGAGTGTTGTAATAGGCTTTTTCCTTCGCTAAGGAAGTTATTGTTGTCAACCTGGAGTTGCACCCTGAATCGAAGACGTGCTGAAATGGCCAATCCTCTCTCCAGTTGAAACAATAGGATCTTCTCACAAGGGTGGATGCCTCAATGGTGAAAAGAACCTCCAGAGAAAGCCGGTTCCTGTAAGATGTATCAATGGATCTCTACTCTGTGCTGTGAATCAACCATGGAAAAGGGAGAAAGAAACTTGAAAGGGAAATCCTACCTAATGATGGTGATACACCAAAATGTTGATCCGCTCTACTTGGAACCTTGAACACTGAATCAAACAAGGGAAAAAGAAGACCTTTGATTTCAATTGATCAGTATGCATAAATATTTCATGAGAAGGCTCAATCGAATGACCAAAGCATGAGGGAAAACAATGGAGAGAGGTTTGATACAAGACACTTTGCAACCACCTAACATCCACTTACAACTTCAGCAAAAGACATATAGAACACTGAACATGACTTGCATAACATAATGAGCTAGCAACTAGGTATGAATCAGAATTTGGGAAAGGAGAAAAATCTACCACATATGCAAATTGCTGAATGAATGTACACTATGCCAGCACTTGAAATTTGAAAGTACAGTCCTTCTATTGATTGAAGAGGTTACACAACTCACCAATGGCAGAATCTGGTCTTACCAAGAGAGGGATAGATTTTACAAGGTTGAAAAGCCATTAATATAGAAATTTACAACAAGCCAAGAGATTGGCATTGAAAATAGAGAGGGAGTAAACTCAAACCAACTCAGCGTTTACAAAAAGTCTATTTTGTCTTCGTCGTCTTTGCATGAAAGCTCCTTGGCGCTAGAATTTAGACGGTGAATTCATACGTTTGACTTTGCTTGTGCATGCTTAGATAAGCCATGTCTAAAATTAGAAACTTCACTAGCTCTTTGGCATTTGAGAATGGTTGATGGGTCTGTTAAAACGTCCGCCTCTCTTTGCATGGAAGATTACGCCAAGTTTCCAAAATAGACTCCCCTTGAGCTGCTCGCATTTGCATGAAGGATAAAGAAAACGTGTAATGAATGTGTCCAGTCAACTCTACTTGGACTGCCAAATCATTGAGAGCCTTGCAACGTGGAAAGAATGCCCAAATTTTAGAAGTCAAGCTTGAACTACGCTAGAACGTTTGGATGGATGTGGTTGACTAGTCAAACTACAGAGAAGCGTGACTTTAACAGTGAGTCAACCCAAGATTTGACCAGTTAGCTAAAAAATAGTCTTTGCTTGCATGTATTTTCTCTTATTTTGCCCTACCTGTGTCTTGTCTATTTTTGGCGGGATTCTATTTTTGTCTTCAACTTCCCATCGGGTTATCTATTTTCAACCCTTTTGCATAGTCAGCTTTCCCTTAGACTTTCCTCGGATATTCTGTTTCAACTTAGTCCATCCCTTCCATTACTTGTATTTGATTTGGATTATTTCGCTTGTCCCTTTGTTTCATTTCCTGCAGCTTTTTGTGGACTTTACTTATTCCTTCGGACAAAAACTCCGAAGGAATTTGTTTCCTTGTTAATTTCCCCAAATTAATTCTTTTTAGGCTCTTATGTCTTGCCTATTTTCCCCAGGTTTATTTATTCTCCCGAATTTCTTCAGAGTTTTTGTCCGAAGGAATTCGTCTCCTTTGACTATCTTTTCATGCCCTTCGGGAACTTTTGAAGGGTCCACTATTTATGTTTCTGCCCTCCGCAAGGGCTTCTATCTCTCCTCTATGCCCTTCGGAACTTTTGAAGGGTCCTACCACCGACCTAGTGGCCTCCGCAACGGTTTTTGTCTCTCCTCTGTGCCCTTCGAAACTTTTGAAAAGGTCCACTTCACCGACCAAGTGCCCTCCACAAGGGCAGGTGTCCATCGGAACTGGCTTTTCGGAAGAATTGAAGGGCACTCGGGCTTTTTGTAAGGCACCCGAGCTTTTTGTAAGTCACCCTTATTCCTTCGGACTCTTGTCTTGTCTTCTCAACTGTGCTCTTCTCTTTTCTTTTGGACAAAAAACCCGAAGAAAAAGCCTTGAACGACTGCCACTTAGTCATTTTTCGGACTTTTTGTCAGTCCTTTGAGAGCTCTTTCTCTTGGACAAAATGTCCAAAGAAATAGTCCACCTCTTATACCCGAAAAATTCCTTGGGAAGACAAAACAAATAAACTTACAGCTTGAATATCTTGGCTGTATTTGCACGTTTGGCTGCAATCAAGCAAGCTCCTTGGAAACCTCTACATGACTAAACTTCACCTGGCTGTAGATGGCCACTTGGGTGGCTGTAAATGCTCATTTAAGGACCCCAAAACTGATTCACAAGACAAACTTAGCACCATAGCAAAGTTCCGAAGTGTAGGGGTGACAATTTTGCCCTGTGGGAGCAAAAATGTCAACAGTTATCTAGCTTTGAACTCATGCTTTTTCCAAGCAACATCGTCTAGATAATGATCTACAAATCACCTTCCACCCAGAGCTTGAAAATGCCTAGGCTTCTTGATAGTAGCACACCTTCCACCAAGCCTGCCACTTCTACTAAGTTATTAGTATTGTTTCCCAAAGCAATAGAGAAAACACTAACAAAGATGCCTTTACCATCTCTGATTAAACCACTTGCATCTGCTCTAACTAGGTTGACTCTTGTGGCGCCATCAAAATTCAGCTTACTCCATTCCCTAAGTGGTGGTTCCCATTTCATATCTCTCCTCTTTCTTTTATTTTATTGGGGGCATGCTTATGTTACGGATAAAACTTAATACAAAAGTTGTTACAACGAAAATAGCTAGTGTTTTATTGGAATATCTGAATGAAACATCTAGTTTAATCATTTATCCAATGTTTAAGAATAATGAGCAAAGTATCGTCTATTCTACTTTCCTCTCTCAATATATTTTATTAAGACTATAATTATATGAAAATTTAAATTGAAACCAAGTCCATATAGGATGGCTTCTGACGGCATATATCCTTACCAGACCAACCATCACTGTGTCCAGTTACAAAACTAGATTCACACTATATGCGTCTGTACCTTTTGCAAAGCAGACCAAGCATCCTTGTGTTACAAAACTAGTTTCATATTGTAAACATTTGTAGTTCTTACAAACAAGCTCTTTACTTCCGATAATAATAAAAATTCTCATTTATGGGCCAAATTTTGCATACAAACCTTAAATATCTACCATTTGTATTTGCCTTACTATCAGACTTGAACTCAAATTTAAACTTCTACATATACTATGAATGAACTTAAAACCTTTCACATCACTTATTCTATAAATTTTCTATTTCCAATTCCCATGGATTGCATTTGATGAAGCTATTCAAGCAGCTATCCACCACTGACCTCTTCAATGTGAATAATTATTTGTCAATCCCCGAACATAGGTGACAAGGGAAACATCCCTTCTTGTGTCACAATGGCACTTGTAAACTCCATTTCTGTGGCATTTATGTGAGCCCTCAATTCATGATCCAGGAAGATCTGAGTCATCACTTTGACTCGCGCCATCTAGGTGTTGCTTGACAGCTTGTGCGGCTATGCCAACAGCGTCAACATCATCTCCAGCACACGTGTGCAAAACAGCATATCCTAACTCCTCTTTTGCCATAATGCAGAGCCATTGCAATGTCAATACTGTAGCACGTAGCGCAAGCCATAACATCAGCAGAAGCCACCAAATTGATGATGGGTTATGAAGTAGTTGCTACCAACCATTCTAATGGTTTAACCAACGCTTCATCGTCCTCCTTTGTATATTAATGTACATCTCTATTCTTTCTAGTTAGTTAGACACAGAGATAGAGTAGGAGTACATACACATCACACATCCAATCTCTCGGATCTTGTACAAAACTTAGCATAATACAACTTTGTTATTACAGTTATACATCTAGTATCCATTGTTTCTTCTTTGTTCATTCCTTTGTCATATCTGATATATCATTCAGCCTTTATCATTTCATACTCACTTCTGTATATAACCCATTAAATCCATTTAGTGAGGTTGTCCATCGGGTCTCCTCCTGGGCCCTGACTCAATTCAGCTTTCTTATTTGTTATGTGATGCACTATTTGCTCTTTAATTTGAGGTTCTCCTCTTTAGCCAGACACCATTAAATCTGAATATGCACCAGCTCGTCATACATATACTGCATGAATTGAATTTGAGTCCTTGCATTGGCCTACATCTGGTTGAGCTGATTCTCCATTACAAGAAGTTTGCTTACACATATTGATCCATGTTTGCCAACATGCTTGCAAGACCACAAGTTTTGCTATGAAGACAGTAATGCGGGCAATCAATTCTTTTGCTCATGTACCTAGTGCTTCCAGAGACATAGTCTGAAACTCCAAGAATACAAAGCTTCAAAATGCCATGAACAGCACTTCGCACTTGTCTTTCTTCGTGCTCAGGAGGAAACAATCAGGGATTGGGGATCCCATATTTACAATTTCAATGTCATCCTACAACTTTTCACCAAAATGCATATTGAACACCCTCCTATTCTCTATTGGTAAACAATATTGATTATTGGCTGGACTCACTCGCTTCGAGAATCAAAAAACCCTCAAAGTGTGGTAGAGCAATTAAGGTTGGCTGTATTTACAATGTTAAGCCTACGTTGAAGATTGGGAGCTGGGGATCCCATATTTACAATTTCAATGAAGTCCCCTGACCATGCATCCCTCATCCTACAACTTTTCACTAAAATGCATATTGAACAACGTCCTACTCCATTGACACACAATATTGATTACTGGCTAGACTAACTTTCTTGGAGAATCAAAAAACCGTCATAATGTGGTAGAGTAATGCAGGTTGGCTCTATTTTACAATGTTAAGCCAACGTTAAGACCTTTCCCCACTCATACATTTATGGTTGTGTCTGCCTTTCACGGCCTCTAATCATTTGATAAGAACATGTTCATATCAAGGAGTACCATCTAATGCAAATTAAGAGGTCAATCTGCTGGCTTTTGTTTGATCATTTTTCCTCCTACAACATACTCTTCCTTGAAAACCGTTTCATTCGCTCTCCTTTGCTTCTTGCAGACAAAGGTTGTATTTGACATATGAATTTATAATTGTAATGAGGAACAAATTTAGGGTTTTAGAGCATAAGCCTCAATCCTCAGACAACAGTGATACATGTCAACGCATTATGCCAGGCGTATTCCATCCCAAGGTATTTTGTACAGGTCTGCCCATTGTCAGAGCAAATTGCCAAATACAAATATTTATTCTGCATGTGCTTGCAATGTTTAGCCACGTCTTTAAAAAAAAACAGGAACAAATATTTATTCTCCTGCAGTATTAACAAAAGGTATAATTGTCCATGAATTAAAAAAAAAAACCCAACTTTTAAATGTTGAAAGCCTTTGTATTTCAAAGGCTCACAATGCCTGTATTTTTTTCGAATTTTGATAGCAAATGTTTGTATTATCTCCACATATATCTTGATTATAGTAAGTATTCTTCAAAGAGATTGTATTGCCAATTAACTATTTGTCATCATGGTAATTATTGCCCTTAATTATCTAAATGGAGATAGTTATTATTTCATAATATCATTCTGCCAATGATTGTTGTGATGTTTGCTCCATTTACTAGCTTTAATTGTGCAGCAATTATTTACGTGCTTTAATCATTAGCTCTTTTTTGTCTACTCTAGTCACTATGAGGGATAGGTGCAATTTTAATGTATTGTGTGTGTCGTTGTAAATCATTGCAACTATAAAAGCTTAGCGAAATCCATTCATATCCAATCCCGATTGTTTCTATTTGTTCCTTTGTCCAATGCAGTTATCCAGAAATTTGTATGCCACAAATTCGTTCTTACTTGTATTAAACATCTGTCCACAAAGATTGATCAATTACTAGCCACTGATTCATTTGGATTGAAAGTGTATTTTATTTCTTTTTGAAGCAGATAATTATTTATCACCTTATGGAAAACCAGTTTTCTTAATTTGGATAGTATCAAATATGAGTTGTAACAACTTGGCATCCACACATACATCCCAACATCTCTGTGAACTACAAGGGTAATGATAAGTTTTTCTGTTGGTTGATTATGATCCATCATTCTGCTTTAGAGTTTTCAGTCCAATTTTGGTTGTCCTCTTCTTGCCTCAATTGATTACTTCCATCATGTATGGCCTCACTGATATTTCTCATTCATATCATGGTGAACATCAATGATTTTGAGTTTCCATAGCTCTCTGTCTACTGCTTTATTAGCTAAATAATCTGCAACTTTATTAGCTTTCCTAGCGTATGTTAAAATTTTATTTCATGAAAGGATGTAGTTAGCCGCCATATCACTAAGTATTTCTTCCAAGTTTCCTACTGCACTTTCCTTTCCATTATTCAGTATTTTACCAAATTGTAATTTTAGATTTGAATTCAACTACGAGACTTGACATAGTTCCTCAGTAACAACCTATTTAAAAGCTATTACCTCCCAAAAAATATTAAACAAACATCTAATATGGTGTATTACATCCTTAATCATTTTCCATACATGATCCCTAAAGGTGCTTCCTATAGTAGCTTCACCCAGGTTCCCACGTGATGCTGCATCTGTATTTACTTTAAAAATGAGATTAATGTTTAACCATCTATGTGGGAACATTGATTATTAACCACTGCATTTGCAACATTTAAGCCCAGTTACCAGTTGTGAGGCTGTGACCTTCAAAAACAAATAACCAAATGTATGTTATTCTGCATTACTGGTGAATTACCGGCAGTGTAGGAATAAAGTTTAATACTGACACCATTACATTCCTTTTTATGATATTCCACACAATTTTTGGCAAGTAGCTTATAATATTAAAGACCCTGTTATTCCATTCAACCCAAATATTCCAATGCCAGACCTAAATCCCAAGCTACAAACCTGCTGCCAGACAGCCTGCACAAGCCGCTTGAGCACGTGGGGAAATTCCTAACATTCATGGCAACCCAAAGAAAAAAGGACCACTTCCGGACCCCTTAGCATAAGTTTGGTCCTATGATGTTTATCATGTGGGAAGTATTCCAAGTCTTATCTTACATGGTTCCCTTGAAATATGGGAGAATATACAAATATGTATGTGGGTGACTGATCTCAGTATGTGGTACAAGAATTTTATGCATAGTTTCCGGGTCTTAGTACTAGACCTTATAGTCCTTCTAAGCATATGTATATAGGCACGAATCATAGTTAGTGACATCTTTTGCTTTCTACATTAAGTGGGTAGGAATTTGTTTATTTCTTTGGGATCTGGTGCTAATTTGATCATACGAATATTTTCCTTATTTTTGGTCTGCTTCATGATGTAATATCCTCCTTTTTACTATAAATGTAAATACATCTGTTTTTCGAAAAAACAAATCCCAAACAATCTTTAAAATTGAAGGTAGGTATAACCGCCTTGGCTAGTTGCCCCATGCTGTATAAGAATCTTCTCTAGTCTGACAATGCCTCCTCGTTACTATCCACCATGGGTCCCATAAGAGCCTAGCAAATTCACAGATTACTAATAGATGTTGCATTGATTCTTCATGCTTACACACATGAAACATCTGTTGTACCCTTCTATCATTCTCTTTTGGATATTGTCCTGGGTTAGGATCTTTCCTGTTGTAGCCATCCAAAGGAATATTGATATTTTGGGCCAAATTTGAGGACATATTTTTGTACAAGTAAGTTTTCTGTTGCCTGCCTTGTCAACACAAACTCATAACCCCTGCAAGCTAAGTGCTATCAATTGTGTTCCCCAATCCAAGTTTGCCAGCTTTACCTGAGATTGGAATGCACCTCCAATATTAAATTTATAGGTATCGTTGTTGTTCTACTTCAGGGATCCACCTTGGCCAACTGGACACATTATTCCACTTTATAAAGGTGGAGTACTGTTGTCAATCATTATCCCTATCTGACCAGTAATCATGGAGATGCAACCATCCTGCTTCCTAAAAAATAATCTTTTTTGGAAAACTTGTATGCAACCCTGTACCTGTTGCCAATGGTGGTTGTATATGTTCATTCCACGAGTCCACAAATTAAGCAAAGTCCCTACATTGTGTTACCTGTTACTTGTTACCCTAGTAATTTGGTTCTGAACGATATCATTTGCCTGCATCATGCTTTACCATATATGGGACCATAGGCCAAGGGGGAAGTCATGCCCTATCTTGTAATGCAACAGTATTCGCATACTTATCATTTAGAAGTGCTGCCCATTTAAATTCTGCTTCAATGGACCATCTCCAATGTAGTTTTGTTAATAGAGTTCTGTTCACTATTATGACCCTACATATTTCATAACTCTTATTGATGATTTTTTAATATGAATCTGGCTGTATTTATAGCAGAACAGATAAAAAGCATTTTATGTATTTAGGAAACTTAAGACAATGGTACAAATGTCCACTGGTTGGAATAAGGCTTTCAGATCAAACAGTGCAAGAACTATACTTCCAATGAGTTCAATGAATTATGCAAAGCAAAAGGAATACAAAGACAGTTCACAGTTCCATACAAACCACAGCAAAAATGGAGTGGCAAACAGGCACAATAGATAGATTACAGAGACAGCTGAGAGCATACTCAAAGCGAAAGATCATCCTAATAATTTTTTAGAAGAGGCAGTTGATAAGGAAGATCACCTGTTGAAACAATGTCTCAATGAAGCATTGCAAAATATCAATCCAAAAGATGCTTGCTATAGAAGAAAATCTCAGGTGAAACACTTGAGGGTGATTATTGTCCTGCACATTCTATTATTACATGATAAAAGCAACAAAAGCTAGATGAGAAGAGCAATAAATGCATCTTTGTTGTGTACAGCACTACGTTAGAATTATGGTATAAGGGAACAGATACCGATACCATAGTTTTTGGGAGACCCCAGCATACAATAAGGCAAGGATATGTATTTAAATATATATATATACAAAAACTTTAAAAATTATGTTATGAATAAAAACACGCCCTGGATGTCACGTACATTCGTTTCTTGGCATACTCTTTCATTATTACAATTCGAACATTTTGTTATTTATCTTATTGGCATACGTCAGTAAGAACTGACATTGGTGCCATTTTAAACTTTAATGTTCTTCTCTGTTTTTGAGATTTTCATTTCATACATCTTATCATTGTTTCTTTCCTTTACTCTCAATCTCATTTTGCTAGTGTCTTTTTTGATATGTTACAAAGTTTTAACTTGCAATGGCTTCACATGTAGTTTAATATTAATGTTCTTAGTGTTTTGGACGGGATGAAAAAGATTTTCCATTGTTTTAGTCTCTATTGGAAATCAATCTTTGTTTATGTTAGAAATGAGAAATTCATACAAAGATATTAATGTCTTCGCTACAACCACATAGTTCACCATTTTTTCAACCACTATTAGCAGACATACTAGATTATGAATCAGATATGATGAAAAAAGTTAGCCAGTTTTTTAACCACTGTAAGCAGACATACTAGATCAGTGACTGGGGACGGGTTGCATATGGCCCAGATATGATTTTGTCAATCCTGAATAAGGCATGTGTATGACGGTCATATTCAAGTGTAACCTGATACGTCAAGAAGACTTCAGTGAATCAGATACTTGCAAAGTGGATGTACACGGATATGGATATAACGGGTACAACGGAGCATCTCGTAACTTAGAATATCAGCATACAGCCTTTATGATCCTAGAAACAAAGGATCTTATTAAGCGGGAGTGTTGTAATTGATGATGAAGCCAAACTATTTCAAGATAATCAAGTTCATATTGAATTTGAGCAAACGAAGGTTGAAAATTTTTCCACTTCTTAGAAAATTTGGCAGAGAAGATAACTAAATGATACCTTCACACATTAGTGAGTGCAAAGTTAGAGGAGTAACAATGGTGTAACGAGCATGTATGAGTGAAAATTAGGTATGCCTTAAAAAATGCAAAATCTGAGATGCCTAGCATAAACATGGTTTTGGTTAGGCATGATTGTTGATTATAGAGAAACGTTTGGGAGAATTCTAGATTAGCAGCTAATATGATGCACTGATGAGGACAAATACACGGGTGCTTCTAACATTGCAAAAATAAAAGAAGGCTATTGAATCGGAATGCAAATGGGTACCATAAACAAACATAAGGCTAAAAAGCAGGGAAATGATTATGGGGGATAGACATCAGATATGTATTCTTAAATGGTGACTTGGAGAACTGTACATGGAGAAACCACAAGAATTTGTGGTTTAAAGGATCACAAGAACACCTGTTTGAAGAGGTAAAAGAAACACAATTTTTAGCTATCAAACAGAGATTCTTAGCAACGGTTGTAAAGTTTCGGATGAATTGTTGTAAGCATTCAGCAATCCCCATGGAGGCAGTATCAAAGTTTCCATCTTCAGAAAATTCAAAGTAACTGATGCCACACAAATACCACCAGTTGGTTGGTAAATTGACATACTTAACCAATGCTAGACCATATTTGTGTTTTGTTATTGATAGTGCATGCAAATAAATGATCCAAAATGTACTCATTGGAATGTTGACAAAAAGAACACTGAAATATGTAAATGGCATACCAAATTCGCCATCAAGTACAAAATAAATTAATTTTTAAAGTTCATAGGATACATCATAGTGTTGAGACTCGAGACTCGATGGGTTTTTGAAAAAAAAAATCCAAATCGCTTGAAACAAGTCCCAAAGACTCAACTCACAAGTCTCTTTGAGTCAATGTCATGTCTGGCCGAATCTGTTGTGTTTGATATTTATTTTTGTCATTCTAAGTTATTTGCTTGAGCCCAAAATAGGTCTACCAAGTCTGAGCTGAGCCCAAGCATACACAATATGGGATACGCGGGTCACAGATGCTGACTGAGGTGAATCAATAGATGATAGGAAATTTGCTTCAGGGTGTGTTTTCAGCATGGGGTTGAATACTAGAATATTTTCTTGGCGCAGAATAATCAGCAATCCATTGCACTCTCTCCAACTCGAGGGTGAATATAGAGTATATCTTGTACCATTTGGCTACAAATAATTCTCGTTGATTTTCAATTGTTCCAGGAGAACACCACCTCTACTTTTGTGATGATCAAAATATGAAAAAAATGAAAAAAAGAAACCTATTTTGAAGAGAAAAATAGACCGATAAACTAATGCAGGAGAAGCAATGCTTATAGAATCTAAAGCAATAACAGAAAGAAAATGGCACACACACATATACACAATATTTTCACCTAGGAAAATCCTTTTGAGGAAAAAACCAGCACAATAACCTTCTTGCTTATTGCATTAGCTCAACCGTTTACAATACAATGGCATACTTCAAATTTCTATCTTACCCTTATGCAATACGAGTATATGTAGGCAATAGGTGACTGCCTAAGCAGTATTACAATACCATGGATACCAAAACCATGGGCCAAAAATACAATCGATAACAGTCTCCATAAAACAATGGGTCAGAACACCACCCACCAGGGCCCAAAACTAGATATATGGACCTACAAACCAAAAAAAATTGGGGGGAACACCCCCATGTCCAAAGATCAAGATGTCTCATTCTAGCCCCATTACATATTTAGAGTCAACATGAGTAAATAATGCAAAGTATACAGCACATTTTATTGCGCTTATATTAAACATATTGAAATTCTTAGGCATTTTATTAGAGAGAAAATTCAGAATGGAGAATTTGCATTCATTTCCAATGCGGACTAGCAAGGAGTCATATTCATGAAAGCCTAAGTTCAAATAAATTTATAAAATTCAGAACAGTGGTTGGGCAAAATACAACCATTATAGGGTGTTGTTAGGGATAATGGTGATATTAAGTTAGATGTAGGGGTGCTAGTGGTAGAGGCTCACAACTTACAAAAATCATATAGATTAAAAAATGAGTTTAGGTTTAGTGAAAAGTGTGCATTGTCTGCCTATCCAAGCACAAATAAATGAATCTTAGGTAGGAGAGGTATGTGTCATGATCAAGTGTTCATAGTGTAATGATAAGATTCACATTTTATTGTGCTTATATCAAGTATATTGAGCATTTTATTAGAGAGAAAATTCAGAATGGAGAATTTGCATTCATTTCCGATGCGGGCTAGCAAGGAATCATATTCATGAAAGCCTAATTTCAAATAAATTTAGAAAATGTAGAACAGTGCTTGGGTAAAATACAACCATTATAGGGTGTTGTTAGGGATAATGGTGATATTAAGCTAGATGTAGGGGTGCTAGTAGTAGAGGCTCACAACTTAGGAAAATCATATAAATTAAAAAATGAGTTTAGCTTTAGTGAAAAGTGTGCATAGTCTGCCTATCCAAGCACAAATAAAGGAATCTTACGTAGGGGAGGTATGTGTCATGATCAAGTGTTCATTGTGTGATGATAAGATTCACGTGCATGTGTAGATAGTTCCCACGAGTGCTCAAATAATAATGCAGATGGGTATGAAGGATTGTTATTTTTGTATTACAAAGTTATAACCATGATATTTTAGTAATGCAGGTGTGGAGTACTTCCAATTTTATGTGTACGTTCTTGTTGCTTCCTATTTTGCTGACCTTGGGATTTTGAAATTTTTCAATATTTGCTTTTGGCTTTTTTCTTAACTCAAGCATAATTATCCTGCAATATCTTCAACCTAAGTAAAATGAGCTGCCAACATGCTGGACTTTACATGCTTCAATCTTTCATTACTATAAAGGCATATAACATTTCACAAAGTTTAAATAATATAATAGTTCAGAAAACATCTTTCTGAAAGTTGAGAATGCAATACAAAATTCCTGCTGACACACCTCCAATTACATTATTTGATTTATAGCCAGTTTTCTATATTTTTAGAATGCTTCTTCATAGCACCACACATGAAGTTCTAATTCTAATATACCATGTATTATCTGAAATAAAGAACTGAAATTTATTCATTCAACAACTTGAAATCTAAAATTAACCTGCAAACCCATCCTGCATTTTCAAGTTTATGAGAGAAAGAAAAACACAAACCGGAAAACCTAGCTCCTTAAGTAGTACAACTGCTTCTGCCCGGGCTTCAACTGGTTCAGAATCCGTAAACAGACGTGCCTGCAAAGAATGTAAATATAGTGTATCAACCGTTTAAAGATTAAAATCTATCAAAAATGGATATCATTTCATATCTCTGGCTCCCTAAATGCACATCATCCACTAACTTGTTTGGTTGATAAACATATTTTCTAAGTGACAAGCTCCAATCTGGCTCATTAAGAAATTATCAATGTGTAAAAAGGTAATATTTCAGTCTAATGACACCAATATGTTGGTGAGTGGAGTAACAAAAAGGGACCCTAGTGGGGAATCTTCTGTTCTATCTATTGAGGTTTGTAGTTCTTGATTTGTTTTATCTATATAATTAACATTTGGAGGAATTTATGGTTTCGATGAATAAGTACTTTGTCATAACTGACATTTTGAATTGATTCTATAGTACCTATCTTTTATTTCTTAAAGAAGAGAATATGGTGTTGTAGGGTTGAGGTGAGTTAGCAGACCTCGCTTTTGTCATAAAATGCATGCAAATAATATAAGGGACTTCTGAAGAGGAGTCTCAGGTTCAAATCCCCAAGAGCCATGAAAAGTGTTGAAATTGGGTAAATTACCACATCCAAATTGCTGGGCATGGCATACACCAACGGATGAGGCTGGATGGAAGTCCCAGGTGAATTTGATTGAAGAAGTTTCTCTCGGTCATGGCATCTATGCCGAAGGTCACCCCACAAGGGGAATTTACCAATCAAAGAAAAAATAATCAACTTGGCTTTTCCACCAAAAGAAAGAGAAGTTTGAGATTTCCCAACATTCTTTAGATCTTTTCCATACACATCAGAGCATTTGCTAAATAGAAAACTTCGTTGTTCTTAGAAACTTCTGCAATTATTTGGAAAAAAAAGAAATGAACAACGAAGCGCCAAATCAAATATTTTCACACGTTATGTTCTTATAAGTTTAGTTTCATATGACAATACCTGAAGGTGCTTTATAACTGTACCAATAGCTTCCTCAGATTCGTTCCTGCATGTCTCAAAAGATGATTGTCCGTATGCCTAGACGTATGCACTGAGGCAAGGTCAGCTTAAATTGAAAACCATGATAAGTAATTAACAAAAGCTCCCAACAAAATTTAATTAAATTTTCTTGAACAAAAACTGAGAACACAAACTTGACCTTAAAAACTGGCAAAGCCCCTACATAATATTTCACCGCATCTGCATATGCTTCAGATTTGATACACTTCATGAGACGAGCAGGAAGGTCATATATAAACTGCTCTCCAGTCAAGTAATAAAAAATCAGTACCAAAAACTAATTTAATAACGGATTTTGTAAGTATAAACATAGAAAATGAGAAATGCAATTTGAATCATTCTTCTGAATTAGCAATTTTTTTGGCACATCTTGGTTTTGAAACTAAATTATAGAGGCAAAACTATTTATTTTGTATCATCACTTCTTAAAAGGATGTTATTTTGTACCATGCCCAACATTCAAGCGGTTCTCCTTTTCAAAATCAATACTGTTTGTTATTACTCATAACTATTGATTGGAAACTGTACAGTTATTTAGCACCTATTTAATTCCATGCTTCCTTGTGTTTGTTTTTTAAAAGGTAAATAGATAAGATAATGGCACAATAGCAATACCCGCTTTAGGAGGAATGTTAAAACTTAAAACTATATAATATCAAATCATGTATTAAAAAAGCTTTGAACAACAGTTAATCCTAACCTAAGAAGATGACAACTCACGCTTCTTGTTCACTAAGAATTACAAAATATGGTAAGTAATGATTAAAGAAATTGGCCTGGCCGTGCAACTTTGGAGAATATAGTTCAAAGCTAACGTAACAAGGCATTTTAAATTCTAAAAAATCATAAAAATATTGACTTAAAAAGGCTCACATATGAATAATTCCATGTCCATTTAATCAAAGAGTTATGGAGCATGATGTCAGGCTGTTGAATAGTAATGGGAAAACCATAGGGATCCACATTAAGAGGCAAAATACTGACTTTAGATGAATAGGAATGGGAAAGATTCTGTTGATCCATGGACACAAATTCTTTGGGATTTAAAAATATACAGTGCTTGAAATCTGCAATCAGGTCACTAACTTCAACATTTAATGAGGTAAGTATGCAAATCAAAATTTAAATATAAATTTTCATTTTGTTCGTTACCAAAATGCCAACGTACCTGCACTTTATGAAGAAGACTGCGAGTACGATTAAGTTTCTCTATGCGTTCTCTTCTCTCAAAGAGAGATGCATTAACACCATCACTTTTTGACTGAACAGAAGTGATCTGCAATAAGAAATAAAACAAATTAACACAAGAATTTGCATAAATATTGTCATAGTTGTATGTATTATACTGTTTGTATGAGACATTGACTTTACTGAGGGGTATCAAAACTTGTGTATTAAACTAGGGAAACAGACTTGAATACTGCCATTGCAATTCACCTTCTCCAAAAGTTGCTCCATATTGGTCTCCATGCCAAGCACATTATTCTTCATCCTGACATATTTAGAAACAATCAGAGTTACCTGTGCATGTCTAGATAACATAACAATATTACTATGCAAAACCTATAAATAGACTATCAGAAGCTTCATATAAACACCTTATAGTCAGAGTATTTCAAGCAATTTAAGATACAGATCATGCGTATGAAACATGATTGGGTGTATAGACACCCACAAACTTTTCCAGCCACAAATATCCTCTTATGAACTGGCGCACTGAACTTCAACCTTAGATTGACCAAATTGTTGAAAGAATTTATTCCATACACCCCACCAAAAAAAAATTATCCAAGTATAAAGGAAAAACATGCACATACTGAAAGTGACATCTTTAATCTTAGTAACATAAATTTAGCCCCCATTTGCATAATGCAGAAAAGATGGAAAAGCAGCAAGAAAGATTCATCTCCAAACTTATGGCTGTCATAACAATCACACAACCCAAACATAAATGTAGCAAGAAAATATTTCAAGATAGGTAAAAACTTAGTAAAAATAAGCATCATTCAATCTCAAGCTCCACCCACTCAGGATTTCCATAACAATCAGAACTCGATCGGATGTAAACAACATGCAGTAATATACTCTTGTCTGCAACATCAATAGCACCGGTCTTCATAAATCAAATTTGGAATCCACTTATCATCCCTAGTATACAATCTTTGTGGATAGTCCTGCCAATCTCGAATGAACACATCAAAATTCACCTCAAAAGCAAACTCATCCAGATTAAGACATCCATCAACACCCAATTGTGAATCCTTATCAGCATTGTTCCAGATCAAACCTGGAATATGACAATTACGCCAACACTCAGATTCTGTAGAATCACTGTCTCACAAGATGGTTTGGAAAGTATCCAATTGAGTATACATTTTCAGTGTCACTATTTAACTTTAATGCACGACTTTTGCATGCTAAAGCCTCCACGCATATCAAACAACCATAGCTAGCCGAACAATACTTTATAAGATCCTTTTTCAACTGACTGCTCAATAGGCACCACTTGAAGATCGGACTCAATATTAGAAGGAAAAAAATTGCACTGCCACATTCTTCAGGATTCCTAGAGGTACACTGTAATACTGATTCTCCAACCACAAATGGTAAGGTACAAGGTAAAGCATGTGTTTACCCAATTCTTTACAGAAGGCATTAGTGACAACAATAGTGTTGCTTTCTTGATATACAATGGCATATGGAACATGAACACCATTAAACTTGAAACAAACCCTGGCACCCAATTCAACCACATGACATATATATTTATAAGCACTTCTTGGATCTGGCAGCAAATCAGTGTCACAAAGACGTAAGTCTTAAGAATATAAAAAGATAGCTTTCTGAGCATGTCTCCTTTCATGGTCTCCTGCTTCATCAGCTCCATGTTTATTTGAAAGGTCCTTCCCTTGCAGTGCTACTGTCGTATGGCTCCGGGTTTAACCACTTTAGGTTTACCCAAAGTTTCATTGTACTTCATATTTAGTTACCTTTTGTATCCTACCCAAATACTTCTCTTTTATAACTGATTGTACCTTCTGAGTCTCATTGATCTATTTTGGTTATTCGTGGACATTAATATAAATTCTTTCTTCTTTTTTTCTTTCTTGCTGAGCCACAATTTCTAGATTCTGACCAGAGCTATGAGTTTTGAAACCCTATCTTCCTTCTCAATTTTTCAAAACCTGAGGAAAGGACCTTTGACAACAGCAGGTAGAAGATAATGAAGCTGGTTGATCTACCATACCCCAGGAGTAATCTGCTGGACAACACACTAAAGTTACAGAATTTGGTGTGTTATAGTGGAAGGAAATGTCAACAAATAATCAGACTGCAGAGAAAACAGTTTTCATACACATATAGAGAACAATATAACCAATAAAAACTGTAATAAGAATTGTATTAATCTGAAAAATCTATACATGGAAATGTAGCATCCCACATTTTTTAACCCTCCATTTTAATTACAGTGATAATGGATATGAATGATGTACTAATGACTTGATTAATATATATCTCGGTATCTCACATTATCCTCGTTGATGCAAGCCTTCGCAGTCGCTCGACTATTTTCAATTATATGGCATTAACAACCACTTTTAATAGTGCATACTATAAATGACTAAATATATGGCCGAGTAACACTGAAATAATCGTGATCAACTTAATGGGTTGTCAAAGTTAAGGGGGTTTATAAACCAAATTGTGGCCGTAGCCATCCAGCACAATGTATGTATGTATACTGCCTAGGTACATGGTGAAGGTGAAATTTAGCTGACACTCACATGAGTGACAAAAATTTACCATGATTCCTCGGACCATACTTGTTTATGAAAGAAAAGTACTTGGCCTACTACACCCATTGGGCTGGCCTAATAAAGGGGGAAGTAATCTAAATGTTTATTCTAAAAAAATGATAACTATTATGGTGGTCAGTCCCTGTGGGCTAACCATGCCTAATAAAAAAAAGACCACAATGTTCAGAGAAAGGAGGAACAAAATATTAAAGGGGACGATGAAACAAGGGTGAGGGAGTATGATAAAAGAAGGAATAAAGGAGAAAGAAGGAAGGGGAGAAGAAACAGAAGGTTTGTCCCTTGTGAAAACGAAGCTTCCATCAGATTTATGTCCATTGACATCCTCGTCTGTGGATAGAGAATAAGGAGACTGCATTAGAGACATTACATGATAATTCTTTATTCTCTATATATTGTGGAGTAGGTTTTGTTGTCAACCTGGAGTTGCACCCTGAATCAAAGACGTGTTGAAATGGCCAATCCTCTCTCCGGTTGAAACAATGGGATCTTCTCACGAGGGTGGGTGCCTCAATGGTGAGAAGAACCTCCAGAGAAGGTTCGTTCCTATAAGATGTATCAATGGATCTCTACTCTGTGCTGCGAATCTACCATGGAAAAGGGAGAAGGAAACTTGAAAGGGAAATCCTACCTAATGACGGTGATACACCAAAATGTTGATCCACTCTACTTGGAACCTTGAACACTAAATCAAACAAGGGAAAAAGAAGACCTTTGATTTTCAATTGATCACTATGCATAAATGTTTCATGAGAAGGTTCGATCGAATGACCGAAACCTGAGGGAAAACGATGGAGAGACGTCTGATACAAGACACTTTGCAGCCACCTAACATCCACTTACAGCTTTAGCAAAAGACATAGAGAACACTGAACATGCCCTACATAACATGATGAACTAGCAACTAGGTACGAATCAGAATTTGGGAAGGGAGAGAAATCTACCACATATGCAAATTGTTGAATGAATGTACACTATGCCAGCACTTGAAATCTGAAAGTACAGTCCTATTAATTGAAGAAGTTACACAACTCACCAATGGCAGAGTCTGGTCTTACCAAGAGAGGGATGGATTTTTACAAGACTGTAAAGCCATTAATATAGAAATTTACAAGCCTAGAGATTGGCATTGAAAAATAGAGAGGGAGTAAACTGAAACCAACTCGGCCTTTACAAAAAGTCTATTTTGTCTTCTTCCTCTTTGCATGAAAGCTCATTGGCTCTAGAATTAGACGGTGAATTCATACGTTTGACTTTGCTTGTGCATGCTTAGCTAAGCCATGTCTAAAATTAGAAACTTCACTAGCTCTTTGGCATTTGAAAATGGTCGGTGGGTCTATTAAAACGTCCACCTCTCTTTACATGGAAGATCACGCCAAGTTTCCAAAATAGACTCCACTTGAGCTGCTCGTGTTTGCATGAAGGACAAAGAAAACGTGTAATGAATGTGTCCAGTCAACTCCACTTGGACTGCCAAATCATTGAGAGCCTTGCAACGTGGAAGGAACGCCCAAATTTAGAAGTCAAGCTTGAACTGAGCTGGAACGATTGGATGCATGTGGTTGACTAGTCAAACTATAGAGAAGCGTGACTTTAACAAGTCAACTCAAGATTTGACCAATCAGCCACAAAGTCTTTGCTTGCATGTATTTTCTCTTATTTTGCCCTTCCTGTGTCTTGTCTATTTTTGGCGGGATTCTATTTTTGTCTTCAACTTCCCATCGAGTTATCTATTTTCAACCCTTTTGCATAGTCAGATTTCCCTTAGACTTTCCTCGGATATTCTGTTTCAACTTAGTCCATCCCTTCCATTACTTGCATTTGATTCGGATTATTTTGCTTGTCCCTTTGTTTCATTTCCTGCGGCTTTTTGTCGACTTTACTTATTCCTTAAGACAAAAAGTCCAAAGGAATTCATTTCCTTGTCAATTTCCCCGAATTTATTCTTTTTAGGCTCTTATGTCTTGCCTTTGTCTTGTCTATTTTCCCCAGGTTTTTAATTCTCCCGAATTTAGTCGGACTTTTTGTCCAAAGGAATTCCTTCGGACATTTTCATCTCCTTTGGCTATCTTTTCATGCCCTTCGGGAACTTTGCTTTTGTCCTTTGCTTATGTCTCTGCCCTCTGCAAGGGCTTCTGCTTCCCAATAATGCCCTTCGAAACTTGTGAAAGGGTCATGCCACCAACCAAGTGCCCTCCACAAGGGCTTTTGTCTTCCAGGAGTGCCCTTCGGAAGAATTGAAAAGGTCCAATTCACCAACCAAGTGCCCTCCACAAGAGCTTATGCCTTCAAAAGTGGCTTTTCGAAAGAATTGAAGGGCACCTAGGGTTTTTTTAGGGCACCCGGGCTTTTTGTAAGTCACTCGGACTTTTTGTAAGTCGCCTTATTCCTTCGGACTTTTGTCCAAAGGAATTCCTTCGGACTTTCAAAATTCGTTTCCTGACTTGAAAACCGGTCTTCCCAACTGTGCTTTTCTCCTTTCTTTCGGACAAAAAGCCCAAAGAAAAAAGCCTTGAACAACTACCACTTAGTCAATTTTTTCGGACTTTTACACAGTCCTTTGAGAGCTCCTCTCAGACAAAATGTCCGAAGAAATAGTCCACCTCTTATACCCGAAAAAATTCCTTGGGAAGACAAAACAAATAAACTTACAGCTTGTATTTCTTGGCTGTATTTGCACATTTGGCTGTAATCAAGCAAGCTCCTTGGAAACCTCTGCATGACTAAACTTCACCTGACTGTAGATGGCCACCTGGGTGGCTGTAAATGCTCATTTAAGGACCCCAAAACTGATTCACAAGACAAACTTGGCACCATAGCAATGTTCTGAAGTGTAGGGGTGACAATTTGCCCTGTGGGGGGCAAAATTGTCAACAGGTTTTAACATTGGAAATGGGTGGCATTTTGATTTGGAAAGTTCTTCGTATATTGGTTTGGTCTGAAAGCGAGGGTGAATATCCCAGATGTGGAACTCATTAAAGACATTTGTTTCCACCAAGTCACTCCTGACTCCAACCCCTCTTATAAAGCAGCTGGCCAGAGATGGTTTCGCTTATTTGGAAGACAAGCAAAGGGCAAAGCACAGAAGAGTAATTCACCCAGCTTTCCACATGGAACGGTTAAAGGGGATGATTTCCACTGTGGCGGGCAGCACTTCAGATATGTCAAAGTGGTGGAACGAAAGAATTGGTCGAACAAACGAATCTGATTATTAAACCTCTTCATACAGTATAAATTCCTGGTTTCAATGATTTGAACAGGCAGCATCCACAGGAAAAGATGTGGGTCAACCCTGACTGTCAGATAACATTTTTATGACAGATATCCCTTCATTGCACCCAACAAAAATAGGATTTTATGACAGTTATCCTTTCAATTTTGTTTTCCAAAAGTTAGGACATTTTGTTTTATAAGAGGAAACATCAAATACTAAATATATATTTACTATAATCCTTCAAAAGATTCAAGTCTGTCCAAAATATCTCCTTATTTCAAAAGAAAAGGAAGCTGTTGGATATCGTCTCTGCTATTGCAGTTCATACAGTATATATATCCCTGATTTCAGAGATTTGAACAGGTAGCACCTGCAGGAAAAGAAAATGTGGGATAACCCTGCCTGTCAGATAAACATTTTTATGATTGTTATCGGACAGTGTTGGCATTATGAAAGAACGACAAGAGGACGTCGCCGAGAGCATTATCAATGCTTCATTGCACCCAACAAATAATAGGATTTTATGACGGTTATCCTTTTAATGTTGTTTTCCCAAAATTAGGACAGTTTGATTTAATGGAGGAAACATCAAAGACTAAACATATAATTACTATAATCCTTAAAACAAATTGACAGTCCATCCAAACTATCTCCTTATTTTGAACTTAAAGAAAGAAAAGGAAGCTATTGGATGCCATCTCTGCTATTACCATTCTTCTTGATGAGCGTATGATGGCATTGTATTTTTTAATTACTGGGTTTCATACCGTCATTCAAAATTGAAACTGTAGCAATGGATTTGTCATTTAATCATAATGTGAAATTGATGTATTCAGCTTGTCCATGCCTTCAATATACAAAAATAACAAAAACGCTAGCCGTGGAAAGAAACCACCAATCAGGCACGGCCTGTCCTAAAAGTAACAAAACGAGGATATCACACCCGAGTCACGTGGCTACTGGTAACCATATATGATGTATTCATCACATGTCAATTTTGAACGTTATTTTTTGATTGTGCGTGCCACACATCAGAAAGTGACTTGTATATAATTATATTATATGCAGGTCCTTTCCTCCTATGCATATGGACATTCCTTCACATTCCCACAAACCCATAAATTCAAAGGAACCCCTCAAACAATCGAGGCGACAGGCACTCCTCCACACTCCCGCAGACTTTCTGTTTATTGTTTCACTTGAGGCTTGCTCTCTGTTTTGCCTGCATCTGAAGATACTCGTTCTAGCTGTAGATGTTCCTTATGTTTGGACATAGCCCCATGATAATAGTCAAATCCCATATCTTATTTAAACGGCAATCTTTTGTTATGAATACATAGTTCCTTGCTGTGGATTGGATCCCAGGAGGGATCACCACATCTCCAGGAATGGTTAATAATATTATTTCCCTAAATCAAGGCTCAGCCTACCATGTTTTGGATGGGCATAACCCTTAGTTTCTTCTAGGGCAGAACCTGGTATGTTATGGTTTAAAGTTTCACCCATTAATGTGATTTCTTCCAGTCTAAGAGACCACATCTCCTTGAGGCCTCTTGTCGAACAGCTCACATGCCGTGTACATGCTTCCACATTTTACATACATGTCTACCAAGGCATTTGCAACTAAAACAACAACAAAAAATTCCCTGACCAATATGCTTGATGGATGTTCATACTTATTCCAACATCTTACTTTGCACCGGACTACGAGTAATTATAATATGGTAGAACATTATAGACAAATCAAGAGCAATAGAATAACTAAATAAGTTAAATTACTGAGATATGAATTTAGCGAGCAAGTAACATACAATGCACAAATAGAGGAGATTATAAGAAAGTATAGGAGAGTTGAAATAATATCAATAGTAACATGATATATTTGTACGAGTCATAAAAGGAAGAAACGTAGGAAGGTTGTGATGACAAAGCTAATATTGTATAATTTGTAGGTGCTAATTTGTAGGCATAAAGCTATATGTCTGATTTGAGAAATAGCATGTGTATGCAAATCATGTGTTAATAATAAGGGTTAACCAATGCTAAGTAAATGATATTTAGCAAAGATAGAGGGGGTAGGTGCACAATATAGTTATAGGGTTTAGAAGGGACATAGTTATATATAGGGAGGAGTAAACTGGCAAAAGTGAACTGGCCAAATCAAACGCATGTTTATTGCCTTTGGTAAAATCGTATCGAGGCAAAGTGATGGCCAAATTATTATATACTTACAGATTGTTATTTAATATCTATGCGACTTAACCATCAAATTTAAGATGCAAATGGACTTGTTGAAAAAGCCACTTCAAGCAAATACAATTAGCGGGCATAGGGCCAAACTTATCGACATGTATAGATTGTATTTTTCTTGGAAATAAAAGCCTTTAATAAGGAATCTTGACCTCATCTCTACATTTGAGGTCATCCTAACAAGTATATCCACATTATATGCAACTAGCTCTTGGCCTCGTACCATAAGAAGGCTTTAATACCCTTGGGTATTACATCTCTAGCTTTTTATGATTTAATTAGTCACATTGGCACTGTTTAATCTCTGTATCCATAATGCATTCATCATGGGGCTCATGTACGTTGTTATCTAGTTCTGGATGGGCTACGGCCTCGTCGAATGGATAATAAAGTTGTGGCTTCACCATTGTTCCAAGCAAGATTCTAAATGCCTCCTAGCATCTTGAAACAAATGGTGAATTAGTATTTGAGCAAACTAGACATGATTATTTAAGAAGAAATGTAATGTTAAGAAAATATGAAGAATAAAAGGGTTGTTTAATACAGAAAAAATTATTTATAAAAGTCTTTTGGAAGTCTTGGTCCACAACAATATATAAAACCAATATACAGTGATCCTTTGTTCCAACAAGGGTGATGCCATGATGGAAGTGGCCCTCCTACTAACATAATGGTTGATTGGGGTTCCATCGAGGGTGATGCCACAATGGAAGTGGCCCTCCTACTAACATAATGGTTGATTGCTTGTGGATGACTATGTTTGCTTACTCTGCCTTCCCTCTTCTCTTCTACAGATTCAAGATTCCCTTATAACATGCTTCTAACCTTTCTACCTCAAGTCGGATACGCTTAATTTGTGCATCTTGGAATTGCTTTTATGAATCTAAATCCTCATATAATACTTAGGAATGATAAATTAAATAAAGAAACCAATTCCTTATAAGCTCTATGATAATTTTAGGGTTGGTTTGACTTGACATTGAAGTGGGCACCATTGTAAACATGAAGTGGGTCACTAAATATTTAACCA
Organism: Torreya grandis; assembly: GCA_037957365.1. Taxonomy (NCBI): domain Eukaryota; kingdom Viridiplantae; phylum Streptophyta; class Pinopsida; order Cupressales; family Taxaceae; genus Torreya; species Torreya grandis. The sequence goes on from JARHVA010000872.1 coordinate 1,319,331, forward strand.
TTTTCTCAAGAGCACATACGAATGGTAACTACCATGTGTTTCCTAATGAAGAGATTTGATGGGGTATATGTATGTGTGCACATGTTAGCATGGGTGCATGTGCACATGTGTGTGTGCATAAATTTATTAAGGAAGAATGTATACCCAATAAAAATGCTTCAGAATGGCTAGGATGCTAGTGTGTGTGTGTGTGTGTGTAAATTTGTTAAGGAAGCATACCCACCCAATAAAACCATTTCAGAACAGCTAGGATGCTAATTTGACAACGGTAAAAATACATGAAATAGATCGTTGTTTGGTAATTGCACTCTAGCATGATTACGAGAAAGGAGTCCGTGTTCCTTATGGATTGCGTCTATGCATTTAATCTCGCCTGCCTTAATCAAACAAACATCTATCAATGTAGTAGATAGAGATGGTTTTGGCATAACGAAAGGACATAGATATGTGTAGGATAAACTTTGAACAAGCAAAACTCTGAAATTAAATTTGCTGTAAAGTATATTTGTGATAGTTGATATTAGGCGTATACCTTCCTTGGATAAATCTATGCAGACTTCCTAGGTTGCTAAGAAACCTTAAGTTGGACTTAAGAGGGAACAATGTTTGATTATGTGGGGACATTATGAAAAACTAAGTAGACTATTTCCGTATGAGTGAAGGCAACGATATGGGTAACCTGAATTGATAAATATCCTTAATATACAGGTGCTAAGGTACAATAAGCAAAAATGAAAGAACAAGAATACTTAGTGTACGAGTGAAGGTGCTAATGGATATGGGTAAACTGAATGAATAAATATATTTAGTATATGGGTGCTAAGGTACACTAAGCAAAAATGAAGAACAAGAACCCTTAGTGTACGAGTGAAGTCACTATAGGTATGTTTTAGATGGCAAGGATCAAATTAAATTAATTTGTACTACAATATGTTTATCTACAAATCTTACGAATGGTCGCATAGTTATGTGAGCGTAAAGGAATAAATTATTGTTGAAATACTATTTTGATGGAACCATGCGTAATTAACCTTGTTGCATAGCCATTCTTTTGTACATGTCATAGATTCAGTGATGGGTTCACAGTTGTAACCTATTATACATGATGAAACATGCTATAAATTCATTGATGGGTTTACAGTTGTATTTGTAGCCTCATAGAGGTAATTGTAGAATGCTCAAGACATTGAAATAAAACTTATGATGTAAAAATAAAATTGAGGTCAGAGGAGAACTAGTATCGATGTGCTAGAAAAGCATTAAACTACCCTTATGAGATGTGATGCAAATGTGTTATATTCTGAACTAGAAGGATTTGATTCTGCTTTGCAGATATGTAGGCAACTCAAAAAAATGAGCCTTGGTTTTATAAAGTGTCAATATGGTTAGAAAATAGGAATATCTGTCTTATAATGAGAAAAGCTCACCTTGCTATGTATTGAATAAATGGGAAATTCAAGGGATATGGTGAATATCTTCTTAGAGAATGGTCAACCTAACTAAGTTGACAATTAGACTCTAGAAGTTAATTTTAATGAAGGCTTTGTTTTAAAACATGAAAAGGTTGTTCCCTTTATGCACGGTGCAATCCTTTTATAACCAGTATTCATCTGATTTCCTCATCTAGATAGTTCTACCTCAGTAATGGTGTCTCAGCTTAAGTCCACATGTTAAATGCTAAGATAGAAAATTTAAGATCTTTGATCTAAAAAGTGTCGGTTCAAATCCATATAATGAATTAACAGTATGACATTTTAGGGTTTTAACATGGTACACAATGACACATAACCAAGGGTGACCAGCATACTTGGAATAACTTTTCCCGTTAATCCCAACAATACAGAGCAGATATTAAGATCAATACAACAATGACCACTAGTCAGATGATAAAGAAACCCTCATATTGTCAGGTAACTCATATGTGGCATCTTATCTTCCATGTGTATCAAGTGAATAGGAAATACTCGCTTCAATTAAAGTGTTATACTCTTGAAAATGATTGTATTACAATTAGAGTAATCTTGTGTAAAGGGTAGCAATGATGGAACGTGTATTCTAAATTGAATGACAATTTGCCTTGGCCTAAAACATTGATAGAATTCAGTGGCAGCCCACGAGAGTTGCAATTAGATTAATGATGGATTGGCTATTCAAGGGAAAGTTTGCAAGGTTAAGACCTTGTTGAAACCTTCACCCTAGGCACCATATTGGTGCTGGGGATGTGTTAATTATTCATAAGAATTAAGAATGGTCACCAATTGAAATATCTTCGACAAACATACCACAAATTTTAAAATTCTTAAATCTTGTATAGAAGAAGTGAGGTACATGGTTGTTTTAGGGCAGTAAAGCTCTGTATTTTAATCTGATAGAAGAGATGCATGATGGTATTATTATGGAAAATCCCGCTTTTTAGAAAATTCAAAATTTTCATGTATCTTACCGGAATATCATTGAGAAGAGATAAGGAAGGTGTATCCTTTCCTTCCCCAGGGGGTACAATTCATATTGCTTCAGAAAGTGTAAAATAGAAAATAGATGTAAAGGAAGATGAAGTAATTTATCTTTCAACAATTATCGAAAAGGCAGTGCCACATCAGAATCGTATTAATCTGAAACTCTGTACATGAAAAATCCCTAAGAAGAGATGAAGTGTATCCTTTCCTTCCCCAAGGGGTACAATTCATATTGCTTCAAAAAGTGGAAAATAAAAAATGAATAGATGTCAAGGAAGATAAGGTAGTTTATCTTTCAAAAATAATTGAAAAGGCAGTGCCGTGTCAGAATTTGGCAGCGCCACGACAGTGTTGAAATCTTTGTCTTTATTGTCTTCTAAAATTTGGATCAAGGCACTGCCCTTTGACCCCACAAGGGGAGTGAGGCAAACATTAGTTCCTCCTTCTAACACGTGCACACTGGATGATGGTGGTGTATATGACCTCCTGGGTTGAGCAGCAACATATATCAGTTACCCCTCCTTGGGAAGTCATGGCCACGATTGTGGCAAGCTTCAAGACTGGTAACATCGTTTCTACCCGACCTCTGGTGAACTATTTTCCTCAGTTGATGTGCTAACCTGCTTTGACAAACCTGAAGAGAGGTATGAGCTGAAATTGGGGCATGTCTTCTCTTCATTCCCCTAATCTAATCTACCTCTGCTAGTTCAAATGGTTTTGCTGCAGCTAGCCAAGCGATTGAGGAAGCTAGACTGAATGTAACTGAATTGTTGTTTTCTTAACCGTCAAGAGTATGGGTTTCCTGAAGTGAATTTTCGGCATGTGACTTTCTTTGGCATTGATTATAGTAGGGTCCACACTTGGAATTTTGTAGTGTTGATCTCCCACAAAGAACGTAACATTCCAAGTCCACGATTCTTAAATGTCATAGTGTTCCCATATGAGAGGATCTACAAGAAAAATGTTACAAACATCCAACAGTATGATGTAACAGCGAACTTTATCCCAGAAAGGCTTTGTGGAATATGAAGGTGACATTGTTGAGGGATGCACATATTTCTGCCCTCTTTAGGCCATCGAACTACATATGGTTGGGGATGAGGCATCATTGGTAGGCTTATAAATTTAACAACTGTAGAGATAAAATTCCTCACGCTTCAAATATCTACCATGAAATGCAAAGGTTACCCAGATCTATGAATGAAAAAGTAAAAGGCACTACTTCTCTTGTTTGAAATTAGGGATTACTGATATTTTCTGTGCTGTTGCAAAAATAGCACATGGGCTTGCTCCCATAATTCATTTACCTTTGTCTCACACTGGTGTCTGTGTTTGGGTTGTCAATGTTGGTGTATCTTGCCCTGGTACCTTCATCTGGGTCACGGTCATCAATGCTTGTTTGGTGTGCCACTCATCGTAAATGTGTGTGTGGGAGTTGTTCACTACACCAGTTACTAGTCTATTTCTGTAACCTCTTATCTGTAAGAGTCTTCTGCGCTGCTCATTTCTTCTAATCAGAAAGAATCGTCTGCAACATTTGAGTTTGATGAAGCACCTTCTTTATTGCCTTTATAAGAATCTTCTCAATCTTCGCCACATATTTGTAGGCATTCCCAAGGACCTTGATCTCCAAGAACCCCATTTTGTCTCTTGGATGTAAGGCTGCAGTTGTTGGATACTTGTGGCAGTTGTTCCTTTCAAGGTTCTGAATTCAAATTTTAAAAACAAGACGTGTATCTCTGATCTTGCAGCAGCTGGTCACATCACTGACACAGTTGTTTCCATTTTATGCATTGATCCTAATAATTTTTTACTGGGTAGTACTCATTCTGGACTGGACAGGCAAAGTGCGACAAGTTATCTACTAAGTCATCACCAATTGGTGGACAACTGCTTGTTTATGTTGAAGACAATAGGATTATGGCCTGCTTTTGATAGGTTGGGCAGCCTTTAAGAGTGCAAATGTGAATTTCTTATTATCAGAGAAATAATAAATATGATTCCAATTGGTCGAGCCAATTGTCCATAACATCAACATCAATTTTCACTTGAAAAAGAGGGATGTCCAAATTGACTTCTACATTGAACGGTGTTTGGCTCTACAAATTAAAAAGCCGTGCCTATTGTGGAAGACAGAGAAAAGAGTGCAATTCCTTGAAGAATTTGAGCGGACTGATCAACCAAGTTGTCTCTCTTCCTCTAAATTGCATCTTCAATCCTTTCAAGAAAAATATTTTATGCTTCTCATGCCTTGCTGTTGTATGTCATTTCAGACTGTTTGAAGCAACAAAGCAGGCAATTTGAAGAGTTGTGTGTCTTAACAACTACTTCCTGTAGCTGGATCTGGTTCGATAGGACATGCAAAAGCAACAAACTTGCTCTGATACCCTTGGTCTAGATCCCAGGACCAATCTGGGGGCCAATGCACTAAAGTTATAGAATCCAGGGTGTTATAGCAGAAGCAGATGCAAACAATGATCCGAGTGCAAAGAAAACATAATCCATACACACATGAAATCAATATAGCCAATAAGAATCTTGCTGCAATATTCAAAGTGTGGTGGATAAGTTTGGAGTCTCTTGAGCAGATTGTTAGATATTGGAAAGAATCCCTTCGTAAGGGCCAAAATTTTACTCCTGTATTATGGAGTGCTATCTCTCTTCTCTTGTGAAACATATGGAAGGAAAGAAATAGTAGAATTTTCTTGCAAACAAGGAAAGATAACTCTTTTGTGTGGGAGAAGACCAAAATCAACATAACGGAAAGTTTGAAACATAAGATATCCTTGCCTCAAGATCTTTCTCCGGAATGGAAAAACATATGTGAACAGCTGAACATTGATCTTAAAGATCTCACTTGTCCAAGGTTGCAGAATAAGAGGAAAGTTTTAAGGGATGGTCATTGGAAGAACCTTTCTCCTGGATATGGTAAAATAAATACGGATGGGGCTTCAAGAGGGAATCCAGGGAGAGCTGCTATGGGAGGCATTAGTAGGGAAGTCGATGGTGCGATGCAGTTCCTTTTTTCTCTGAATCTTGGCTATACTACAAACAATCTTGCTGAGGTGAAAGCCATATATAAAGGCATGCAGGAAGCCTTGAAAATTGGATGGCATAAGATCCAGGTTGACTCTGACTCTCAAATTATTAATCACTTGCTTTCTGATAGCAGCCTGGTTTCTTCTCCCAATTGGCATATTGCTAAAGAGATATGGAAGATAAAACAACTAAGGGGAAAATTTCAAAAGGTTCAATTCAATCACATTCCTCGTGAAAGAAACAAGGTTGCTGATGGATTGGCTAATTGGGCTCTAGATAATAAGGCCCTGTTGTGCTATGGCATGCTTCCTCCATGGTGGTCCCAACAAGCTTCAGGAAGATATCAGATATATTCTGAATCTTGATTCTCTATCATGATTACTTCTTATGTTCTTTTGTTGTATAATGCTGAAGCTTGGCACAGTCGAATATGTACTTTTGATTTTAACATAATATAAAGCTCAGTTGTTTTTTTTTAAAAAAAAAAACTAGAATGGTATTAATTTGAAAGTTTGGAAAAGGAAAATCCATGATAAGAGAGATAGAAGGTATATCCTTTCCTAGGGCGGGGAGTACAATTCATATTAATTCAGAAAGTGTAGAATAGGAGATGAATAGGAGTTAAGGAAGCTGAAGTGGTTCATCTTCCAAAAATTATTGAAAAGGTAGTTCCATGTCAGAATTTGCCAATAGTGTTGAAATGTCTTCAAGAAAATTTGGATCTAAGCACTGCCCCTCAACTCCAAAAGGGAAGCAAGGAAAACATTAGCTGCGTCTTTTAGCACATGTGTGCATTGGATGACAATGGAGCATAAACTGTTAGAATAGATTACTAATACATAGTCTAGGCTCTATATAAATAATAATGTAAAGAGGTGTTGGTCTTTAAGTACAACACTCACGTAGTCTAGAATAGATATTGTTAAAGATGCTTAACTATCTTAAGCATCCGTAACATAGAATAGAAGACGAGTAGTTGGGATTGCATATTTGATAAGATAGTGTCTAGACATCCTAAAATATAGGGGCTAATGTTAGTCATTAAGTTGTATAAATAAGCATTGAAGATAATGCAATATAGGGGCTAATGTTAGTCATTAAGTTGTATAAATAAGCATTGAAGATAATGCAATATAGGGGCTAATGTTAGTCATTAAGTTGTATAAACAAGCATTGAAGATAATGCAATATTCAAGCACGTAAATTATTATTTATGCCAAAATTTGGTATCAGATCAGGAATTGGGAGAGCAGAAGTTTTGGAATTTTGCGAGCAAGAAGAGATTGGGAGAAGAATAGAAAGAAGTCCCAGGCACTCCAATACTTTTTTTCCAATGCACACTTCAAGCAGCACATTCTTCAGCCTCAGCCAAAATTATGACATGAAAATTAGAGTCTAGGAGATTAGGGAGAGAAACACCAAGGTGGAGGGAGCAGCTGAAGAAAATGCTTGGCTATTTGGAGTGCAGCCCAGCCTAGAGAGGCATGAGGCATAGATATTAAATAAATCAAAAAAACAGCAAGAGGGGGAGGCATGATCAATTGTGCAAATATATAAGCATACAACTGTTCAATAAGGTGTGAAAGGTGCGTTTTTCCAGCACTAGTGTCACCATCTATTGCAAATCAGCAAACAAAGCAGGCCCAACAAAGCGCCATCCAAGTAACAGGCATGAGAAAGAGTTTGGAGTGCCATTTTTGTCAAAAGCTCAGCAGTCACAGGCAAGAAAGGAGTACAAAGATTTTTTACTGTGCTCAAACTCAGCACCAGAAGAACAATAGAACAACCTCTGCAAACAAATCCTCCAATCACCAATCTCCTCCTCCCTCATGCAATAGATCTAAAGTTTTTTTTTTCAAGAACATTTAGGGCTGATTCTGTTTTTTTTTTGTTTTTGATTAAATAGATCTTATTATATAAAATAATAAATATATACAAGACTACTCACAAAAAAAGTAGGCGGTATGAAAGCACACCACAAAGTCCCAAACTAGGTAGAGCCTAGGAACAAAAAAACGAGAGAATAGGCCAAGCCTAGAAACGATCCATAACATCAAAAAATACACCAGCAGACTAAGCAGCAATAGCAAAAAGACCGGCAGAGGGGGATCTTTATCATGGGGATCACCCCAGCCAGAGCCCGTCAAGTCATCCCCCTCAGGAATGGGGTCCCAGCCAGCAACAGTAGTGGTATGCTCTCCTTCCTCCTTAACATCTTCATCATGATCAAAGCGGAAGGGGGGATATAACCAACGCGAGTCTTGGAAACTTGTTATCATGTGGCGGATGCCACCCATCTTGTGAACTCCCTAGTGGAGAATTCCATCAATGCTATATCCTGTAGGAGGCAAAGAGGCCCAACCCTATGTGCGCAGAGGAAGTGGAGGTGGAGAGCCCCACCCTCCACAAGCAAGTAGGGGGGTAGAATGGTGATGCCAAGGAGATCCCTAAGCCTGGTTGTGAGAGTGATGACAAGAACGGTTGTGCTGATGCCCTCCTCGTGAAGTGCTACTATCGCCTCTTGGCGGAGCATTCCTAGGAGGGGAAGGCGAGACATAGCCACATTACACGGGGCATCACTCCAATGGTGGAGAAATATTTGCAAATGCTCAAGCTCCATAGCAACTTTGTTAGTTTAAACTTGAATCTGCAAGAGGACATTAGATATAGCCATAGACTTGTTATAAACAAAGAAGTGGCGATCAACAGCAGCATTAGAAAACAAAGTTGAATTGCGTTTTTTCCATATCCAAAACAAAATTTCCATTCCGAAAGTATGCCAAACTTTGGTGTACTTCAATGGCATCCTAGGACTGTCATCGAGGAGGATATGATGCCAATTGAAAGGCTCTAGACGAAAAGGGTTGAAAGTCACGAATCCAACTCCACGCAACTTGGCCCTGAGGGCAAAACTTAAATAAGTGTGCATAACAGTCTCCAAATGCCCATAGAAAGGGCACGACAGATGGACCACCCCTAGTTGCACTAGACACAAAGCCCTTGGTGGAGCAAACACCATGCAAAGTGAGCTAGCTGAGGTTCAACACAGGAAGTCCGAATAGTTTAGAAACGTCTACCCCAAGTAGCTAGGGAAGAACGAATGCCCCATCGAGCACTGAGCTTGTCAACCGTCAGAAGATGAGGGGATAGCCATTCATAGCTGTTACAAGCAGTATAATTTTGTAAAGAGGTGTCAACATACCATTTTCAATGCTTCCACCAAGGGCTAGCAAAAGTCATAGAGATTTTTTGTAGCATATTTGTGAAGACAACAACAATGATCTCCTTGTAAGATTCCTTGTCTACAGAGAACAACTTTAATTTAGATTTCACATCCACCGAAGGGAGCTAAAACCGAGTTTATTTGCAAAATAAGTCTTGCACAATTTGGATTCCTCTTTTGAAGAACTTTAGGGAGTGAATCCAAGGAACTTTTGCAAGAGGAACAGCATGGAAAGACCACTACAAGGAGTGGTGGTTGATAGAAAGACCATCTCTAAACCCATTGCCATTGCATAGTAACCATGGCTTAATCTTTTCCCAAGCTTTCTATATGCTTTCTACCACAAAGGACCCAACAATTTTCACAGGGGCGGAGAGAGTGAAAATGTTAGCAAATCCTAATCCTTTCGCACGGCCATGAGGAGTATCCTCAAAGATAAAATGTTGAGTAAAACTTTCCATGCCTCATTCCCCTCAACTGCGTGGATAATCCATTTGGCACAGAGAGTCGAACCTTGGTGAGAAATGTCAATCAACCCCATCCCTCCAACCTCCTTAGGGAGACAACAGTAAACACAAGCAACCCTGTGGAAACCTTTGCCAGTGGAAGAATTGCCCTAAGAAAAACTCTAAGAAGCTTTTCAAGCTTCTGAATAGAGTTTTTAGAGGGCACCCAACAAGAAGAATAATAAACACGAGTCCCTATCAACGCCTTAGAACACACTTGACAAACTGAAAAGAATATTGACGGAACGACAATGAAATTGTATTTCACGATTCAATTAAAAAAAGGAGAAAACATTACAATAAATAGACTAAACAAGACTATTCATTTCACATTCCCAATGACTCTTCTTATTCCTACGAGAATGGAAAGTTTATTGAATAAGACAAAAAGCAGGACACCTAAGCTAGACACCTAGGATTAACAACCAATATATACAATATTATTACATCCCCCCCTTAATATGTAGGGATCTTTGTTAGACCAAGCATTCCTCTAAACTTCTCAATTTTTTCTCATCCAAGCGCTTTTGTCAGGATGTCTGATGGTTGCTCTGCTTTAGGCAATGTTGCAACTTGACATTGCCATCTTTCACATAGTGTCGAATCAAATGAAATTTGGTATTGATGTGCTTGGTTCGATCGTAAAAGACTAGATTTTTTGCCATCCGAATTGCAGAAGTGTTGTCAACCATGAGAGGTGTTGACGAAAACTATTGCTCCTGCAAATCTGAAAGAACCCTTCTGAGCCACAAGATCTCTCTAGTTTTCTCTGAAGCGGCCATATATTCTACTTCTGCTGAAGAAATTGCCTACACTGATTGTTTCTTTGATTTCCAACTGACAATGTAGTTCCCAAATTCATTAGAAACCCGAGGTGGACTTTCCATGTTCGTGATCACTAGCATAGTCAAAATCTGAATACCCAACCAGTTTGAAGTCTCTTATCCTAGAGTAGTTGAGCCCAAAGTGTTGTGTGCCTTTGAGATATCTAAGAACCCTTTTTGTTGCTACCCAGTGACTCTCCCAGGGTTGTCGCATAAATCTTGAGAGGACACCAACTGCATATGATATATCTGGTCGAGTGGTAGTCACATAAATCAGACTTCCAATGAGTTCTTTGTATTTAGTGGCATCAACCAAATCTGTTGAATCTTCAGATGTCAATTTGAGATTGTTCCATGGATGTGCTGAGAGACTAACAATCTTCCATTCCAAACTTGCTCAGAATGTCACCAACGTAATGCTACTGAGTGATAAAGAGATACTTTGGTTTCTAAATTACTTCAATATCCAAATAGTAATGAAGATAACCCAAATTAGTCATTTCAAAGCTTTTCATCAACTCTGATTTGAATTTTGCAGTGTACCGTTCATTGTTTCCTGTAATGAGCAAATCGTCAACATACACCACCACAAATACAACTATTTTGACAATTGTTTTGACGAAAAGAGTTGCACCTTCAAACTCAAAAAGTTTGAAGATCATGTTCATGAGGTGCTCAGCTAATTTTTCGTACCATGCTCAAGGGGCTTGTTTCAAACCATACAGCGATTTTCTCAGTTTGCACACCTTGTGCACTTGTCCCTTTACTGCAAAATCGTCAGGGTGTGTCATGTACACAGTTTTTTTGAGGTCTCCATTCAAAAATGCAGTTTTGACATCCATTTGGTGAACTTTCCATCCGTTGTGAGCTGCCAAAGCTAACATGGTCCAAATGGTAGTCCATTTTGTCGTAGGTGCAAAAGTTTCATTGAAGTCAATTCCTTCCTTTTGAGCATACCCCTTTGCGACAAGCCTTGCTTTGTACTTGTCAAATAAGCCATCTGCCTTGTATTTGTTGTGATAGACCCACTTGCAGCCAACCGGTTTGCAACCATATGGTGGATCAACCAGATTCCAAGTCCCATTTTTCACCTGTGAATTATACTCATCTTTCATTGCTTTTCTCCAAGAGTCAAGCTTTTCAGCTTGTTTGAAAGTTGTTGGTTCTGAATCAAACGCAACATTGAGTTCCTCTTAAAATCATCCAATGTGAGTTTTCCAATCATGCCTTGAATTTCATCAATAACCTTGTCTGGTTGAGATGAGGTTGCATGTGCACTTTAAGTGCCTATTTTCCCAACTTCATCAGGGCTCACATCTTTCAGTGTTTGAGTGGGCCACTTAAGCATTTTTTTTTGTGTTGCAGGTGCTTTGGGTTCATCCTCTAAAGTTCCTTCACTATCTACCCTCTATTATGTTGGCCCCTGTTCAATATCTGATGAAGTTTCACTCTCCTTCAGGAGGAGTTTCAAGCTCATGTACGGGAGAATAGAAAATCAATAGATTCTCAACTTTGTGTCCCCAACTCATTATCTGGAACATTCAATCACTCTCTTTGTAGACATCAAACTTTGCATCTTTGTCTAGTCGACTCAACTGCCGATCAATATGCACTTTGTCCTTTGCAGTTTCACAAAAGGCAACTTCTCTCTCTCATCGTATACCCTGAATGCCTTGGAGGAATCAAAATATCCCAAATGGATGCATTTTTGACTCCTATGGTCTAATTTGTTTCCCAAAATCCGAAAATGTCACATTGAATGGAGGTGACCACACTACATCTCATACAAAGTCTTTGATTCAAAAGTTGTTGATGGTGATCTATTACGAAAGTATACTATTGTTTTAGCTGCTTCGGCCCAAAAATGTAGATTTACCCCTTTGAAATACAACATTGCACGAACCATATTCATCACAATTCTGTTCATTTTTTCAATTACTCCATTTTGTTGTGGAGTGTGAGGAACTGTGAGATGGTGTTTGATCCCATTTTACTCAAGATAGGATTCAAACTTCTTTAATGTGAATTCACCACCATTATCTGTCCTGAGTGACTCAATGTGGGTTTGTGCTTCATTTTCAATCAGTGTTCGAAACTTTTTGAAAGTATCGAAGGCTTCTGATTTCTTTTTCAAAAAGTATATCTATGTCATCCTGTTGAGTGATCAATGAACATGAAGTACTTATGACCATAGTAGGAATAACCGGCAAGTAACCACCGGTTGGCCAATTACTCGCCAGGGATTCCTACTAGCAAATACTCACCACTTGTAACTGTCAACAATGAAAAAAAATAAAAAAAAATACTTGGCGAGTAACAGCGGAGTTTGCAGAACACGACTCCCACACGAGTTTGACGCAAGTAACACGCAGAAACGCGTCTTAGACCCCCAAAAGCTCCTCAAACGCGAAAAAAACGTGGATTCAAGTGTTATAAAATGCAACACACCTCCTCACTCTTCACTCACACAAGATTTGGAGCATTCTAATGCGAATTGAGAAGATTTGAGTAAAAAAATTCCAGGTTAATTCATTTTTATTTTTTTATTTTAATTTTCAAGCATAGAAATGAATTCTAAATTAATTGAAAACATGTTAGAGACATTTGTGATGATTAGTATACAAATTTTATGCATTCCATTTTAATTGCATGCATTCCATGAATTTTCGTCAAATTCCGTGCACTTTTTTATTTTATTTTTTTTAATTTCCAAGCATGTAAATTAATTATAATGCAACTGAAAACATGTTTGCTACATATCTATGATGCTTACTATACAAATTTGATGAATTTCATTTTGATTATATGCATTTTGTGAATTTCCATAAATTTTGTGCATTTGTTTATTTTTTTTAATTCCAAGCATATAAAGTTTTTTAATTTAATTAAATACATATTTGATAAATATTTTTGTTGCTTAGTATACATATTTGATGCATTCTGTCGAATTTTATACATTCTCGTTAAAATTTCGTGTTTATTATTTATTTAAAATTGTTTATTATTCTGTTAAATAACTGTTATAGATTATCATTATATTTGTAATTTGATCATTAAAATTGTAAATCGTAAATGCATTTTAGTTTCCGTTTTATAGTTTACAATTATCATTTATTTATCGTATTTTAATTAATATTTTGTATTTAATCATTAATGTTTTTATTTTTTCAATTTTCTATGTTGATTTTAACATTGTTGCGCTTTGCAAGTTATCCATTAGCAAGCAATGGCATCCAGTAGTGCATCAAGCTCACATTCAGTCAGTGGTAGCCAGTCAGCGCCCCCTATGCTCGCACAGCTGCATGGAAGTATGCTACGCGAAATGGAACATCTCAAACGGTTTCGATTTGCAACTTTTGTTCGAAGAGGATGTCAGGGGGCATCAATTGCATAAAGTACCATCTTTCATGCATTCCTCGCTGTGACATTACGCCTTATTCCAATGTCACTGAAGAGGCGAAACGAGAGATGATGGCGAAGCTTACTTCATTGTATGAAAAGAAATTAGAAAGGGCAAAGATGCAAGCAGCCCTATCAGCGACCATTGGTGCCACATCAGCAAAGGAAGAAGCGGCAGCGATGACAGAGATTGTGGGCTCTAATCGTGGTCCACGCAACCGCCATGGTACATATGCAGCACCTTCAGCTCAATTACAATCCTTTGTGCCTAGAAACACTCTTGGGACACAACCTTCACTCGAAGCTACAGGATGGAACGAACAAGGGCATGCAGAAACAGATAAAGCATGCACAAATTTTTGGTACTTCAACAACCTTCCCTTCAACGTGGCGAGCAACCCGTACTGGAAATATTTGATTATAGCTTTGACAGTTGCAGCGAAAGGGTACAAGGCACCCTCTCGAAAAGACTTGAGTGCGAAGTTACCCAAGAATGCAGTTGAAGATGCAAAGTTGATGGTCGAAGATCAGAAGAGATTGTAGCGTAAATTTGGATGCACCATTCTTTTTGATGGATGGACAAATGAAAAGAACCGAACCCTAATCAACTTTTTGGCATCTTCAAATGGCGAGCTTGTATTTTTGAAATCTATTGATGCATCAAATAAAATTAAAAATGCAAAAACTTTGAATTTGATGCTAGAGGTGGTCTTAGAGGTGGGCATCTAGAATGTTGTTCAAATTATTACAGACAATGAAGTAGCATATGTGGCAGCTAGGAGACTTCTTATGGAAAGACATCCATCTCTCTTTTGGACACCTTATGCGGCACATTGCCTTGATCTTCTTTTGGAGGACATAGGCAAACTAGATTGGGTTAAACCAATTGTCGAAGAAGCCAGAGAAATTTTTAAGTATATCTATAATCACCCTTGGGTTCTCAGCTTGATGAAAGAGCACACCAACGGAAAGGAGCTTATTCGAGCAAAGATCACGAGGTTTGCAATAAACTTCCTTACATTGCAAAGTATTTGTAGTTTGACTCCTTTGAAGTAAAAGTTTGTCTCTTGAGCATGGATGGAGTCCTCTTATTCGAAAAAAGTTGATGGAGCGAAGGTTTCGAGAATAGTTTTTAGTGAGGTTTTTGAAACGAAAGCTACAAAGATTGTGAAGGTAACTTGAAATTGCAATTTAAATTTGAAGTTGTTTCCCTTGTTTTCAATTTTTTTAACTTAAAAGTTTTTCTTTTATAATTTATCTATAACTTTGTAACACAAAGTCTAACTTTAGTTTGTTTTTAACTTTGTAGCTTTCGGAGCCTTTGGTGAGGGTTTTGCGATTGGTTGATGGAGAGCAAAACCCAATGGGATATATTTATGAGGCTATGGATAGGGCCAAAAAAACAGTGCAGCAGTATTATAAAGAGAATCGTGCCAGATTTGATTCCATTTGAGAGTTGATTGATCGGAGGTGGAACAATCAACTCCACCAACCCATCTATGTAGCAGTGTACTACATTAACCCCAAGATTTTTTACTCTGATAGCTTCACAGATGCTAGTGAAGAGGTTATGGAGGGACTCTCAACATGCATTGAGAGTATGACCCCTAATGTTGAGGTGAGGGACCTCATTATTTCAGAACTACAGAACTACAAGCAAGAAAAGGGAAGGCTCTTTTCTTAAGCACTAGCCATCCATGGGAGAACCACGCAGTCACCAAGTAATACAAAATGAAGTCTTTATTTATAGTTGTGCCTTATCAATTACATATTTACAAATTTACAATTATTAATTTCTTACAAAGTTTTGAATATCTTGTTTGCAGGGTCGTGGTGGGAAGATTGGGATGAGAATACCCCAAATCTTCAAAGGCTAGCCCTCAAGATTTTATCCCAACCTTGTAGTGCTTCTGGATGTAAGCACAATTGGAGTTTGTTCGACTCCATTCACATAAAAAAGCACAAGTTGAGTCAACAACGCCTCAATGACTTGGTGTTTGTGCAATACAACCTTCAACTTTGCACAAAGTTGGAGAACGCATCGCATGAGCCTATTGATCTAAATGAGATCGATCTCTATAGTGATTGGGTTGCACAGGGCGAAGAGGGCCCCATGATCACAGAGGATAAGATTGTTGATTTCAAGAGGCAAGCTATGGAGGATGCAACTGAAGCAGGAGTAGAAATTGGATTGGAGGAAATCCTTGGAGACGAGGCAGAGGCAGAGGCAGAGGTGGAAGTAGAGCCTCAGGGGCAAGTGCAGCGTTCTAGACAAAGCAAGGCAGGTCAACTGAGTGGGAGGACTAGAGTTTCACAGCCTTCCTTATTTTTCCAGAGGGCAGGAAAGAGAAAATTACAGATGATTGTAACTTGTACTTGTAGTCTTGTAGATTCTTATATAAGACTATAAATCTATTTGTACTTTGAGGCTTTGTTGTATTCGCATGATTATGCGATTTTGTATATTCTATGTATTCAAATCTAATAGAAACTACTTTTCCTATGTTTTACAAACTCATTGAATCTATTTTGTTTCTATAATTTCTAGAAAAATAATGTTATTTTTAAAAATTGAGTATTTTTTGCCTTTTTTGCCTTTACCGGTTATTGTTGGTTATTCAACCAAGTGGGGCAAGTAACCGCCAATTACCCATTTTGAGTCCTCAACAAGTACTCGCCCCAAACGGTTATTCCAACTATCCTTATGACCACCAGCAGAGAGGATTGGAAGAGAACACAAGTCTGAATGAACAAGCTGCAATTTTCTGTCTGCTTTCCACTTTGACTTCGGAAACGGTTCTCTTGTGTGTTTAGTCAGGATGCAGGTTTCACACTTCTCATCTGATTTTACCGGCAATGTAGGCATGCCAACAACACCATTCTTTTGCAATACACGAATGTTGTTATAGTGAGTGTGCCCAAATCGAGCATGTCACAACATGTTTGGAGACATTCCATCTTCCACAAGATGAGCATAATTCCTTAAATTTGATGGGTCACCCTTTAGTTTGAGTAGTTTCCCTGCTTCATATCCAATCAAGACGATTGCATTGTCACTTTTTCTCCTGATTGTGACATCACCATTATCCAACAGAATGGAATGGCCTTGTTGCCTTATGAGCACTAGGGACAACAAGTTTCATTTCAATTGAGGAAGGTAGAGAACATTCTCAAGTTTGTAGTCTGGAAGCCCTTGACACTTGAGTCGAATTGTACCTCTTCCCTGTGGTTGCAGACTTGATCTATCTACGAGGTACACTGAGCCACAACTTTCTTCAATGTACTCCTCAAAGAAGTCTTTTCGAAAAGTCATATGTTGAGTGGCACCAATATCAAGAACCCAAGCATCAAACCATAAAGCACTGATCGAGACACTGTTTACTTCATCATTTGTACTGGAAAACACACATTCACTAGTGAATTGGGCTGAGTTTGACTATTTTGATTGTTTCTTTGAATTTTCCTCTTTCTTTTTACGATATGCTTCAATTTTCTCCCATGGAGTCTTGCATTCATGAGTCTCATGGCTACCTTTTCTGTCACACCGTTCACAATAAAGGTTTTGTTTATCATTATGTTTTTGATTGACCAACATGATTTTTATTTTTGCCACCTTTTACCTTGTACTTGTTATTGCCTTCATTTTTGGAAGACATAGCCTTGGTTGATGGTTTGGAAGAGTTTGTTTTGACATAACACACTTTCACTTGTTGTGGTTTCAGTTTTCCTTCCAAAGCTCTTTTCTCTTTTTGTCATCTTTTCAGCCAACTAGTCAAATGTAAGAGTCTTTAACTGATTGCTTGCTTGTAGAGACTCCAAATAGGTTGAATAGTTGGGACGAAAGGCTTTTATGAATGCGGTCATGTATATGTCGATTTTTACCTGTTGTTTCAACATCATGTTTGATAGCACGTATCTCTGCAGCCAATCTCATCACATCACCATCTTTCAACTCTAAGTTGAACAGTTTCAACTACAATTGAATGAATTCCAACTCTGAATGGGAGTCATATAGATCTTTCAGTTTATGATATGCTTCCCATGGTGTATTGCGCCCCTGTATATGACGAAACACATCTCCGTCCACTGATGCCTTCATCAAGGCCAAAGCCTTCTGGGTTTTCTGCTTCCATGTTTGAGTGTCATTTGCATTCCCTGTTTGGTTCAGCTGGTTGTGTTGCCCCATCACAAATATCGAACAATAGATCATTGAAGGTGAGTGTGTTCTCCACTTGCCAAGATCATTCTAGCCAACTATCTTTGCCAATCAAGGTAGTGCCAACAATGGATTTGATGGAATGCATGGTTTTGAGTTTTTGTTTGAGTTTTTGGAGGTTTTGAGTTTTTGTTTAAGCCCAATTTGTTCCTTATCACTCTAAAATGGTCTCATTTTTTATATATGCAAAGATACTGAAAAGGATTCGCTTTGTCATTAACACCGACTTAAAAAGAAAATTTCATACATCAATATACTCGGTTTTTCTTGATTTCCGGATCTAAGTTTTTCAACATACACGAATGGGTAAAAAGAATAGCTCCCCTTATTTCTCCTTGAATTGCATGATTTGGTTGTTTTTTGCCCAAATCCGCTTAGAGTAGCTTGCCTCAAACAATTAAATGCTTTTCAAATTAAAAAAAAATTGAAATTTAACATTTAAAAATGGAAATTTGTTTTTTTTTTTTTAAGCACATACATTCTCCTTTTGTTTTATATGGCCAAGATTTCAATATTGGAAATATATAAAAACCTCCGCGTAGCAGTATGAACGAAATCTCAAAAAAAAAAACCACCTGCACTTCAATTGACGCCAATATAGAAAGTAAAACTACCACGCATTAATCTTATCAGCAGAGAAAGGAAATGCAGTCAGGCAACCACACAGGTCCATGACAGGTCAACAGCAGGTCCACAACATATCCAGCTGATAAAATAAAATTTATGTGAGTGTTCTGACAAAATCAGAAATTGAGCAACTCGGGAAATTGAAATGCCATGCTCAGGGAATGATAGCTCGTTGAGCCAATACCCCTTCAGTATTATATGCACTGTCAAGCAAGTTATAGTAGGATTTGATAGGTTGTTGAGCAAAGGACTTCCACGCAGCCACCGTGTAGGTCAGAACAGCTACTACCACGCTTCCTTCTACCAAAACGCTTTCCCAAATTGCTTATATGCTACCAATCTATCAAACAAAAGCTTAATGAAAGAGAATATGTTATATGCAGGTCGTACGGCTATGAAGGAGATATAATATACAAATTAAATACTCAGGGTTTGATACCAATGACAAGCCGGAAAGAATATTCACGAAATGACAATGAAATTGTATTTCACGATTCAATTAAAAAAGGAAGCAAACATTACAATAAATAGACTAAACAAGACTATTCATTTCACATTCCCAATGACTCTTCCTATTCCTATGGGAATGGAAAGATTATTGAATAAGAAAAAAAGCATGACACCTAAGCTAGACACCTAGGATTAACAACCAATATGCACAATATTATTACAAGGGAAAGGGGCTTGGTTATCCAATAAGAAAGCTTTTTCACAACCCAATCCACCACATATTGCCAAAGGATGGAAGGGGACGCATGGAATGCAAAAGGGATACCCAAAAATTTAAAAATCTCATCATGTTGAAGCCATTTCCAGTCGTACTGACTCACCCAAAGGGGCAGAGGGAGGAAATGTTGTCTATAACACCATGCCTTTCTCCATTGAATAGAAGACCCAGACACGAGGCAGAAAGTATCAAGACATTGCATAACATTAGAAACATTAACTATAACGTTTTAATAAAATTTTAGTTATGTTTTTTAAAACTTTACAATTAAATTTTATTTATTAGCCTACAAACAAGCCTAAAGAAACTAATTCATTTTCTCCCAAATCGTAAAGCCCAAGACGCTCAAAATTTGCTTGGATGCCTGTAATAGTAGTATAAAACATCTCGCAAAAGGATTTGACTACAACAATTATAGATTCCCAAATTTTATTGTTTTTTGGGAAAATTCCCTAGACTCGAATTAATTCGATATTTAAAGCCTCAGGTTGATTTTTTTCTAAAAACTCATCAAGATATACAAAATATCATTGTTAAAGAATCCTTTAAAGGATTTTTGTAAAACTACTATAGTGCTCACAAAAAAAAAAAAATTCAAAACTAAGTGATTTAGGTCTACGAAAATCCCTGTTTCAAGTTTAATTGGATAGCATTCAAACAACCAATACTCAAAAGCTAAAAATTAGCCTGGAGGTTTGAAATATGGCGTTAAATACAAGTGTGAAGAAATTTCAGTTTGAAAAGTGATACTCTGACAATATTACTTGTTTTTCAGTCTTTTTTATTGTAATACATAATGGCCGCAAATGGCCCAAAGTTCTTGTTCACTGACTCGCAGTTACTTCACGACAACAACTATGTTGCATGGAATACAAAGGTGAAGACTCACCTAGAATTTGAAGACATTTGACCAGTTGTTGACAACAGTTATACCAACACACCTTTGACGTTGAGCAACAACGAAAGTTCAACAAAACGAACAAGAAAGCAAAGTTAATCATTGTGTTCAGGGTATCGGATGAGGTTCAACCTCATATCTAGGATGCAACATCAGCCAAAGATGCATGGGACAAACTCAACACAATCTATGAGGCCAAAAACCATAACACAATTCTGCATTTTCAAAGCTAGCTTCATTGTCTCAAACTAAAGACTGGCAAAAAAGGTGAAATGTTTCTTACAAGGAATTTGTTATGTTGCATAGACCAATGAGAAGATCTCTCCTCCAAATTTGATCCGGTATGTGGACTTCGGTGCTACTCAACATTTCACAGGGTGAAGAGATTGGTTTACCACTCCAGAGCATACACCCAACCATAGACAAGTGTCTTTGGGTGATGATTCATCTTATCATTTCCAAGGAATCGGTGATGTTATCTTGCCACTTGGTAATCATTCTTGTAAAATCACAGAAGTCTTATATGTTCCAAGGCTAACAGAAAAAATCTCATGTGTAAACCAAATGCTCTATCACAACCTTAAGGTTGAATTTGATCGAAAAAATGGTAAAAAGATCTATCTCATACAAGACAAATCTAGAATCTCAAAAATTGTTGCAAAAGCTTTTGGTGTAGCAAAAATTTTCCAACTTGATATTAGTCACAACGACAATCAAGCTTTGGTTGTCAAAGATACAGAGTCAACAAATCTTTGGCATATGAGATATGGACACCTACGTATTGCATACTTGATTGCACTCAGCGAACATCACATGGTGAGAGGCCTTCCCTCACTTAAGAAGATCACTAACTTGTGCTCTAGTGTTTTAGCTAGAAAACAACATAGAACCTCTTTTGGTACCAGTACTTATAAATCAATTGATCCATTCGATCTAGTGCACTCCAATCTATGCAAACACTTCACTCCTAGTTTCAATGGATATAAATATTTCCAACTCTTTGTTGATGATTTCTCACAAAAGATGTGGGTATGTTGCTTAAAGACCAAGGATCAAGCCTTCCAAGTATTCAAAGAATTCAAAGCTCTAGTGAAGCAATAGTCTGGTCCACGCATACATGTCTTTCACTCAAAACGAGGGATGAATACACCAGCAATGAGTTCTCCGCATTTATGAAAGCACAAAGCATTCGTCGTCAATTGATTGTTCCTTATACGTCGCAACAAAACAGTGTTGCTAAGCAACGCAATCGTACCATTGTTGAAATGATGTGGTGCATATTGAAAGATGTCCACCTAGCACGTCCATATCAAGTAGAAGTAGCTCGCACAACGAGTTACTTGTTGAACCATGCACCCACCAAAGATCTTGACGGTATCACTCCAACAGAAGCATGGTCAAAGTATAAGCCTTTTATCCATGATCTTCGTGTTTTTGGTTGCAAAGCACATATGCACATTCCAAATAAGAAGAGGAAAATTTTGGATGAAATATCCTTGGAATGTATATTTCATGGCGACAGTGAAGAGTCAAAGGACTACCGATTCACGAATCCTAAGACAAAGATGATATTCATCAACGGAGATGTATTTAATGAAGGGTGAGTCCAATTCACCTTCCACACCGTCACCATACATTGCTCCTATGTCTCTCTCTAATGATGGTAGTGATGATGAGGACGATGATGGTAGTGATGATGATGACGGTGATGGTGATGATGGTCAATTAGGTCCTCCAACTCCAACATCCAGAAGCACTACACAACGGATGCCCAAGTGGTATACCAGTACTATTCAAGATGCCAAATTAGATGGAGTCCCAAACACCTCCACTTCAAGACCGAGGACTCGTAGCATGGCTCGTGAGGAGGTGGACTTAGCCCTTATGAGCAAAGTTGCAAAAACTTTTGTGCTTTCAACGATTTGTGAAGCCCTTGAGTCAAAACCTTGGAAAGAAGCCATGGATGTTGAATATCATGCACTTATGAAGAACAATATATGGAAATTTGTTGATCTTCCAATAAGGAAGAAGACTATTTGCTGTAAGTGGGTCTTCAAGACTTAAGTACAAGGCAAATGGCCGCATTGACAAGTACAAGGGGAGACTTGTAGCAAAGGGCTATGCACAGAAAGAAGTCAATGACTATGAGGAGGCTTTTGCTCACACAGCGAAGATAAAGACTATCAGAATGGTCTTTGCTATAGTTGCACAATTTGGTTGGAAAGCCCATCAGATGGACGTGAAAAGTGCCTTCCTGAATGAGATCTGCAAGAGGAAGTCTACATGACCCAACCAGAGGATTTTGTCACTCCTAGTCAAGAACAAAAGGTGTTTTGATTTATCAAGTCTTTGTATGGTCTCAAACAGAGTCCCCGAGCTTGGTACAACAAGATTGATGAGCATCTTGTACAACATGGAATCCAACGGAGTCCACATGGTCTAAACCTCTAATTGAAGGAGCAAGGGGAGAGGTTTTGATTCTCATTGTATATGTCAATGATCTAGTCATCGCTAGCAGCTCAGTGCAGATGATTAATTCCACATTGAATGATCTTAAGTGATCATTCGACATGACAGATCCCGAGCTTCTACACTATTGTCTTGGTTTGGAGGTATGGTAAAAGGGATATCGCATCTTCATGTCTAATGAAGTATGCCAAGACTATGCACAAGAAAATGTGGATGATGGATTGTGAGCCTATTGCAACACCCATGGAGACAAGACTATAGTTGTCTCATTTTTATCCATCTCCGAAAGTAAATGCCACTTTTTATCGTCAATTGATCAGGAGTCTCTTTCACTTAACCTACACTGGGCCAAATAGCAACTATGTTGTTAGTTATCTTTCACAATTCATGCAGAAACCAAAGATGAGTCATTGGAAAGCAGCAAAGCCAATATTGAGACATATTCAGGGTACTATGGAATATTTAGAATACAAGAAGAATGATCAATTTTTCTTGATAGGATACATAGACTCAGATCATGGAGGTTTCATTGATGACAAGGAATCCACTTCAAGATTTGTTTTTTTTCTAGGATTTGGTCCCATCTCATGGGGGAGCAAGAAACAAAACTTTGTTTCTTGATCTTCCACTAAGGGAGAATATTGTGTAGCAGGAGTTGTCTATGTAGCGATATGGCTACGCCGCATACTTGTAGAACTTGAAGCACCACAAAAACAACCAACGATCTTGTATTGCAACAATCAAGGTATTCTACAACTTGTTTGCAATTCAATGTTCCATGAGCACAAGAAACACATTTGAGGCTCAATGCCACTTCATTCATGAACAGTTTAACAATATAATATTCAACTTCAGTCTTTCCCCACTCAAGATCAGTGTGCAAATGTCTTCACCAAGTCACTTACACATGAGAATTTTGAAGGATTTTGAGATTCTCTCTCTTGTGCCTTAAGACTATGATGAATTAAGGGGGAGGGGAATGATCCAAATTTGGATCCTAATGTACCAGGCATGTATACTAGATGTTTCCACTATGCCCAATTGTATGTAATTCACATTTATAAAACACTATTATAAGACATTTCATATTCAAAACGGAAGATCATATGTGTTACAATGGAAGAGTAGTGTGGGGGTGATCAGGACATCTTCATAGTGATGAAGTCAATAAGTTTCAGCTCTTGCAATGAAGGGATTTATCATAGATAGCGGAACTGCAGCTATTTGCAAGGTGGCGATTGTGCAACTATCGGTGTTTGCATGAGATGGTTACATAACCACCTCGATGGTTTTGAAACCACCAGTCTACATACACCAGCAATTTCATCACCACACACAAAACTCGAAGTTGAACGGTTGCAAACATTTTTTCTTCTCAATGACAATTCGTTTGAGCTTCTTGGTGGACTCCAAAGTTGAGAGAGTATAAATATAGGTCTTGGGAAGGCAAAAGGATTAGAAAACACAGTGAGAAGTCTGACAATTGGATTCACATTGCAAGTTGCAAGTTGCAAGTTCGAGTCTTTGTTCTTATTGTCTTGTTGTTTCCTAGTTGTAGATGGTCGATTCAATTGTGCTGGAGTTTAGGGAAGTGTCTGATAAGTGCAAAGTAGTCTTGTGTGCAAGTTTTGGATAGAGTGGTAGTGAGAATTTTGTCCATGAATGCCATGTTTGGTTGTACCTTGTCCATTTCTTGCATTACATAGTGGAAGGGGAGTGCAATTGCCTCACCCACTGGAGTTTTTCCGCATCGTATTTCTCTACAATAACTCTTGTGTTTATTGTGAACTTTGTTCATTCTTATGTTTCATGTTCATGTGCAACATGTTGTACAATTCATTTCCAGCACTTATTTATCTCTGTTTTAACATGGTAAATGTCCTAGAACAGTCATCTTCCGATCATTGTTGAGCTAGGAGTCACAAGATCTGTGTTGGTGAAGCTCGAAGTAGAATATCCACCTAGCTTACGGATCATATTGGTATCAGAATTGGTTTAGTAACAATCCTTTGTGTGGTTTTGTGTGTTTGTGACTATATCACAAGTTTATGCCCGTCACTAGAGCAAGTAGTGCTAGGGGTCGAGGCATCTTAGTTCCCTTTGAAACAAATATTTCTACAAGAAAGTGGAAACAAAAGATCAGAAGTATGGCCCATGCTAACAAAGAAGATGCCTCAACAGCAAAAGAGCACTTTCGCAAGTTTGAAGGATTAGCTAGCATTTCTCTTTCTATGAGCAAGCTTGATCAATTGGAGTCCATCATAGGGATTCTCATGGAGAAGCTAGGTGTTTCTATGGAAGCGTTGAGATCAAACAAGGAAAACGTTCCTAAAACTCATCAAAAGAAGGAAGAGCAGCACCATGCCAACCAAGCTCCACCTCCATTCAAGGCTGAGACAAATATAGAGATTCAGCAGTATCATGGGGACATGAATGCGGAGAGGCTAGACCAATGGCTAGCCCAACTTGAGGTATATTTCAGTTTGCATCAGATTAATGAAAGCAAATGGATTTCTTTTGCACGATTATAATTAACCAATCATGCTTTAACTCGGTTTGAGAGTTATGTTCATATTTTGGTTGTTAGAAGCTTCATCTTGTTACTAAGTGGGATGATTTAATTATTTTATCATATTTGTTATGAGGAACAGAGGTCCATGTATTGGCAACGTCTAGGCATAAGCAAGGCCAAAGTGTGCAAGAGTACACAAGTGAGTTCTGCACAAAGGCTATCCAAATGGGCAAAGACATAGCAGACCATGACATCTTAATGAAATGTGTGGGTGGACTCCTTAGCCATTTGAAAAGACCTATCCTCTTGGCCAAGCCTACAGATGTAGATGATGCTTGTTCTCAAGTTCACTACTTAGAGATAGACAAGAAGAAGACTCCCCTCTCAAAACACTTCCAAGCAACAAAGCAGCTCCAAGCAAGAGGGCAAAGGTAAAGGGAAAGGTAAGCATAACACTACTTTCATTTTTAAGAAGGATACTAAAAGACATTGTGGGAAATGTGATGTTGATAGTCATTCTAAGGATCATTGTTGGAAACTCCATCTGGAATTGCATCCATTCAAGAATAAAAAAAAGGGTATGTCCTTTCTCCAAGGTGAGAATATTGGATGCAACTCTAATGTGGATGACACATTTAATTGTATCTTCGTCAATAGACAGGTATGTTTAGGTAGTAGTAGTGCTCAAGAGAGTGACCTTTCCGAGCTTTTCCATATTAAAATTCAAATGAAGAAAACAAAAGTGGATGTTCTTTGATACTCATTCACAAACTAATTTGGTAGACAAATTGAGGTTTGAGACTTACAATCATCCAAAGTCCATATTCTTTGGGTTGGGTGAAGAAATGTGTAAACATCAAGGTGACCAAGCAATGTAAAGTTAAGTTTGG
The DNA here is from genome assembly GCA_037957365.1 of Torreya grandis. Classification (NCBI taxonomy): domain Eukaryota; kingdom Viridiplantae; phylum Streptophyta; class Pinopsida; order Cupressales; family Taxaceae; genus Torreya; species Torreya grandis. The sequence goes on from JARHVA010000872.1 coordinate 1,345,117, forward strand.
TATTAATGCACATTTCATTGATGAAGTTATGGTGGAAGTTGTGCCTCTTGATGTGTGTGGTATAGTGTTTGGCAGCCCTTACTCGTATATCCGGGATGCTATATTCATGAGGAGAGCCAACCAATATTGATTGGTAAAGGATGGCAAGAGCTACAACATTTCAGCCTACAAAGGTGATTTTAAAATCTCTTTGGGAAATGCCTTTGAAGCTAAGAAGCTTATTAGTGTTAGAGGGAAGTTTGTTTTGCTTCCTTTGAGAGATATTCAAGATGAAAAAGTGGCTGCACATAAGACATCTTTTAGCATGTTTATTAACAAAGAGCAAAAGCATATAAGAGAGTTGGTGCAACAATTCAAGGAGGTTTTTCATGAGCCTACGTGGTTGCCACTGGCTAGGCCTATTGAGCACGAAATTCATTTGCTACCCAACAATCTGCTTCTAAATCTTGGGTTATATAGGCAGTCCTTGAAGGATGCCAATGAAGTAAAACAACAATTACAGTCTTTGATTAATCATGGCATAATCCATCTTAGTACTTCTACATGTGGTTCTCTTATTGTTTTAGTGCCTAAGAAATATGGTTCATAAAGAATGTGTGTTGATTATAGAGCACTTAACAAGATCACCATCAAGAATAGGTACCCTCTTCTCTGAATTGATGATCTTCTTGATCAACTTCAGCATGCCAAGTATTTTACTAAGCTTGATTTGAAATCCAAGTATCACCAAGTGTGCATAAAGGAAGGGGACATTTGAAAAACGGCATTCAAAACAAGGCAAGGGTTGTATGAGTGGTTGGTTCTACCTTTTGGGCTGTGCAATGCGCCAGTTATCTTCATGTGGTTGATGAATGAGGTAACGAGGCCATTTATTGATTCTTTTGCCTTTGTATATTTGGATGACATTCTTGTTTTTAGCAAAACTTTTGATGAACATATTGATCATCTTAAGCATGTTTTGCAAGTTTTAAAGAAGAACAAGTTAGTGTGGAATGAGAAGAAATGCAAGTTTGCTCAACAATCACTTGTCATCTTAGGGCATGTGGTTGGAGATGGGGAATTGAGGATTCATCTGAAGAATGTAGAGGCCATCATGAATTGGCCAAATCCTTCCAATGTGCCCTAGACAAGGAGCTTTGTAGGTGCGGTTCAATATTTGAGGAAGTTCATCAAGAACCTCTCTTCCATAACCACATCTTTGCATGTTATTACAACAGGTGGTAAGATTTTTAGTTGGGATAAGAAGCAACAAAGTGTATTTGATATGTTCAAACATAAATTAGCCATGCTTCGATTTTAGCTTTGCCTAACTTGCAACTGCCAAGTTTTGCAAGTTTTGAAGGAGAATAAGTTAGTGTTGAATGAGAAGAGATGTAAGTTTGCTCAACAATCACTTGTCTTCTTAGGGCATGTGGTTGGATATGGGGAATTGAGGATTCATCTAAAGAAGGTAGAGGCCATCATGAATTGGCCAAAGCCTTCCAATGTGCCCTAGACAAAGAACTTTGTAGGTGCAATTCAATATTTGAGGAAGTTCATCAAAAACTTCTCTTCCATAGCCACATCTTTGCATGTTATTACAACAGGTGGTAAGATTTTTAGTTGGGATAAGAAGCAACAAAGTGTATTTGATATGTTCAAACATAAAATTAGCCATGCTTCGATTTGATGTGGAAATAGATGCTAGTGATTGTTCTATGGGTGTTGTCCTTCAAGAAGATAAGCCACTATGTTACCATTCAAAGTTATTTCATGGTGAAATTCTGAATTATTGTACATACGACAAAGAACTGTACGCTCTTGTTCAATTGGTCAAGAAATGGAACCACTGTCTCATGGGTAAGGAAACTATTGTTCTTACGGATCATTAACGTCTTCAATATTTCCAAAATCAAACTAAACTTCAACAAACTAGGCACTATAAGGTGGTTTTTGGAATGATTTCATTTGGTTATCAAATATAAGAAATGTGTGACTAACAAACTAGTTGATATGTTATTTAGACCTCCTTTGCTTTCAACCATGGGCACCATATCTCTTCTTGAGCCTTTTATGTGTGTCTTATGTAGAAGGATATGAGCATGATAAAAAAATTGGGAAGCCATTGCTTCAAGCAGAAAAGTCCTAAGGAGGATTATTACCTTCAAGATGGATTGCTCTACAAGTTAGATAAGCTTTGTGTGCCTAAGGAGGAAAGGGTTCAGCTAATGAGGAAAGCACATATTTCAAAGTTTGCAAGAGATTTTGGTGTTACAAAGACTATTGCACATTTGCAAACGTATGTTTATTGGCCTGATATGAAAGTAGGTGTCAAGTTCATAAGAGGATGTGTATTATGTAGTACAAGCAAGCCTAGTAACAAGAAGTTAGGTTTGTACATGTCATTACCGATTCCTTCTAGGCCATGGGAAGCATTTTCATGGATTTTGTAGGTGGGGTTGCTTATGTTAAAGAAGGAACATGACTATCTCTTTGTGGTTGTGGACCAGTTTCATAAGATGTGCATTCTTACTCCTTGTAAGAAGACCCTCAATGGTAGCGATGCAGTTGAGTTGTTTTTTGCTAATGTGTAGGTTTATTTTGGTTTGCCTAGTTCTATTGTTTCAAATTGGAACTCAAGGTTTCTTGGGAAGTTTTGGGCCACATTGTGGTAAAATATGGATACTGAGTTGAAACAATGTACCACTTTTCACCCAAAAACCGATGGGCAAATTGAGGTCATGAATAAAACATTGGTACAGCTCTTGAGAGGATACAATAGGAAGTATCCTAAGTCTTGGGATGAAAATTTGGTGTTTATTCAACATTCCTACAACAAGGTAGTTCATTCTTCTACTGGTACATCTCCTCTTGAAACTTGTATTGGCTACTTACGTCCATGTGCATTTGATGTTGTTTTGAGACAGCTATACAAGCAATGGGAAAGTGAATAATGAAGTCCACAATGCTAAGAAATTCATTGAGAATATTCAACAAATTCACCTCCAAGTGCAAGAGAGGTTGAAGGAGTCACAAGCCATGTACAAAGCAAGACATGATCAACATAGCACTAAGCAAGAAACAAGATATCATTGTACTTGGGTAGAAAGACTCCAAGGTAAGTTTAAAAAGCTGAAGCCTCTCAGGTATGGTCCATTTGAAATTCTGGAACATGTGGGCAAGAATGCTTTTAGACTTGATTTGCTTCCTTATATGAAGATTTGTTCAGTAGTCAATGTTGAGAACATACGTCTTTTTTAGCCTTTTATGTTAGACAATGAAGATGAACAGTTGTTGCTACCTTCAATTGAAGATCTCACCCGAATAGTCAGTTGGCATTGGAGGAGGATGTTATATTGCAAAAGAACAAAAAGACAACATGAAGAGAAGTGCATGAAAATTCACTGGTTGGGTTAAAGGATCAACTACCCGAAATGGCCAAATGGTATTCCAGACAAGATGTGAGGAAGCAATTTCCTCATTGACAAAGTTCCTAAAGTTTTTAAGGACTTAAAAGACTCAAGTTAGGGAGGTATAATCCAATTTGGATCCTAATGTGCTAGTCATGTATACTAGATGTTTCCATTATGCCCAATTGTATGTAGTTCATGCTTGTAAGACACTATTGTAAAACATTTCCTATTCAAAACATCAAATCAAACATGTTACAGTGGCAGAATCAGTCCGGGGATGATTCGGACATTTTCATAGTGATAAAGTCAATAAGTTTCAACTCTTGAAATAAAAGGGTTTATCATAAATAGTGGAACTGTTGCTATTCGTAGGGTGGCAATTACACAACTGCCCTGGCAGTTATGTAACCGTTGGTGTTTGCAGGTGGCTTTTACATAACCGCCCCAACGGTTTTGAAATTGTTGATATGCCTACACTAGCGGTTTTGTCACCATACAAAAACCCTGAAGTTAAACAATTGCAAACGTTTCTTATTCTCAATGACAGTTTGTTTGAGCTTCTTGATAGACTTTAAAGTTGAGAGAGTATAAATACATGTCTTGGCAAGGTAGAAAGATCAAAAAACACAGTGAGAAACTTGAAGTTGGATTCACATTGCAAGTTGCAAGTTTGAGTCTTTGTTCTTCTTGTCTCATTGTTTGCTAGCTATAGATGGTTGGTTTAGCTATGTTGTAGTTCAAAGAAGTGTCTAATAAGTGCGGAGAAGTCTTGTATGCAAGTTTTGGATAGAATGATAGTGAGAATTTTGGCCAGAAAGCCATGTTTGGTAGTATCTTGTACATTTCTTGCATTACATAATGAAAGGAGAGTACAATTGCCTCACCCACTAGAGTTTTCCCACATCAAGTTTCTCCAAGATAAATCTTGTATTTAATGTGAGCTTTGTTCATCCTTATGCTTCATGTTCATGTCCATCACTTATTTATCTTTGTTTTAGCATGGTAATTAGCCTAGAACAGTCATCTTCCAATTATTGTTGCGCTAGGAGTCACAGGATTCGTGTTGGTGAAGCTCGGATTGGAATATCCACCTAGGTTATAGATCAAGGAATGTTATAATAAATAAATTAATATATTGTCTATAGAAATAACAATGTAAGTGGTGTTGGTTTATTGATACAACACTCACATTGTCTAGAATAAATATTGTTAAAGATGCTTAAACTATCTTAAGCATCTATAGCATAAAATAGAAGATAGATAGTTGGGATAGCATATTTAATAAAATAGACATCTTAAAATATAGGGGCTAATGTCAGTCATTAAGTTGTATAAATAAGCATTGAAGATAATGCAATATTCAAGCATGTAAATTACTATTTGTGCTAGAGAAAACCTCCCAAGTTGAACTCTCGCCTAGATCACTAATCTTCCAGGTTTCTCAGATTTGTTTGGCGCTTACACTAAAGCAAGGCTTGTTTTTCCCTCAAACAATCATAATGCATTAGCGGCTAATGCATCTTTGAGATGATCTTTATTCACTGGCATTGATAGTTGGATACTCTATCATGTTTTTTCCTAGCTAGTGTCTATCCCATAGTTCGCATACCCATACTCGGCGAATACTCACCTAGGCCCCTAAATTTTTAATCGGCAAATACTCAGCAGCCACTCGCCATTAATCGACAGTACTCGGCAAATTAAAAAAATATGTAAATTTATTAAAAAACATAAATTTTATATAAGTTATAGTTGCAAAATGTATCAAATGAGTCTATAAAACGTTGGGGAAGTGTTTTCTATTAGATTTGAAAACAAATAAAGTACAAAATCGCATAATCATGATTCATGCGAATACAATTGTCAACAACAAACTGATACTTATAATTTTCTCTTCCCTGCTCTTTGGAAAACTAAGAGAGACTGAGAGACTCTAGTCCTCCCACTCGGTTGCCCCTCCTTGCTTTGCCTAGAATTATGCACCTGTGGCTAGATGATTATGACTCCTCTACCTCATCTTCGACATCTACAAAGATGTCATCCAATCCAATCTCTCCTTCTACTACACTTTCCATAGCTTGCCTCTCGAAATCAGCAATCTCATACTCTGTGAACAAGGGGGTCTCCTCGTCCTATGCAGTCCAATCACTGTAGGGATCAATCTCATCTAGATTGATAGGTGATGTGTTCACCGTTTTTGTACAAAGCCAAAAGTTGTATTGCACAAAAACCAAGTCATTGAAACGTTGTTGACTCAGCTTGTTGCGCTTCTTCATGTTTTTATAAGACAAAATTATGTGTTTTTACAAGAGAAATTGTTGTGTATTTTGTGCGTTTTCTCAACGTTTTGGACATGTTTGCAAGCTTCTAGGCGTGTTTGCAAGCGTTTGGACATGTTCTACCTGCAGGGCTAGTACCAAGCCTCAACGAGTATTAGCACAGTACTTGTTGAGGCTCAAGTAAAAAAACCATGCTTATTTCAGGCGATTACTTGGATTGGATGAAGCTTGGCGATTAATTGCCCACTCGGCAAGTAATCGACGAGTATGCTAACTATGGTTTGTCTCAACGTTCATTGGGATTAAGTATAGTACAAATTGTAGACACCTAAAACTGGCCACCGATAACCTCCAATTAGGGTTTTGGCCAATTTCCACTCAAAATGCACAATTTAACTTAAAAACATTAAAACATGTTAAATGATGTGAAACTGACATATTCAAGTGCCGATTTTGGCCAAAGTATCACTAAATGGGGCAATGCAATTTATGGACCAGCTAACTTTGATCAGTTCATTTCGAGTCAAAATGTAAAATTTGCACTTGGGTGCTCTGGATTGCTCTTTCCTATCAAATCTTTTGCACAAGACTCATGTCTTTATTATTTGTTGTTGGCAACATCCTAAATGGGAATACGCATCCAACGCATCTGATAGTGACTTTCAATTCAAACCAAACCACATGCCAAAGATGCCAAGGAGAGATGGAGGTAGCCAAGCTTCCATTGCCAAGGACTTCATGAGCACAAAACCAAGCAAGCCACTACTATAAAAGCATTTGGAGCATCCAAGGAAGGTGAAGGAATTCTTGTGTTTTATTCCTTACTTTTTAGTTGTGTTTGTCATTTGTTTTTGTTAATTAAGCTCTCCCTAGTGTCTAAGCCTAGAGATGTTATGTTATTAGTATGTTTATTTCATTTTGTTTGTCATTTTGGAACTAACACCATAATAACCATCCTCTCTTGAATCGAATTCCTAGATCACATAATGGCACGTCCGGTGGGACTAGACGCATCCTACACCTGAAAGAGATCATTTACAACTCTAAAATATTTATTTAAGCCTTTAAAACTCTTGCAAATTAATTTTCTAACTTTATTTTCCCGTTTTTTGTTGCCACGGTTTTTACACAATAACCAACATCGACAAAAATACCAACATCAGTTCCTTGGTTTCACAGACATTGGTCAACAAAACCGACATCAGTTAGATCTCGGTTGGTCATAACCGACGTCGATGGTATTAACCGACATCAGTCACTATGTTTTTCCAAAAACACAAACCCAAGACCTACTTTTTCAAAGTTTATTGTTTCAAACTCAAAGGGGCTTCAAAGCTAAAGGACATGCTAACAATTTTGTTGCAAGACCAAGCTTGATATTTGCTTAAAACATGTTTAAATCACCTCTTGCATGCTTAAAAATCAATTAAGAACCTTGTTTTTGGCATTTAACAAAGAACTTAGATGATTTGGTGAAAGTTTTCAAAGTTTGCAACTAAAATCAAGGGGTCAAATGAACACCACCAAACATTTCATTTGGGTTTAAAATTGAACACACTTGTCAATTCTTGTTTGCAATAGTTGATTAGATTAATTTTGTTTGGCAAAAATAGGAATGTTGAGTGTATGCTCTTCCATTTGTCCCTTATAGGGAACCCTTGGAATCAAAAGCGTCATTCTTATTGCAAATAACCTAGTCCAAGGCTTAGAAAGAAAGTCATTAGCACTCCCCAAAAACTCGTCAAAGTTTGGGTGACCCTAAAGTCTTTTTATTTTCATGTTTTCTTTGTTTTTATGCATCTTGGCTTGCGAGGAGGACTTCACCACCTCTCGCAAGTTCTTTCGGGAAGCTTTGACCCAAGGTTTCATCTCCCGACATTGACTTCATTTGGCTCTTTTGGAGTTGCATCGAGACGTAGTGGCACTTTGGACATCGCACTACACTAAGCGAACAACAGGATGTAGTGATTGCAAAAAAGACTAGGCCTTTTTGCAACAAGCCAAGTGATACGGACCCAAAATCCGTGCTTTTCTTTTGTATTGTTTGACGTGAAAGTCATTGTGCAATTGATTCCCCTAGATCGTTCAGAAACTTGTTAGATCTTAGACAAATCCCCACTTGCCGCGGAAGTATTGTTGGTGCAACATGCGCCTCAAAGTCCATGTCGCAGTACTGTCATTTGAGAGAAGAGAGGTGTAAAAACCTTACTATATAATGCACATTTACTTTTGGATGAACACTTGAAATCCTCTCAAATGACGTATATTGACGGATTCCAACAATACCAAGCAACCTTGTCAATTTAGGATCTAAGGGCGATTAATTAGTTGATCTTGTCCTAATTTAAAGTCTTGTGTGGAGTCAAAACTTGGTGTAAACAAACAATCCAAACCAAACACATAGTCCAAATTTTCCTTTGAACAAAGAGGTGTTATGTTGCCCGCATAATATCATCAATTTGCCTTGTTAAAAGTTCATCAAAAGCTTGAGAGTCATATCATCCACTTTGGCGCAATTATGCTGCCCAATTGAGTCTAGACCTTTACCAAAGTTGTTTAAGTCCTTCACTTATAATTTAAATTCGAAATTACACATTTACAAGTTCATAGGGTTGATGTGTTAAGTGGGTTCGCCATTTGCACTAAACTTGAGAAAACTTAGGTTTAATCTCCAATTTAGGTTGAAGGTCGTTTAAGACTCCTAATCATTATCATCACTTGATAGACTTAAGCCATTTTGTGCTAAACATTTGCACTTTAAGTCTATACACCACAACATTTTGAGTCAAGAAGGGATTGTTATGCTGCCAAAATTGTAGGAAAGCATCTTTGCCTTAGAAAGTTTTTGAAGCAAACCTTTTTATCACACATTTTTGGGTAGTATAGCGTCGTTACGCTGCCCAAAACATTTTGAATATTGTTTCATAGACCTTCTTGCATAGAGTTTCAAATTTGTTCATGCATTTTCAGACCAATCCGAGTGTACTTTTGTGATCTTTTGTCTAAAACCGTTATATTGATCACCTTTGTCTAGCTTGTTTGTCAACAGAACCAAGTTTTATACCATTATTTATGAGAAAATAAACTATTGTTAAAGTGTCTTTTATTTCATACCTTATACATAATTGACCAAGTTCATGTCCAAGAATCGAATGCCTAGTGTTTGTTAGAAGTGTTTCAAATCCTTTAGATTAAAACTTTCATCTATTTTCAAAGTCTAGCTTTTGATGTCGTTTGGCCAGGAGTCCTAGCACATGCCTTGTTTGAGCCTAGCTTTTGACGCCGCCGCATTTGGCCAAAAGACCTAGCAACTTTTAAATTCTTAGATTACACTGATTTGAAACACTTCGACCTTAGAGTTTGGTATTTCGATTTTTCGGTCCTTTTACTTGCTTACCTTTGTGTGAACAGTAAAACATTAGATACTTCACTCTACCTTGTTTCCTCACAAACCTTTGCATAAACCTTTTGATTCTTTTGACAAATCTAGACCAAGTTGGAACATTGTATGTTTTAGACATTGACCTTTTTAGAGTTTGAAGAACTCCTTGACTTTTTATCGCAAAGCATTGACTATGGATCCCAACATGTATTCCTACATTCATAGTGGACTCGTGTACAATCCAGGGATTAGTAATATGGTTGCGCAGGAAGAAATGGTGCAAGACCCCTATGCGGATAATATTGCTTATGAGATGGATTCTTATCCCTCTTATAATGTTCAATCAGGGGCACAAAGCCAAGATCCATTGGCCAACTATCTCATTAACACACCACCTTACACAGAACAGGACCAAGAACAAACCACGCAAGACCTAGCTACAATACCCACAGTGGACGAGCCAGTTCTTCAACAATCATATTCTACTAATACGGCTTCCAAGTATGATCCATTTTTGTTTGAGCGACATTTGTTAGAGAACAAGGATGAGATTTTGGTTAGAGCTATAGAGGTAGGGGCTAAGTTTCCAGCAAACATCCCCCATGAAAATTTACCAAGTCTAGTAAGAGTGCCCCACAATATCATATACGATCAACAGGGTTCTTCTAGCAATCCTATGGCTCTAGTCCAAACAATGTACCAAGATCCTAGTATATCTGATCGAAGCAAAAATATCATGGAAGAGCACTTTAACTAAATGCAGACAGCATATCAAACATATCTAAATCTAACATGTGATTTCAATCAGATGAACATGGTAAGTAAGCCTCTCATTGACCTAGTTCCTTCAACAGGAGTGATGATAGAGTTAACTGGACAACAAAACCTAAATTCTGACCCATTTGTACAAACTGCTTCAATAGATACCCTGATGCATATGCCCATTATTGAAGAAGTGTCTTCGGCCTCTACACTGAATAGTGAGCCAAACGTAGTAGATAATGTGCAAACAACATCCAGTCCTGATCAAAGTGGTACTAATACACAAACAACTAGCCAACAACATGTTCCTGTAGTTAATCCTATGAATAGGTCATCATACTAGGGAGTCGGAGTTCCTACACCCCAGCCTCAGTCGACTGCTTTCTCAAGTGTGCAACCCATGGGATTAGGTAATCAAACAACGGCCAATGTCATGTCTCAGTGACAGAATGTGATGAGCCCTACTCCTCAACAAGTAGCGAGTAGTATTCCACAACAGCAGACACAGTCTAGTGTATCAACGCAACAAAGAACAAATACATTGCCACCTCAATCAAGGGCAACAAATATTCCACCCCACCAAGTAACGACGAACATACATTTTCAGTCGTAGACTAATATGCCAGTCCAAAACCAAGCAATGACTAGTCAGCAACATGCAAATATTGGTCAACGACAGATGTCGAATCTACAACCTACTTTCACTTCCTCACAAGGATTCGTGCAACAAAGAGGTCCTCCTGTTTCTCAAGTACCTACTAGACCATTTATTCAAAATGTGCCACAAATCTAGAGACAGGGTTTTGGTCCACAAGTCTCCACTCAACAGCAAGGTTTGATTAGTCGACAGCGTGTCCCTTTTCAACCACAGCAAGCACAGTATAATTATATCCCTCCATCCCAACCACAAAATCCTCCAGGGCAAACCTTTATCGCCAACCCAAACCAAAATATCGTGCATCCACATGTGTAATTTCAAGTACATCCCAATCCACGTTTACGTATTCATGGTCCATTCCCCAACCAAACCAATCTACCCCAACAGGTATCTCCATCATACCTTGGACAAAGTGTTCCACTTGTCACCTCCCGACCATCTATCCAAACCAACATTCTCCCTCAAACCAATATACCTTCCAGTTTCCTCTCCCAGGAATTGCAACAAATGAAATATGCAATTTCTGCCATTCAGGCTGGGAAACAGACCAAAAAATTCAAATTGGATGACGTATGTTCCTATCCATTCAACATAGAGTATTTGCAAATACCGATTTCCTCCAGGTTATGAACCACCAAAATTCGATAAATACAAAAGGAAAGGTGATCCTAAGGCTCATTTGATCGAATTCTTTGTCGCATGTCAACCAGTGGCATATAGCAACATATACCTTTTGCTGTTGTTTCCAAGAAGCTTGGTTGGACAAGCTTTGGAATGGTTTTTGAAGTTGCCCAAGAATTCAGTAATGGACTTTGATGAACTTTCTGATAAATTTGTGCAGCACTTTTCATATAATCTTGAGCATGAGATTTCATTAGTAGACCTGACACAAGCAAAGCAAAAAGCTGGGGAGAGTTTTGCAAGTTATTTACAGCGATGGAGAGCCCTTGCAAACCGTTTCACCGACAGTTTATCAAATACACAATTAGCCACTGTGTTTACTAAAAATTTACATAGTGAGATAGCCTATCATCTGGAACTGCAATGTGCGCATACGTTCAAAGAGATCATTGATAAAGGTTTGTTGATCGATATGGCGCTCATCAAGAAGGGAGTCATCAAGCTCAATTCAACTAATCAAAATCAAGGTACCAATCAGGGAAATGACCAACACCCCAATCAAACGCAAGCATCACAACCGGCACAGGCCAATAACCAAGAAAGACCGAAGCAATTCAACCGCAATAGGAATGTTGTGGGCAATGGAGTAACCGAATCCCATCATGTGCAAACGGTGCAAACATCATTTGCACCACCTTTTCAACTTACTCTTACCCAGCAACCTCTCCAACCAATGTCGTAAACGCAACAACCAAGACCTACACAACAAATACAGCAGCCCTTACCATTGCAAACCCCTCCTAAGAGAACCGTGCCTACACGTCGTGTCTTTAGTGACTTAGGAGAACCTATTGAATCTATATTTTGCAAGCTTGTTGCCACTAATCTGATTAGTTGGCCCATACCAAAACATTATCTGCAAGGCATTCCTTATCTTGATTGGTACCGTGAAAATGAATCCTGTGACTATCATCAGGTCAACGGGCATAATCTACGAAGATGTGTCCAAATCAAGCATTTAATCGAGAATATGTTGGAGAATGGAGAGATAAAATTAGATAATGGTGCTTCCACTTTCAATCAAACTCTTGGGATCTATCAAAACTCCTTTCTCCGACATAACAATCAACAACTGAACACTCAGTAACAACAACAATGGCCAGTGCAGCAACAAAATCAACAGTATCAAAATCAAAGGCCGAATTAGCAGAACCAACAAAATTAGTAGCAGAACCCACAACGACATAATAATGGACAAAACCAAGGTCAAAACGGTAACAACCAACAAACCTACCATGCAGTTGCATATGACTACAACAGGGTTGTAGGTCATATTGCAGGGGGTAGCGTTAATACCTTCTGCATTAATCCTAGACCAAACACTAATCAGCCTAGACCATTGCTAAACAATACTATCTAGCCAACTTACATGGATAATCCTTCTTTGACCTGGGAGTGCATACAGGGAAACTAGCAAACTAGGACTTCCCCTTTTGGATCTTATAGCGACAACTCGTTCTTGCCACGTGACCACATACAAGTGCACCAGCAATCGAGACTTGTCATGTCTGGTCCCACACCATTCCCAGCATCGATTAGCAATAATGGTCCAGTATTTAATCCCGATTGTGCAATCACAACTCGAAGGTCAAAGATTACTATCCCAGGCCCACAACCATCCGCCATTTTCCCTGCCATCCAACCAACCATTCAGTGTCGAAATAAACCATTTAATACTGGCAAAGACAAAAAGTTTGATATTGTGGAACAATTGCAGAAGACACCAACACAAATTTTTATCTTGGATTTGCTGCAAATGTCAATAATCCACAAAAACATCTTAAGTGAGTTTTTGACCCAATCCACTGTTGCTAGTGGCATATCCCCTGATAACTTTCAAGCTTTGGTTGGACACCTAGCTCCAGTCCAACAAGTCACATTCAACCAAAGCGATATGTCTTCCCTTGGCCCGCTTCATAATAATCCATTATGCATTGAGGTTTGTATCAGACGGCATAAAGTGAAACGTGTCCTTATAGACAATAGATCTGGCCTCAACATAGCGCCTCTAAAGCTTGTCAAGCTTCTTGGGTACACAATGAAAGATCTCTAGCCAGAAACAATAACTATCAAAGCTTATGATAATCGGAAAAGAGAATCACAAGGCACCATTAGTTTGCCAGTTATCATTGGGCCTTTGACCCATGATACACTTTGCCATGTGCTTGATCTTGAGTTATCATACAATATGCTTCTAGACAGGCCTTGGTTACATGAGATTCGTGCAATCCCGTGAACACTGCACCAATGTATCAAGTTTTCCCACTCAAGGATCGAAGTGAATATTCCAGGAGATTTACACCCATATGAACACTGCAAGCATCTTGAGGCCGAGTTTTAAAGCTAGAATTATCAGTACAGTATGAATTCAAGTTCCAAGCAGGATAGAGAAAAAGCTATACTTATTGATCCTTCATCGGATAATTGCATAGATCCTAATACCTTGGATTCTCTTTCTCACATGTTGCCTCCTGAAGCTTCTAATCATTTCACCATTTCAGATAATGGACCGGGAGAATATGTGACCCATGATACATTTTATATTGCCAATCTTCCTCAGAATCCAAAAACCTTTGGGCAACCTAAGATCATCCTACATATGCATTGGCAACAAAAGAACAAAAATAATGCTAGGACCTGACCCTCTTGAAGGGGATGAATCATGGTTATACAACGATGACCAAGCTAATTGTTATAAAAATGCAAAGTATCCTACTCTCAATAGGATCATGGAGCGTCACAATTATGAAGAGGCCTTGGACTGAATTAGCAAGGAACCATCGAGCCAATTTTCATGACTAAGTATGAAAGACCTTATGGACTTGGATTTAAACCACCTGGGGGTGACCCTACATATCTTATTCAAACTTCATCACCAGCGACTAGTGATGATGCCGACAGCGAAGCAGACTCTGATCATAGCCTTACCTTTGATAACCTAGCTAAAACCAACATGTTTGATAACAATGCCATTTGTACCATTACCTTGGTCATCCATCACAACCATTTGCCATTATATTATCCCCAACTGATAGATTGGGACCAACAAGAATCCAGTCTGCCAATTGATGAGTTCCAGAATGATGAGGCATTATGTGATTTCTTAGGCCTTAGAGACAATGTTCCGTTGGGAGATCACAAATCAGGATTCTCAATCACATGGGATCCTGCAACCTAATTTGGAGAGCGAGTGAACACCCTTAGCCAAAAACAAATAAGTAAAACATTGAGGTCTCAAAGTGAAAACCTCTTTGAGGCGCTTTCTGATCAGCGAAAAAGTAAAGATAAAGGCTAGTCTAGTGATAAAAACCTATTTCAGACACCATTAGACGAGGGTGTTCATTCTTCTTCGAATTTAGACCAGGAGACCAACGACAAACTTACCTGTGGATCAGAGTTCAGTTTTGAGCAACAAGTATTTGATCAAATTCTCCAACAATTTTCGATTGTTTTTGTTACATGCCCAGATCTCCCATTAGGGGATTCAGATTCATCATGCCTAGGAGAAGTTGAAGAGCAAGTCCTAACAAAGGAACCTAAAATAATCCAACAATTCAAGTCATTGCCTACTATCCTAGAAGACGGTTCAACCCTTCTAGTCGAAGATACAACAGAGGTAAATATCAGGACTCCATCAGACCTGAAATGGATAAAATTATGAGCATCTCTCACTGAGAAAGAATGCGACGTCTTTGCAGCTCTGTTGAGAGAGTTTATAGATATTTTTGCATGGGCCTATTCTGACATGCTAGATTTAGACCCCGCCTTGGTTTTGTACCCCCTTGTGGTTAATCCTGATGCCAAACCGGTAAAACAAAAACTAAGTAAGATGCATCCTCGCATTGCTATATTGGTAAAGAAAGAGTTGAAAAAACTCTTAGAAACAGGATGTATCTGATCCATTGACTACTCTGAATGGATCTCTAATGTTGTACATGTTAGTAAAAACCCTGAAGGGATCAAAATTTGTAATGATTTTCGAGACATCAACAAAGCTTGTCCTAAAGATGATTTTCCCTTGCCTAATATCAACATGATCTTCGATTCCACAACAGGTTATGAAATGCTTTCACTTATGGTGGCTTTTCAGGATACAATCAGATCAAAATAGCACCAGAAGATCATCATAAAACAACGTTCACCACTCCATGGGCAACATTTTGTTATCAGATGATGCCATTTGACCTTAATAATGTTGGAGCTACGTATCAAAGGGCCATGACTATCATATTCCATGATATGATGCATGATATTGTTGAAGACTATGTCGACATATTATAAAAATCTAAAACCAAGGCCGACCATCCAACAATGTTGTGCAAGATATTTGAAAGACTACGAGAGTACAAAGTCAGACTAAATCCAAAGAAATGTGTATTTGGTGTAACCTCAAACAAATTACTTCGCTTCATCGTGTCTCGTAGAGGTATTGAAGTCAATCCAGCTAAAATCCATGCTATAACTGAGATGCCACCACCAACCAATTTAAAACAACTCTGTAGTTTGCAGAGTAAGACCCAGTCAATCCGACGTTTCATCTCTCAATTAGCATATATGTGCCATCTATTTACACACCTTTTAAAGAAAGGAGTTGCATTCCACTAGGATGATCACTGCCAAACAACTTGTCAACAGCTCAAAGATTATCTTGTCAATCCGCCTGTTTTATTACCTCCTATGCCAAGAAAGCCATTTTTATTATACTTATCAGCTACCGACCATGCTTTGAGGGCACTCTTGGCTCAACATGATGACAAAGAAAAGGAGCATGTTGTATACTACCTCAGTCGTACCTTGGTTACATATGAACATAACTATGCACCTATTGAAAAAGCTTGTCTAACCATAGTTTTCGCAACTCAAAAACTGCGTCATTACATGTTGAATAATAAAACGATGGTCACTTCAAAAGTAGATCCACTCAAGTATCTACTATCTAAAACAACTTTGCAAGGTAGAATGGCTAAATGGATCATGTTTCTCAGTGAGTTTGACATAGAGTATGTCAATCAGAAGGCAATCAAAGGACAAGTTCTTACAGATCAACTTGCTGAAACACCTCTCACAGACACCCAACCACTCACGTTTCAATTTCCTAATAAATCCATCATGACCATCATGGACACACCCCTTGAGGAGCAGCCTTGGAAGCTGTATTTTGATGGTTCATTCACTGCGCATGAATCGGAGGCAGGTCTATTGTTTATTACACCACAGGGGGATCTAATCCCTATATCATTCAGAATCAGCTTTCCTTGTAAAAAAAACATGGCCGAGTATGAAGCACTTGTTGCAGGTCTTCAACAAGCAGTGCAATGGAATATATCTCATCTTCAAGTTTATGGTGATTCTCAGGGAATCATCAATCAGGGCACAGATCATTTTCAGACCAAAGATGACAAGCTGGTTCCATATAAAGCCATGGTTGACACTCTTAAAAAGCAAATTGCCAACATTCAGTTTGAGCATATACCGAGGGCTAGTAACAGAACTGCAGATGGCATGGCTACTATTGGCTCTCTGATTCGATAAATAGATAAAGCTAGAGAGTATCAGTTCCTTGTCGAGAATTTGTCAGCTCCAACTCATGAAACTTCAATCGTTGCCATGATTTGTGATATTGTTGGTCCTAATTCTATCTGGTACTCAAACCTTTATAACTACCTTCATGACCAAGTTTTGCCACCTAACCTATCTCGAAAACAAACCAAAGCCTTCATTCATCATTCCACTCATTATACTTTATTTGGATCCACTCTTTACCATCGTTTTGATGGAACTTTGCTTCGTTGTATAACTTTGGTAGTCTACGCTAGCGTTAAAAGAAGTTCATGAAGGAGTATGTGGAGCCCATTCTAGCGGGGCAGTCCTATCCAAAAAGCTCTTGCGTACTGGTTATTATTGGCTTACAATGGACGCAGATGCCACTGCGTATGTAAAGAAATGTAACAAATGTCAACGGCATGCTAATCTGATTCATGCCCCAGCAAAAACTCTGAAACCAATGTTGACACCATGGCCATTTTCTATGTGGGGACTTGACCTCATTGGGAAGATTAACCCCACTTCATTTGATGGCCATAAATATATCCTTACCGCCACCAAATATTTCGCTAAATGGGTTGAAGTTATACCCCTCACGTGACTGGAAAGCAAATTTCCAAATTCATCTTCAACCATCTCATCTACCGCTACGGTATCCCCTCTGACATTATATCCGATAATGGAGGATCATTCAAGAACAAAGATGTAGACCAGTTATGTATTGAATACAACATCACCCAACATTTTTCTACAGCATATTACCCTCAAGGTAATGGCCAAGCCAAGGCATCCAACGAAACCATTGTCAACATTCTCAAAAAGATTGTCAATGATGCCGGTCGTGATTGACACCTCCAGATATTCCCTGCCCTTTGGGCATACCATACCAATCATCGTACCCCCACTGGAGCCACTCCATACTTGTTTATGGTACTTAAGCCACCCTTCCCATTGAGGTCGAGTTGCCTTCACTACGCATCTTTTTCAAGTATGTCCTAGATGATCATGACTATCAAGTAGCTCACCTGCAAGAGCTGGATCTACTTGATGAAAAACGCACAACCGCACTCAACAATCTTCAAGCATATCAAAATCAACTCAAAGGCCACTATAATCGACGTGTGAAGTATAGAACATTTGAACTTGGTGATCTTGTTCTTAAAGAAAACCAAAAGAATACCACAACTGAGAAGAAACATAAAGGAAAATTCAAACCAAACTGGATAGGGCCTTTCGTCATCACTGCAAATTATGGATCAGGAGCATACAGGGTTGCCACACTAGACGACGACGAACTTCCAGAGCCAATGAATATTATTCATCTCAATCGATATTATGCTTGAATGCTAAGGTGTATTGTCTGTAAGGACCGTTTCAGTTATACCATTTTATCACTATTCTTCTTTGTACACATACCGCCCTTATTCGTCCTCTTTCCTGTATCTACTTTCCATTTCCGACCTATCGACGCAACGTGTTCTAAAGCCTAGCCCGTTTGACCTTGGTTTTTGTCATTCGTTAGGCAGTTTCAGCATCAAGGTATCTGATCAGTTCATCAATTAGTTCAAGTATTTCAGACAGAAAGCATATCTTGGGATAGTGTGACAGAAGTTTCGACAATTGCATCATTCGTTTGTTAGTCCTTTCTCACCACCAATCTTGCTACTAATTATAACCACCTTTGGGCAAATTAGTACCATTGATATATGTCGTCGTGTCCTAGTTATAACCGCCTACGGGCAAACTAGGGGCATCACTAAGCCTTGACGTACCAACTTGCCACTTTCTATGCCATAATGTGTCTTTTTACCAACTGTCCTTGTTTTGTTTGAATTGGTTGCCGCGCTAGTCGAATTCCTCTGTTGAAAAGGGCGAAACTACAGTGACTTGAGGTCCTACTCTAGGACTATGTAGGCAGCGCTCAATACTTGTTGAGGTCAGCTCAGTCACCCTTTTACCCACGCTCTCGCCGTTTTGCGAGCTTGAACCATTTAGTGTCTTGTCATTCTCGATTGAGTTGAGATAATCCAAACAATTCCAAAAACATTTCAAAAAATCGTTAGAAAAGAATAAAAACATTGACCACTTCGTTGCCTTAAGGATTCTGGGAACCGTCACTAAGTTACAAGCAAATCACTTGTCATTTAGTTTCCCCATCCTTTTTGACCTTTTCTCTCACGCACTTGCCATTTTGCAAGACCATTCATAATCTTCTATCACATTCATTCTATTGGGTGGACATTGGAGAGGAATCCTTAGGCTTAGCAATATAGTGCAAGTGTTTTCCACCAGCAAAGAAATGTGGGGATATATTTAATCATGCATTTGTTATATGACCGTATGCTGTCTTAAGATCCTCCGTTTAGGAGCCTTTTCTTTTCAAAAAAACTCTAGCGTGCATATTCAATTTCATGAATTTTAAATCTACAACTGCATAAGCTACGTTACAACCATACCAGTGTGCCCAAATCATTTTATTCCACTGCAAATTTGCTTTCAAAATAATATAATCTCTTTATCACACCTGAAACTTCAGGGTACAAGATCCTCAGTGTTGATTTACAATAGAAAATAACCTAGATAGCATTTTCGACATGGTTGTACAGGACTTCATTGTCGCTTTTGTGCTAAAAATGGCAGAAAGCCTACAGGTATGCTACCAAGCATATGTAGCAGAGAGCGCAGGTGACAGAGAAGAATCCAAACCTTCGAATTGTGTCTGTTGCACTGATAAACTTGTTGTAATTCTCGTATACCAACATCTGTAGATCGCCATCCAAATTCTTAATTTCAGCTGCCATCTCAACATGCCTTTGAAGCAAGCCTTCCACATTGATCTTGCCTACCTGCAAATACAAAATTATGATCAAAGTAGAAAGTATTGAATAAAAATAGGCAGATATCACGAGAGGCAGAAAGACAAGAGAAAAAAGAAAAACAAGGCAAAATTATGATTTACAATGACTGATCACTTCTGCAAATAGCTATAACTTAATGCTCAAAAATGGCATAGCGAAAGTGTCATGTACACTCTGGTGGCTTTTCATAATTTGTTCAATAACACAACTGTCAATTGTAAAATTTAAATCAAACAAATCCTCACTAATTAATCAGTTCTTAAGTGCCACTTGGATCATCTATTAGTTGTCCTCTAGGAACATAATCATAGTTATCGGGTTGTAAAATTTCGCTAGGTTTGACAGTGGAGGCAATATTCACCATACTTTGGGTTTATTTTGAAAATTTTGAAGAAAAGTTTCAGAAATAGGCTGATTCATTCATTCATTCATTTATTTTTTCACTTTATTATAAAATGGGGGTTCCCGGCCTTCCCCCCATTTATTTTTCTTTACCTCTTTTCCATTGACCTGAAAAGCTCAGCTTCAGAACCTCGGCCAGGTCCAGCAGAACCTGGTAAATTGGTAACTATAAATGCTACAAAGACATCTATTACCATTATCGAATCAAAGTGCTGTTTTTTGTGTGTTTTTAATGAGCATGATCTCTATTTAGTCTTCAATCATACAAATCTGAATGCGAAACTCTAAGTAAAATCTGATAAAAATTGCAACAAAGGCTTGCAGACCACATAATATCAATAATTAGCAATAATAGAACAAAATACAAACCTATGACAGACAGGCATTTATGAATCCAACTATGAGAGCTGAGGCATTTGAACAGAGTGCCCATATTTCGTACTCAATTTTCTTGACTACTAAAAAGTAATGCTACAATACATTGTATAAGATCGAATTTAGGTTTTCTTTTAGATGATCTTTATGCAGGTTATATTCATCTATGTGAGATTCATTCAATTCTTTCATTGATGGACATTTCATTTCGTTATGAAACACTTTTTTAGAATTCCATTCTCTTTCGCTCCAACAATATTTCTTTTTGTGCCAGGAACCAGCAATCTATATGGTCTCAAGGCTTCGTTTATCTTTAACTTGAGATATAATTTTGACAATTGAGATTCAGCCTAGCTTAAATCAGACCATTGCAAGGAGGGATACTAGTTTTGGCATCCCTAAACGCTTACAATTTTGGCACTTGCTAGATTTTGAATTGGAGTTACAATTAGCCTCAGCAGGGACAGAATTCATTATGGAGCGAAGGCTTGGACATGAGACAACAACATTCTCGATCCTTGTGACCTAGATCTTTTGAACTGCTTGCCTTTTAGCCTTTATCCAAAACCAATAGCATACATCTATGTCCATTTGAGAAACTTGCTTGTGATCTGTTTGTAATCCTACTCAAATATGTGATTTCTAAGAACCTTGAACAGTCTCCATTATGCATCTTCAAAATCACAAGCCATCACAAGAGATCACACATGAATGCAATGGAAGATGAAAGATCTCAATTGACAATCACGCTGTTCAAGAGCAGTCTCCCAACTTGCAATAACAATACGACAATAGATGCTTCTTGATGATGTTAAGAGATTGCCCTCTCCCAAGTTAGAACATTACTACCTGCTAATTAATTTGACAAAAATATATGGGATACACAAAAGTGGAAGGGTTCATCATAAAATCAAGGCCAATCTGAGACCGAGTCAAAATTCCTAAGGAATCGTCAAGTCTTTAATGGACGAACCGTGTCCTTGGCCAAATCTGGTGAGTTTAATCAAACTCGCAACCCCTGTACCTAGACTCGGCAAGTCTGACATGTTTCACATTTTTTTTAGAATGCCAAAAAAAACAATAAAGTAAAAAAACAAATACACGAACCTAAGCCTAAAAGCTAATCTAACACACTCAAACTAAGCCAAAGAGCCAATTAAAAAAAATTGTTTATGGCATGGTGGAGGCCAAGTACCAGCACATTTAAGATATCATTGACCAATGGTATATAAGACAACTCCATAGGCCACTTCATGCTTGTGCCTGCTTTATGAAACTAGCCTTCCAAATCCTTGAGAGCTTTAAGGCCGACGAGGAGGTTATGAGCAGCCTCTACATAGTCATAGAGGCTATGGAGAGAAATGTGCAGACAATGGTGAAGATTATGTCCAAGGTTGAGATCTACAAACAAGCACTAGGAGATCTCTTTTCTCGAGATATTTGCAAGGTGGCCAGGACAATGATTAACCCAAATAAACTTTAAATTTAATGATTAATATTCCATTTTTTTATTGTTTTTTCATAGTTTTCAAATTGAAGTCTAAAACATTTTAATAGTTATTGCTATAGATACATGGTGGAAAAATTTTGCCACTAAGTTGCCGAATCTTCAAAGAGCTATTCGAATGTTAATCCAACCATGAATATGTTGTTCATGCAAAGGTTGAATGATCTTGTATTTGTGCATTACAACTTACACCTCTGCCACAAGAAAATTTTCAACTTGTATTTGTGCATTACAACTTACACCTCTGCCACAAGAAAATTGTAAGGGATGAGGAAGATTTGTCCCCATTGAGCTAGAGGAGTATGAGCCATAATCAGAATGGATCACAAAGAATGACAGCCCTGTGTTTACAGAGGAGGGCCATGAATGGATCGATCCTGCTAGTGAGGCATAGCTTGTAACATTGGGCGAGGAGGAAGAGCGAACCCATACATCTAGAGATAAAGATGTTGTGGAGGATAATCTTGTTGATACCATGAGTGCGGGTAGAATAGCTACAGCTGCTTCCTTGACGTACACAAAACATCACAGACTCCAACATGGTTGATCTCATGTTGGGTCGATGCAAGCTCTTCTCAACCTTAGATGTATGTTTTATATTATTTTTTTGTTGATGCTATCGCCATGGATTTCTAAATCCATATTTTGTATACAAGGAAACAATTAAATGAATATAAAAACAACTTTTATTTAATATCAACTCTTGAGTTTCAAGTTTCAAGTTCAACAGTTCCACTTAAAACATTCAATATCGCATTATTTACTTGCTTCTTTGTGTATACAATTGTATGTTAGATGTAATTGACTAGTTCTGAGTGTGTGTTTAAGTGGATTTGATATGGAATGCATTTTAATAGTTTTTTCCCCTAAAATTTGCTATTTTTAAATTTTCTGAGTCTTGCCAAGTCCAAGTCTGAGTCAGAAATAGATTGGCCAAGTCCAAGTCTCGTTATTATGAGCCTCATAACAGTTTCTCTTTCAGTTGTACCGGTCCCAGAACATTGGATACATTCTTTCCATTTTTATGGGATGAAGCTTAAACCATTTATTTTCACCTACTAAAGGATATAAAAAACATTGAACAACTGGCTCGTGAAACCTTGTAAGCTTTCTAACATTTTTTGAGTTTCCGGACTTTTTCGCTTATTGTAGGATTAGAGCAAACTCCTAATCTGGTAAGGCAAGCCCTCTATCCAGATACAAACAAGTGAAAGAGATAAATAAATTATATTAATATCCAGAAGTGACCAAAGCCAGTCCATAGAACTTGAAAGTACATCCAGTTAAACTAGGGAAGTACAAGGGTTTGAACAACATTAGATTCTGAAATGTGACTAGATTAAAAAAAAGCACGTCTAGAAAGAGTAAACCTAAAGCAGTTAAGCTCCAAACTATAGACCTGAGTACAAATAATAAAATTCATATTGGGGAAGGACTATCCAAGGCTTTTGATCTTCTAACATTAGCAGGGTTGGGGTGACTCCTGCTCCAATTTGGTATAATCCCTGGGTGATTGCTCCTGCAATTTGGTATAATCCCCAGGACATAAAGATTGCCTAGCCTTCAGTAACCCAGGTGATTATATCATAAAGATTGCCTAACCTTCAATGACCAGCGTGCACCTCCCTGCTGGAGAAATTATGCACAGCTGAGCTCTGAATACGGGGTAGTATTTGAGCCCTGAGCCTAATTAGTGCAAAATTTACATTTCTTTATTAAATAATTAACAAAACTTCTATTGAAATGAAGCCTTTTCATTTTTTCATTGAGACTTCCAGTTCATTGCCATTTTAGGGTTCCCATATGGGAGTTGTTGAATATGACCACTCCAGAATTGCATTATTGACGACTTCTAGCCGAATTTTTTCTCTACCTTCTAAGTTCAAATATAATTTCTTGTTTTCCAGAGATTTCATGATGGCAGTCCACATTTAATAGAACATTTTGCCGTTTGTAGCATTGCAGATATTTTTGTTTCAAATCCTTCTAGTTGATTTAGGGACTGATCCTCCAAAGGGTGCACTATGGATCTGTAAACCTTAAACTACTTTACTGCATCTCAAACGCCCCACATTGCAGTCGAAAATTGCGAGAAACCCTAAAATTAGAATCGGAAATATCCGAAGATATAACGATTCAAATTCATGAGTAGATCTTTTTAAGTTAGGAGGGAAAATCAAATATTTTGAATACGATTAAAGGGTAAAAGATAGAAGGGCGGACCAGGGCATTCATATATCTTTGCGGATCAAAATCGGGAGTGTCGATTGAGTGGAAGGTGTCGATTCTGGTGATGGCGTGGGGAGGAGCAGAATCGCCGCCATAGAAGCTGGTGAGCAGATCTCTGGTTCGTTTGGCTTTTTCGTCTAAGGACAAAGACAGATCCTCTCCCATTGCGGCGATCTCCTCTGCGCCACCTCCAATTCCTCGAGCTTAATTCCTCCGCTTCGTTTGGCTTTTTCGTATAATTTTTCGATTATTTGGATTTAACGTGTTGTTTTGGGTTCAGAAGAATTAGCAGCTATAGCCTCGTCTGTTGTCCCCAAAAAATTGGGGTGTTGATGAATATTTAAGTTTTTGCAATGTCGTCGAAAGGGCTCAGTTTAATTGGTGTGGCTTTGTGTCCTCGTGTGTTAATGAATTTAGAAAGATTTGTATTTCAGAGATGATTTATAAATTATTATCTTCATTAATTGAATTATAATTTTTTTAATAGGATTAAAAATTATAAAAATTGATAGAATTATGAAATTTAATTTAAAAAATTATGATTTTCAATTTAATTGAGATTTATGTATAAAACAAATAAATAGATTACAATTAATATATAATATAAATATTGAAACAATTAATT
This sequence comes from Torreya grandis, assembly GCA_037957365.1. Lineage (NCBI taxonomy): Eukaryota > Viridiplantae > Streptophyta > Pinopsida > Cupressales > Taxaceae > Torreya > Torreya grandis. The sequence goes on from JARHVA010000872.1 coordinate 1,369,811, forward strand.
AGGCTTAAATAAATGTAAAATAATAAAACAAATTTAGTTAATTAAATCCACCTCTCAAATAAATAGAATGGTATGTAAGGTTTAAAGATGTATTCTAAATATTGCAAAAAAGGGTGACAATTATTAGGATTTGATATTGAAAATAGTATTCAACAGTAATCAAATAGGACCAAAAATTGTGCGACGATCAGATAAAATTGTATAAAGCATTGTGTTTCATTTTTAGTAATGTATGGAATGTCGAATTTTGTTTCTAGAAAAATTCAAGCATGCAAAAATATTTTTACAACTGTGTCCCCGTGATCTAATGTTCCAAAATCCTCACTTAGTTTTCCACACATTAGTTTAAATCACTAAAAAAATGGACTTTTTCTTCTTGCCTTAATTGGGTAGCTAAATATGAAAACCATAAGGAAAATAATATATATTTTGGGGCTTATGTTACACTTAGCTTGATTCTTATCAGAGCCCTCAATGATATAAAATATTGAAAACAACATTTCAATAATTATAATAATTCGTCAGTCAGGGAAACCAATGTAATACAATATATTGCTAACATGAACTTTAATTCTTTTGAATAGATTCTTGTGAACAATAAAATTAATTTTTTAGCTTTCACTTTTTTTTCTTGAATGTTTTAGATTCATAAACACACTGTGGGACTTGTGTGTTTATATATTATTTGAATTCAAATTAGGACCCTATTGGCATATAAATTGATATCCAATGATCAAAAAATAAAAATAATGTGATAACGGTCACATGAAGCTGGGGATGGAAGGGCCCAAATGATCCTTCCTAGAAACAAACAATTACACTCCATAATGTCTAGAGCGTAATTGCACGTTCCAAACAAGAAGTGCATAATGCAATTAAACTTGGGGAAGTGGAAGATGACAGTTGGATGATGTCAGGGAAAGGTGTGAAGACCACTGAAAGTCAGTAAATGCAAGAATCAACAATTATACAAACATCTTTAAAATATGTAATTTATGACTAATATATGCTTAGGGGTCATTTTAGGTGTCTACAGTTTGCCTCACTTTGATGTGCATGCATGCATATCAGAGTAAAGGAAGACATGGTATGGAAATAAAATTTTGTGCCCGTAAAGCTCTTAAAGAAAAATCCAATATACCTTTGAATCCTAAAAGAATATTATTTATTTTCCTATGCATGCATGGATGAGTGCCAATAATAATAATTTATTGAAATCTACAAAATTGAAAATGATATACTTTATTTGGATGAAGGTGTGTATAATGCCCAAGCAAGACCACGTGCCTCTGAGCCTATGGTCAATCCTACTTACATTTATGAGTACAATTTTTAGTGATAAAAAATCAAGCTAAATCAAAATTTTGCATAGTACCACTATACTTTAGCAAATTTTGTGTCACTATTAGAATAGAAATTACGGGATATTTTACTTTTAATTTTTTTTACGAGCTCTAACACAAATATTTGAATGATGCAATTTGTGCTAGGTAAAATGAGTCCATTTAACATTTATCTGGTAGAATATATAATGGACTTTTTAAAGAAAAGCAGGGTTTTCAAAACTGACACAAAGTTTACGTCGAGAAAATTATGTAGTAGTTTGAAATTAAAGAACCACATTCATTTGAAACATTCACAAATTTTAGTGGGATTTTTCAATGTAGTTAGTGTTCGTAGAAAACTTGTGCATTAGTATTTTGCATCAAGATTTAGTATCATTGTTGGGAGTTTGTAATTTTTTACACCATTTGCATTATAATTTTAAAAAAATTGTAAAACAAATAATAATAATGTTTGTTGTCACACTTTGCACCAAAATATTTTTTTATAAAATATATTTTAGTTAATTAATTATATAATAAGGATGTTTGTTGCTTTTGTTGTCATTTACAGATGATGACGATGGCAATGATGACAATGATGGTAGTTCAAATAACTCACTGATAATTTTTCTTTAATATAATATTCATAAAGGATCACATTTAAGATACTAAATCTATAATACATGTAATCCACAACTTACAATTACAAACAACATATATAATAATCAAATGACATTCAAAAACTAATAAATAACCATTTTGATACAACCATCATAATGTAACTGTTATAAATCCACCAATACTTATTAAACATCAGTATCAAGTAAAGTAGTAGACATCATTAAAACGTGTTTACTATTAAAATCAATCAAAGCATTGCTTATATTTATAGTATGTTGGCATGAAAATTTTTCAAGGGGATAAATCATTGAATTTACATCAACAACATAGGGAATAAAATCCTTCTCTTATTAGAATGCGGAGCTATCTTTATTGAAAACCAAAAATTTACTGAAAAGAAACTATTTACAACAAAATTTGTAAATTATGGGGTAGTATTTTTAACTTGAAAGTACGAGGAGTAGTTTTTAGAGAGGAATATTTAGAGAAAGAAAGGAATGTTTTTAGACGATAGATTTGTCGAGTTAAACATTGAAGCTCGATGAATACATCAGAGGGAAAACTAATATTGAAGAGGAAATCTCTTTCATTTAAAGGGTAGAAAAGACATTCGTATTCTTAAGAATACAAAACATACACCAAAAAAACTACTTGGTTGAGAGAGCAAAGATGAGTAATTCTCTGTATTTTCTAGTATAAACAACAAAGATATCATTCATATTCCCATCAAGATTCCTTAATATATCTGAAATATAAATCACAGTTCTAAATGAAATTTGTTACCTAATTTATTGGTCTTAACATTTTAGAAGTAATAATAATATCAATTACATTGAATTAAGAGAAAAAACATAATCCAAGGAGTTGTTAATACAAAGTTTAAAAACATCTCTTAGTATTGATCTTTTTAAAGTAGAATGTTATATCTTCCTTTACAAAGCTTCACCAAAATCTTTCTATTTTGAACCCCAATTATGAGACCCTAACTTGTATTTATAAGTTAAAATAGGTGGTTATGGTGCAAAACCACTTATTTTGCCTTTTCACAGAGTTGCAAAAACACCACCAAGAAATTACAACTTAAAATGGTGCAAAAATATTTTGAGCATTTAGTACCACTTGAGAAAAACATTTGGAGTTTTTACATTGCTTGTAAAATCACATTATCGATTTACACAACTTGAAAAAGGAAGTTGGCAAAATTACAAAGATAATTTTCAAATTGACAACATACAGTTGCAATGGGAAATACAGTGCGATAATACAAGTTAGGTGTAAAAGAAACACGAGAAGAAAATATTGAATGTCGAGAACAATTATTTAATATTCTTGTTGATTTATTAACAACTCTTTCTCTTTCAAAACATCATCAAATCTTTGGAGAAATGCCCTTATTAAATCTTCATCTGGTCCATCTATATACCTATACGTGATGTCCACTGAGCAGTGTAATTCTCTCATTTCCTGAAGCTTGCTTTGGAGACTGCTTATCTTTATGTTAATATTATCAACATCCACTTGGTATTTGGCTAACTAGTGAAGTTTCTCATGACCAAATGTAGATATGGGATTGACAATTTCTTGAATTTGCTCTCTGAATTCTTCAATCATAGTTTCAATTGAAATCAGATTCTCATCTTGATCTTTGTCATTGACAAAAGGACTCTTCAACCTTTTGACCTCAGTGTCAATCTCTATCATCACATCACTTCCAAATGACTTTTCGCTATTGATTTTTTTAAGGCATTCTTGAAGCAATTGGATCCTAAATTTCATAGCCCAAAGGAATTCAATTCGATAGACAACTTCTTCCTTATTGATGACTCCTTTTCTAATATAGTCAATAGAGGGAAATTTTGAGAATTCAATTAACTTATGAATGAACTCTTCCCAGTTCTATTTTTCTTTTGCATACCCACTTTTTTATTGTAAGTTGTTCACATTATGACTGGATTTCAGAGACCATTATTATCGCAATGAGAATTACTAAGGTTCTTTGATCAGTAATCTTTTCAATCTAATATTTCACTACATTGCCCATTTGGCCTACCTCTCTTACTTTCTCCAATGTCTTAGCATGAAGACTTGATGAAGCAATCGCTAGTTGAATTAGTCTAATCGATCTCTGTATCACTGAATTCAATTGTTCTACTTTTTATTTTAACTCATCTTTCATTTCTTTGTCCTTATCCATTTTCTCAAAAATGTTACCAATCACCAATTGTATGTTTCTCTTTATTCCTTCTTTGGTAGACTTTCCCAAATTAACCCTGGATCCTTGATAGTCTTCATTTCTGATTTCTGATTTATCCTTTTCAACTGTAAGAATTGCCACTTCTACATATTTATCTCCTTTTTCATTGATTACCATTCGTAAAACTGTTCTTGCTTTCTTTGACCTTTACATAAATGGGATTTTAAAAGTTCCAAAGTCTATCTCCTCAAATTCAACAACTTTTATTATTGTCTTCACCATCGTGGACAACTAATCTAAAGTTATTGTGCTTGAAGAACGAGGTGGGACAGAAGTCAAGACTGGTGAGACAAACATAGTTAGAGTGGAAAAAAGTGTTTTCTTAGTTGTGGCACCTCAAAAAGATGTTTCTACTTGTTCCTATTTGATAATTGTATCAATTAGAGTTCTTGGAGAGGAGACAATAGGCAATTCAGGATTTGAGGGAGAAGATGAAGAAACATGAGTGATCTCTTGCAATAGAAAGTGGACGACATAGGAAACAACATATCATTTGAAGCAAAAAATTGTTGGGTCGTATTCTCTATAAGGTCTTAAGAATGCAAGAAATTATCAACATTAATTTCTTGGAGAATTGAAAGACTAAGAGAAGAAGAAATATTTTCACCTAACCTCTTTATTTTGAGCTTCAGAATCTTCGATGGTGGAACATCTTGTTGAATAACTTATAGTTTTTTTGCTTCTTGTATCATTAGGGAATCTCCACTTATACCTGCTTCATTTTCTTTCTATGATCCATCATGTTGTTTGTAGAAGCTACCAATTTCATCCTCCTTAGGGGGTGTATGGAAATCAATGTTTCCAACATCCACTCCTTTGCTCTTCAACCACTTGAGAGTTTTGTTGAATATTGCTCTTGTTTTACTTTTGAGAGAAGTATATTCCCTCTTATCCTAATGAATTACATATATTGGCTTCGACAAGATATTTTATTTTTCAAAGATAGGATCCAATGTGACCTTATCCTCCACCAACTACTTTGGCACTTTCATTATACCAAATTTGACTATTTACTTCATGGTAAACCGTGAATAGTCTCTAATCCTTACTACTTTCTCACCATCGCAATCCATCCAATAATCCTCAAAATGTAATAAATGATGGTATGAAGGTCCAAGATTATGCTCAATGAAGCCCCTGATGTCAAATTCAAACCTGCTCTCAAAAGTCCGAAGATTATTATGAGACATATATTATTCAACTAACTTGGCTTTTATTAGTGATGGACAAGTATACCTGCCAATTGAGATTGAAAATTTGACTCTTGTCTTATGTCAACTTATTAAAAACTTGTGTGTTTTAACAAGTTGTCTAACCATTTCCATCAACGCCATCTTATCACTAACATATAAGGAGCAACCTCATAGGCATTGATTCTCAAATAAATGAAATTTATGCACTATATGAACCAAGTTCCCCATCTGGATATCTCTGTGGTGGCCACTATTGATATCTTCATGTTGAAAATCTCTTTTTCGAATAACCAAATGATGAAATGAATAAAATAATCACTCACCCTTTTGAAATGATAGGTGTTTTCCTTCAATACCAATTGGGGATAGAAATCATATACCATTGTCTTCTCGAAATCACCTAATGTATGCAATCTATCAAAATATCTTCATCTTGCCATAGCGTAAACAAGATATGAAGTCATATAAAAGCTTGACGCGACTTTCACTTCCATTAGTTGTTTGTGAATTTTATCATTGATCAATTGTCCCCAATTGTTATATTGTTGTTCTTAAGAATGATCCAAATAAATATATACACCCATGTTTGAAAATTCTTCATTGTTTGGCTTCTCACTATTATGTGAAATAGTGTTATCATGTCATTTATTTCATTCTTGAAATCAGACCTCGCAAGATTTTTTGGGAGTCATGTGGAAGAATGTTTTGGCTTAGCCAGCCATCCATTGTTGACTTACCTAGCACATGCAATATTATTGTCATCCCAAAAGCTTTGAGAGGAGTCAATAGTTAAATATATGAAATATTCACAGTCTGAAAGGTGAAAAACATTTTCTATGTGTTCAGGAATGAAACACACCACTAATTCACCTTGTGAATCATTCACTTCCCTCGTCTATGAGTTATAGTTATTTTTCATGACCAAAACTAACTCAAGAGATGTACTAAAATCAAGAATGTTTCTACTTGCAACAATCCATTGTTGAAAATGCTTTGATCAAAATTGATTTTATGCACTGCATTCATCATCTCCTAAAACTTATCTAAGTCAATGTGACCTAGATCAATATTTGTGATAATTTCTACATCGGACTCTAATGGTGAGAGAGGTGTCACACCCTGAAATTGATATTTCATGTTTTTTTAATCTTTGCTTATAATTACCTTTTCCAGAGTAGATGATGAAGACATTGACTTTTACAGGAAAACTGACAATTGGGAGGTGTTTGCACAATAACTCCTTATTTACAAAAAATGATAAAATTAAATAACTTAAAGCCAAAATAAGTTATTTAAATATATCAGGCGGTTGTACTCACAAGTTTATCTATGCAAATTGCTCTAGTGTTTTTTCAATGTCACTTGACGAATTCCAATTTATCTCTCAATATCATTCTGGATTTTGACTTCTCCTTTGATTAATTGCTCCACAGCTATAGGTTGGACCTTCTTGGCAAGTGCAGATGAGTTGAAACAAAATTTTACAAATTTCTATTTTTTTATTTTAAAATCTTGCTTCCCTCTTTTTTTTATTTTAACCCCAAGCCAAAATAAGAACTTAGTTGCCAGTTACTTTGTAATATTTGAGCTTTTCAAGTCGCATGAAATGTACAGTCCTTTATGCAAGTAAAATAACTTAATTTTTTTATCGCAATCTGCCAATTCCCTTTTTTAATATTTCCTTGGACATTCTTGTACGATCCATTATATAGAAAAGAAGAATTAAAAATTTGTAAATCAAAATACCTTTCTGCTTAATTTCATTTTCTTTCCTCTCTCTAAGTTAGTATTGTTGGGTGAATATTTTGTCGGCCAGCTAACTGGTGACCAAAATAGTTCCTATCACCACAGCATAGGGAGATGGGTCGTCCTGGTGTGCAGGTTTACTACATCAACAGGGGACAAATCTCTCCTCTCATCAAGGGGAGGTTCCCTATTAAATATGCAGAGCTATATACTATAAATATATGCAAAAAGTAAGACACAGGGGTGGTATAAACCATCCATCTCTCTTTTTTCAGAGATGATGCTGACAAATAGAGGAGAAATATTGGGTGATTGGTGATGGCACTTCTCTTCTTTCAGAAGTGCTTATTCTTGCAAACAACAGGACTCTTTCTGGTAACAGGTGACAAAAGGGCGTAGTAACCAGCAGTATGAAACAGAACACAAAGTTTCCACCTCAACTGCCCAAGAGTGATATATGAAGAACAATGGGAGCACAAAGTCGTCCCAAGGTCCTTTACACAGAAATAGAAAAGAAAAACACCCACTAAAGACAACTATGACAGTGCAAAGTCTGAAAGTAGTTGGCTTCAAGACACCTTCCTTATCACCTCCACTAGTACTGCTTGTTAAATCAAATAAAAAAGAATGCTTTCAGAAGACAGACATACAAACAATCTCCTAAAGTAGCACAAGCTATAACAGCACAAAGTCTGCAAGTAACTTGCTTTCTCATTCAATCAAAGAAATATGAACTACAATCTGAGCTCAAAGTCTCAGTAATGTCTTTCAATTTGGGTAGAGTTTCACTTTTGGTAAGGGGAAGATCTTCCTTGTAATAATGAAAGAGTTTTCATTATATAGAGGCCAGGAGAGACTTGGCACTTTGTCCCATGGAGTGACCTATGTTGCGCAATCAATGCCTTGGCCGCAATTTTGATTCTATCAGGAAGGGCCATGCTAGAGCAGGGCGACTACCTTAACTATGGCGTGTTGGTTCATCTTCCTTGTCTTCTCCTGAGTATGAATCACTCATTCCATCACCTGCTCGTCGCGTGACTGTCTACTCGACCCACTATTCCACCTACCAGAAATAACTCTTTTGAAGACATTTTTGGTCCTTCGTATCGATCTTCTCTCTTTGAGTCTTTGGGCTCTCTTCTCAGTCAATCACTTGATTTAGGTTGAACCTTGAACCTGTTGAACCACTGAAAAGTTCATCGGTTCATTGGTTCATTCTGTCTCTTTTGTTCTATCGCTTATTGGTTCAATCGCTTCTTCGCCCCTTGGTTGAACCATCCATTGAACCACTTGTGTGCCACTTTTTCTTTGATTGAGGCCGCCTTTGAACTTGTGAACCATGTTGAACCATTGAACTTTGAACTCTTTCGGTTCAAAGTTCAATCAATTCATTGGTTCATTCATTCTTTCCTGTTTCTTTGGACTTAGCCATTTCCATCGAACAAAAAGTCTGAAAGAATTGTTCCTTTTGGGCCTTTGAACAAATTTGAAGGAATTCTGTCTTTTCTTTAACCTTTGAAACAATGATGCCTTCCCTCCGTAAGGGCATCCCTCTTTGACACGTGGCAGTATCTATCGCTCTTTGCCAAGGACACGTGGAGTCTTTCGCTGCATTGTGTTGAAACCCTCTGCGATCGACACCTAGTGCTTTTTGCTATCAGGATTTTGCAAAACCATAGAAATGCTTGGGGCTCAGTTGAGCTCTCATAGACGATGACACTTGTCAGCCTCCGTCGATCTCTACCAGGGGCACGTGGCACAGTCTGCTACTCTTAGAAAATCATAGTGAAGCCTTCCATGATTGCCACTTGTCATCCTCCGCAGAACTCTAGAGGAAGCTTTGTCGAAAGGAACCTTGCAGTTTATAAGGAACTTTGAGAAGATAACGCCGACACGTGTCGCATTTTGCTGAGTTACAATGTCGACATGTGGCGTGGTCCGAATATTTTTAGCAATCGCGCAGATGTAGACACGTGGCAGCTTCTGATGAGTTTTCAAAAGGGACGTGTGGCACCTTCTGCCACTTCTCCAAAACAAAGCATAAAGGGGCTCGGTCGATGACACTTGGCAGCGTCTACTTGACTCTTTCATTTGCGCACGTCTCTTTCCTTAACTAAGGCAACCTTTGAACCCGTGCATTGAACCTGCTAATCCTTTTACTAAAAAGTTGAAAAAATGATGATATTGAATATTCAGAACAAATTTTTGGAAAGGGGAGGGGCAATTTTGGCCATGCAGGACCAAAATAGTCATATGTTGTTTGAACAATGAGGAGTCATTTTTTAGGGACAACAGCTGGCTCTTGTTGGGGAACTTCCTTCAGATGACAACTCGGAATAGCTGAGGGGAGGAGAAACCAGACTCTCCAGTGCCTTGAAGTGTGCCATTAGGCTACGGAGTCATGCTACCTAAAAAGAAAGGCTCCAAAAAAATGAAAATAAAAGAACACAATAGAATAAAAGACTAAACAAATATACATATGTACAGGGGAACTCATCTGATACTTCAAGAGTTGAAGTGCTTCAGATGTTGCTCATTATGAGGCAGAGAAAAGAGAGTGCCATCTTGATACTTCAACAGGAAACTATTTTTACCGTTAAGCTGATGAATAGTAAAAGGGCCCCTCCATAGGGAATCAAACTTTTCATACATGCCCTTTGGTTCTCTTCTCTTATCCCACAGTAGGACTTGATCTCCAATCTGGAAATCACGATTATTTGCTTTATGGTCAAAGAGCTTCTTCACCAGACTTTGATGGGTGGCAATTCAGTCCACCACTACAGTTCTCTGCTCATTCAGCTCAGTAAGGCACATGATCCTCTTCTCAAGTGAGCTGTCATATGTTTGATCTTCAATCGCCTTAGCCAATTTCAATGCTGACAATTACAAGGTGATTGGTATCTCATCATTGACAGCATACAGAAGTTGGAAGGGAGAATTACTCTCTTTGGGGTAATTTTATCTACCCATAGAGCATCAACCAATGCCTTATGCCAAGTCCTTTGGTTGTCATCCACCAGCTTCTTGATGATAGTCACAAAAATTTTATTGCTTGACTCAACCTGTCCATTCCTTTGTGGAAAGTAATCAGAGGAGTGAGAGAGTGTTATTCCATAGTAGAAGCAAAATTGAGTAATCTCTTGAGAAGTGAAATAGGCTGCATTATCAGTGACAATTTTGACTGGGACCCCAAACTTGGACATGATGTTCTCTTTGAGGAAATTGCATACTACTTCTGGAGTAGCATGTTTGGTTGGAACTGCTTCCACCCATTTGGTGAAGTAGTCTATTGCTGTGAGGACATAGTCATGTCCAACACTTGATGATGGGTTTATAGCCCCAATAAAATCAATTCCCCATTACTGGAATGGCTCCTCTATGCTCACTGGCTCGAGGGTCAGGGCAACTAGTTTGGGCCTTCCAACAAACTACTGGCAGAGTTCACATCCCCTGACCCACTTGTATGTATCTTGAAAGAGAGTTGGCCAATAATACCTTGCTCGTAGGATCTTATGGGCAGTCACAGGGGCCAAAAAATGTCCTCCACATGCTGAATTATGGAAGGACTTCAGAAGTCGGCTTTGTTGCTCCTTGTCTACACAGCGAAGGAACGTACCATCAAGGCTCCTCTTATACAAGCCGTTGTCCCAAGGGACAAAATTAGCAGCTTTCAGCTTGATGGTTCTCATTTTTTTATAAGATAGGTGAGAAGAACATTCACCATAAGTAAGGAAATGAGAAATACCTGAATACCACTCATCTGTGGTGGAGACAAAGAGGACTGTTGGTATGTCACCCATTCCTGGTTCTTCATGCTCTGTTCCTCTTAGCTTGTTATCAGCAATTAGTTAGCATAGCCCTTTTTCGCATACCAACTATGTTGCCTTGATGATCAGATCGAACTCCTGGATCTTTGCAATCTAATTGCCTCTTTTCATTCTAAACTCCTGCTGAGTTAGTATAGATTTCATTGTGGTGTTAGGGACCAAGGCAGTAACTCAAGAATTGAGGATGTAAAAATGAAAATGTTTCACGGCCTTCACCACTGCATAAGCATGCTTCTCCATAGTTGAGTACTTCAACTCATGAGCTTTGAGAGGACAGCTCATGAAGGAAATGGGAGATTCCATACCTTCTTTATTTTGTTGAACCAGAATTACTGAGAGTGTATGTTTCGAAGCAAAGCTATAAATGTTGAATTCTTTGCTATAGTCTGGACAAGCCAGAATTGGAGCATGGGCAATGGCAGTCTTGATATTCTCAAAAGCTAACTTGCCTTCCTCAGTCCAGTTGAAGGTGGCCTTTCTCTTCATCATGTTTACAATGTGTCTAGTCTTCTTGGCAAAATTGAGGATGAATCTCAAGAAGAAATTGACCTTTCCAAAGAAAGAGTGAACATCACTCTTGCTTGTGGGCAAGGAAAGTTCTTGGATAGACTTGACTCTGTCTGAGTCAATCTTTATGCCTCCTTTGGACACAATGTGTCTGTGAAGTTTCCCCTCTATTACTCTGAAAATTGACTTCTTGGGGTTCAAGGAAATGCCATTCTAGCGGCAGCATTCCACCACTTGTTGCAAATGGCTCACATGATCTGGGCAATGCTTAGAGAAGACAGTCAAGTCATCAAGATAAACTACGATGAAGTACCCATCTCATCCTTGAAGGCAAGGTCCATTGCTCTTTGGAAGGTGGTGCCAGCATTTATCAAACCAAAAGACATCCTTTTAACGCAAACGTGCCCCAAGGTGTGGTGAAAGTGGTCTTATGCTGGTCTGCTTCACCAACTTCGACCTGATTATATCTCGAGAAGCCATCTAGCATTGATAACATCTCTGAGCCCGTCACTGTCTGTAGCACTTGATCCATGATTGGCAAAGGATAATTATCTTTCAAGGATGCCAAATTTCTAAAATCCACACAAAGGCAAATTTCACCATTCTTCTTTCTTACAGGCAATATATTGGCAGTCCAGGTGGAATGATGGATTGGAAAGATTATCCTGGCATTTAGCATTTTTTGAATCTTTGATAAAATAGTACCTGATATTTTTGGATTATAATGCCGAGAATTTTGCCTGTAAGGTGTTGAATCAGCCTTATGAGGAATGTTGTGTCAGATTTCATCAGGCCGGAGTGATTTCAGGTCATCATAAGAGTATGCTAGGACATCCATGTATTCGTTGAGCAAAGTGGTGAACTTGAAACACTCTTTAGGAGTACAACATGTTCCAATGTTCACCATTGCCTTAGTTCCCAGATTTACTTGATCAAACTCCTGGGAGGAGCTTGAATCCATTTGCTACTGTTTGATGAATCTATCATGCTTATCAAATAGCTTCTCAAGGGAAACAAGGCCTTTAGGAATTTTATTCCCTTTTAGTTGCAAGAACTCCTCACCTATGCTTGAAATTGATTCAGGAGTTGGTTCAGGCTCTTGAAGTTCACTACCTTCAAAATATAGCCGTTCGAAGCTGTTCTTTTGCTCCAGGAAGGCAATGATTTGATTGTCATTATCGAATACCTGCTAATGACTGGCATTATCAGGCATGTTTGGTCTAAAGACTAGCTCAATAATGTACCTGTCTCCTTTGAAGTATGGGTGGGGGATCAAGAGGGTAGCTGAAACAGCTAGTGCATTAGCCCGATCATTGAATTCTCTGGGAACTACAGAGATACTTAAAGCATCAAAGTTTTTGAGTTGATCCCAGACTAGATTATGGTAGTGGCACAATCTTTCATTCTTGGTTTGATATAGGTTTCTCACCTGAAAAACCACCAATTTGGCATCTCCTTTAGCATGAAGGAGTTTGATGCCTTTGTCCATAGCAGCTTTTAATCCCAGCAATAGAGATTCATACTCAGTTGTGTTATTACTGTTGTTGAATTGTAACTTATAAGATGAAGGAAAAATATCTCCTTAAGGAGATATTAACACAACCCTGGATCCTGAGCCGGTGGAGGAGCATCTGCCATCAAATTCAAGAATCCGTACCTCATTTGATATTGATTTCCCTTTGGGTTCTTCTTTATTCGGAGGAGGGGATTCTTCTACACTTGTATTGGGATCAGTCAATTCTTCTGCTATTCCACCTGACTATATTTCCAAGTTGTCACCTGTAGGAGCTTCATCAGATGCCTCAGTAACTTCATCCATGGATAGAAAGTAGTTACCCATGTCTGAAGACTCGAACAGGATTTGAGCTTCAGGTGCTGAGGTCTAGGTAACTACGTATTTTGCTTCCTTTTCAAGGAGTAGCTTCTTCATGACACCTTTGACTAGATTCTTTGCCTTTGATAAATCCATGCTCAATTCACCACCAACAACCCTACAAAAAATTTGCCCAAGAAGGATACCATATGATGCTGGGACGTCTACTACCAAGACAGTCATCTTGATTCTTTTGTCTGGAAAGTCAACAAATGCAAATTGGGCATCTTTTATTTGCCCTAGCAATGGCACTTGTTTGTTCTCCATGGAGAAGCATCTACCAAACGTCTTGGTTAGCGTGAGATCTAGGGATTCGGCTACTTTTGCAAGCATGACATTGTTTGAAGATCTAGAGTCAATAATGCAATTATTCAGCTATCGTCCATTTATTAACAATGAGACATAAAAAGGTTCAGTCCTACTAGGAGTGACAGGAGGGGAAATGACAAGATTGTTCCTGGTGGATGCATCCTTGGGGGGATTATGAGTCACTTTTAGAACTGCTTGTTCAATAGGGACATTCTGGTTTTTAACATACTGAACCAATTTATCTAATTGTTCAGGATGGGACTGCAGGAATTCAAATTCAGACATTTGAATCTTGGTTTTCTTAATATGATCAATTATGTCAAATGCTGGAAATGAACTAGGTATGAAGGATGGGAGTTCATCCTTTTGGTTTTTGAAAAGAGGAGGACTGGACTGTGAACTTGAAGTAGAAGGCATAGGGACATTTGGGGTACTTACCTTTCTCAAAATCACCAAGTCCTTTGGCTAGAAAGGAAGAGTGGATCCACGCTTCGCAATTGAAACTGTTGGTTGAGGTCACTCCTCTACTTTCTCGTTATCAGCTTGTTGAGCTAATTAGTTCTTAGACTAGGTGAATACAACATATGACCCCTTAGCTACATTGCCTTCACTCATGGGTTCATCCTAATAGTTTAGGAAACCAATATGGGAGTCGCTAGCTAATTTTTCTTCTTCCTTAGTGAAGAGATTAGCGTCATCTTCAAGATTCAACTCAGGCTAGAATGAGAAATCTGGGTCAGCTTCAAGATATCCAACTGCTGAGTTGTTTGGAGGTGCTTAAAGGGTGAGGTTCCTCTGTGGGGGAGGAAGGTGATTTTGTTGTCCCTGATGCCTGACAGCAGTGCCTTAGTATGCCTAATTTTGGAATGTCCTCCTGGGCATATCTCTGTATGCAGGAGCAGATGACATCCCTTGCGCCATTTGCTTTCTAAGAGCTAGCATTTCATTTGCTAGCTTCTATACCATTGGGTCAGTGGCCATTGTAGGTGAATACTCAGAAGATGAAGAGGATTTACCTTTATTAGGGTCTCTCCTTATCTTTCTTGCTAAGATAAGGTCATCCTTTACCTCAGTAGCCAAGTCCTGAGCAACAGCAAGGTCTATGTGTCTGGCCCATCTCAGGAAGAAACTCACTTCAGGCAGTTGTGAGTTGATGAAAAAGAATTTGAGGTTTTGAGGTGTTGGCTGGGCAACCATAAGAACCCTGTGCCTCAACTTGTCGAACCTGGCAATAAAATCCCTCTTAGGCTCATGAGGCTCTTTCTTCATCTGAGTGAGCTGGGCTAGCAAGGCATGTGCATCTTCTACAGGCTTGAACCTGGCTTCAAATTTGTCTTTCAGAGTGTCATAATCAGTCACTAATCCTACCTACAGGTGGTAGAACCAGTCTGCAGCAGCGCCTTGTAGTGTCTCCAAGAGTAGCCTGACTGTTATGTCTTCAAATTCCACCCCTATTACACTGCAGGCTATGCTGAAAGCTGCAATGTGGTCATCAAGATGAACCTTCCCATCACCAAAGAATTTGAGAAATTTTTTCCATGAACTGCATGGAAGCTCATGTAGAGGTGGAGTCAAATTTAGGGGACCGAAAGAATTACCCCAGGGGCCTTGAGCCATGATTTGATTATGCAAAAGTGGGATCAGTAATCTAAGTGGAGCGTGGATAGGTAAAGCTCAGCTAGCAGCAGAAAAAGAAGCTTTGCCTTGTGTTGGTGGCTTGGTAGGGCTAGGAGGAAGACTCCTAGTTCGTCCAAGGTGAGGTTGTGAAGGAAACAACTCAAAATTACTCTGTTGCACCAACTCAAAAGCAGGGTCAACAACACCTTGGGATTTCTAGCCTCTGGTATAACGTGGAGTTGTCAGATTGTAGAACAAAAAATGGAAAAGAGCAGAATCTACTTCAGCTTGAAGTTTGAGACTTCAAACTATGTGCTCTTCCCCAATGGAGTCGCTAAAAACTGTTGGGTGAATATTTTGTCGGCCACCTAACTGGTGACCAAAATAGTTCCTATCACCATAGCATAGGGAGATGGGTCATCCTGGTGTGCAGGTTTACTGCATCAACAGGGGACAAATCTCTCCTCTCATCAAGGGGAGGTTCCCTATTAAATATGCAGAGCTATATACTATAAATATATGCAGAAAGTAAGACACAGGGGTGGGATAAACCATCCATCTCTCTTTTTTCAGAGATGATGCTGACAAATAGAGGAGAAATACTGGGTGATTGGTGATGGCACTTCTCTTCTTTCAGAAGTAACATTCAGCCAAGAGCCAGATCCTTCTTGGATAGTAGAAATCCTAGTGAAGCGACAGAAGGCACTTCTCTTCTTTTAGAAGTGCTTATTCTTGCAAACAACAGGACTCTTTTTGGTAACAGGTGACAAAAGGGCGCAGTAACTAGCAATATGAAACAGAACACAAAGTTTCCACCTCAACTACCCAAGAGTGATATGCGAAGAACAATGGGGGCACAAAGTCATCCCAAGGTCCTTTACACAGAAATAGAAAAGAAAAACACACACTGAAGACAACTATGACAGTGCAAAGTCTGAAAGTAGTTGGCTTCAAGACACCTTCCTTATGACCTCCACTAGTACTGCTTGTTAAATCAAATAAAAAAGAATGCTTTCAGAAGACAGACATACGAACAATCTCCTATAGTAGCACAAGCTATAACAGCACAAAGTTTTCAAGTAACTTGCTTTCTCATTCAATCAAAGAAATATGAACTACAATCTGAGCTCAAAGTCTCAGTAATGTCTTTCAATTTGGGCAGAGTTTCACTTTTGGTAAGAGGAAGATCTCCCTTGTAATAATGAAAGAGTTTTCATTATATAGAGGCCAAGAGAGAGAGACTTGGCACTTTCTCCCATGGAATGACCTATGCTGCATAATTAATGCCTTGGTCGCATTTTTGATTATGTCAGGAAGGGCCAGGTTGGAGCAAGGCGGCTACCTTAATTGTGGCTTGTTGGTTCATCTTCCTTGTCTTCTCCTGAGTCTGAATCACTCATTCCATCACCTACTTGCCGCGTGATTGTCTACTCGACCAACTGTTCCACCTACCAAAAATAACTCTTTTAAGACATTTTTGGTCCTTCATATCAATATTCTCTCTTTGAGTCTTCGGGCTCTCTTCTCAGTCGATCACTTGATTTAGGTTGAACTTCGAACCCGTTGAACCACAGAAAAGTTCATCGGTTCATTGGTTCATTTTGTCTCTTTTGTTCTATCGCTTATTGGTTTAATCACTTCTTCACCTCTTGGTTGAACCGTCCATTGTGTTGGTTGAATATTTTGTCTATCAGCATACTGGTAAACAAAATAGGTCTGATCAGCCAAAGTAGGAAGATTAGTCATCCAAATGTGTAAGTTTATCACATCATAAGGAGACTACTCTCTCCTCTCATCAAGGGGAGGTTCCCTGTGGATATGCTATATATATGTATAAATAAAAAATAATACTCAAGGGTAGGACAAGACATCCATCTCTCTTTCTTCAGAGATGATGTGTGCAAAACAAAGGAAAAACTCAAGGGAAATGACAGACAACACTCCTCTTCTTTCAAAAGAACTATTCAGCCAGCCACAATAATACTCCTGGAAATAAAAGTAGAATGTAACTGAGGGTGTAGTAACCAACAAATCGAGATACAACACAAAGTCTCTACCTGAAATGCTCAAGATTAATATACAAAGGACAATGAGGGCACAAAGTCTTCTCAAAATCCTTTACACATCAATGAAAAGAAAACACACTGAAGGCAGCTATGGGGGCACAAAGTCTCTCCACAGCTGATTCTTCAGGACACCTTTCTGACTAATTTTACTAATCCTGCTTGTTAAATTAATGAAACAGAAGATATATCAAGGAAAAAGACATAAGAATAGTTTGCTTATTAACAAAGATATCACAGCACAAAGTCTGAAAAAGTCCTTTGCTTTCTTATTCCAGTAACCAAATATGATTAACAAACTGAGCACAAAGTCTCAATGATGCCTCTCAATTTGGGCAGTGTTTCCTTCAGATTATCAAAAAAGAGATCCCTTTACAATGAAAGAAAGTCCCTTATATAGCCACTTCAAGAAGGACTCGGGAACAATAATACATCATGATGCGTTGGGAACTATTAGGAAGACAGGCTAGAACTTTGAGGCATTTTACCCATTTGATCTTCTCAATGTAGATAAACAAGCTACACAATTGAAAGATTGCAACTTTCAATGTCCACGTGGCAGTCTAATATTGTCTTCATCATTCCTCCTTTTCTGGTTAATTTAATCGGGTCCTGGATTCATTCATTTTTCTGTCTTTCCTCATTTTTTGCTAGTTTTGGTCTTGAATTCTGGGAATGCATTTGGGTCTATAAATTCAAAGGATCAACGGCTATTTCATTGTCTTCAATTTGACGTTCACGTGCCCGTCACTATGTTTCTAACGGCTAGTCGGCTTTGTTGAATTTGATGTCTTTGGGCGCGTCACCCCTTGGTCCTCTTTCGGCTTTCAACTTTCTGCTTAGTACTTTTTTGGATTGGACTTGCCCTTTCGGGCCGTAAGAAATGATCCTTGAATGGGTTGAAAAGAGCCCTTTATTTTGGCCGCCGAGAGTCCCCCGCAAGGGCACCTACCCTTCGAGGTCCTTCGACAACCCTTTGCCTTGGCAGTTCCCATGAACAAATCCTCGAGCTTTCTCCCGTGAACGTTTCCTCATGTGTAAGTTTCCCGCAGACATTTCCCCGAGGAGAATTCCCGCAAACAAAAGTCTGGGGAAAATTCTTGTGGACAAAAATTCCACGAAATTATTTGTTTCACCAAATCTTTGAACAAGTCTTCAGATTTTGCACCCATTTGCTTCTTTGATTTCTTTCAGACTTTTTGTCTGAAGGAATTCCTTCGGACAAAAATCCAAAAGAATTATGCTTTAGCCAATTTTAAATGCCTTAAACAATCTGAAAGAATTACCTCTCGGGCTTCTTTGAAAATGACCCTTTGGAAGGGTGCTTCTATTGATTAAGTGTCCTTCGCAAGGGCTCTTGTCCTTCAGAAAGTTTCCCTTTGCATTAAACTGCCCCTTTGAACTTTGGCGATGAACCATTCCGTTAAACCAATCGGTTGAACCAAAAATGGTTCAAGCCAATGGTTCAATCGAATGAACCGAATGAATGACCCTACCATTGAACATGTTCATTGAACCAAGACGTTGAACCAAGTTTTGGTTCGATGGTTCAAACAAAGCTTTGAAAAATGGCTTTGAACTTGCTGTTGAACCTGTAGATGTTGAACCAAAAGATGAACTAAAAGAATGAACCAACTGAGTGAACTATTTGGTTGAACCAAAAGATGCTGAGTGAAATAAAGCGTTGAATCGCTTGGTTGAACCGAGACATTGAACTGTTCCTTTGGTTGAACCCACTGTTGAACCTTGAACCCGTTGAACCCATTGAACCAAAGTGGTTCAATGGTTCAAGCCGCCTTGATTTGGTTAAGTGTTTGGAATCTGATGAACCAATTGCAATGATTGAACTTTGAACCTTGATGAAGCGCTTAACTCTTGCCAAAAACATTGAACTTGTTGAACTTTGAACTCGTTGAACCTTTGAACCAAAGTGGTTCAATGGTTCAACGGTTCAATGGTTCAAGTCTCTTTTTGTACTCAGATGCTTGTCGATGAAGATTTTCAATTGAACCAAAGCTCTGAACCAATTTCAGAGAATGACTAAGTGTTGAAAATTGATTCTTTTGACTGAAACCACCTGCAGAAGCCTTTGAATCTGTAAAAATGAACCTACCTGCAGAGTCCGTAGATTTTTTGAGAAGCTTGGAAAATGAGGAATTTGAATGTCTAGGACAAATTTTGGAAATAAAAGAGACAATTTTGGTCTGTAAGACCAAAATAGTTCAAATGTTGTCCCAGAAATGACTGCTATTTTTGAAGGACAACAACTGGCTCCAGTTGGGGAACTTCTATCAATTGTAAAACTAGTTGAGAAGAGTAGAATCTAGAATTTCTAGTGTCTTCATGTGTACCATTGGGCTTTGGAGTCATACTACCCAGAAATAAAAGGCATCAACAAGAAAATAAACAAAACAAAAATAAAACTGTACAAATATACATATATGCAGAGGCAATGATCTGATACTTCAAGAGTTGAAGTGTTTCAGATGTTGCCCATTGTGGGGTAGAGAAAAGAGTGTGCCATCTTGGTATTTCAATAGAAAGCTATTTTTGCCAATGTATTGATGAATTATAAATGGGCCTCTCCAAAGGAAGTCAATCTTTCCATGCATCCCTTTTGGTTTTCTTTTTTTGTCCCACAGCAGGACTTGATCCCCAATCTGGAAATCATGATTTTTGGCTTTCTGATCAAAGAGTTTCTTTACCCGACTTTGATGAGCAATAATTCTATCCACCACCATGGTTCTCTATTCTTCTAGTTGAGTTAGGCACATGATTTTTTTGTCAAGAGAACTCTCATATGTCTGATATTCAATGGCCTTCGCCAATTTCAAGGCTGGTAACTCTAAGGTGATTGGTATCTTAGCATTAATACCATAAAGAAGTTAAAAAGGAGACATACCAATTACCTTTTTTAGTGTGATCCTGTCTGCCCACATAACATCAACCAATGCCTTATGCCATGTCCTTTGATTATCATCTGCTAGCTTTTTGATAATAGTTACCAAATTCTTATTATTGGACTCAGCTTGTCCATTCCTTTGTGAAAAATAATCAAAAGAATGAGAGAGTGTAATTTCATAATGAAAATAGAATTGCGTAATCTCTTGAGAGGTGAAACAGGCTACATTATCAATAATAATTTTGAGTGGAACTCCAAACCTAGAAATGATATTTTTTTTGAGGAAGTTGCATACAACTTTTGAAGTAGCATGCTTAGTTGGGATTGCTTCTACCCACTTGGTGAAATAATCAGTTGTTGTAAGGACATAATCATGTCCAACACTTGAAGATGGGTTTATTGTCCCAATAAAATCAAGTCTCGATTGCTGGAAAGGTTCCTCTATGATTACTAGCTTGAGAGGCAGGGCAACCAACTTGGGTCTTCCAACAAATTGCTGGCAAAGTTCACATTTCCTCACCCACTTATGTGCATCTTGGAAAAGAGTTGGCCAGTAATACCTGGCTCGCAAAATTTTGTGAGCAGTCATAGTAGAAAAATGTCCTCCACAAGTGAGATTATGGAAAGATTTCAAAAGCTGGGTTTGTTGTTCTTTGTCTACATAGCAAAAGAATACTCCATCTATACTTCTCTTGTATAGGCCGTTATCCCAAAGGACAAAATTGGCAGCTTTCAACTTGATAGTCCTCCTTTTTTTGTAAGACAAATGAGCAGGACATTCACCATAAGTCAGAAAATAGGCAATACCTGAGTACCATTCATTGGTAGTGGAGACAAAAAGGACTGTTGGCGTATCTTCCACTTTAAGTTCTTCACGCTGTATATCTTCTGGCTTATTATCAGCCATTAATTGGCATATGCCTTTACCCCTGATCAGCTTTGTCGATTTGATATCCAGATCAAACTCTTGGATATTTGCAATCCAATTATCTCTTTTTATGCCAAACTCTTGCTGAGTTAATATAGACTTGACTGTAGTGTCAGGAACTAAGGCAGTAGTGCGTGAATTCAGAATATAGAAGCGAAAATATTTTACTGCTTTTACCAACACATAGGCATGCTTCTCTATATTTAAATACTTCATTTCATGGGTTTTGAGATGGCAACTCATGAAAGAGATGGGGGATTCCATACCTTCTTTGTCCTGTTGAACAAGAATCACTGAAAGAGTGTGCTCAAACGCATAGCTGTATATAATGAAATTTCTTTGGTAATCTGGACAAACTAAGGTATGGGTGTGAGCAATGGCAGTCTTGATATCTTGAAATGCTGATTTGCTTTCTTTAGTCCAGATGAAGGTGGTCTTCCCTTTCATAATGTTCACAATATGTCTTGTCTTGTCAACAAATTCAGGGATGAATGTCCGTAAGAAATTCACTTTTCCAAAGAAAGAGTGAACAACATTTTTATTTGTAGACAAATTCAGCTCTTGAATAGACTTGACTCTATCTAAGTCAATCTTTATGCCTTCTTTGGACACAATGTGTCCAAAGAGTTTCCCTTTTGTTACTCTAAAAATAGACTTCTTAGGATTCAAAGAAATACCATTCTGGCGGCAACGCTCCAGCACTTGCTTTAAGTGGCGTACATGATCAGATCGACGCTTTGAAAAGACAGTTAAGTCATCAAAATATACGACTATGAATTTATCAATCTCATCTTTGAAAGCCATGTCCATAGCTCTCTGAAAGATAGCACCAGCATTTATTAAGTTAAAAGACATTCTTTTATACGCAAATGTACCCCAAAGTGTGGTGAATGCAGTCTTATATTGGTCAGCTTCACCAACCTCAACTTGATTATAACTTGAGAAGCCATTCCAACATTGATAACATCTCTGACCATGTTACTATTTGAAGCGCTTGGTCCATGATTGGCAGAGGGTAATTATCTTTCAGAGATGACTAATTCAGATTCTTGAAATCTATACAAATGCAGATTTCACCATTTTTCTTTCTTACAGGCACTATGTTTGCAATCCATGTAGAATGATGGATTGGAAAGATGATTCTACCATTTAACATTTTCTGTATCTCAGACATAATAGTACCAAAAAATTTTAGATTGTATTGTCTAGATTTTTGCTTGTAGGGCATTGAATCAGCCTTGAGAGGAATGTGATGGCAGATTTTATTAGATCTGAGAGACTTTAGGTCTTCGTAAGAATACGCTAAGACATCAATGTATTGACAGAGCAAAGAGGTGAACTTGAATCTTTCTTCAGGGGTGCAACACTTACCAATGTTGACTATCTTAGGATTTTCTTTGTTGGTTAGATTTACTTGGTCAAAGCTCTAAGAGAAACTTGAATCTATTTGTTGTTGTTTAATGAATCTATTATGTTTGTCAAACAGCTTTGGGAATTTTGTTTCCTTTCAGCTGTAGGAATTCTTCATTCATATCTAAACTGAATTTAGAAACAGATTCAGACTTATGAGATTCCTTGCCTTCAAAATACAACTATTCAAAATTGTCTTTTCATTTTAGGAAAGCAATGATCTAATGATCATCATTAAATATTTGCCAATGATCAACATTGTCAGAAACACTTGGTCTATAGACCAGCTCAATGGTATACTTGTCTTTTTTGAAATCTGAATGAGAAACTAAGAGAGTTCTTAAAACAACAAGTGCATCAGCTCTGTCATTAGACTCTTTGGGTATGGCAAAAATGTTGAAAGCATCAAAGCTTTCAATTTGATCTCAAACTAGGTTGCGGTAGTGGCGTAAACTCTCATTCTTGGTTTGATATAGATTTTTCACTTGACAGACCACTAATTCAACATCTCCTTTGGCATGAAGAAACTTGATGCCTCTTTCTTGAGCAACCTTCATGCCCAACAACAAAGATTCATACTCAGCGGTATTGTTAGTGTTGCTGAATTGTAATTTATAGGATGAAGGAAACATATCTCTTTGAGGAGATATCAAGACAATTCCAACTCCTGAAACAGTAGAGGAACAACTACCATCAAATTCTAGAGTCTAAATTTCATTAGACACTGACTTTTTTTTAGACTTTCCTTCATCAGAGATGGAGGGTCCTTCTTCATATGTATATAGAAAGTAGTTACCCATACCTCTAGATTCAAAAAGGATTTGAGCTTCAGGGGCTGACGTCTAGGTGACTACATACTTTGCTTCTTTTTCAGGGAGTAATCTCTTCATCACGCCTTGGACAGGGATCCTTGCCTCAGATAGATCCATGAACAGTTCTCCTCCCACATCCTTGCAAAAATTTTGTCCAAGCAAAATGCCATAGGATGTTGGGACATCAGCCACCAAGATAGTCATCTTAATCCTCTTGTTTGGAAAGGCTGCGAATGCAAATTGGGCATCTTTGATTTGCCCTGGTAATGGTACTTGCTTGTTCTCCATGGAGAAACATCTCCCAAATGTCTTGGTCAATGTGAGACCAAGAGACTCAGTGACTTTAGCAGGCATGACATTGTCAGATGCGCCTGAGTCTATAATACAGTTACTCAGCTTGTGGCCATTGATTAACAAGGAAACATAGAAGGGTTCTATTTTTCCAGGAGCAGCTGGAGGAGTAATGACCAGATTATTTAAAATAAGCGTGTTCTTTGGAGAATCAGGAGTTATTTTTTTAGCCTTTTGTCCTGCAGGGATGATTTGATTTTTAACATATTGAACCAGCGTATTCAGTTGATCCAGATTGGACTACAAGTATTCAAATTCAGACATCTATATTTTTGTCTTTTTGACATGATCAATTATGTCAAATGGCTGAATTGAACTAGGTACAGAGAAGTTACTTCAACTTTTTGAGTTTTAAGAGGGATGGGAGGTGGGCTAGTTTGCGAATTGGGAGTAGAAGGTGAAGGCGAAATGGATGTATTTACCTTTTGGGTGATGACCGGATCTTTTGATTGAAAAGGTAGAGTAATCCCACATTTAGCAATTGTGATTGCTGGTTGAGGTTGTTCCTCTGTCTTCTCTTTATCAGCTTGCTAGGCTGATTGGTTCTTGGATCTGGTAAACACTGCATATGATCCATCTGAAGCTTCTCCTTTGCTTTTGAGTTCATCCTGGTAATTCAAGAAACTAATGTGGGAGTCGCCAGCTGATTCTTCTTGATTGTCTTCAATGATATCAGCATCATTTTCTTGGTTCAATTCAGGCTGGAAAGAAAATTTTGATTCTGCTTCAAGGTATCCCATTGCTGAATTGGTTGGAGGAGCTTCCAGGGCATGTTTTCCTTGTGGGGGAGGAAGGCGATTTTGTTGCCCTTGGTTCCTGGCAACATTGCCCTGATAAGATTTATTTGGAAATGTCCATCTATATGTAGGAGTAGAAGACATTCTTTGAGCCATTTGCTTCTTAAGAGCAAGCAACTCATTTGCTAATTTTTGCACCATTGGATCTATGGTGCTCGTAGATGCAAATTCATAAGATGATGAAGCTCTATTTCTATTTGGATCTCTTCTTATTTTCCCTGCTAAGATGAGATCATCTTCTACTTCAGTGGCCAAAAGTTGAGCTATAGCGAGATCTATTTGACCAGCACGTCTCAAGAGAAAATTGACTTCAAGTAGCTGAGAATTAATGAAGAAACATTTAAGATTTTTAGTTGTAGGTCTAGATATTATAGGGATTATGTTTCTCAATTTGTTAAATTTAGCTATGAAGTCTCTCATAGGCTCATGAGGCTCTTTCTTCATCTGTGTAAGTTGAGCTAGAAGTGTATGTGCATCTTCTGCAGATTTGAATCTAGCTTCAAACTTAGCTTTAAGAGTATTCCAATCAGTCACAGACCGAGCCTGTAGATGGTAAAACCAATCTACAACAGCACCTTGTAGTGTTTCAATAAAAAGCTTGACTGCTACATCTTCAAATTCTACTTTGATTACTCCATAAGCTATGCTAAATGCTGTAATGTGTTCATCAGGATGAACTCTCCCATCACCATAAAATTTAAGAAAATTCTTCCTAGAACTGCGTGGAAGCTCATGTAGAGGAGTAAGATTGAGAGGACCAAAAACATTACCCCAGGGGCCTTGAACTGCCATTATAAGATTTTGAAAAGGAGGGATAACAAATCTCAAAGGGGTAATTATAGGCACAACATTATCAACAACAGAAGTAGATACTTCATCTGGTAATGGAGATCTGGCTTTAATAGGAGGAAAGCTCTTGGTTCATTGGAGACGAGATGGTGAAGGAAATATATCAAAATCACTTTATTGTACTAGCTCGAACACAGGGTCAATGATACCTTTAGCCTTTTGGCTTCGTGTATACCTTGAATTTGCCAAATTATGAAACAAAAATAAAAAAATTGACTTTGCTTCAGTTTGAAGCTTGAGGCTTTAAACTGTGCATTTTTTCCTGATTAGTGTGGAGGTGAATGGATAGGCTATAAATGGATAATAGGTATTTACCCAGCGAAGTCGCTTAAAACTGTTGGTTGAATATTTCGTCTATCAGCGTACTAGTAAACAAAATAGGTTTGATCAGCCAAAGTAGGAAGATTAGTCATCCAAATGTGTAAGTTTATCACATCAAAAGGAGACTGCTCTCTCCTCTCATCAAGGGGAGGTTCCCTGTGGATATGCTATATATATATGTATAAACATAAAATAATACTCAAGGGTAGGACAAGACATCCATCTCTCTTTCTTCAGAGATGATGTGTACAAAACAAAGAAAAAACTCAAGGGAAATGACAGATAGCACTCCTCTTCTTTCAGAAGAACTATTCAGCCAGCCACAAGAATACTCTTGGAAATAAAAGTAGAATGTAACTAAGGGTGTAGTAACTAGCAAATCGAGATACATCACAAAGTCTCTACCTAAAATGCTCAAGAGTAATATACGAAGGACAATGAGGGCACAAAGTCTTCTCAAAATCCTTTACACAACAATGAAAAGAAAACACACTAAAGGCAGCTATGGGGGCACAGAGTCTCTCCATAGTTGATTCTTCATGACACCTTTCTGACTAATTTTACTAATCCTGCTTGTTAAATTAATGGAACAAAAAATATATCAAGGAAAAAGACATAAGAACAGTTTCCTTAATAACAAAGATATCACAGCACAAAGTCTGAAAAAGTCCTTTGCTTTCTTATTCCAGTAACAAAATATGATTAACAGACTGAGCACAAAGTCTTAATGATGCCTCTCAATTTGGGTAGAGTTTCGTTCAGATTGTCAAAAAAGAGATCCATTTACAATGAAAGAAAGTCCCTTATATAGCCACTTCAAGAAGGACTCAGGAACAGTAATACATCATGATGCATTGGGAACTATTAGGAAGACAGGCTAGAACTTTGGGGCATTTTACCCATTTAATCTTCTCAATGTAGATAAACAAGCTACGCAATTGAAAGATTGCAACTTTTAATGTCCACGTGGTGGTCTGATCTTGTCTTCATCGTTCCTCCTTTTTTGGTTAATTTAATCGGGTCCTGGATTCATTCATTTTTCTATTTTTCCTTGCTTTTTGCTGGTTTTAGTCTTGAATTTTGGGAATGCATTCGGGTCTGTAAATTCAAAGGATCAACGACTATTTCATTGTCTTCAATTTGACGTTCGTACGCCCGTCACTATGTTTCCAATGGCTAGTCAGCTTTGTTGAATTTGACGTCTTCGAGTGCATCACCCCTTGGTCCTCTTTCGGCTTTTAGCTTTCTGCTTGGTACTTTTCTGGATTGGACTTGCCCTTTTGGGCCTTAAGAAATGATCCTTGAATGGGTCAGAAAGAGCCCTTTATTTTAGCTGCCGAGAGTCCCCCGCAAGGGCACCTGCCCTTCAGGGTCCTTCGATAGCCCTTTGCCTTGGCAGTTCCCACAAACAAATCCCTGAGCTTTCTCTCGTGAATGTTTCCTTGCGTGAAAGTTTCTCGCAGACATTTCCAAAGCCCAGGGAAACTTTCACGCGAGGAAACGTTCACAGGAGAAAGCTTGGGGATTTGTCCGCTGGAACTGCCAAGGCAATGGGCTGTCAAAGGACCTCGAAGGGCAAGTGCCCTTGCGGGGGACTCTCGGTAGCGAAAATAAAGGGCTCTTTTTGACCCATTCAAGGATCATTTCTTAAGGCCCGAAAGGGCAAGTCCAATCCAGAAAAGTACCAAGCAGAAAGCCAAAAGCCAAAAGAGGACCAAGGGGTGACGGGGAAATGTTTGCGGGAAACTTTCGCGTGAGGAAACGTTCACAGGAGAAAGCCTGGGGATTTGTCTGCGAGAACTGCCAAGGCAAAGGGCTGTCGAAGGACTCCGAAGGGTAGGTGCCCTTGCGGGGGACTCTCGGCGGCCAAAATAAAGGGCTCTTTTCGACCCATTCAAGGATCATTTCTTAAGGCCCAAAAGGGCAAGCCCAATCCAGAAAAGTACCATGCAGAAAGCTGAAAGCCGAAAGAGGACCAAGGGGTGATGCGCTCAAAGACGTCAAATTCAACAAAGCTAACTAGCTGTTGGAAACATAGTGACGGGGGTGCGAACATCAAATTGAAGACAATGAATTAGCCGTTGATCCTTTGAATTTACAGACCCGAATGCATTCCCAGAATTCAAGACCAAAACCAACAAAAAGTGAGGAAAGATAGAAAAACAAATGAATCCAAGACCTGATTAAATTAACCAAAAAGGAGGAACGATGAAGACAAGATCAGACCCCCAGGTGGACATTGAAAGTTGCAATCTTTCAATTGCGTAGCTTGTTTATCTACATTGAGAAGATCAAATGGGTAAAATGCCCCAAAGTTCCAGCCTGTCTTCCTAACAGTTCCCAATGCATCATAATGTATTACTATTCCTGAGTTCTTCCTGAAGTGGCTATGTAAGGGACTTTCATTGTAAATGGATCTCTTTTTTGACAATCTAAAGGAAACTCTGCCCAAATTGAGAGGCATCATTGAGACTTTGTGCTCAGTTTGTTAATCATATTTTGTTACTGGAATAAGAAAGCAAAGGACTTTTTCAGACTTTGTGCTGTGATATATTTGTTATTAAGGAAATTGTTCTTATGTCTTTTTCCTTGATATATATTCTATTTCATTAATTTAACAAGCAGGATTAGTAAAATTAGTCAAGGTGTCCTGAAGAATCAACTGTGGAGAGAATTTATGCCCCCATAGCTGCCTTCAGTGTGTTTTCTTTTCATTGCTGTGTAAAGCATTTTGAGAAGACTTTGTACCCTCATTGTCCTTCGTATATTACTCTTGAGCATTTCAGGTACAGACTTTGTGTTGTATCTCGATTTGCTGGTTACTACACCCTCAATTACATTCTGCTTTTATTTTTAGGAGTATTCTTGTGGCTGGTTGAATAGTTCTTCTGAAAGAAGAGGAGTGTTGTCTGTCATTTCCCTTGAGTTTTTCCTTTGTTTTGCACACATCATCTCTGAAGAAAGAGAGATGGATGTCTTGTCCTACCCTTGAGTATTATTTTCTATTTATACATATATATAGCATATCCACAGGGAACCTCCCCTTGATGAGAGGAGAGAGTAGTCTCCTTCTGATGTGATAAACTTACACATTTGGATGACTAATCTTCCTACTTTGGCTGATCAGACCTATTTTGTTTACCAGTACATTGATAGACAAAATACTCAACCAACACATTGAACCACTTGTGTGCTGCTTTTTCTTTAATTGAGGCCACCTTTGAACTTGTGAACCATGTTGAACCATTGAACTCTTTTGGTTCAAAGTTCAATCGGTTCATTGGTTCTTTCCTGTTTCTTTAGACTTAGCCATTTCCATCAGACAAAAAGTCCAATAGAATTATTCCTTTTGGGCCTTTAAACAAATCTGAAGGAATTTTGTCTTTTCTTTAACCTTCAAACCAATGTTGCTTGCCCTCCATAAGGGCATCCCTCTTTGACATGTGGTAGTATATGTTGCTCCTTGCCAAGGACACATGGAGTCTTCCACTGCATCATGTTGAAACCCTCCACCATCGACACTTGGCACTTTTCACTATCAGTCTTTTGCAAAACCATAGAAATGCTTGGGGCTCAGTCAGGCTCTCACAAATGATGACACTTGTCTGCCTCCATCGATCTCTGTCAGGGGCACGTGGCACGGTCCGCTACTCTTAAAAAGTCATAGTGAAGCGTTCCACGGTTGCCACTTATTGTCCTCCGTAGAACTTTGGAGGAAGATTTGTTGAAAAGAACCCTACAATTTATAAGGAACTTTGAGAAGCAAATGCCGAGACATGTCACATTCTAAGAAGTTATAACACCGACATGTGGTATGGTTCGAATATTTTTAGCAATCGCACGGATGCGGACACGTGGCAACTTCTGATGATTTTTCGAAAGGGACACGTGGCACCTTCTGCCACTTCTCTGAAACAAAGCATAAAGGGGCTCAACTGATGACACTTGGTAGCATCTGCGTGACTCTTTCTTTTGTGCACGTCTCTTTCCTTAACTGAGACAACCTTTGAACCCGTGAGTTGAACCTGCTAATCCTTTTACAAAAAAGTTGAGAAAATGATGAAATTGAATGTTCAGAACAAATTTTTGTAAAGGGGAGGGGCAATTTTGGCCATGCAGGACCAAAGTAGGCATATGTTATCTGAATAATGAGGAGTCATTTTTTAGGGACAATAGGTACGATGCTTTGATGCAGGTCAAAGAAAGTCATTTATCAAAAACTGATATTTAAAAAAAAATATATTTCCTTGTATGATGATCGTACAATTTTTAATCTCAGATAAAAATGAACAAAAAATATTCTTTGTATCTTATTGCTTGATTTTTGCTCATATATGTGAGGCATGCGGCCTAGTGTAGGTCTAAAATAGCCAAAAACAAACTTTTTAAAAATTGCCTCTTTCTTTTGAGTGTACGATGACCATAAAGTTCTTTGTGTGCTTGAAAAATATTCAAAAAATATTTTGTGTTTCTAGACTTTGCCTTTTGATAGGTCACACAATTGGTGTATGGAGAAGAAACAGGAAAAAGAAGCAAAAATTTAACAAAACCTGCATTTTTCACCTTTTTACATGGGTTGTATGTCTAGTTGTACAACTAGTTTTGGGCAAATCAAAATCAAAATCAATTTTTTTCTTTTTTAATTATTTCAACCCCCCCTTTTTGAAATGTATGATGATTTAATTTGTAAGTAGAATTAAAAAAATGCAGATTTGAATTTCTCTTTGTTTATTTTTACCTTCTAATTATCTTCTTGGGGTGCCATACATGGTCTAAACAAATAAAAATAATTCCAATTGTCTTTTTTTATTGTATCTTCATCTTCCATGCTAAAAAATCATATGATTCATTTGGTATAATGAGAATAAGAATTCCAATTTGCAAACTTCTCTTGAGATTTTCTTTCACTTTACCTCTACAGTGGTATAGTTGTACGACTTCATTACAAGAGTAGCTAAAATAGAATAAAATTCTTATTTTCTTCGTAACTCTTATTTGAAAAATATAGTTAGAGCTTGAGCAAGCAAGTTGAAGAAGTCTTCTTAGGAGGGAAGAAAATTTTGATTTAACATAACTCAAGAAAATAACAAAACTTGCACAATCAAGGGAAGAAGTAAAGTCAATTGCATGCAAGTTGAAAACAGAATGTTAAATTTGCAATGATGATTTACATGGAATAAAAAGGTAATTTCAACATGGAGGTTTACATTTACATTACTCGGGGAAGTATAATTTTCATTTGCATGATCCAAGAAAGCGCAACTTTTTTTATTTGATAAGATAAGTGCTTTTGAGGGCGAAGCTATGAACCAACAAGTGAGGCTTTTGACAATTGGGCCCATAACCAGAGAGAGGGTTTTGACAAATGGACCCACAACTAAGAGGGTTTAGAGGCTCCCCCAACCTTTATAAAGCGTAACTAGAGGGTTTTAAGGCTCCCACAACCATAACATTTTCATGATTTGAGGAAATTAAATTTGAAATTGCACAGGAAGGAGAAATGCAAAAGGAATTTACAAATTACATGGAATGGAAATTTGATTTTACAAATTACACAAAATCAAAAAATAATTTTGCAAATTGCACAGAACCTAAAAACAAATTTGTAAATTTCATAAATGCAAAATTAAAAATATAAATTGCACTGAGCAGAAAAATGAACTTACAAATTATAGAGCTGAAAAATCAATTTGCAAATTACACGACTTATAAAAATGTCAGGTCATTTAGCACAACTTAGGAAAAACTAAAAAACATTTACATGGCTTATAAAAGACGGATTTATTTTTACAATTTTTATGAAAAGGTAATGGATTTTTATATGGGAGCTCAGAAGCATTATTGCATTGTTCAGAAAATGAAAACATTTAGTCGACAATTTGATTTTTGTTGATTAATCAATTAATATCAATAATTGATTAATTTTCATATTTTCCACATTCAAATTTTTTTAACCCCAAACTTTAAAATTAGCGATTTAAAACCTATTTTTGTAAATTTTGATTTTTTCAAAAACTGTGACAACAGTTGGCTCTGACTAAGATTTTTAACTGTAAGGAATAAAAATAACTTGGATTCTCTAGTTTTGCAGGTCAACATTTTATCCATTGGGTAATGAAGTTTTCAGCAACAACTTTGATCAACTTGAATAAAACTCATCTTCAATAAAATGATGGGTCCTCAAGCCATCAAAACACTATCACATATCAAAAGACAGGGTATACAAGGGTTATGTACTCAACCTAACAGGTGCTATCATATATCCAAAAGGATAGTGTATGCGAGTATCAGTTAGTCAACCTAACAGGTGCTATCACATATCCAAATGAATAATGCATGCGAGGGCATCTTCATTGTCTTTTCATGTAAACTAAAATACAAAGAGATAAATATTGCTTAAATTTTTATGATTAACTTTTTGAATATAAACTTGACCAAGGATCAAGCTAAGTGACCATGACACTATCATTTATACAAGACTAACATTTGTAGAATGATTTAATTTAAGATGAACTATTATTTGAAATGAGAAAAATTCAGGGGTGAACATGTATATACATGTAATACAACTACACTAGATCTATACATGTAGTAATAACTTGTTGAGATATAGAGTTATTGACCAACTCGATTAGGTGAAATGGAAAGAATTATTTAAGATAGAAACCCACAATCAGATGAAACAACAAAGAGGGACAAAACATGAAAGGAAAAAAACATTACACAAGCCAAAAAGAAAGATCATGAAAGAAATACAATCAAAATCATATTTACATATACAAAAGAGGACCACATGTTTATCACTAGAAATAATGTTTAAGATATTGCCCACTGAAGGGCAATGGTAGATGAGTTCCATCACAGTAAGCCAGATAAAAAGTATTATTGTCATAAAAGTGTTTGATCTCAAATTGCCCCATCTAAAGCGAATCAAACTTCTCATGACTTCATTTTGGTTCTCTACGACTATCCTAGAGTAGGACTAGATCCCCTACTTGGAATTCTCTTTTCTTTGCTTTCTAGTCAAAGAGAACTTTCACGTGAATCTGATGTCCTATAATTCTATCAACCACATATGCCCTTTCTTCTTCTAGTTGGTGTAGGTAGAAAATTCTTTTATGTAGCAGGGTTTCAAAATTTGAATTTTCAATAGCTCTAAACAACTGTAGGGTATATAACTTGAGAGTTATGGGAATCACAACATATATTCTATATAGCAACTAGAATGGAGACATGCCAATGGCATTTTTAGGTGTTATATGTTCTGCCCAAAGAGCATCATATATCTTCTTATGCTATTTTTTTATTCTCATCAATTACTTTGCACATGATTGTGAACAGGTTCTTGTTGCTTGACTCATCCTGACGATTACCTTATGGGTGATAGTTTGATGAATGAGACAATGAAATGCCATATTCATAACAAAATGCAATCATTTATGAAGAATAAAAGTTAGAGGCATTATTTGTAACACTATTTTAATGGACTCCATATTTTACCAAGATATTTTCTTTGATGAAATTATAAATGACTTCTGAAGTCATCTGCTTAACAAGAATCACTTCTACCCACTTAGTGAAGTAATATGTTGCTATGAGAATGTGATTGTGACCTATGCTCTAATGAGGGTTCAATGTTCCAATGAAATCCAGTCTCCATTTCTAAAAATATTCTTTAACTATCACATGTTGAATAGGAAGTGTTGTCGATCTAGGTTTGCTTACAAATTACTAGCATGCTTCACACTTTCTCACCCATTCATACGAATCCTTGAAAATAGTTGTCTAATAGTAATGGGATCTGAGAAATTTATAGGTTGATACCATAGTAGAAAAGTTTCCTCCACAAGCTTGATCATGAAAAGCTTGTAATAAATATTTTTGTTGTTATTTATCAACACACCTCAAGAAGAAACCATCAATGTTGTTATTAAAAAGAGTGTCATTCCACATGACATATTTATTAGCCCGTAGCTTGACTTTTTTACATTGTTTAACATTCAAGTGTGAAGGACATTCTCTGTAAGTTAGGTAGAAAGCAATGTGAGAAAACCATTCATTAGTAGAATCAACAAACAATACCAAAATAATTTTTTGGTCATCTTATTCATCTAAAACTATCAAAGACCTTAATCAAATATTTTCTTGTTCTACCATGAGTTGATATAGTCCTTTTCCTCAAACTAGTTTTGTAGGTTTAATTTCTAGACCATATTCTTATACTTTGGTTATCCAATTACCTCATTTAAAATCGGGTTCTTGTTCAGTCAAAATAAATTTGACTATTGTACTTGGCACCATTACCATAGAATGTGAATGCAATATCTAATACTTGAATTGTTTGATTGCTTTCACTACTATATAGGCATGTTTTTCTTCAAAATAATATTTCAACTCATAATCCTTGAGATTAAAACTCATGAAGGCAATTGGAGACTCAATACCTTCATTATTTTTCTAAATCAATATTGTTGAGAGTGTATGATCTGAAACATAGAAATAAATAATGAATTATTTCTTAAAATTAGAACAATGTTAGTTCATGAGCAATAATAGTCTTTATATTCTCAAATGCCTCTTTGCCTTCATTGTTCCACTTGAAATAAGGTTTTCCTTTCATCATGTGTACAATATGTCTAGTGAGCTTAGCAAAATCAGGAATGAATCTCCTCAAAAGGTTTACTTTTCCAAAGAAGGAATGCACTCCTGGTTTACTTGTAGGGAGGGAAAGTTTCTGAATCACCTGAACTCTTTTTGGTTCAATCTTTATTCTTTATTTTGAAATGATATAACCTAAGATTTTACTTTCAGTCACTCCAAAGATAGATTTATTAGGGTTAAGAGAAATTCCATGTAAATGACACTTTAAAAAACTCTATTCAAATGAGCATAGTGATCTTCTTTATTTTTGAGAATATTGTCAGGTCATTGAGATACACTATAATGATTTTTTTCTTCAATTATTTGAATGCTAGATCTATTACTTTCTGAAAATTAGTTCCTACATTGATCAATCTTAATGGAATTCGTTTGTATGCAAAAGTGCCCCAAAGTGTTGTTAAAGTTGTTTCGTATTGGTCGTCCCTATTAACCTCAATTTGGTTGTATTTGGAAAACCATCAAGCATTGAAAGCATCTCAACACCAATTACTGCATGGAGAACTTGATCCATGATTGGCAATGGGTAATTATCTTTGTGGATGCTTGATTGAGGTTCCTAAAATTGACATAGATTCTAATCTCACCATTCTTCTTACGTGCTGGTACTATGCTATCTACCCAAGTTGAAAGGTGGATCAGAAAGATAATGTGAGCATCAAGCATCTTTTGTACTTCGATAAGAATCATTCTTATGATTTTAGGATTATATTTCCCTAGTTATTTATCTAAAATAAATTACATTGGGCTTTAGATGAACCATATGTTACAATTCTCTTGGGTGGAAAGACTTAAGGTCCATGTATGAATATGCGAGTATATAAATATATTTATGGAGAAGGCTAACAAACTTCCATTTTTATTTAGGTGAGTAACATTTTCCAATATTAAGGAACCTAGGATGTTCCTCTAAGGTAATGTTCTTTTTTCATAGTCAGTAGAACCAAGACTTTTTTTTCCATTTTACTCTTTATAAATCTATCATGTTTATCAAACAATTCTTCTAGGGAGACCAGGCCTTTAGGAATTTTATTTCCTTTCAACTTGATAACACCTTCTTCATCCTATTCATCGATGATTCCCTCTTTTGACATATGACATAAAGATTCCCTATATGAAGAATTGCTACCTTCAAAATACAAATTTTTGAAGATATCTACTTTCTCAAGGAATGAAATAATATATTGATCACCATTGAAAACATGCCAATTATATGCATTATCTGGGACACTTGGCCTATATATTAATTTAATCATATTATTTTTTGTACCAATCTCTACATGAGGAATCATCAAAAAATCTATTATTACCAAAGCATTAGCTTTAGAGTTGTGTTCACGAGGAATCATATTGATAGAAAAAACATCAAAGTCTTATATACTATCCCATACTTTATTCATATAATGTCTTAGATGATCATTCTTCACTTGGTATTGACCTTTAACCTATTTTACAATGAGTTCAACATCCCCTGATACTTTCAAAATTTTTATTTCCATCTCTTCTGATACCTGTAGTCCCTTCGAAAGTGCTTCATATTCGACTATGTTGTTGGTATAGTCAAACTGCAACTTGTAGGAAAAGTGACAAATTTCTTTAGATGGAGATATCAAGATCACTCTTACACTTGAACCTATTTATGAAAAACTACCATTAAACTCTATCATCCAAACATCATTTGAATTTGATTGCATGATTTCTAGGAATTCTATATCTTTCTATGTCATCAGAAGATAATTACCAATTCTTACATCTTCATACAAAATATTCGCCCTGAGATCGTTAACTTTTTGTACTTTATATTTTGTTTTTAGTTCAAGTTTTAGATGTTTTTTAACTCCTTTGACTAAAATTATGGCATATGATAAATCCAATTGGATTTTGTCTCTTAATTCTTTACAAAAATTTCTACCCAAAAGAATGCCATAAGCTATCAGAATGTCCACAACCAAAATATTAATTTTAATTTATTTTTAGGGAAATACATGAAAGCTACTTATGCGTATTTAATCTATCCAATGAGTGGAACTTATTTTACCTACATGCAATAAGAATGCCCAAAAGTTTTAGTATAGATTAATCTAAGATCATGAGCAACTTTGGTAGGCATGACATTGTTTGAGGCTCCTATGTTGATGATACAATTATTGACTTTGCATCCCTTGAGGAATAGGGAAATATAGAATTTGTCAACTTTATTAGATTTGGAAGTGGCTGCAACCATTGAGTTGACTTTATTTGAATCAATCGGGTTAGTTAAGATTCCTTTGAAATTAGCTTTTTTAGCATTGAGATTTTCACCTTTAATAAAATGAACTAACGTATCCAACTGCTCTTGGTACGCTCTCAAGTACTCAGCTTGTGACATCTAGATTTTTGTTTTATTAACATGATCAATTATGTCAAGAGCAAACAAATAAGTAGGAGTTTCAATAGGTTGAGAAGTATGGACATTAGACGAACTACCTATTAGTGGTTATTTTCCTTTAGTTTGCACTAGTGGATTAGTTCCTTATGGGAGGATAACCTTTGGAGTTTCCTCATGTAAGTCATTGGACTACTTTTTCTGATTTTGAGCTCTAGTGAAAACTATGAAATATTGACTATTCATATGCCCAACACTTTCTTCACAGTCATCTTGGACTGAATTATATTCTAGAAACGTGTTTATAGATTTGCCACTAGGTTCTTTAATTTCACATTCTTGAAGGTCTAGATTTTTTGATTCATTTTATTCGTCAACCTCTTTCTATCCAAATATATCCTTAGTTTCTAAGATTGCATTCACATGTGCATTAGTGTTTTGTTGAGGAGGAGCCTCAAGTGCAAGTTCCAATTGATGAACGTGCAATCTAGGGAAATTTCTTTGAAAAGGAACATAGTTCCTCCTTAGAATATCTTGGTACGGAGTGGTAATGGTCTTATAAGGTATTTCTTTTTTAGGGTTGTTATATCATTAGCCATCTTCTATAAAAAAAATTCTATTGAAGACTATCCCAAACTCTGAGCTTTATTCTTTGAAGGTTCTTTTTTTAGTTTTCTAGACCTTATCATGTCATCTTCGACATCAATAGTCAATTTTTGAGCTACTTCCAAATCAACTACCCTAGCTATCCTCAATAAATAACTTGCTTCAACCAACTAAGAAATTATAAAAAACATTTGTTATTTTCATCTATTGGTCGCGTAGTAGCTGGTATTTTATTTAGTAACCTATTGAATCTGACAACAAAATCTCTCATAGGCTCATAAATATTTTTTTCATTTGTGTAAGCTAAGTGAACAATGCATGAGCATCTTCAGTTGGCTTAAATAAATTTTCAAATTTAGTCTTCATAGTATTCCAATTATTAATAGATCTTGGATTGAGATGGTAAAACCAATCTTCAACACCATCATAAAGCATTTTGATGAATAACATGATGACAACATCTTAATGCTCGATGCCCAAAATGCCACATGCAACATTAAAGGCTACAAGTTGTTTGTCTAGATGTTGTTTTCCATCTCCATTAATTTTGGAAAGTTATTTCTTGACCCTTTTGGAATATCATGTAATTTTCCTATAACCAATGGACCAATCCCATTTCCCCATGGTTATGCCATAGTTTGAAAATCTGCTTGTAGGAGAATAACAGTTCCTGATAGGACAAGAGCTTGACCTTTTAAAGTTCCTCATTCAATTTGTTTATTTTTATTAGAGGTTGAGGGAAGACTATTTGTTTTTTTAACCTTTATTTGACATTTAGGGCTCAATTTAAAACTAGAATGTTCTTATAACTGATAAAATGGGTCAACTTTACCTTTTGACTCACTAGTTCTAGTGAATCTCTTTTCTTCGAGTTTGGAAGAAAATTGCTAGCATTGAGGTGCAAGTTGAAGTTGAAGAGATCTCTAAGTTGGCCTTATTTTTTGTACTTGCACTATTACTTCTATTCTTTATGCTAAAATGACCCAATCTTCTTCTTCTTCTAAGACTCCAATGACTCTATGAAAATGTGTTGAACTAGTCCTATTATCCCAAGTAAATGTTTTGAAATTTGATAAAATATATTCTAGAGTTTGAGTTATCTAGTCAAGATTAGGTTAAAGAGCTGGGGCCTGTACTCCCTGAATTATCATGAGATGAACCTTCTCTTATGTGTTTATTCCTTGCAACAATATGGGTAATTTTCCTAGCTTGTCTCTTAGCTTGAAATCTTAATTTTTTTTGAATTTATTTGGGCAATGGCTGCACATTTTTATTTTATATCTAATTTTAATCTAATGGCATCAACTGAGTATTACTTGTTTTAATATCAAAGGCAAATGATCAAAGACTAGAGGCTAAATATTCTTCCAAAGCTTCATCTGAATTTAAACCATGTTGATGATCAAGATTGCGAGAGCCTGAGATGGTCATATGATAATTCACTAATTATGATCACCCTGATAGTTTCTACAGGTTATTCTATGTTCTTGAATCCTTTCTATTCTCTTTGCACAATCATTTTTTGATTCAAAGTTGCTAGCATAATTTAGAATTGGATTACGGAAACACTATCAGAGTCTCAAAAAATTTGCCTTATATTTAACACAATATCACTTTGGGTTGATTGTTCATAGTTTAGGTCAGGATGGTGAAGTGGTCCTTGAGATGATGACAGTGTCATGTGGACCAAAAGACAATGTGGGTAACACAAAATTTGTAAAAGTGTGCCCCACGGTGGGTGCCAAAAACTATTGGCATGAAAATTTGTTAAGGGGATAAATCATCAAATTTATGTCAACAACATAGGGAATAAGATCCATCTCCTATTATAAGGTGGTGCTACCTTTATTGAAAACACAAAATTACTAAAAATAATCTATTTACAAATCAAAATTGTAAATTATGGGGGTAGTAATTTTAACTTGAAATTACAAGGAGTTTTTAGAAAGGAATGTATAGAAAAAGAAAGGAAAAAAAGGAATGTTTTTGGATGATAAATTTATTGAGTTAAGAATTAAAGCTCGATGAACACATCAGATGAAAAATTAATATTGAGGAGAAAATCTCTCTCATTTAATGGGTAGAAAAGACATATTTATATTCTTAAGAATATGAAACATACACTAGAAAAACTACTTGGTTGAGATAGCAAAGATAAGTAATTCTTTGTATTTTCTAGTAGAAACAACAAAGACATCATTCTTATTCCCATCGAGATTACTTAATATATCTGAAATATAAATCACAATTCTAAATGAAATTTGCAACCTAATTTATTGGTCTTAATAGTTTAGAAGTAATAACAATAGCAATAAAGATCAATTACGTTGAATTAAGTAAAAAAGGCATAATCCAAGGAGTTGCTAATACAAAGTTTAGAAACACTCCTTAGTATTGATATTTTAAAAGAAGAATGTTCTATCTTCCTTTACAAAGCTTTGCCAAAATCCTTTTATTTCAAACACTGATTATGAGAGCCTAACCTGTATTTATAGGTTAGAATGGATGGTTATGGTGCAAAACCACCTATTTTGCCTTTTTACAGAGTTGTAAAAACACCAACAAGAAATTACCACTTGAAATGATGAAAAAATGCTTTGAGCATTTAAAATCACTTGAGAAAAATATTTGGATTTTTTACATTGCTTGCAAAAGCACATTATCAATTTGCACAACTTGAAAAAGTAAGTTGGCAAAATTACAAAGTCAATTTAAAAAATGACAACATGCATTTGCAAGATGAAATACAATACAATAATACAAGTTAAGTGTAAAAGAAATATGAGAATAAAATATTGAACATCGAGAAAAATTCTTCAATAATCTTGTTGTTTCATTGACAACTCTTTCCCTTTTAGAAAATCATCAAATCTTTGGAGAAACTCCCTTATCAAATCTTCATCTGGTCCATTTATATACCTGTAAATAATGTCCATCGAGCAGTCTAATTCTCTCATTTCCTGAAGCTTGCTTTAGAGATTATTTATCTTCATGTTGAGATTATCATCAACCACTTGGTATTTGGATAACTAGTGAAGTTTCTCATGACCAAATGCAGATATGGGATTGACAATTGCCTAAATTTGATCTCTAATTACTCTAATCATAGTTTTAATTAAAATCAGATTCCCATCTTGATCTTTGTCATTGATAAAAAGACACTTCAACCTTTTAACCTCAGTGTCAATCTCCATCATCACTTCAATTTTGAGTTAATTTGCACTATTGAATTTCTGAAGGCATTCTTGAAGCAATTAGATCCTGAATTTTTTAGCCCAGAGGAAGTGAATTTGATAGACAACTTCTTCCTTATTGATGACTCCTTTTTCAATAAGGTCAATAGAAGGAAATTTTGAGAATTCGATTAACTTGGGAATGAAATCTTCTTAGTTTTGTTTTTCTTCTACATACCCACTTTCTTTTGTTTTTAGTTGTTCACATTATGACCGAATATCAAAGACCATTGTTACCACAATGAAAATTGCTGATGTTCCTTGATCTATAATATTTTCAATCTAATCTTTCATCGCATTACTCATTTGGCCCACCTCTCTTAATTTCTCCAACGTCTCATCATGAAGAATTGATGAAGCAATTGTTGGTTAAATTAATCCAATCACTTTCTGTATCACTAAATTCAACTATTGTACTTTTTTTATTTAACTCATCTTTCATTGCTTTGTCCTTATCCATTTTCTCAAAAATGGTACCAATCACCAACTATATGTCTCCATTCATTCCTTCTCTGTTAGACTTTCCCAAATGAACCTTAGATACATGATAGTCTTCAATTCTGATTTTTTATTTATCTTTTTCAACTGCAAGGATTGCCACTTCTACATAAATCTCTCATTATTCATCTATTACCATTCATGAAACTATTCTCACTTTCTTTGACCTTTTCGAAAAAGGGATTGTCAAAGTTCTAAATTCTATTTCCTTAGGTTTAAAAACATTTCTTGTTTTCTTCACCACCATGGACAACCAATTAAAGTTGTGATTGAAAAAGGAGGTGGGATAGAAGTCAAGATTAGTTAGACAAACATAGCTAGAGTGAATAAAGGTGTTTTCTTAGTTGTGTGACCTCAAAAAGATGTTTCTACTTGTTCTTATTTTCTAATTATATCAATTGGAGTTATCAGAGAAGAGACAATAGGCAATTCAAGATTTGAGGGAGAAGATGAAAAAACATGAGTGAACTCTTGCAATGGGAAAGTAGACGACATAGGAAACAACATATCATTTAAATCAAGAAATTATTGGGTCGTATTATCTACAAGTTCTTGAGAATGCAAAAACCTATCAACATGATTTTTTTGAAGAATTGAAAGACTAGGAGAAGAACAAATATTTTCACCTAACCTCTTTATTTTAATCTTGAGAATCTTTCATGGTAAAACATCTTATTGAATAGATTCTAGTTCTTGTATTTATTTTATCATTATGGGTTCTCCACTTAGACTTACTTCATCTACTTTATTTGATCCATCATGCTATTTGTAGAAGCTACCAAATTCATCCTTCTTAGGGGGTGTAGGGAAATCAACATTTCTAACATCCACTCCTTTGCTCTTCAACCACTTGAGAATTCTATCGAGTACTACTCTTGTTCTACTTTTGAGAGAAGTAGATTCCCTCTTATCCCAATGAACTACACGTATTGGCTTCAACATGATATCTTATTTTTCAAATATAGAATCCAATGTGACCTCATCATCCACCAACTACTTTGGATTATACCAAATTTGACTATTTACTTCATGGTAAATCGTGAATAGTCTCTAATCCTTCCTACTTTCTCACCATCACAATCCATCTAATAATCCTCAAAATGTGAGAGATTTTGGTATGTAGGTCCAAGATTGTGCTCAATCGAGCCCCTAATGTCAAATGTAAATTTGATCTCAAAAGTCTTGAGATTATTATGAGACATATATTGTTCAACTGACTTAGCTTTTATGAGTGATTGACAAGTATACCTACCGATTAAGTTTATAAATTTGACTCCTATTTTATGTCAACCTATTAAAAAATTGTGTGTTTCAACAAGTTGTCTCACCATTTCCATCAATGCCCACTTATCACTGACATATCACGGGAGCATATAAGGAGAAACCTTGTAGCCACTAATTCTCAAATAACTAAAATTTGGGAATTATATGAACTAAGTTCCCCATTTGGCTATCTATATGGTGGCTACTGCTAATATCCTTATGTTCAAAAGCTCCTTTTCAAATAGATGAAATGAATAAAATAGTCATTCACCCTTTCGAAATTATGGGTGTTTTCCTTCAATACTAGTTGGAGATAGAAATCATATACCATTATCTTCATGAAATCACTTAATTTATGCAATCTATCAAAATATATTTAGCTCGTCACAACATAAATGAGATACGAATTCATATAAAACCTTGACATGACTTTCACTTCTATTAGCTATTTATGAATTATATCATTGATCAACTGTCCCCAATTGATAATTTCTTATTTCTGAGAATGTTCAAAATAGATTTGAACATCCATGTCTAAAAATTCTTCTTTGTTTGGCTTCCCACTACTCTATGCAATAGTGTTATCATGTCATTTATTTCATTCTTGAAATTAGACCTCACAATATTTTTTAAGAGTCATGGGGAAGAATGTTTTGGATTAGTCAACCATTCATTGTTGACTTACTTATCACATGCAATACTATTATCATCTCAAAAACTTCGAGAGGACTCAAGATTCAAATGTACAAATGATTCACAATTTGCAAGGTGAAAAACATTATCTATGTGTTTAGGAATGAAACTCGCCACCAATCTACCTTATGAATATCTCACTTCTCTCATCTCTAAGTTATAGTTATTTTCCATGACTATGACTAACTCAAGAGACTGTACTAAAATTGAGAACTCTGTTGCTTGCACCAATCCATTATCAAAATGCTTTGACCAAAATTAGTTTTGTGTGCTACATTCATCATCGTCCAAAACTGTCTAAGTCAATATGACTTAGATCAATATCTGTGATATTTTCTACATTAGACTCCAATGGTGAGAGAGGGGTCACACCCTAAAATTGATATTTCATGGTTTCTTTGTCTTTACTTAGAATTACCTTTTTTAGAGTAGACGATGAAGACATTAAGTTTTACAAGGAAACTAATAATTGGGAGATGTTTGCACAATAACTCCTTATTTACAAAAATTGACAAAACTAAATAACTTAAATCTAAAATAAGTTATTTAAATATATGAGGCAATACTCACAAGTTTATCCATGTAAATTGCTCTAGTATTTTTTAATGTCATCTGATGAATTCCAATTTCTCACTCAAATACCATTCTCAGTTTTGACTTCACCATTGATCAATCGCTCCACAGCTATAAGATAGACTTTTTTGGCAAATACAAAGAAATCAAAACAAGAATTTATAAATTTTCATTTTTTGATTTTAAAATCCTACTTCCCTACTTTTCGTTTTTTAACCCCAGGCTAAAATAAGAATTTAGTTGCGAGTTACTTTGTAATATTTGAGATTTTTAAGTCACGTGAAATGTACGGTCCTTTATGCAAGCAAAAAAATTTAATTTTTTTTATCACAATTTGCCAATTCCTTTTTTATAATCTTTCCTTGGATATTGTTGTAAGATGCTTTAGACAACAAAGAAGAATTGAAAATTTGTAAATCAAAATATCTTTCTACTTAATTTCATTTTGTTTCCTCTCTCCAAGTTCATACGATGCTTTGATGCAAATCAAAGAAAGTCATTTATCAAAAATTGATCCTTTTTCAAAAATTTGTTTCCTTGTGCAGTGATTGTATGATATGCAATCTCAGCCAAAACTGAAAAAAATTATTCTTTGTGTCTTATTGCCATATTTATGCTCATATATGTGAGTCATACAGCCTGGTGCAGGTATAAAATAATTGAAAACAAACTTTATAAAAAATGTCTCTTTCCTTTGGGTGTTCGATCACTATACAGTTCTTTGTGTGCTTCAAAAATAGTCAAAAATATATTTTGTTGCCAGAATTTGCCTTTGTATACACCGTATAATTGATGTATGGAGAAGAAATAATAAA
The DNA here is from genome assembly GCA_037957365.1 of Torreya grandis. NCBI lineage: Eukaryota > Viridiplantae > Streptophyta > Pinopsida > Cupressales > Taxaceae > Torreya > Torreya grandis. Next base: position 1,414,220 of record JARHVA010000872.1, read on the forward strand.
CAAAGTAAAAATTTGACAAAACCTGCACTTTTCACCTTTTTACATGGGTCATATAGCTGGCCATACGATTGGTTTTGGGCAAATAAAAACCAAAATTTGTTTTTTATTTTTTATTATTATTTCAATTCCCCTTTTTTGAAATATACAACATTTCATTTTGTAAGTATAATTAAAAAAATGCAGATTTGAATTTCTCTTTGTTTATTTTTACCTTCTAATTCTCTTCTTGGGGTGCCATACCTGGTCTGAACAAATAAAAACTATTCCAATTATCTTTTTTATTGTATCTTCACCTTCCTTGTTAAAACATTGTATGGTTCATTTAGCATAATGAGAACAATAATTCCAATTTGCAAACTTCTCTTGCGATTTTCTTTCACTTTCCCTCTATGGTTGTATAGTTGTACAGCTTCATTACCATGGTAGCTAAAACATAATAAAATTATTATTTTCTTCGTAACTCTTATTTGAAAAATATTTCCATAGCTTGAGAATCCAAGTTGAACAAGTCTTCTTAGGAGGGAAGAAACTTTTGATTTAATATGACCTGAGAAAATAACATAATTTGCACAATCACGACAAGAAGTAAAAGTGGTTGTAGGCAAGTTGAAGGAGTGTTAAATTTGCAACAATAATTTGCACATAATGAACAATGCAATTGCAATGTGGAGGTTTGAATGTACATGATTTGGAGAAATGCAATTTTGATTTGCATGATTTAGGGAAGCACCACTTTAATTTACATAGTTCGGCGAAATAAAATTTGAAATTGCATGGGAAGGAGAAATGGAAAATGAATTTTCAAATTACACAAAAATGCAAAATGAGTTTTCAAATTGCACAAAATGGAAATTTGATTTTACAAATTACACAAGACCAAAACACAAATTTGTAAATTACATGGAATGCAAAATAAAAAATGCAAATTGCACTAAGCAGAAAAATGAACTGGAAAATTATACAAAGCAAAAAAATCAATTTAAAAATTATACAACTTGGAAAAATGTTGGGGCATTTAACATAACTTAGGGAAACCAAAAAACATTTTCGTGGATTATAGAATGGGGTTTCATAATGACATAATCATGTAATTATAGATATGTCTCATAGTGTGGTTGAGGATGCACAACTATCTTGTTCATTTTGGGAAAAAATATGTCACAGAACAGTCTACCTATTGAATAAGTCACCCACCAAAGATATTGATGGTGTAGATGAAATTTTGAGCAAAATGGATTAGATTGTGCAATTATATCAAAATACCCAAAATACCCATCATATTTAATATGAGAGATTATGGAAGCAAATAAGAAACAATAAGATGAATCTTACAAATTCTTTTCTTCTCCTATCCTCCCTCCAATATCTTCAAACAGATTGTTGATTGTATATTTCCATGGACTCAGATTTGTAGTATTATGATAGCTTGATCGATGATTTTGATTATGGCATGGACTAATTGATCATAGATTTGGCATGGAGATTTCATGGACTTAATAGATCATGGAGATTCTAGTTAGCTTGGGCATGGAGGAGTGGCTTGTATAAATAATCAAAGGAGGGAATATTTATGGCACATATTCAAAGTTGAGCCACGAAGATCAAGGGTGGAAGAATTTCCAAGGAATTAAAAATTCTTTAGAAGCCTCTAGAATAGAGGGTTATAGAGAGGAGGGGTTAAATTATAGAGGATTCTAGAATCCTCTTAGGGACTAATTAGGATTAGTGAGGGATTAGGTGGGTGATTAGGGAATAGGGGTGTAGGAGAGCCTAGAAGTAGGCTAGGGTAGGTGGGTAGGTGAGTCATGGGAATTTTAAATTCCCAAATAATGGATAACTAGGATTAGGAGGGGATGAATCATGATTTAGAAGGATTACGTGATTGGTGGGGTAGAAATAAGGTTGGTGAATGGAGAATAATGAAGGGGTGTATTAGACAAATGACTAGAAAGGGTGATATTAAGACGTAATCAAAGGAGATAAATGAGATTAGATGAGATTAGTGTCGACTAATAGGAATATTAGTGATGATAAATGAAACAAAAGAATTTAGGTGTATATATTTTTCCCCTCTTTGAAAGGGCATTACGAGTGGAAAAAGTGGAAGGAGTAATGGTCTTTCAAATAAAAACCATGTAATAGATGAATGTTAGTAGATGAGGAGATATGATAATATGATATGATGCCCTCTTAAGGGGAAATGTGAAGAAGAATGAGATATATGGTCACGTGAAAGAAGAAACAGGGGGTGGGATGAGATGAATAGACAAAGGGATGTGATGCTAAATGTTGAGATAGATGATGAAGAAGATGAATTTGAATTGAGTAGTGAGCTACAGTTGGATGATGCTCCTTGAAAAGACATATGCATAGGGAGTGGAAATGACTGTGTCATGGTTATCGACACATCCCAAGAGGAATCAACTGTAACATGATGATGATAGGATAAAAATCCAAAAGATTTCAATATATCCCAAGCAAGGATACATGCAAAGGAGAGTTGTAGGACAATATAAGACTTGATTTGATAAGATTAATGATAAGTGTAGCTTAAGGCTGAAGTGGAGCAATATGATGAAGGTGATGGTAGAAAATAAATGACATGATCAAGTGACCAAAATACAAAGGAAAAGAATTGGATGTCATTGCATCGAATCAATGAGCCATAATATGATTAATAGTAATGATGCCCCTAGAAAGGACACATGCAAGGGAGCGATAAATGATAAATTGACCAATCAATGATGATGGATGACTGATGGAAGAAAAGATGTGTGTTGTGATTTATCAGGCCCAATTGACAAGTATAGGCAATTGATAAAAAAGATTAGGGAGATGATTACAGGGATGGTGATTGATCAAATGATTAATATTATAACTCAAAGATCTAACTAATGCAAGATATGGGGATAATTAGGGACATGAGAGATGTGATAATGGATGATGAGGAAATAAGTGAGAGTGGTCAAGATATCCTTAGGCCCTAAAAAGTGACCAAGTGCTATGTACATAGTTTGAAAATACCTCAGGCTGGTGTAGTTCTGACTCAGGGATAAACGACAATTGATGGAGTAGAAGATGATGATGATGAAAATGATTATTGTAGCTTTGGTGACCTCATAACATCCCCATTCATTACCCAATAGACAAAAAGAGACACAATACAATATAAACTCAAAAGATAAAGACAATCAAATATTGACATGATAAAAGACATGCAAAAAAGCCAAATAGAACATACAAATAACACACACAAGTATCTACATGTAATGTCATAATGTCTTCTTTAATGATGGGATGAGTGATTAGGTGATGGGCTAGACTAGGATGATCATGATGTGCTTGTGGAGTTAGATTAGAAATGGATTTGGAATAGACTAATGATGATGATTAGGATTAGGACTTAGGTAAGGATATGAATGTGGATATGGATTTTGAACTAGATGAGGGACTTGGATGAGGAATTGGATATGTAGATTTGGATTAAGATTAGGCTAAGGATTTGGAGATTTAGATGAGATACATAAGACTGATCAGGTGAAAGTGAGACTAGGTCAATGCTAGTTTGATATAGCCTAGAATTAATCATGGTTTAGAATAGGAGGATGGATGACGTGATTGTGAAAGATGAAAGGCATGAAGGTGGATGTGACTAGGGGAAAAGGCATAAGACAAAACACCATGGATGATTTTTGGCTTTTTCAAATTTTATGATTTTTAGGGTTTTTTAGGATATGTATGTACATTATACAAATGGAATTACTAGCAAATGGAATGTAGATCCTAGCAACCAAGATAATGAAAAATGGAATAATGGATGGAATGTCAAAAGGATGAGGATAATGTAGAAAAGGGGATGAGGACCAAGGAAGAATGGACTAGGGATCACCAATGACCACATCATGAATGAACCAGATGTTTAGTTCCCTGAGTGTCCATTGGAGGATATGCCAAGATGATTCCAGTACATTTCTCAAGACATCTTCCACTTCTTTACGAAGGTCAATATAGAAAGGAATGAGAGAGGGGATGCATGATATGATGGTATATTTTGGGTAGGATCAAGGGATAAGATAGATAAGGATGACATGGATGGGTGATATAATTAAGGTTGATAAGGGATGTGACAAGTAGAATGGACTGTGCCCCCAAGTGTTGAAGTAAAATACAGATAATAGATTATTTTACCATGATGTCAGGTACCAATTTTCATCATGGTACTTGCCTAAGCTAACAAAAGACTAATTTTCACCATTAGACGAATGATTTTTTAATTTTATTTTATTTTTATCTTTATGATTTTTAATTTTTTGATGGCATCTTAATTTGTTGGATATGGGTATGAGATGCAAGAATGTTGACACTTGTTTGATATTCCACCAACACCTATTCTGGAGAGATGTGATGCTAGGATCATGTTGTGACCACTATATGTATTAAGTCCTTATGACATTCATTGATTATTTATTGTAACCCTGCCAGATATCTAGACTAGGTGTCTTTGTCACCCTTATGAGAGATAATATTAACCAAGAAGGTGATGTGAGATATGGATTGGACTAGATTAGGATGTTGCATTGAACTTGAATGGATGAGAGGATTGTGATGGGGAGGTGGGATGGGTAATTAGGAAGTGGGACTACATTTGCATACATTGTTGGAGATGTTGGACATTCTATATTTGATTGGTGCCATATAACAAAAGACTTTAAGAGATCTAAGACACTTTGACTTTATGGTTCATCTTTAATTTGATTATTTGAAGGATTATCATCCATACTGATAGTGACTTTGACATTATTATGATTTTTGGACTTGATTATATCTTGACTACCCCTTGGTGCCTGACTTTGGGATTCACCAAAGGAATTTGACTTTAGACTTGATAGATGATGATTAGTTTAACTTTGACAATCCCCTAGTGCCTAGTTTTGGGCTTCATTAGGTAATGACACTTTTTGATTAGGCTAATGATTTTAAGTTTCTTGATATTGACTTAATGGATCAAAGGTGATTTGATCATTATGATTGATATTTTGAATATGGTCTTAGAGGTTTGTATTTGTGGTGCATGCCATATTACTTAGGGAAGAGTCCAATGATGTGTGTTCATGTTCATCCCTATGGAGGGAGGTGATTAAATGATTATTGATAGGAAGAAAATGGGTCTATGATGGATAGAGGTGGGGGAAATGGTATGATGAGGTCAATGAGGGGTGATAGGGTAGCATGGTCTTCATAGGGGTTCCTAGGAGACCTAATTTTAACATAAGATAAAATCTCCTCAAGATCAACAAAAGGATCACTGTGACTAACTATAGTATATGCATCCAAACTAGGATTAGATTAACTCTAACTATTTTTGACAAATAAATCTTGTAATAACTCTATTATGACTTCATCATCTTGATTGAGATCAAAATATATGCCTGGTGATTTATTGGAGGTATCTGGATTAAAGGTATCCTAAAAAATATAGGCATAGTCATCATCTACTACAATGTCGATGAGGGATGATGTTTTAGATGAAGATTCTAATTTAGATACTAGTGTTGAACATGATCTAGATGTAGATAACACTTGTATGGACTTTGATGCTGACTCTAATATATGTGATGTAATGATGCTAGTAGAAAATGTATTGTCTGCAAGTGACCTCTCAACATAAGGTCTTTGATATGATGGAAGAATAATGGATTCGACAAAGATAGGCCCATGGAAGGACTCATGAGGACTAGGTTAATAGCGAATAAACTCATTTTCAATTGAGGATTTTTCATAAATGGGGGGACCATGGAAGATGAATGTGGTGTTTTGACCTTGGATCAGAAAGGGAAGGGCTTGATCATGTTTGGGAATGAGACCTTGGCATTCCTCTTCTTGTTCACCTATGGATGTACACTCATCTAATTCATTCTCAAGTTCTATGTCACCATGGTCGATGAGGTCTTGGACATAGTTTTTGAAATTATGACATCAATTAATGGTATGCCCTTAGGTTTGATGATATATACAATAGTGATTGGTGTTATACCGAGAGGAGTTAGACTTAGATAAATATAGAGGTTGTGTTTGAAGGTGGACCAACATGCCTATGGACCTCAATTTCTAAAACAGGGCTTCCATAGAGATGGGGAAAGGGGCATACAACTTGTCCATGACTTTAGATGCATAAGTATTAAACCTAGTTGTGGAATAATGTGATGGTGGAGTGTGGGATTGTTTAAGAGGTGAACGAGAATGAGACGAGGTTGACAAGCTAAGCTCCCCTTTTCTAGTAGGGTAAGGGCTTATACTATGATAAATAAATGGAGAATTTAACTTTGGATAGGTAAAAATTAGGGGTAAGGTGAGTTGTATGGGGTCAAGACCTTTGGGAAGTTGGGAATCCATTTGAAGAAGCCATAAGAGGATTGCCTTCTTGTTTTCTACAATATACTTATTAAACAAGAAATTTTTTGGACTAGAAAGGTCATGATTAGGACTAGGACTAGTGGATGGTGGAATGGAATGGGATGGGGATGAGGTTTTATGAGGGACTTGATTGGGAGGTGACCTTAGGTTTAGGGGCTCAAAATCATCGAGAAGGTGGTTACCTAGGTCTAATATCCATAATAGGCACTCATCCTTGTTGGCGAAGATATATTCATTAAATAAGGTGACTTTATCACTTCTATAATGAGGACTATGATTACAATGAATAGATGATGGGGTTGATCATGATAGGCTAGTATGTGGGTTAGGTGAAGATAGGGATGGGGACATTGGTTTAGGCTTCATGGGATCAAGTTTGGAAGGTAATGAACACCCATTTTTAGGGATCGTAAAAGGAACTCATCTTGTTAGCAAATAGGTATTGGTCCACAAGAACTGGGTCTAAATCCATGCGGGTAGATGATGGATGAGGGGTGGAAAAAAAAGGGGGTTGGTGTGAAGGTAGATTGAGGATGGGATAAAAATATTGGCTCTTGAACCAAGTAAGTCTGAATGATTAAGTTATTATGATGGGTGATGGTGAAGACGAGATTGACTAAATAGATTAATATATAAGACTAGGATAAGATTTCAAACATATAGTATTATAGGTGCTAATAAGTTATCGATAATGCCTAATTTTCAAGCTAGAAAAAGGATTGGGATTCGACTAGTGCCTAGATTCTAACTAGCAAGATGATGATTGGATGAGTGCTAGTTATGAATAGGCAAGATGACTAGATTAGAGACGAATGGATTGATGACGACTGGATTGATGATGAATGGATGCTAGATTGAAATTGACAAAGTGATAGGTTGTTGACATGGTATCAACTAAGTATGAAATCTGATCCAAACAATAAGTGATAGAATAAAATATGGTAGATCAAAGTGATTGGATGACAAAGGGCTAGCTCAAGCCGTATATCAATTTGCTTAAGGTGGGATGGATATAAGATTATGTGATTAAAGGATCAAGGATGATGTGATTTAAGATTGGGATAAGTATATGATGATTGGAGGTAAGATTAATGATGTAGATATGGTTTGGATAAGTGTATAACCTAAAAGACCAATAAAGTAAGATGGGATTTGTCTAGATGGGGTAAGACTAGATGAGGTATAAGGGGTTTAAGAAGATGAGGATTTTTAGATAAGATGGGAGGACTCCATGACAAAATTAGATTAGGATATGCCTAAGATGAGATGATAGGATGTACAAGATAGACAAGATTATATAAGATTAAGGATGTACGAGAGTAGATAAAGGGATATACAAGATATGATGATAGGTGAATATTATATAAGGAGACTAAGAATGTACAAGACAATAAGGATATACAAAATTATGTTATAGGAGACCTAAAGAGTCATGTATAGGTTTGGCATGAAAGGTCGACTCAGCTCACAAACAACATTAATCTAACATGACACACACCAAATCAAGCAAACCACAAACCTAGGACTAGAAAATTGATTATGGGTGTGTAACGTGATGATTATACCATCTAGCAGTTTCACTGTTATGTACCTAGGGATATGATATATGGGTTGATGGAGATGCCGACATGTGGCACACATACCCTTAGTTAGTTATATGGGTACAATATAGTAGGATAATAAAGTAACTTGTGGAAGTAATACATTGGGTAATGGTCGGCCTACATTGGATTAGGAGGTTACCCATCAATGGGTTAGATAGATGTATATATATAGGAAATGATTATCATGGTAAGGATAGGAAGTAAGCATTGAGTATTCTATTGTATGAGGATATTGGAGGTTGTCCCCTCGAAGAGACATTGTGGAATTATTCCTTCCTAAAGGAGTATTATATGGTGTTTCCCTACCTTAAGGGTATTTCTACATATATTGAATATCAAGAACATACCAAGTGGTATCAGAGCTTCGATTTGGGCAATTTGTGTGGAGCAAAATCCTAATTTCACTATATCTTCTGAAATATAGGGAATTTTTATTTGAAATTTTTACTGGAGATGTAAGAAAATATAAGAGAAGCGTAGTAAAAATTTTATAATTTTTTGAGTTGTTTTGAGGGAGTTATTTCTATTTTAGGGGTTATAATAATTTCGCTATATCTTCCGAAATATAGGGAATTTTTATTTGAAATTTTTACTGGAGATGTAAGCAGATTTAGTAGAAGTTCACTCAAAATTTTAGAATTTTTGGAGCTGTTTTGAGTGATTTTTTGCGATTTTATGGATCAATTTTGACATTTTAGGGTTTCATGAACCTTAATTCTTTTTGTGGATCATGGAGTTGCAAATATTTTCAGGGGAAGATGATATTGATGTTAGAGAATGGTGGCTCCATTTGGATAATCATTTTATAAAAACTTTTAGGCAAAGACAATTAACTCCTTTTTTGTCTGGGCCTGCACTAGATTGGTTTGATCAATTGAGTTGTACAGAAAGGTTTTCTTCATGGCAAGAATTAGAACATATATTTTTAGATTGATGGGATATAAAACAAGAAGTAGAAAAAGAAGAATCAATAGAAGAATAAGTAGAAAAATAAGAAGAAATAGAAGAATCATCAGAAGAACAAGAAGAAGAAGTAGAAGTAGAAGAAGCAATAGAAGAAGAAGCAGATGAAGAAGAAGAAGAAGAAGAAGAAGAAGAAGAAGAAGAAGAAGAAGAAGAAGAAGAAGAAGAAGGGTTCAAATAATTTGGCTCTAAAGAAATCCAAGTCAATTTTTCAATTTCATGGATGCATTTAAAAGAAGAAGGTGGTTGTGTCCGTAAACCCTACTAGCAAGTATAACTTCATTAACATGAATTTGGCCAAGCATCTACATGTTCAAGCAAAGAATATCAAAGAGGTTTAAGTAGATGGTAATAATATTTCAATTTTTGAAGATCTGAAGCTCATTATGGAAAAATATGTTTTGCATTCAGATTTTTATGCTTTGGATATGGATGATATGGATATAGTTCTTGGATATCCATGAAAACTTAACTTGGATTTCTTTGGAGCCAAATTATTTGAACCCTTCTTCTTCTTCTTCTTCTTCTTCATCTGCTTCTTCTTCTATTGCTTCTTCTACTTCTTCTTCTTCTAATTCTTCTGATGATTCTTCTATTTCTTCTTCTTTTTTTTCTACTTCTTCTTCTATTGCTTCTTCTTTTTCTACTTCTTGTTTTATATCCCATCGATCTAAAAATATCTGTTCTAATTCTTGCCATGAAGAAAACCTTTCTGTATAACTCCACTGATCAAACCAATCTAGTGCAGGCCCATACAAAAAAGGAGTTGATTGTCTTTGCCTAAAAGTTTTTATAAAATGATTATCCAAATGGAGCCACCATTATCTAACATAAATATCATCTTCCTTTGAAAATATTTGCAACTCCATGATCCACAAAAAAAATTAAGGTTCATGAAACCCTAAAATGTCAAAATTGATCCATAAAATCACAAAAAATCACTCAAAATAGCTCCAAAAATTTTGAAATTTTTATTGATCTTCTATTAAATCTACTTACATCTCTAGTAAAAATTTCAAATAAAAATTCCCTATATTTTGGAAGATATAGTGAAATTATTATAAACCCTAAAATAGAAATAACTCCCTCAAAACAAATCAAAAAATTATAAATTTTTTACTATGCTTCTCTTATATTTTCTTACATCTCCAGTAAAAATTTTGAATAAAAATTCCCTATATTTCAAAAGATATAGTGAAATTAGGGTTTTGATCCACACAAATTGCCCAAATCGAAGCTCTGATACCACTTGGTATGTTCTTGATATTCAATATATGCAGAAATACCCTTAAGGTAGGGAAACACCATACAATACTCCTTTAGGAAGGAATACCTACACAATGTCTCTTCGAGGAGACAACCTCCAATATCCTCATACAATAGAATACTCAATGCTTACTTCCTATCCTTACCATGATAATCATCTCCTATATATATACATCTATCTAATCCATGGATGGGTAACCTCCTAATCCAATGTAGGCTGACCATTACCCAATGTATTACTTCCACAAGTTATTCTATTATCCTACTATATTGTACCCATATAACTAACTAAGGGTATATGTGCCACATGTCGGCATCTCCATCAACCCATATATCATATCCCTAGGTACATAACATTCACAAGTGAGGCTATAGGTTGATAAAACATTATGGAATATCTTGAACCCTCTCAAAGATGTTGACACATGATGGTCACTTAGGAGTTAATCCTAACTCTGGCAGTAAGTCATCTATTATGGCCGTAAGGTCTTAAGCTAGGCTGAATGAGCTCTTTGGGGGCATCCTTGATATATGTTAGGTACAATAGGGTCCAAGTCTATGTAGGGTGTTGTCTAATGCCTGGGTCACATAATGAACTCTTCCCCTTCACAGATGACCTATATGGGGTCAATAACTTAGCTTAATGATAACTGTCCCTAATATTTATACTCTTCCTAAACATGAAGTGTAGATTAGTGCATGGAGGTGAAATCCACTATCACTATCCCATTAAGACTATGACAAGTGTGTGGGTGTCAATTCTACATCACGTTGCTCCTAGAAATGAAAAATATGATGGTTTATTAGTTGTTTTTGATCCTCTAGAAATCACCATAAAGATGCGAGGAGGAGAGCATACACCATCGTAACCCTCAGGTGATAAACAAGCAAACCAAAAAGAGATTAATTAATCGATTAATTAGATATGAGATATATACAAGATAAAATACATACAATGATACACAAGATATATACAAAAGAATTAATAGGATTGAAGCAAAGTGATTAAAATGATTAAAAGTTTTAGACAAACAAAATGATTTTCAAGATGCCAAATTATCTTTGACAGGTGACCTGTATGAAAATGATTAGTAGTTTGATTGTCACTCATGAAAGGACAACCTGCAAAAGTATCATCAACACCTATACAGTGAAAGGACAACCTGCAAAAGTATCATCAACACCTGTACACAAATTTTTAATAAATGAAATGAGATTATTAATTGATGATATAATTCATTAAAATTAGGTTAGTGCCATGGATTTTTTAGCTCCATACCACTTTTTATATCAAAACCATATTTTTTAGACAAAACACCATGTTTTCTAGAGAAAAAATGATTTTTTTAATAAATTTTTAAGAGAAAAACATATAGAACAATAATATTAAAACTATCATAACTTATTTAACACTTAACTAAATCAAAATCATAAAATGTTATGGAAAGATGATAGTGAGCTGCTCATAACTTAGAAATTGTTTTATGAAATTATTTATGAGTAAAGAATAGTTTGTAAAAACACAACACATTTTTATAAAAAAGAAATGTAATTTTGAAGAAAAGAATTGAGCCTAAATTTGCCTTCAATTTGACCTGTGAGCTTAATACACACACTTCAAACACATAAGGTCAACTCAAAATGAGGGATCCCATCGTGGGTGCCAAAATGTAGATGAAATTTTGAGTAAAATGGATTAGATTGTGTAACTATATCAAAATACCCAAAATATCCATCACACTTAATAAGAGAGATTATAGAAGCAAATAAAAAACAAGTTGAATCTTACCAATTCCTTGATTCTCTTATCCTCCTTCCAAGATATTCAAATGGATTGTTGATTGTCTATTGCCATGGACTTAGATTTGCATCATTATGATAGTTTGATCAATGATTTTGATTATGGTATGGACTAATTGATCGTGTATTTGGAAAAGAGATTTCACAGACTTAATATATCATGGAGATTCTAGTTAGCTTGGCCATGGAGGAGTGACTTGTATAAATAATCCAAGGAGGGAAGATCTATGGCTCACATTCAAAGTTGACCATGAAGATCAAGGGTGGAAGAATTTCCAAGGAATTAAAAATTCTTTGGAAGCCTCTAGAATAGAGGCTTCTAGAGAGGAGGGGTCAAGTTAGAGAGGATTCTAGAATGAGAGGATTCTAGAATCCTCTTAGGGACTAATTAAGATTAGTGAGGGATTAGGATAGGTATTGGGTGGTTGATTAGGGACTAGAAGTGTAGGGTAGACTAGGAGTAGGCTAGGGTAGGTGCGTAGGTGAGTCATGGGAATTTTAAATTCCCAAATAATGGATAAGTAGGATTAGGATGGGATAAGACATGATTTAAGAGGATTAATTGATTGGTGGGGTAGAAATAAGGTTAGTGAATGAAGAATAATGAAGGGGGATATTAGATAAATGACTAAAAAGTGTGATAATAGGATGGAATTAAAAGAGATAAATGAGATTAGTGTCTACTAATAGGAATATTAGTGATGATAAATGAAGCAAGAGAATTTATGTGTATATTGATGGTATCATACCACATGAAGCTTGAACTGGAGAACAAACTAAAAGTTTTACATCTTTGAGTTTTTGTTTCCAAGGCATACATGCATGTCCCAAAAAAGAAAATAAAGAAATTGGATAAGAAAACCAAGGAATGCATTTTTTTGGGATACTATTAATAATTCAAAGGCATATTGGTTCCTTGACACATAAACTAAGAATGTTTTCATCAATGGGGAAGTTGTTTTTGATGAGAAGAGTGTGAGTAGTCCACCTTCCACACAAGAGCATGATATAAGCATCATAATTGTAACTTTTTGGATGGTGATAGTGGTAACATTGATGATGGTCAACCAAGATCTCTGGTCCTACCACCCACTACTCAATGAATGCCTAAGTGGTATACAAGTACAATACAAGATGTAAAATTAGATAGAGTGCCTGACACATCTAGTTCAAGATCGAGGACTTGCAACATGACTCATGAAGAAGTAAACATGAATATCATGAGCATAGTTGTAGAAATAATTGATCCCTTTACAATAAGAGAATCCCAATAGTCAAAACCTTAGAAATATGCCATGGATGCAAAATATCAATCATTGATGAAGAATAACACTTGGAAACTTATTGATTTTCTGCCAGGGAAGAAGACCATTAGATGCAGATGGATATTTAAGACCAAGTAAAAGGAAAATAAAAGCATATATAAGTACAAGGTGAGACTTATAACAAAGGGGTACGCTCAGAAAGAAGGCATTGACTATAAATACTTTTACTCCCATAACCAAGATTAAAACAATCACAATGATATTTGATATGGTTGCACAGTTCGGATAGAACATTTATCAAATGAACATCAAAAGTGCTTTCTTGAATGGAGATATAAAATAATAAGTATACATGACCCAATCAAAAGGATATGTCAAATAGGGTCACGAACAAAAAGCATGTAGACTTATCAAGTCTGTGTATGGTCTCAGAGAGGCTCCTAGAGTCTGGTATATAAAAATAGATGAGCATCTTGTACAACATAGATTCCAAAGGAGTCCATATGATCCTAATATCTACTTCAAACAACAAGGGGGATATTGTTATAATAATTTTTGATGTCAATAATCTAGTCATCGCTAGTTGTTCAGTGAATGTGATCGATGCCATAAAGAGTGATCTCTTGAGTGTTTGTTTGACATGACATATCTTAGGCTATTGCATTACTATGTTGGATTGGGAGTTTGGAAAAAAGGGCACAATATCTTTGTGTCACATAATAAATATACCAAGACATTTATTGAGAAGTTTTAGATGATGGATTGTAAATCAATGGCCCCACCTATGGAGATAAGACTTCAACTATCTTGTGCACATCTATCACTACTAGTATATGCCACTATCTATTGACAGTTGATTGGAAGTCTCATTTATCTCACTTACAATAGGCCAAATATTAGCTATGTTATTAATTATCTTTCACTCTTCATGTAGGTACCCAGAGTAATCCAAGTTAGAAAGAAACTAAGTAGAAATTAAGATATATTCAAGGAAAAATGGAATATGGTCTAGAATACAAGAAGGACAAATTCCTCTTGATGGGATACACGAACGTAGATCACATAGGTTCTATTAATGATTAAAAATCCAATTTTTTATTTATGTTCTTTTTGTGATCTAGTCTAATCTCATGAGGGAGAAAGAATCAAAATTGTGTTTCATGTTCTTCCACAAAATTAAAATATCGCACAATAACAAGAGGTGTTTGTTAAGTGATATGGATACATTGCATTCTTATAGAATTAGGAGTACCAAAATATCAACGTAGTACTGTGATAGCCAAGATGTTTTTCAACTTATTTGTAACCAAGTGTTTCATGAGTGCATGAAGAATATTGAAGTTAATATATATTTCATACTCAAACATGTTCACTAGTACAACCTAAAGCTCTAGTTTTGCCCTACTCAAGATCAGTTGCATATGTATTCACAAAGTCACTTGCATGTGACAAGCTTGAGACATTAAAAAATTCTCTCTAGTACTCTTAAGACTTTGATCCATTGAGTGGGGAATGTTATAATAATAACTTACCAGTTCATAGATTAGGAAGTTATACATGCAACCAATATTAAATACTTGGTACATTAGTAAATAAGGGTAGTTGTATATTGTTGTAGACATTTAATAATTTATTCCACCATTATGTGTTAGGTGTGATGGAATATGGATCATGAAAAATATATATATATATATATATATATATATATATATATATATATATATATATATATATATATATATATATATAACCTTCATGTTTGTTCAATGTTCATGATGATATATTCTACCTTGGTATGATGCTAACCCCAACTGAAACTTGTCCATGTAGTTTCCCATGAAACTCCTTTAAAACTGTAAAATAGATCTACAAATTTCGTAAGTTTGAAATCTTCAATCAAACTTGCTATCTTTATAATAAAAGAAGGATTTGGAAAATATGAAATCATGATCCTATGGAGATGTACAAAAGTTTTAGATAAGATGTACGTCATGTTACTTGGTTAAACTTACAAACAAGATAATTGTAAAGAATATGATCCTAATATGTCCTATTCAAATCTAAAACCATTTAATTTCAAGTAACACAAAAAGATATTAATAAATATCTATTTATAAGAAGCTAATGACTCCATGTCGAGAAACAACAAAATAATTTTTTTGTGTTATTCAAACAATAGATCCTACTTTGAACTATTGCTAACTTGGACTGAAATTTGTCCATGTAGTTGCCTACAAAACACCATCTTTAAAAATATGAATTAATTTTAGAAATTACCTTAGTTTGAAATCCTCAATCAAACTTGCTCTTAGCATAATTTCAAACTTTATCTCATAGATGAGGAACTCATATATAGGCTAAATATTTTAAATATGTTGTTAATGCCACCATTAGTCTGGGTTAATAACAAATCAAGTGAACCTCTACATCTTTACATACACATTAAAATCTTAAAAAAGTACTCTTGCCATTGATTTAATATATTAACCACTCACCCTTTTGTATATACCACCTAGTTGTCATTGGGTCAACACATCCTTATCAATGACCCTTAAGCCCTGTGATGTGGCCACACCAATGCATCTGACATGTTAGAATTAGGAAAATACAATTGTATTTTTCCTCCAATATCTAATATGGACCATTAATTAAGTACAAAATGCAAGGCTCAATCTGATAGGTGAATACCTGTTAACATAAAGATACCCATAGGTCAAAATTTCTAATAAAATTAAAAATATTAATTTAATATTATTAAATGAGACAAAAACACTCTTAGTTAATCACAATGTGAAATTAATTATATGATGGTATAATGTTTCTTCCACTTTATTAGTCCCAAAGGGTCCAATTGTTTTTAATTCACTTTAACTAGTGATTACTTCTTGCGATTTTGGCCATTAAAAAAACATTGATTTACATGTTAAATAATATGTAAACATTTAACCTAGATCAGTTATAAAATGTTTAACAAATAATATAAAATAATATTATTTAGTATTTTTGATTGGCTAAAAAAATTGGATGTTATTTCCAGCATCAATTAGGCCAAGGCACTGTAAGAATTGCAGTTTTGATAATCAAAGTTGTCATAATAACTTGATTTTAATTTTGATAGTGATTATGGTTTTCCTTTGGAAGGGGTGGGAGGCACACCTAAAAGCAACCAATCAACTTAAAACATTCATATCGTTGGCAAATTTGTTTCTAATCTCAACAATAAATTTATGGCTTTTACTTATGTTTTGATATCTTGGCTTCTCAATTCATTTTCTTCTTCTCTAGAACCTTCTTCCTCTTCACTAAGGTGAGAGAGGGATTTAAGTTTCTTCTATTTTTTGGTTTAATTTTTGTTAAAGTGGGATGCACAACAAATGAAATAGAGCCTCCAACTCTCGACAATAATTGAATAGACGGGTGCCTATAGAGGTGTTGATCTTATTGCAAGGCTTCTTCAATACTCACCACACCTTCACTGTAGTGTTGTAAGTAACATTGATATGTTGATAAATGTTTGAAAATATGGATGGCATTTTATTTTTGATAAATATACGAGGTTGCACATTTTTCTTTCCTCTGAAGTTTAGAAATTTTAAGAGGGGTTGATTTAATGCAGAGCATGAATATTGTACACATCCCTTCTTCAATGAACTTTGAGACCTAGATACTCGTTTGCCAAATGGTTGGCCCTTACCCCAATTATTCAACCTCAAACCACATAGTAATCCTGAGTTGCTCTTTTCCTATGGTTTTACTTTCACATTGTTCTTTGAGTTTCCATGTCAACATTACAATAGGTTTTGTGGCTTTCAAAGCATTTGATAAAATGTTTCATTTTCATATTATTAGTTTTCATTGTTAATTGTTTTTTTTGTACGGTCATTTTATAAATTATTATTATTATCTGGGGAGCACCTATTATCTATGGCTGGCAAGAGCCTTGGGATGACCATGTAGGTATGACTAGCCTTCTGTGATTTTTTCTGGAATTAACAATTTGCTAATCTATAAATTATTCAATGATATTATATTTTTGGGCTTCTTTATTCATATATTTAATTATTTCTTATACTTTCTTTCTTTGAAGTTTGAAAACCCTAATTTTTGTGTTTTCTCCACCAGGGTTTGAAGCTCTATAAAAATGGTAGAAGGCACTAATGGGAACTCAAAACCCTCAAAACCCTCGAGCAAAAGAAACTTTTTCTTTGGTTTATAGTGACTTTATCATAAGCATTAACTAAATACTAATTTATAGTTATATATGCGTGGTGCAGGTGGCCGTGGCAAGTGTTGCACCTCATAATAGTATCATTTTCTTATATATTTAGAGTTTTTTAAAAATTTATCTGTCACCGCCTTCCTGCATGCACTATTGAACACCCTGAATTTTAACTTAAATCAATTTTGTTTATCCTTATTTCATATTTCATTATGAAGTGCTCCTATATAGGTTTGGATTTTTGGATAAGGTAAAAGGATGTCAAAATACAAGCCACTATGAATAAAATATTACATTAATACAAGGGCAAGTGTGAGGAAATGTAGGGTAAGTTTACAAAAAGCTCGAGTAGGTTCACATGGTATATCATAAAGCCTTAAAAATAATCTCTTGAAACAAGAATTTGAATTCATCTCTTAAAACTTTAGTTTATTTATTTTAGCCTATTTTGACCTGAATTAATGTTATATGATAAAGGTTCCTCCAAAAAAACTGAAGTCTATAATTTTATTATAAATGATTAAAGCTAGCCCATGGTTTGGATCTATAGAAAATGGCGTTGAAATTCACTGTTAAGAATGGCAATAAGAAAAAAAAGGCCCTCAAGAAGGTTGCACCGTTCCATGTTATAATGCCCCTTCCTATTTATTTTCAAACCCTAACTGTAAATTTATTCCACTTCATAATCAAAATATATATGGATGGATATTTGTAATGCAGGGGTGGATTCAATGGCATTGGACATTAAGGATAAGAAGATAATTATACAAGGGACGCATACCCTATTTGTTTGACCTCTAAACTCAAAAAAATTGGCTTCACAAAATTATTGAGCATAGGTCCTGTGAATAAGGAGAAAAAAAGAATGATAAAAAGGAGGATACGAAGCCTCAAATGATGCAAAACAGAAAAAATTAAAAAAAATAGAAGTTTGTGTATGTGCCCATAACTTATGGATACACTATTGTTAGTAAATAAAATCCTAATGCTTGCACAATTTCTTGAAGGATTCTCATTTTCTATTTTATTTGTTAATTGAAATTGGGTCATTGTGTTTTGATCTTTTTAATATTCTGAAAGAAATCTTGATTTGGATTTTATGAATTCTTCAGATCATCTAATTTATAATTTGGAGGGATTATTGAAAATATAACTACTAGACAATTTTACAACAAATTTTTTTGTCCACCATTATGTAATACTACATGTTTAGATGAAGGAACAACTGTTTCCACTAGGTTAGTGTTAAGGTTTTTCTCCCTTCTTATTTTGGATCATTTTTTTGATTATTGATGCAATAAGTATAATATAGGCTTTAGACATGAAAAAAATGATGGGATATTGATGTGACTTAACATACATGCTCATTTATATTTTATTCTTGGAAGATTCCAAGAGTATGACATATAATTGATAAAATTAAGAAGTACAAATGACAACAAAAGCAAACCATTCAAACATATTCATTAATTAACAAACAATTAAATGTTTGTCTAAATATTAAATTACTTATTCTTGACTATGCCATATTTTCATAAAATGGATTTATGATCTTGGTTTGTATTTATGTATGTGTGAGTAATAATCGAATAGAATTATAGCTTGGTATCACAAGCATAAAAATCTCATGGCCTCCTTTCATTGTTTTCTAAGAAACTTGTTCTACTTTAGAGTTGGGGAATGTCAAACAAATGTAAAAATGAATTTTCTAATTTTGATGTCATTGATGATAGGTATTGTTGTTCCCAAAATTTGTCACTCATTTTTGGGACAACATATGAACTATTTTGGTCCTGCAGGCCAAAATTCTCTTTTCCCTTCTTAAAAAATTATTCTGAGTATTTAAATTCTCCATTATTCAAGCTTTTTCAGCTAAGGGACTCGCAGGTTCAACAGGTTCAACAACTTTAACAGGTGCGCTCTCACAAAGGAACAAGTTTCCAACACTTAGGCAATCTCAAGGTGGGTTCAACGCTGAGGTTCAACCAAAAGGTCCATGGGCAAGATTCAAACAAAGGATTGAACCTTGAACCATTAAACCCTACTTTCAAAGGTTCAATGGTTCAATGAGTTCAAAGGTTCAATGACGTCGACAGACTTAAAGAGTTAAGCGTTTCGGCAAAAGTTCAAACTTTAGCCACTTTGGCAAGTTCAATGGCTTCGAAAGACTTAGAAGAAAAGAAGAAAGATTGAACCCATTGAACCGTTGAACCTTGAAATAAAATGGTTCAAAGGTTTAACTAGTTCAAATGAATGGTTCAAAGTGGTTGGTTCAAGCGGTCAATTGAATGAGCGAAACACAGTTTTGAACTATTGAACTGTTGAACCAAAGTTGGTTCAATCGGTCAATTCAATGGAATGGTTCAAAGGAGTCCCCCAAGCCCAAAGGGAAAGTGCCCTTGTGAAGGGCAGTGAACAAAAGGGAACAAAAAAATACCTTTTGGAAAGATTTTTCGCGATAAAATTTTACAAGTGAAATCCTTCAGACAAATTATCTGAAGGAATTCCTTTAGACATTTTGTCTTAAGGAATGATCAAAGGCCTGACGGGAAGCGACTGAGGCAAATGAAAGAAATCCTTCAGACAAAATCTCTGATGGAATTCCTTTGGACATTTTTTCTGAAGGATTTGAAGAAGAAGGCCGCTCAAAGGGACACCTTCCCTTCGAGAGGTTCCAAAGACATTTTGTCTGAGGAATGATCAAAGGCCTACAGGCTAGTTTCTATAGACTCTGTAGGCCTTTTTATATAGACTCTGCAGGCTTGATACTATAGACTCTATAGGCTAGTTTCAACAGACTCTGCAGGCTGGTTTCTACAGACTCTGTAGGCCTTTTTCTATGGACTCCGTAGGCTTGATTCTATGGACTCCACAGGCTTGTTTCTATGGACTCTACAGGCTGGTTTCTACAAAATCTGTAGGCATTTTTCTACGAACTCCATAGACTTGATTCTACGGACTCTATAGGCTTGTTTCTACGAACTCTGTAGGCTTGTTTCTACAAACTCTGTAGGCTAGTTTCTACGGACTCTGCAGGCCTGTTTCTACAGACTCTGCAACATTTGAAGAAGAAGGCCGCTCGAAAGACCCCAAAGGGTAGGTACCCTTGCGGGGGGCTCTCAGTAACCAAGAAATGGACCTTTCTCAAGGCTCGAAGGGACACCTTCCCTTTGGGGGGTTCCAAAGATATAAAGTCGAAAGAATTTCAAAGCTTCGAAAGACTTAGAGAAAACAAAGGCTTCTAAGAAATAGGATGAATTGTTGAACCGTTGAACCAAAATGGTTCAAAGGTTCAATGGGTTCAATGGTTCAATGAAAGCTCTGAGCAAAGTAAAGAAGAGGAAGATTCCAGAGACTAGTTCAAAGAGATGGTTCAAGCGAATGAACTAGGAAAGTGAATGAAACAAAGAAGCGATGGAACCAAGGGGCTGAGAAGGCCACTCAAACCATTGAACCAATGAACCAATGAAATTTCAAAGCTTCAAAAGTTCATCGTTCAAAATGGTTCAAGTGACCAGTGACCAATGACGTCCCCATGGATGTCAAATTTAGGGTTATAAAATATTCATTGATTTTCAAATGTGGCACGGAACCTGAAAACAAACTCAGTGACCAGCTGAAGAGGGAGTCGAAAGAGCCAACAGAAAGGGAAAAGATAGCCAAGAGCTTAAATTGCAACAGGAAAGAAGAAAAGACCAAAAATATTTGTGTAGGAGTTATTTCCAGTAGGTGGAACAGTCCACCAAGTAGACATCTGAGCTCACAAGCATTAAAAGGTGTAACATATTTTTCTTCCTTAACAGGAAAGTGAGGGGATAAATGCATACCTTTTGTAAAAAAGATCAGATGACCCATGTAGAGGAGAAGATATTTTGAGATGAATTGACATGCCATAGTTAAGGCAGACACCCTATTCTAGCATGGCCCCTTGACAAAACTAAAAATGCATTCAAGGCATTAAATGTAGCATGGGTCATTCTATGAAACAAAGTGCCAAGTCTTTCTGGGCTGCTATATATGGTAAATCTCTTCTTTTATATAGGGAAAATCTTTTGGTTATAGAAGCAAACCTCTGCCAAAATTGAGAGGCGATCACTGAGACTTTGAGCTCAGATTGTTAATCATATTTCTTTATTTGAATGAGAAAGCAGGTTACTTTTAGACTTTGTGCTGTAATAGCTTGTGTCATTTAGGAAATTGTTCTTATGTCTGTTTCCTGAAGGTGTTCTTGTCCATTGAATGAAATAAGCAAAAGTAGTGGAAGTAATCAAGAAGGTGTCTTGAAGCCAACTGTGGGAAGACTCTGTGCTACCACCATTGTCTTTAGTGTGTTTTATATTTGTTTCTATGTAAAGGATCTTGGGATGACTTTGTGCCCCCATTATCCTTCATATTTCACTCTTGGGTAGTTGAGGGGGAGACTTCGTGCTACACCTCATTCTGCTGGTTATTGCACCCTTGTTACATTTACTTATCAGTTACCTATCAGAAAGAACTTCTGCTGTTTGCTGTAGAATACTTCTGAAAGAAGAGAAGTGCCTTTAGTGTTTTCACTAGGATTTCTCTTTTGTCTGTGAACATCATATTTAAAATAAGAGAGATGGATGGTGTAGTCCTACCTCTGAGTGTTATTTTCTGCATATATATAGTATCTAGCCCCTCATATTTTATAGGGAACCTCCCCTTGATGAGAGGAGAGATTTGTCCCCTTTTGATGTGGTAAACCTGCACATTTGGCCTTCCAATCTCCTTATGTTGTGGTTGAAATCACCTATTTTGCTCATTAGTTAGCTGGTGACAAAATATTCATCCAACAGTTTTTTGGCAACTATGCTGGGGACACAGTAATTTTGCGCAATTTGAAGCCTCAAGCTTCAGATTAAAGCATCACTTGTGTCTTATCCATTATCATTATAGCCTTATCTATTTCCATTATATACTCTGAGTTGTAAAACCAGAGATGGTAGAGATCGAGCATTTTATTTCAAAAGTCAATTCTCTGCCAGCTCCACACCAATAATTTTTGGTGACTCCGCTGGGATCGAACGCGCAGTTTGAAGCCTCAGGCTTCAAGCTGAAGTGGGGCCAATTCTTTTCCATTTTTATTCTATAATCTAGCAACTCCATGCTATAAAAGAAGTCAGAGAGCCCAAGGTGTTGTTGACCCTATTTTTGAGTTGGTGTAGCAAGGCAATTTGATTTGTTTCCTCCATAACTTCAAGTTCAACAAACTAGGAGTCTTCCTCCTACCAACATCAGGTCACCAATACAAGGCAGAGCTTCTTTTTCTACTGTTAGCAGAGCTTTGCCTATACATACTCCACCTAGATTTGTTATCCCCCTTTCCATAATCAAATCATGGTCGTTCAAGGCCCCTGGGGTAACTCTTTTGGCCCACTCAATTTAACTCCACCTCTACATGAGCTACCACACAGTTCAAGGAAGAATTTCCCCAAATTCTTTGGTGATGGGAGAGTTCATCCTAATGAACATATTGCGGCCTTCAGCATAGCCTGTGGCGTGATAGGTGTGGAGTATGAGGACATGGCAGTCAGGCTATTTATGGAGACATTATAAGGTGCTACTGCAAACTAGTTTTATCATCTACAAGTACAAACTATGACTGACTGGAATACCCTCAAAGCTAAGTTCGAAGCAAGGTTCAAGCCTGCAAAAGATGCGCATGCCCTACTGGCCCAACTCACACAGATGAAGAAGGAGCCTCATGAACTTATGAGGGACTTCAATGCCAAATTTGACAAGCTGAGGAACCAAATTTCTATAATTCCTTAGCCAACACCTGAGAACCTTAAATGTTTTTCATCAAATCTCAGCTACCTAAAGTGAGTTTCTTGTTGAGACGGGCTGGCCACATAGACTTTTCTACTGCTCAAGATTTGGCCATTGAGGTGGAAGATGACCTTATCTTGGTAGGAAAGATAACGAGAGATCCTAATAGAGGTAAATCTTCTTCATCTTCTAAATATTCATCTACAGGCACCACTGATCCAATGGTGCAAAAGATGGAAAATGAGTTGCTAGCTCTTAGAAAGCAAATGGTGCAAGGGATGTTATCTGGTCCTTCATACTGAGATATACCAAGGAGGACATTCCCCAATCAGTCATACCAAGGCAATGCTGCCAAGAATCAAGGGCAGACAAATCGTCTTCCTCCCCCATAGGGGAAGCTGGCTATTGAAGCAACACTAGCCTACTCAGCAGTTAGATATCTCAAAACAAAATTTAATTTCTCCTTCCAGCCTGAGTTGAACCCAAAAGATGACGCTAATCTCTTCAAAAAAAACCAAGAAGAATTAGTTGGTGACTCCAACATTGGTTTCCTAAATTACCAGGATGAACCCAAAAGTGAAGGTAAAGTAGTTGAAAGATCATACACTGTGTTCACCCAGTCCAAGAATCAGTCAGTCCAGCAAGCTGATAAAGAAAAATTAGAAGAGCAAGCTCAGCATGCAATTTCAATTTTCAAATGAGGAACTTCTCTACCTTTCCAGCCAAAGGACCCAGTGAGTAATAAAAAAGTAAGTACCTTAATTACACCTTCACCTTTCACTTTAATTTTGCAGATCAGTCCTCCTCCCCTTAAAAACCAAAAGGATGAATTGCCTTTCTCTATTCTTAATTCATTTTAGATGTTTGACATAGTCGACCATGTCAAGAAAACTAAAATTCAAATGTCTTAATTTGAATTCCTGCAATCCAACCCTGAACAATTAGAAAGATTAGTGGAATGTGTGAAGAATAAAACCATCCCTACAGGACCAGTTGCTCCAAAGGTGACTTCCACATCCACCCAAAATAACCTTGTCATTGCTCCTCCTACTGCTCCTGGGAGGACAAAACCATTTTATGTCTCCCTACTGATAAATAGACACCAACTAAATAATTGTATCATAGACTCAGGTGCGTTTGACAATGTCATGCCTACCAAAGTGATAGAATCTCTTGGTCTCACACTGACCAAGACATTTGGGAGATGTTTATCCATGGAGAATAAATAAGTGCCACTACTAGGACAAATCAACGACACCTAATTTACATTTTTAGCATTCCCGAATAAGAGAATCAAGATGACAGTCCTGGTGGTCGACGTCCCAGCCTCATACGACATTCTTTTTGGGCAAAATTTTTGCAAGGATGTTAGTGGCGAGTTAAGCATGGACCTATCTGAGGTGAGGATCCCTATTAAAGGTGTTATGTAGAGGCTGATCCCTGAGAAGGAAGAAAAATACATTGTCACTAAAACATTAGTGCCTAAAGCTCAAATTCTATTTGAGTCTTCAGGCATGGGTAATTACTTCTTATCCACGGAGGAGGTTCATGTGGCGACTGATGAAAATTTTGAAAATGATGATCTGAAAATTGGCTCAAATAGAACAATAGAAGGATTGGTAGAATGCATTATATGTATAGAAGAATCCTCCCCTCCAAACGAAGAAGAATCTAAGGTAAAAATAGTTCCTTATAACGTATGGATACTAAAATTTAATGACAACTATTCCTCTACCAGTTCAGGAGTTGTGATTGTGTTGATATCTCCTCAAGGAGATATTTTTCCTTCTTCATACAAGTTACAGTTCAACAACACCAACAACACTGCTAAGTATGAATCTCTATTGCTTGGATTGAAGGCCACTCAAAATAGAGGTATCAAACTCCTTCACACCAAAGGAGACGATGAGTTGGTGGTTTGTCAAGTGAGGAACCTGTACCAAACCAAAAATAAGAGATTGCACCACTACCACAATCTAGTTTGAGATCAAATTGAAAGCTTTGATGCTTTCAGTATCTCTACAGTGCCCAGGGAATTCAATGATCGAGCTGATGCTTTGGCTGTTTCAACAACTCTTTTGGTTCCTCACTCAGATTTTAAAAGAGACAGGTACACTATTAAACTGGTCTTTCAACCAAGTGTGCCTGATAATGCCAATCATTGGCAAGTGTTTAATGGCGATAACCAAATCATTGCCTTCTTAGAAAAAAAATAGCTTTGAATAGCTTCACTTCGAAGGCAGTGAGCCTCAGAAGCTTGAACCAGCCCCTGAATCAAGTTCAAACGTAGGTGAGGAATTTCTACAGCTAAAGGGGAATAAAATTTTCAAAAGATTGGTTTCCCCTGAGAAGTTGTTTGACAAACATGATAGGTTCATCAAACAACAACAAATGGATTCAAGCTCCTCTCAGGAGTTTGATCAGATAAACTTGGGTACCAAGGAAAATCCCAAGATGGTGAATATTGGGAAGTGCTGCACTCCTGAAGAGAAGTTCAAGTTTACCACTCTACTCTACCAGTACATGGATGTTTTGGCATACTCCTATGATGATCTGAAGTCACTTAAGCTTGAAGAAATTTATCATGAAATTCCTCTCAAGAGTGATTCGGTGCCTTACAAGCAAAAATCCAGGCAATACAATCCAAAGATATTAGGTACTATTTTGTCTAAAATACAAAAAATGCTAAACACTAGGATAATCTTCCCAATCCATCATTCCACATGGATTGCAAACATGGTACCTATGAGAAAAAATAATGGCAAAATTCACCTCTGCATCGACTTCAAAAATTTGAATCAGTCATCCTTAAAGGATAACTATTCTTTGCCCATCATGGACTAGGTTCTTCAGACAGTGACCAGTTCAGAGATATTATCAATGCTAGATGGCTTCTCAGGATATAATCAAGTTGAAGTTGGTGAAGTAGACCAACATAAAACTGCCTTCACCATGCCTTGGGGCACCTTTACATATCGAAGAATGCCATTTGGCCTGATAAATGTTGGCACCACCTTCCAGAGAGCAATGGACCTTGCTTTCAAAGATGAAATGGGTAAGTTCATTGTGGTGTACCTTGATGATTTAACAATCTTTTCCAAGCATCATCCTGATCATGTGCACCATTTGTAACAAGTGCTGAAACAATGTCACCAGAATGGCATTTTTCTAAATCCCAAAAAGTCAGTTTTTGGGGTAACAGAAGGGAAACTTCTCAGACACATTGTATCCTGAGAAGGCATAAAGATTGACTCAGAAAGAGTGAAATCCATCTGGGAGCTTACTCTGCCCACAAGTAAGATTGTAGTTCAATATTTCTTTGGAAAGGTGAATTTTTTACGAAGGTTCATCCTCGAGTTCATAGAGAAGACTCGCCATATTGTAAACATGATGAAGAGAAAGGCCACTTTCAACTGGACTGAAGAAGGCAAATTGGCATTTCAAGACATCAAGACAGCTATTTCTCACACCCCAATTCTGGTTTGTCCAGATTATACCAAGGATTTCACAGTGTATAGTTATGCTTATGAGCACACACTTTCAACCATTTTGGTTCAACAAAATGAAGAAGGTGTGGAATCTCCCATATCCTTCATGAGCTGTCCTCTCAAAGCTCATGAATTGAAGTATTAAAACATGGAGAAGCATGTTTATGTAGTGGTAAAGGCAGTAAAACACTTCCATTTTTACATCCTGAATTCACATGTTACTATCCTGGTTCTTGATACCACAGTTAGATCCATATTAACTCAGCAAGAGTTTGGAACCAAAAGGGGAAAAATGATTGCTAACTCGATGAAACAGGGCATGAAGAAACAAAAGTGGAAGACACGCCAACATTCCTCTTTGTCTCCACCACGAATGAGTGGTATTCAAGTATTGCTCATTTTCTTACTTATGGTAAGTGTCCTACCCACCTGTCTCATAAAAAAAGGAGGACTGTTAAATTGAAAGCTACCAATTTTGTCCTATGGAACAATGGCCTGTATAAGAAGAGCCTTGATGAAGTGTTCCTTCGCTGCGTGGATAAAGAATAACACAATCAACTTTTGAAGTCCTTCCATAATCTGGCCTATGGAGGACATTTTTCTACTCCTATAATTGCCCATAAGATTATGTGAGCTAGGTTTTACTAGCCTAATCTATTTCAGGATGCATACAAATGGGTATGAAGATGTGAACTGTGTCAACAATTCATTGGAAGACCCAAATTAGCTGCTTTGCCTCTCAAGCCAATGTTGATAGAAGAGCCATTTCAGCAATGGGGAATCGATTTTATTGGTGCTATAAACCCATCTTCAAGTGCTGGACATGATTATGTCCTCATAGCCATAGATTACTTCACCAAATGGGTGGAAGCAATTCCAACCAAGCATGCTACTTTAGAAGTGGTATGCGATTTCCTCAAGGAAAACATCATTTCTAGGTTTGGGGTCCCAACCAAGATTGTCATAGATAATGTAGCCTATTTCTCTTCTCATAAGATCACTCAGTTCTATTTTCATTATGGGATTACCCTCTCTCACTCCACTGATTATTTTCCACAAGGGAATGGCCAAGCAGAATCAAACAACAAGAACCTGGTGACCATCATCAGGAAGCTGGTGGATGACAACCAACGAACATGGCATAAAGCATTGGTTGATGCTTTATGGGTAGATAGAATTACACCCAAGAGGGTGATAGGTATGCCACCATTCCAAGTTTTGTATGTTCTCAATGCAGAGATACCAATCACCCTGGAATTGCCAGCATTAAAATTGGCAAAGGCGATCGAAGATCAGACATATGAACGCTCCA
Organism: Torreya grandis; assembly: GCA_037957365.1. Lineage (NCBI taxonomy): Eukaryota > Viridiplantae > Streptophyta > Pinopsida > Cupressales > Taxaceae > Torreya > Torreya grandis. The sequence continues at coordinate 1,442,341 of JARHVA010000872.1, forward strand.
TTGACAAAAGAATCATGTGCTTGACTAAGCTGGATGAATAGTGAACTATGGTGGTGGAATGAATTTCTACACATCAAAGTCTGGTGAAGAAGCTCTTCGACTAGAAAATAAAAACCCGTGATTTCTAGATTGGAGATCAAGTTCTGTTATGGGACAAGAGAAGAGAACCAAAGGGAATGCATGGGAAATTTAATTCCCTATGGAGAGGCCTGTTTACTATCCATCAGCTCAATGGTGAAAATAGTTTCCTATTGAAGTATCAAGATGACATGCCCTTTTTTTTGCCTCATAATGGGTAGCATCTGAAGCACTTCAATTCTTGAAGTATCAGATAAGATCATCTATACATATGTATATTTATATAGTCTTCAGTTCTATTTTGTGCTTTTCATTTTCATTTTTGGCACCTTTCTTTTTTGGGTAGCATGACTCCGTAGCCCAATGGCATACTTGAAGGCACTGGAGATTTTGGTTTCTACTCCCCTCAACTGTTTCAAAATTTTAACTGAAGGAAGTTCCCCAACTAGAGCCAGCGATTGTTCCCAAAATTTGTCACTCATTTTTGGGACAACATATGAACTATTTTGGTCCTGCAGGCCAAAATTCTCTTTTCCCTTCTTAAAAAATTGTTTTGAGTATTTAAATTCTCCATTATTCAAGCTTTTTCAGCTAAGGGACTCGCAAGTTCAACAGGTTCAACAACTTCAACAGGCGAGCTCTCACAAAGGAACAAGTTTTCAACACTTAGGCAATTTCAAGGTTGGTTCAATGCCGAGGTTCAACCAAAAGGTCCATCGGCAAGCTTCAAACAAAAGATTGAACCATTGAACCATTGAACCCCACTTTCAAAGGTTCAATGGTTCAACGGGTTCAAAGGTTCAACGACATCGACAGACTCAAAGAGTTAAGCATTTTGATAAAAGTTTAAAGTTCAGCCACTTCAGCAAGTTCAACAGCTTCAAAAGACTTAGAAGAAAAGAAGAAAGATTGAACCCATTGAGATGTTGAACCTTGAACCAAAATGGTTCAAAGGTTCAAGGTTTAACGAGTTCAAATGAATGGTTCAAAGCGGTTGGTTCAAGTGGTCAATTGAATGAGCGAAACATAGTATTGAACCGTTGAACCAAAGTTGGTTCAATTGATTGGTACAATCGAACGGTTTAAAGGAGTCCCTCAAAGCCCAAAGGGTAGTGAATAAAAGGGAACAAAAAGATACCTTTTGAAAAGATCTTCTAGGGCAAAATTTTACAAGTGAAATCCTTCAGACAAATTGTCTGAAGGAATTCTTTTAGACATTTTGTTCGAAGGAATGATCAAAGGTTTGATGGGAAGCGACTAAGGCAAATGAAAGAAATCCTTCAAATAAAATGTCTGAAGGAATTCCTTCGAACATTTTGTCTGAAGGATTTGAAGAAGAAGGTTGCCCGAAGGGACACCTTCCCTTCGGGAGGTTCTAAAGACATTTTGTTTGAAGGAATGATCAAAGGCCTGCAGGCTCGTTTCTATAGACTCTACAATCCTTTTTCTATGGACTCCATAGGCTTGATTATACGGACTCTACAGGCTGGTTTCTATAGACTCTACAGGCTGGTTTTTATAGACTCTTTAGGCCTTTTTCTATGGACTCTGCAGGCTGGTTTCTATGAACTCTACAGGCCTTTTTCTACAGACTCCATAGGTTGATTCTACGGACTCTGCAGCCTTGTTTCTATGGACTCTGTAGGCTAGTTTCTATGGACTCTATAGCCCTGTTTTTATAGAGTCTGCAAGATTTGAAGAAGAAGGCTGCCAGAAGGACCCTGAAGGGTAGGTACCCTTGCAGGGGGATCTGAGTGACTAGGAAATGGACCTTTCTCAAGGCTCGAAGGGACACCTTCCCTTCAGGTGGTTCCAAAGATATAAAGCTGAAAAAATTTCAAAGCTTCGAAAGACTTAGAGAAAACAAAGGCTTCTAAGAAAGAGGATGAATCGTTGAACCTTGAACCAAAATGGTTCAAAGGTTCAACGGGTTCAATGGTTCAATGAAAGCTCCAAGCAAAGGAAAGAAGAGGAATATTCTAGAGACCAGTTTAAAGAAATGGTTCAAGCGAATGAACTAGGAAAGTGAATGAACCAAAGAAGCGATGAAACCAAAGGGCTGAGAAGGCCGATCGAACCATTGAACCAGTGAACCAATGAACTTTCAAAGCTTCAAAAGTTCATGGTTCAAAATGGTTCAAGTGACCATCAACCAATGATGTCCTTGTGGACATCATATTTAGGGTAATCAAATATTTGTTGATTTTCAAATGTGGCACGAAACCTAAAAACAAACTCAGTGACCAGCTGAAGAGGGAGTCAAAAGAGCCAATAGAAAGGGAAAAGATAGCCCGAGAGCTCAAATTGTAACAGGACAGAGGAAAAGACCAGAAATATCTATGTAAGAGTTATTTTTAGTAGGTGGAATAGTCCACCAAGTAGACATTTGAGCTCATAAGCATTAAAAGATGTGGTTTATTTTTCTTCCTTAATAGGAAAGTAAGGGGACAACTGCGTACCTATTAGGAGAAAGATCATATGACCCATGCAGAGGAGAAGATATTTTGAGATGAATTGACATGCCACAGTTAAGGCAGATGCCATGTTCCAGTATGGCCCCTTGACAAAACTAAAAATGCATTTAAGGCAATAAATGTAGTATGGGCCTTTCTATGAAACAAAGCGCCAAGTCTTTCTAAGCTGCTATATATGGTAAATCTCTTCTTTTATACAGGGGAGATCTTTTGGTTATAGAAGCAAAACTCTGCCAAAATTGAGAGGCGATCACTGAGACTTTGAGCTCAGATTGTTAATCATATTTCTTTATTTGAATAAGAAAGCATGTTATTTTCAAACGTTGTGCTATAATAGCTTGTGTCATTTAGGAAATTGTTCTTATGTCTATTTACTGAAGGTGTTCTTATCTATTGAATGAAATGAGCAAAACTAGTGGAAGTAATCAGGAAGGTGTCTTGAAGCCAACTGTGGGAAGACTTTGTGCTACCACCATTGTCTTTAGTGTGTTTTCTATTTGTTTTTGTGTAAAGGATCTTGGGATGAATTTGTGCCCCCATTATCCTTCGTATTTCACTCTTCGACAGTTGAGGGGGAGACTTTGTGCTACACCTCATTCTACTGGTTACTGTGCCCTTGTTACATTTACTTATTAGTTACCTATCAGAAAGAACTCCTACTGTTTGCTGTAGACTACTTCTTAAAGAAGAGAAGTGCCTTTAGTGTTTTCACCAAGATTTCTCCTTTTATTGTGAAAATCGTCTCTGAAATAAGAGAGATGGATGGTGTAGTCCTACCTCTGAGTGTTATTTTTTGCATATATATATAGTATATAGCCCCTCATATTTTATAGGGAACCTCCCCTTGATGAGAGGAGAGATTTGTCCCCTTATGATGTGGTAAACTTGCACATTTGGCCGACCAATATCCTTATGCTGTGGTTGAAATCACCTATTTTGCTCATCAGTTAGTTGGTGACAAAATATTCACCCAACAGGTGCTATATACAAAATACTATAATTGAAAATATTGTTGATTTCAATGTCTATTATTGTTAACATGCATTTTTGTGGGGTGTATGATTAAGACTTCTTAGCTCACTAATTCAATTTTATATAGGGTCCCTTGTAAGCAAATGTAGTGTCTGCTAGCATTAATGTTACAATTTTTTCATGCATTTTTAATGCAAAGCATACTTGGCTATAAATTGCCAAGAAGGCCCCAAATGCTAATCTTAGGGAGATTGTCAAAGCAAGGATTAAGCAATATTCTATGATGAATAAATTTAAAAAGAGAGCACTAAGGGATGATCCTAAGCCTTTGGTTCTACATAGAGGCTATTTTGTTGTTAGAAGAGTTTTACTTATTATAAGCATTACATAGGATGTATTTTTACCTTCTTGATTTCTAAACATTGCAATTATGCTCTTTGATGTTTTATTTTGGTAGGCAATTTTTTTGGCCTTTATACTGATAAAAGTTTCATGAATCACTTGTAGAGATTAATATGCTGGAACATCAAGTCTAGCCTTTGCTCTGCTTCCCGCAGGGACTTGACGCTCTACACCCTTATTTATATTGAGTCAAGTGGTACTTTTTATACAAATTTTAATGTAAATTAAGAAACATTTATATTCAAATTGAAAATTCATTTTTAATACTCTATTTTTAATTGTGGCTACAAAGTAAATATAATACTAGCCAAAGTGAGTAGTTAATTTTGTTGTATTATACTATTGTTATTTATACATGCTTATTAATCATATGAATATAGTAATATATAAATATTAAGATTTAAATTGCATAATAATTAAATTATATATTAATAAAATTTAAATATATTATAATAAATGATATATAATATAGTTTTAGTTTTGAGATTAATTTTTTTTAGTATAATAATGGTTAAGCTTCTTCTCAAATCAAGTATAAAATATTATAACTAGTAGTTACATCGAAGGTGCAAGGAAAGTCGAAAGGAATTCATAAGTTATTTCTTTTCATTTGTATAGTATATTGTATGTTTAAGTGTTCCTTTTTTAAGTGTATGATGTGGACACCCCATAATTCTTGAGCATTTAACTCACCAAACATCCCTGCCACTTGGGACCAATCACCAATCATTCACTTACTATCTCAGAGTAGTGCACAAAGTTTGGGGACAAAAAGGGGCTTACCTGTGGACATGATTTTCCTAAAATTTTAGAAATCTAAACTTTTGTAGATATTTTGAGAGATATACACTCCAAATTTAAATATGGTGTAAGAACATGAAATGTAGAATTTTGAGTCTAGTTTAAAAAAAATGGTTAAGTATAACTAGGTCAAACATCTAAAATTTTAAGAGGAACTCCTTTTTTTAAAGAAAATAGAGTAGATAGATGGTCGTGCGATGCACTATTTTTTGAGTAACGTTTAATATTGTTTTAAACCATTTAGTAAACATTTAGATAATATCTTCTGGTTTGTGACCTATATTATTTTATATTTTTTCAATGAATATTTATTTTATATAATTTTACAAGTAAATAGATCTTGAAAATTGACAAAAAAATGGATAGCCAATTGTACGATGCCCCTAACTACCTAAAAAAATGAAAATCAATTTTTTTTGGATGTGTTTAGATTTAGGCCTAGTTTGTGACCATATAAATTGTTTTTCACTTGGATCAATAAAAAAATTTTACATGAACATGTATAGGCACATATATTTATAGCATGTAGTGGCATAAAAGAGGTATAATTATAAATCAACATAGTTTGAAACATTAAATTAGTCCAAAAATAAAAAAATCATATTTTTGAAAAGAGGAGACATGTTCATTGTAATGGTGTTAAGTTTTTGAATTTTAAAATTGAGTTTTTTAGTGTATTTGGTGGTCAAAGTTGAATTTTGTTATTTTTTTTATCAAAATTCTCAGACTCGACTATAGATTGACAAGTCCAAGCCTTTGGCTTGGGAATCCAAGTCCTCCTCTAGCCAAAAGGCTTCGTGTTTGAATTCAAATTAAAATAGTGCATTCATGGTAATAACATGATCACATTATTATAAAAGCAATAATGCGATCATCTTCTTATTATTTTTCATATAAAAGCATATGAACATGCACATGAATCCAATCTTGACCTGAAGCTTATATACATTTATATTGTTACATTTATTTCCTTATACTTTAAATTTATTTTAGTAAATATGAGAAATTATGGTCACTCTACATCTAATAGAATTGGTCACACAACTGCACACCTTATGATGTTGAAAATAGTTTTTCAAAATCTAATCTGGCCAGTACTTAGACATTTTCAAGCTCTAAGTATTGAACCTAGATATTTTATGACACAAATTTTGCAATTGATGTCCATTTTTGGTAAGCATATAGTCATTTTTAGGTTTTTGTGCCTTTTGGATTGATTCTTGGTATTTTTAGGACTCCTAGGTTTGTCAAAATTAAAGTTTGAAAATCACTCACTTTGAACTTGATCCAAAGTGGTGTGATTGGGGTAGTTTAGGCCACATTGATGACTTACACACATAAAATGACCATTTTGTGTTAATTTCACTTGTTCCTCATCCCTCCCTCATCCCTAATCACTTCTTAGTCATCCCTCATCACCCCTGATCACTCTCTCATCATTCTTTATTATCCCTAATCACTCCCTCATTGAACCTCACTATCCCTAGTCATCTCTAATCACCCCCTTACCATCTATAATCACTCCTCCATTGACAATCACTATCCCTCATCATCCCTTATCACCCCCTCTTCATCCCTTATCATCCCTAATTACTCTTTCCTCATCCCTCATCATCCCTAATTACTTACTCATCATTTGTTATCATCCCTAATCACTTCCTCCTCATCCATCATCATGCTTAATAACTCACTCATTAACCTTCTTTCTCACTCATCATATCTAATCACTCATGCTTATCATCCCTAATCACTCCTTCATTGACTATCACCATCCCTCATAATCCCTAATCTTTCCCTCCTCATCCCTCATAATCCCTAAACACACTTTCCTCGTCCCTCATCATCGTTAATCAATCCCTCATTGACCCTCACCATCCCTCATCACTCCATCATTAACCCTCACCATCCGTCATCACTCCATCATTAACCCTCACCATCCCTAATCATTCCCTCATCATTTGACGTAAGTATTTACTCTAAAGGTATTTTTGATTACAGTAATATGTTGTTTAATCCATTATAATAGAAACCAACTCTTTTCTAGGACTTGTGTTGTCAATACCCATTTGTGATAGTCAATTTTATTACTAAATGAATTGGATGATCTTCTAAGTTTATATTCAAGTAATATACGTAATAGCACAAAATAGAGTCTAAATTTTAGTTCATTGAATTATATTTATTGTACAACTAACTAGATGAAACTTTATTTGGTTTCACCTTTGGTAGTTTGGTTCAAAGGATAAGAATTAAACACAAATTTCTCTCGTATAATTTTCTAATTTTAAGAAGATTTGAATCTATGTAAAGTTATTTGGTGTTTCCTATTCTTGTATGACTTGAATCTTGGTTAGGTTTACGCATGCATTCCTTGTGTGTGTAATGTACCCCAAATATTTAATCTCTTTCATGAAAAATGAACATTTATTCATGTTATCATAAAAATGTGTTTCTAAAAAATGTGAAACACCAGTTCAACATAGGGTAGATGTTCATCCCCTATTTTTTTTAAAATTAGGATGTCATCAAGGTAGACTAAAAAATGACATAGTTAAAGGGCTCGAAGATGTCATTGAACATCTCAATAAATGAATTTGCTACATGAGTTAACCTAAAAGGCATAACCAACTAGTCAATCAATCCTTCTTTTATTTTTATGACTATATTCCAAATGACTAGAGGTTCAACATGGATATGATGATAGCCAAACTTAGGATCAATTTTGGGAAAGATTTATACATCATGGATATGGCATAAAAATACCTTAAATTTAGATGAGGATAATAGTTATTTACTTTAATCTTGTTGATATTTTTTTAATTGATTTAAAACCTCATGTCCCATCCTTCTTTGGCTCAAGTAAAATTAGGTTCAAGCACAATTAGGCTTATGCAAGGCAATGATTTGGGCATGATGTCTCCATTATCCATGGTTTCATGTATCTACCACATGATCTATTCATTTTGTAAAAATGGTATGTTGTATAAATAAGTTTGAGGTAGAGGTAGTTAAGGGATTAAATCAATATTATTGTTTAGTGTACATTATGTAGGAACTTATTTAGGTGACTAAAATATATCCTATATTAATTTAGTTTATGGTTCAATTATTTTATCTTTTTCATTATTGGAAAATACACACTATGATATGGTACTATAAGGATTTTATCACATTTAATTCTTACCATCAAGATTATACTTTTTACTATAACTGACAAGACTCTTTCACTTCCTGGCACTAATGATTGAAAGCTTATGAACTAACTATGATATATGGTATTTCATTTCATGACAATCTATCATAACATTTCAAAGATTTACTTCATAAACTACATGTAAATGGTAAATATATGGTTGACCACATGTAAAATATCACATACCTCTAATGGTGAGATGTTATAAAGGACTGCATCTTTAAAAAGATTGATTTTGTACTCCAAGTGACACTACTAGGTGATCCATTTCTCAAGGCCTACACTAGACCATACACTAACATATGGTTATGAATGATGCATCAATTTAAAGTTCAATTTTTAAAAATATGGTTTAGGAAAAATTAAATTCTTTTGACTTCCATTGGAAATGATAAAGTGTATTGGTTCACCATTGATCTACATTTGTTAATGAAACAATATTTTTAATTCATATAATTTCTTGTTGGGAGAAGTAGAGATATTTTTAGTAACAACCATATAATTGGGTGTTGGGAAATATAACGGAAGCACACAATTGATTACCAAGCAACTTAAGATGTGGAAATTAACTAGAATACACAAGTAACTAGAATTCAGAAATAACACAGAATATGAGAGACAATACACAACTTGTATTAAAACTCTTTCAGAAGGAAATACAACAAAGAAGGCTGCCACAGTTCTTCTTCCTTACACACCTCTAGGGCTCCCACACCAAAGCTCTCTCTCCTAGGTCACAACACACAACTCAAATACAGAGTTGGTGTTCACCTCCAACCAGCCAGTATCCACTACTGCTAGTCCACCTGTGCTCCATGCACTCCACAAGTGCTCCACACACTCCACAAGTACACAAACATACTTCAAGTAGATCTCCCTTGAACTTGCAACAACCTGCAACTCAATCTGATCTTACTTATGGAAGGATCTTCCTTGCCTTCCTCTTTGCTCTCTTTCTGAGTACACACTATACTCCAAGTAGATCCTAACTGATTATGCTCCCTTTTGTGTTGCTGTCCTATCTAATCTTGCACACCTGTAAATCAATCTGGTTCTACACACCTGTGAACCTTGACCTTGCACACACATATACCTGCAAATCAATGATCTTACTTACCATGTAGATCTCCTAAAGTATCCATGCTCACCTGATGACCAAAATCATACATACATGAAGAACCCTATTGATTCTCCAATCCGGCACCCACACTTGGTCTATGGCACTAGGAGGAACACACCATTGCTCTCCTCTCTCTAAAGGAGCTTATTTTCTCTCTTACTCTCTAGCACACTTTTACAATACAACCAATGAGTCTCTTAAATAGATCTCATGCAAACAATAATTAGACATCCAATTACAATAATTAGATCCACAACTTCTAGTCTAAATTTGGCTCTTGACATGCAAACACTTGGTTCGTTAGCTAACTTCCCATAACACATGTAGCTCGAACCACACAGGTGACCGACGTCAGTCTCTGTCTTCCTGGGGGTGCCAACGTCGGTCGACTTCTGACCGACGTTAGTTGCCTTCTGTCTCTTCTCTGTCGACGTCGGTTGGCCTGATCGACGTTGGTGTCTGTAACACTCAGCAACCTTCCTGAAACCTCCTCCTCTGTTTGCATCAGTGAAGCTTTTAGCTCCATAACCTAATAATCTCCCACTTGGAGATAAACAGTTGCACTGTACCTGTACCTCATCTAATCTATTTCCTGGCTTGTATCCCTCTTCAAGATCAATCCTGAAGACCACCCACCACACAACCTATGGTGCACCTCCTATCATCTGAGTACCCTGCCACATCCAAACCTATAATCCCATGTAGTGAAGCTCTAACTCTGCATAGCATGAATCCCTGCTGCTGGTCCCTCTCACAAATCTCTGAGAACCCACTTCCCCGAATTGGCTCCTAACTCTCTGACAGCTCCCACTGCGTGGGCAAACTCAGGTCTATACCAGACCTCATGTGATTTCGAACACTGAACTGTCCAGCCCTTAGTGTGCTTCGGTTCTGCATCCTAAACCTCACCAACACCTGATTCACATCATCTCCCACTAGAGACAAAATCAACCTGTGATCCAATATGTCTCCCATGCCAAAGAATTTCGCTGCTCCAAATTCTTCATAGCAAACCACTGAACTGATCTTACCCTTAGCTCAGCAAAACCCTGTATGTACAATCTTGCTAGCAAACATACCACATACAGTAATAGGATAATGTCATGACCATCATCCCCATGGTAAGACAAACCATAGTAGTTACCCTGACATTGACTAAAGCGATGCTTTGTCATCTCCCTGTCAAACCTGTACCACTGTCCTACAACTTCCTTAAGACCATATGACCTGGTTTTTTGTCTCACATGCTCGTTCTCTCTATTCTTCAACTAGGGTATTCATTTGTCTCTGTGCTTTCATACCAGCTGGCAACCCTACCAAATCTCCAGCTTGGTTTTGCATCATATTCCTACCATGCTCCCACTATTTCCTAGATCCTTCCTGCTCTACAGTCAATAACTAGTATAAAGAAGAGGAACAATGAATTTGAGGCTTGCTTACCACCTTCAGTCCTCCATATGGGCATTTGAGACTCCTTGACAGCTAGCTGTCTGCCCAAAATTTGTTACAGTGACCGACCTCAGTCACCACACAGTCTGCATCCGACCGATGTCAATTTCCATGCGCCTATCCTGACTACCAACCTTGCCGACGTCGGTGTCCTCCTGCTACTAACGTCTGTCCTCCTGACCGACGTCGATCTTACCTACTACCAACGTCGGTCTTCCTGACTGATGCTGGTACTTGTGTTCACCTGTGAGTGATGACTTTTTACTCGTGAGCTCCTTTGAATCAAAACCCATGTCCAAACTGCCCTGCTCAAATGTATCCAACCCCATCCACTGGTCTCTGTCTGCCATCTCCTCCATAAACACCAAGGCTTTCTAGTTCTTAAGCCTATCAAATATATCAGTCTTCCTCTTAAGAACATGCATCTTCTTCTTGCTCATGTGACCAAGCCTACAAAGCCACGTCTCTACAACAGAAGAAGAATCAGTAATATAAGCAAGTAGATAAAGAGTACCTGCTTTCTTACCACCAACTAATTCAAGTGCATTCACTGTGACAGTTCTTGTGCATCTCTCATCACCCAACTTTTCTAAAGAAATTAGCCACATCTCCAAACCTGGGACTTACATGACCTCCTTCAACACCCATGTCTTGGCCACCTGCAATTTCAGCTTCACTTCCCCTTTGCCAATAATCTGACAAGGCTCACCAGCTCCTCTCCTTGGGGCTGCATGGAAAGAGGCAACAAAATCTATTAACCAAGATTCAACTTTATCAAAGAAACATCCCAAAGCATCATGTGCAACAACACCTGCAACATCTGCATCTTCAATTCCTTCATGCTGATCTGCTACCAACAAACAATATTCTTTTACCTGCTCTTTCTTTCCATAGGACCGTAAGTGACCATCTATGCTTTTCAACTCCTACATTCTTAGCTTTCTTTCTTTTGCCATTGCTCTACTCCCACTCAATCAGAAACCCCTGAGAGTGACCTGTAACCAAACGCAAAACCTGCTCCCTGCAACCTTAGCTCTGATACCACTTTGTTGGAAAATATAACGGAAGCACACAATTGATTACCAAGTAACTTAAGATGAGGAAATTAACCAAAATACACAAGTAACTAGAATTCAAAAATAACACAGAATATGAGAGACAATACACAACTTGTATTAAAACTCTTTCAGAAGGAAATACAACAAAGAAGGCTGCCACAGTTCTTCTTCCTTACACACCTCTAGGGCTCCCACACCTCTAGGGCATAAACAGTAAATCTTCCCTCAAAGCTCTCTCTCCTAGGTCACAACACACAACTCAAATACAGAGTTGGTGTTCACCTCCAACCATCCAATATCCACTACTGCCAGTCCACCTGTGCTCCATGCACTCCACAAGTACACAAATGTACTTCAAGTAGATCTCCCCTGAATCTGCAACAACCTGCAACTCAATCTAATCTTACTTATGGAAGGATCTTCCTTGCCTTCCTCTTTGCTCTCTTTCTGAGTACACACTGTACTCCAAGTAGATCCTGCCTGATTTTTCTCCCTGTTGTGTTGTTGTCTTATCTGATCTTGCACACCTGCAAATCAATCTGGTTCTGCACACCTGTGAACCTTGACCTTGCACACACATATACCTGCAGATCAATGATCTTACTTACCATGTAGATCTCTTAAAGTATCCATGCTCACCTGATGACCAAGATCATATATACATGAAAAACCCTACTGATTCTCCAATCCAGCACCCACACTTGGTACTGTGGCACTAGGAGGAACACACCATTGCTCTCCCCTCTCTGAAGGAGCTTATTTAATCTCTTACTCTCTAGCACACTTTTACAATACAATAAATGAGTCTCTTAAATAGATCTCATGCAAACAATAATTAGACTTCTAATTACAATAATTAGATCTACAGCTTCTAGTCTAAATTTGTCTCTTGACATGCAAACACTTGGTTCGTTAGCTAACTGCCCGTAACACACGCAACTCAAACCGCACAGGTGACCGACGTCGGTCCCTGTCTACCTGGGGGTGCTGACGCCGGCCGACTTCTGACCGATGTCGGTTGCCTTCTGTCTCTTCCCTGCCGACGTCGGTTGGCCTGACCGACGCCGGTGTCTGTAACACTCAGCAACCTTCTTGAAACCTCCTCCTCTATTTGCATCAGTGAAGCTTTTAGCTCCACAACCTAACATTGGGTTCATAATCTATTATCTACTTATCTTTTTATAGTGCTAGATAACTTGTACCTACTTATCTAGATATGCAAGTATAGAGCTCATAGTGTGACACTCTTTATTGGATTGAATATTGAAGTTATGAATTAAGAACCACATTCTAATCTTGGACTACTTATTCTAATCGGTTGAAAATTATTTTCCACTCTCTGGTATGTTGACTCAATAAATAGACATATACATAAAAGGCCTTAAAATAAATTATTTGGATCATAAAACATCCTCATATGAAAAGCAATTTATTAGCTTCAGGAAATCACATAGCTTGGTCATCCTCATATTTACTACCCGTTTTTGGTGATATGGTGGATTTACTTGCTTCTCTTTTTCCAGATGATCTTCAATTGTGAATTACATCATTTATATCAAGCCCATATTTTTTCATAGGTGCTAAATATTTATGTTTCAAATTTGCCTCCACATTGTTTTGATCACTATGTCTTATATTTTATGTTAGCACTCAACTCTCCCCTTGTAGCTCTTAACATTGTTGAGCCCCAAAAAATATGACCATCAAGGTATTAGATGGAGTGATTAAGGATGAGGAGGGATGAGGAGAAATTGAGTAAAGATGATGAGGGAGTCATTAGGAATGGTGAGGAACGGTGAGTGTCAATGAGGGAGTGATTAGGGATGGTGAGGGTTAATGAGGAAGTGATTAGGGGTAATGAAGGATGAGGAAAGAGTCATTAGAGATGATGGGGAATGATGAAGAAGTGATTAGGGATGATGAGGGAATGATTCTAAATGATGAGGGTTAATAAGGGAGTGATTAGGGCGATGAGGGACAAGGAAGGAGTGATTAAAGATAATGAAACAATGATTAGATATGATGAGGGAGTGATTAGGGATGATAAAGGATGGTGAGATGCAATGAGAGAGTGATTAGGGATGATGAGGGAGTGATTAAAGATGATGAGGGATGGTGAGGATCAATGAGGGAGTGATTAGGGGCAATGAGAGATAAGGATTGAGTGATTAGGGATGATAAGGGATAGTGAGGGTCAATGAGGGAGTAATCATGGATGATGAGGGAGTGATAGAGATGATGAGGGATAGTGAGGGTCAATTAGAGAGCGATTAGGGACAATGAGGAATGAGGAGAGAGTGATTAGGGGTGATGAGGGATCAATAAGAAGTGATCATGGATGAGAGGGGGATGATGAACAAGTGAAATTAACATAAAGTGGTCATTTAATGTGTGCAAGTCATCAATGTGATCTATGCTACCTAAATCACACCACTCTAGAAAGTGAGTGGTTTTCAAACATCAATTTTGACAAACTTAGGACTCCTAAAAATGCCATGAATAAATCCAAAAGGCATAAAAACCTAAAAAATGATTATATGTTTACCAAAATGGACATCAATTATAAAATTTGTGTCTTTAAATCCCTAAGTTCAATACTTAGACCTTGAAAATGCTTAAGTGCTAACCAGATTGGATTTTTTTAAACTATTTTCCACATCATAAGGCATACAACTATGAGACCAACTCTATGAGATACAAAGTGACCCCAATTTATTATATTTACTAAAATAAGTTTAAATTATAAGGAAATAAATGTAACAATATAAATGTAAACTTATAATTTAGAGTAGTGAATATAAGCTTTAAGTCAAGACTGGATTCATGTGTATGTTCACATGTTTTTATGTGCAAAACAACAAGAACACGATCGTGTTATTATTTTTACAGTAATGTGATCATGTTATCTACTAATTTAATCATGTTATTTATTAACATGATTGTATTATGGATTGGTAATTACCAAACCATAATGTAAATAATGCAATCACATTATGGTAAATGTTCATAGAATTATCTCCCAACTCCATGCACATACCCCTCAACTAGTGACTCCTCTATCATAACATACACATTGTAAAACAAACATCCTATCTTGGTTTTGATCGTGATAGCCACAAGAAGCATAAATCCTATGAAAAATAAATGTGTAATTGTTACCTATTGAAATACAATGTTGGAAATGAAAAGCTCCCTTGTATAAGCTATTTTTAGCAAAATCAAGTTATTGGCAGCTACACCAAAAGTACCAACTCCACCACCACTAGTCACTACAATTCCTACCCCATAACTATTATAATTATAAACACACACACACACACACACACACACACACACACACACACACACACACACAGATATATATATATATATATATATATGCCTACCTTCTCTAAGTGTGAGGTGTTTATTAGCCAATATTAGAAGGTTCTCATGTTGTTTGGTTATATGTGGCCTAATTTTGAGGGTATGGTCCCAATTCTACCTATGCAATTATAAAAATAAAAATATTCTATTGTAATAATCAAGACCAAGGGGGAAAAATTGATTAGAAAGAGACATGGGGTTCGTCCATATGTCTTTATGGGTGTTAAACCCAATCACACATAGTTGGCTCAACCCTAACACATTGGGCTCTTCAACTAACCAAATAAATGTCGCTCGATCAAAACTAGGGGAGTTTTAGTTTTGTAAGTCATTGGGCAAAGAGGCTATCTCTTTCCACGAAGAATGTAAGCCATCATGTAGACAAAATCATTTCATGGTGATTCAAACCCTAATCAATCTACCCTCCATTCTCTGGTGATGGGATTACAACTATAATAGATGTTGAAGGAGTTGAATCCATGTGACAAAGAGGCTATCTCTTTCTATGAAGAATGTAAGCCATTGCGTAGAAAAAATTCTTGCATGGTGATTTAGACCCTGATCGATCTGCCCTCCATTATCTACTGATGGGATTAGAAAAGTAATAGATGTTAAAGAGTTGAATCTATGCATGTATGTTGTATCTAATTTTTAAGTTTATTTTTTCAACATCAAGAGATGCAGACTACCTCAAATTAATGCTATTAAACTCAAACTCAACTTTCACCATTTGATTATTATTTGTTCCATAATTTGAGGAATCAAACAAGACTAACCAATGTCCATAGATCTTTGCATGTGTGTTTATGTTGAAAATGAGTCTACGTCCATGCTACCAAACCCCATACTCAATGATATCTATATTTTATTTAAATTTATAGCTTAATATGCTCAATTATATCCACCTCAGGGGTGGTCATCGCATTAGTTGTGTCATCAATATGCTTAAAAATGTTTGATAGCATTAGAAGCGACTATGCAAGAATGTTAAACCATGCACACATAATGATCAATTATAACTACATGCTGATAAACACATGCCAAGATTATGTGCTCAAGGTTTGTTTTAAAGGAAAAATATGTTGGGAGAAGAACAATTTATTCTTGTGGTACACCCATTTATTTATATGGTTTAGTTATCTCTACTTGAAGGTCATTTTTATTGGGTGTTGGCTCAGTGTTTGTTACAATGTTTCTAATTGTATCCACTTCAGGAATGGTGCATTACATTATTTGAGTCATCAATATGAACATAAGTGTTTGATAGCATTAGAAATGACTATGAAAAGATGTGAACCATTCACACATAATGATCAATTATATCTATATGTTGATAAAAAAAGTTGAAGTTTACGTGGTCAAGGTTTGTTCAAATGGTAAAATATAGTAGGATAAGTTTGATTTATTCTCATGGGACACCTGTTTATTTATATGGTTTGGTTATCTATACTCAGATGTCATTTTTTTTTTATTGGGTGTTGATTGACCATTTGTTGCAACTTTGTTATAGGTTTGTATTCTGTCTATTCAACAATAAACCAAATCGTAACATAAAAATAGTTGAAGTTGCAGCTTCATTATGGGTTAACATTATAGAAGAGGGATTTTGTAAAGTGAAAGAGTGTAAATCTATAGTTAAACCTCACTCAAAACCTATGAATATATAAAAATAAGTTCATATAAATTAATTGTGGGGGTAGACATACACATGGCTTGACTTTAGGAGAATTATTGGATTAACATACCATGCACCCATTACACCCACAAAAGATCCCAACACCTTGTAAGCTAAAAACCTATTTGTAATGGGTGTATGGTATGTAAATCAAAAAATTATGCTAAATTGAAGGCATGTGTATGATACGAGTCCTCTAGTGTATGATACCACATGAAATACCTTGTCATTGCTCATTAGCATCACTGCCCAACTCACTTTCAAATCTTTCACCACTTTCAAGTTTTATATGGCTTTGCCATAATTTATATAGGTGTCAATATATTGGCAACATAGACGAACATACGTTACAATATATATTTTAGACCCTGAATGTTTTGTCTCCATATCATTAGCAATGCAGTCCAGATTTGAGTTGCACATCAGACATGTTGCCTTCTCATAATCAAAACAACGTAATGTTTTCTCGTCGTTGGTTTTTGAGTCATCTAATTTGACCTTTGTTTCAATCGTGTATTGGGTAATTGAAACAATTTGATGGAATTTGCAGATTGTATTGCCAAATGTGATTTATCATTAAACTTTGTATGTATATTTTCTCAAAATTCTTTGAGTCACTCATTGAAATTTCTTATCATTACCCCTCACCATCACCACCCAATGCACCTTGATATCTTTAAACACCATTTTCATTTTCAGTATGGGCTTGATCTTCCCCACAAATTTGCCATTACTCAAGTTCATCGTTAAACTTTTAAACATTTCCTCCCCACATAGTGTATTGCCACACTATATGAAGAAACATACAATTTTATTTGTCACTGTCA
Organism: Torreya grandis; assembly: GCA_037957365.1. NCBI lineage: Eukaryota > Viridiplantae > Streptophyta > Pinopsida > Cupressales > Taxaceae > Torreya > Torreya grandis. The sequence continues at coordinate 1,459,756 of JARHVA010000872.1, forward strand.
CCTTCATAAAAAATATCAAATTTTTATTTTTTTAATGCTTTGTGAAAAATGTAAGACAAGGTCAAAGTTCATAAATTTGAATAGTAATATGACTACCAACTTACACTCACTTTACAAATACTCATTTTGCTGTTATAGTACTATTATATTAATAATAAGTAAATATAGCTATTACTATTTTAATATATATTTATAATTATAAGAAAATGATAACTTATATAATAATTTATAATATTATTAAATAATATATATTCTAATATTAGATGATATAATATATTTGTAATTATTATAAATATAATATATTATTTTTTTAGATACGTATTCATTTTTTACCGAAGTTCCAACCAGATACCATTTTTTAATCATTAAAGCAATAATTGGTCTGGGACACAAATGGGGCCCCTAGATCCCCATGAATAATATTTTTAACAACAATACTACTTTGATGGGATGCTATAGCTCACAAATTGTAAGCCGTTCCAATTGTCGAACCATACCAGCTTCTAAAATAACTAAATCTACCATAAGATGGGATGTTATAGCCCACCAACTAAAATCTACTCAAATCATCCAACAATACTTAATTATTGAGTATGTCACAACGACCACATATCCACTCACAAGATCTATAGACACTAATACCAACACTAATGGCCACATTTGGTCTCACATGCCTTAGTGGGATTTGAACCTTGGTGGGCTTGGATACATCCAAGTGACCTCACCAACTCACCCTCACCTCATTGGATTAAATTTAATTTACATATGAAGCTTAATGGGGGTAGGCCTAGGTTTGTAATGTCCACCGAAAAAATCATAGCCAAATTGCCCTACTGTGATTTGTGTGGAACACATGGAGAAGTTTGACCCCTACCTCAAGGTGTTCCCATGGTCACTTCAGAGTGTAGGTGATGTGAAAATGCCCCACTCCACACACCACGATTAAGTCAAGGATTGAACCTAAGACCTGGGTGACCTACGTCATTGCTCCCATCCACTCAAGATAACCCTTAGGTGCTTTAAATTTAATCTATATCTAAAGCTTAATGGGGGTGGGCCTGGGTTCATAATCTCTGTTGAACGATCCACACATGAATCACCCCACTGTGATTTGCGTGAAACAAATGGAGGAGTTTGACCCCTACCTCAAGTTGTCCCCATGGCCACTTTAGAGTGTAGGTGATGTGCAAATGCCCCACTCCACACACCACAGGTAAGTCAAGGATTGAACTGAGACCTAGGTGACCTAAGTCATTGCTCCCATCCACTCAAGCTAACCCTTGGGACTAAAATGTGGGTACTAACATTTTTATAATCAAAATGCCTAAAATAGTAGTGAATAGTATCCTTAGCCATGGATTGTGGACTTGACTTGTCACATTGAACATAGGGTTTAAGCCACATGCCAACCTCATGGCTTTGAACATCAAGCTAGTAGCCCATTGCATTGTGGATACTTTAAAAAATAACCTACCATAGCTTATGGGAATGATGTTAGAGAGTGGTCATCCCAAGGAATAGACCTTGAGACCTCCCAATTCTAGCATTCAGCTCATTCACTACTAGGCTATCATCACTAGGTAAAATTTTATCTACATTTGAAGCTTAATGGGGGTGGGCCCAGGTCCATAATATTCGTCAAATGATCTATAACTGAATCACCCCATTGTGATTTACGTGGAACATATGGAGAAGTTTGACCTCTACCTCAAGGTGTCCACATGGCCACTTTAGAGTGTAGGTGATGTGCAAATGCCTCATTCCACACACCACAGGTCAGTCAAGGATTTACCTTGAGACTTGGGTGACCTAAGTCATTGCTCCCATCCACTCAAGCTAACCCTTGGAGGTACAAATATAATATATTATTAAACACATTAAATATGTTAATTATTTATATAATATACTATAATAATATGATATTATAATAATATATAATATATTTTTATTATATTATAATATTATATATGTATTTAAGGTTTGATTTATTTTACTACAAATATGATGTGTGAATAGAGCTCATTATTATCATCCATTAGAAGGCCACATTTTTTCGCTGAATTTTAGACCTGAGAGGATCTCAACTATCCACTTCGATGTTAATTAGTCTGCACCCTTCTCCTTTCTTCCTTTCCATAGTGTGAGAGAACCAAAAGAGCTCCTTCACAGATTTTCTAGTGCAGGATGTTGAAGAAAATGTCAATGATTCCTAGTGCTGCTTAGGAAATGGAGTTTGTGGAGTTGCTGAATGCGGAGATCAACAAATTCAATGCCTTCTTTGTGTATTAGGAGGAAGAGTACATCATTCGTCAAAAGGTACATATGTTTCAATTCAAATATCTCTCTCCCTTCATTTGTTTGGAAAAACAAAAATGATTGTGTGTTCAAACCCAATTGTGCTCCATTGTGATATCAGGATATTGTATGTTATTCACTTATTAGTAAAACAAAATAGGAGCTACTCGATAGGATTGATAAACTCAAGACTAAAAGTGGAGCCTCTGAAAGTGAATACCAGGACAAGATGATTAAAGTAAGGAAAGATATGGTCAATTTTCATGGGGAAATGGTTCTTCTAGAGAATTACAATTATCTCAACTATACAGGTATGGTGTTGAATGTAAAGTTTAAAGTTGAAAGTGAAATGCCATATTCATTCAGTATGCCTCTTAATTGTCCTTTGAATGATAAGGATTCCAAATATTTTAAAGAAATATAACAAGAGAACAGGAGGTGTATTACAATACCCGTTCATCCAAAAGGTTCTCCAATTGCCCTTCTTTATTGCATAAGTACTCTCCAACCTCATCAAATAGTGCAAAAACACCCTTACCCTTCACACCTTATTTCAAGACCATGATGCCCTTTCTTCTCTTCACCTTCCAGTGAATGGAGATATTTAAAGAGCAAGACAAGTGTTGGAAGAGCTTGTCTTGTGTTACTTCCATATCTATCGACAATCTAGTTTGTAGCAGGTCATGACAAAAACAATATGGATTTTATGGATTTTATTGCATATGATGAAACCTACCAATTCAATTCAAATAAATTGTTTTTTTACAGTAATATGTTTTGCATTGGGCATGAAAACCTTGATTTAAAGTCATGTATGCTTTTTTTTGGGTTTAGTTTTATAGAGGGGAAAAGGAAAAGAAATTTGGTCATTGCAAGAGAGATCCAATTAGGAGCAGGTCTTTGGTGGAGGAAAAACCAAACTAAAAATTCAAATCATAATCGCAGGAGGTATATCGACACTTGTGTTGAAGTTGAATGCTAAAATCAGGAATGGAGAAGGTGTTGGGAGGGGTTTAGAGGCTTGTTGTATGTCAAATAGAAAGAATGTTAGTGGGAGAAGGAGAGAGGGATGGATTTGATGCACTTTAAAAACCATCGCAATGGCCTCAGAATAGGAAAAAATGACGATATGTTGCTCGCCAATCACATCATCCTATGATATGCACAAGATAATTCTTGTATAGGGACATGTTGCTCCACTGTCACTGCGATGCGAGACATCTTCCATTCCCTAATCAGGGGTTTTGCAAAATAATGCATCTCTGACCCTTGTTAACATGTGGCAGTTGCAACATTTAGTTGGGTGAAAAGGGCGTATTTGACACTTGTTAACATATGGTAACATTTAGTTGGGCAAAAAACAAATATCCAACTTTTCATTTTATGTGAGATGAATCTTTGAGGTTGGAACCCCAACAGAAATACCTCCAATATAATTAATTAAATTATTGAGTTTTGTTCCTCAAAGATTCTTAATCTAATCATATTCAATTCAAGCTAAAATTTTAATTTTGATTCTTGCTAATAATTGTAAAATTTGTAAATGATTGATATATATATATATACGTAATCCATATATCAATATAAGTCTGTTACAACCAAATCAGTGACAGTCTACCTTTCAACTTGAGTAGCTAGTTGTCTTTAATATATCTTTCACAAATTTTATCTTTATTATAGAAGTCGAGAAGTATTTTTATTAGATAGTCATTATAGTTGATGTTCCATGTCACTCACAATGGCATGTTAATAAAAAGGGATGCTCAGATCTCTGGAGTATGTACAGATGGAAGCACTTATCTTGCATGTGCATTTAAGTAGATTTAAGCAAGTCATTAAATGTCAACAGTAAGACAACTCATGGTTGACGACGAAGAAGAATTTGTTTTAGATGGCTCAGTTGAATGGAGAGGAAGACCTGCTATAAAAATGAAGACTGGAGGGTGGAAATCTTGTTCTCTGATTACAGGTTCCTTCAGATGCATCTTGCCTTCATGAAGTGGATTCAAAGGAATCTCTTATTCAGGGTCGATACCCAGTCGCTCACACTCAACTTCTCAGGGTTTAATTTTTTTATAAAAAAATCACTTCACTTAAAAAGTTGCTATCTATTCTGCAAGATGTCCCTAATGTTGGTTTGATCTGCATAATGTGTTTCTGAATATCAGATGTTTGGACAAAGCAGCAGTCCAAATTTCACGAAATTTAAATCCTTGCACTGTGACAGATATTGAGGAGACAAAGCTGGTGATACACATTCTTCCAATTTGGCTGACAGGCATATTGCCTAGTAAAATATTATCACAAAATTGAACACTTTTCGTGAAGTAGAGCATGAGTTTAGATAGGCGTATGGGCTTTAACTTTAAATTTCCTGCAGGAAGTCTTGGAGCTTTTCTTCAAATATCGATGTTATTATCCGTAATAATTTATGATTGTTTCTTAGTGCCCCTTTTCAGAAGATTCACACGACATAGAAGATCATTAACAACATGTTTGAATTCAAACATCCGTCAACCATTTCACAGTATGATTGCTCCAATCCCTAAACCATTTTCCATTTCCCATCGCGGATCTGTGAACCATTTCTATCTTTCCATCTGGTGAATAACTCTTGAACAACTTGTAAGCGGGACCTGTTGAAAACATCTACAGGCACGTCGAACAAAGGGGAGCAAGGGCATTGACGAAAAGCCCTGCAAGCGCAACGAAGGAAGTAGGGGTATCATCGAAAATACCGTAGGCATGTCGAAGGAAGCAGGGACGTCATCAAACAGAGTAGATTCGAACCCAGGTAGCTCAACAGGCTCTACATTACATGGTAATCCTTTGTTTTGAGCAGTATAGATTAAATATTTACCATGGATTACACATTTACAATTGATTACATATACTTATCGAGGTTAAGTTACATATACAACCTTCCTGACACCAAGAAATTCATAAATGTCTTCCACCTCTATGTTGAACATGATACAGAGAAATTAGTTTTGAAGATCGGATGATTTTTATTCTAGAATTTCTCTTTCGTGCATTGTATATATATGGATTTTATACATCAACTGTTTGACAAAATGCTTCAAAGGTTGTTAATCTTGGTCAATCACATAAAACCATCATCTTTCTCAGATGAACCAAATCGACTGGAGAATGGATTATAGGACCTATCATAATGAAGCCAAAAATTCAAATAAGTTTAATATACCCTATTGACATGGACCTATTATTTTTCCTTATCTTACACCATATGTTACACAAAACTTGATTATGGACCAGTTTTATTTGGCTCCACACAAAAATCACAATAACCAAGTTAAACCTTTAGATGAAAGATAAGCATGTTGTAAGAGTATTCTTCTTTGGAGCTGAAATGATATGAATTTTGTGCTCAAGAAGAAAACTAAATTTGACTCCGAAAAAAAAACTGTTTGCTTTGAGATTTTTTTTTTTAAGCACAATATCTAAGTATATGATTTGGAGTTTGAGAATGTGATGCCTTTCATTACAATAACAATGAGTTGGAGTTTGAATCCTTTCATATTGAAGACAAGGAAAATAATTATACCAACAATAATGACGAGGAACTTGTTTATGAGGTTAGAAAACCTATACCCCAAAAAAATATTTGCTTTCTAGAATGATTAACTAATATCAACATTTAGTAATGAAATAAAGTGTTGAAAACTCTAAATCTTAGCCTCCACCCATACACATGCTTAAAGATAAAAAAATTAATATAATATACTTCAACATTATATATATATATATACCATAATAGGTCATAGGAATGTAAGAAACATAAATTCAAATAAGAATTTGAAGAAAAAAATAGAGACAAAACATAAAATGTAAGAGTTATGTTTTCAAGGTCTTTATCTTGACAACTCGTGACTCTTAAGTAGAATAAATGTTATGTTTGTGTTTCTAAATATGGGGTTAAAAAAGGAGTTTAAAGATGAATGACGAAACAAAAAATTATATTGATGACTTTTGAAAAGGCCAACTTAATATTGAGTTATCTTTTTATAAATAGAATTATACATTTTTAATCATCATAATAAATAATATATTTTAGAATAGAACTAAATGATTTAAATTAAAATATTTAATTAACATATCAGTTTTATATTAATCCATTTTAATTTCTCATTATAAAACCACTTTTGAAAATGATTATTATTTGATATTTTTAGTAACACCCTCTTTAGCTAATTAATGTTTGTTTTTATATCTGCTCCTTTCGTTATAGTGAAATAGCTCTGCTTTATCTTTGTTCCCTTTGTTATAGAGAAATCTCTTTGAATATTTGGACATGGATTTGTCCTTATTTGAAGTCTTTATCCACTTGAACATGGATTTTTCCTTATTTGAATATACCTCCATATATCTCAAATCAAAAGTTTGATCTATTATCTCCCTTGTACTTCTTTTTACTAAAACCCTCATGCACCGCCACAAGATTATGATCATCGCTGATATTTTCCTTATTTTTCTAGGTTCCCTTGCTTCATTTTCCTATTCCATATTGGCAAGGAAAGGCTCCTATTTGTCATAACATGTAAATGGTGTCACATACCCATTTCCTACTTCCTTTTGTCTTCATTAGCTGTAACAAGATCATAACTCAAATTTTCATTTATTTAGTTTGCATAATACAGTGTATCACCTTCAAGGAATTTGTAGGGAATTATTGAGTTCAACCTTCATAAAAACTAACACTATCATAATTCAATAAATTATATATATATATATATATATATATATATATATATATATATATATATATATATATATATATATATATATATATATATATATATATATAGTCTTTCTCTGTATCTTGGATCCCCACCCATGCAAGATATCAACAATAAGAGCAAAAACTTGAATATATTAGAACTATATCCATCTATTCTTTTAATGTATGCCATAAATTTCCCATGAAGGGTATCATATAAACACTCAAGTAGCCATAAGATACAAGGTTCAATCAAGGCAAATATAAGGATATGGAAATCTCATGGACCATTAAAGAAACGACAAAATAATACACACACATGCACACACAACCAAAAAAAAGATTAGGACATAGATACATTGTAGGTCCTCGGCGCATTTCATTACATCACAAACTATAAAATTATATGGCCAAAAGAGCAAGTTTATAAAGAATTACATTGTAGGCCCTAGGTCCATCAATGGATCACATATACTCTCACTTTTTACAACGACACAAATAATTTCAAACAACGATGCCACAAGTATGAGTATGCCCTTTTAAAATTATAATGCATTGATTCACATTCTGGGTTCCAAGTGTTTTTTGATAACTTGGGTTTCATTCTTAGAATAGTGAAATCATGGATATGAGGGTATAGTGGATAGAGATCAAGACATAGTCCAACTGTGATTCCCCAAATCGAGCTCCTAATGTTGGTTCTTCTCTAGCAACTTCTATGTAGATCACCACAACACAAAATCCATTTCTATTTTTATTTTAAAAGATTGGTTAAGAAAGTCATTTCAACACAATTATTTCTGATAGATATCTTCATGTAGTTCATAGATAACCAAAATTTAATTGTTTTTTCATTCCTTTTAGAACACAATTTTATTGAGGGGTGTAATTGTAGTATGTTGACAAGTAATACTTAGAAGAAGAATTCAAAAAACTTATCATATCATATGATCCAATATTATCTTGAAAAGTACAAGGCATTGGTAAAGAAAAGTGGGTTGAACACAATTATTTTTTTATAGATGTATTCATGCTTTGACCACACTAATTTTCAATAAGTTTTGAGCTTCTTAAACCTATCAAGGACATTGAATTTTTTGATGCAGAAATAACACCCAATTATATTTATTATTCAATTCATATGGTTAAATCCATATGTTTTATGGTTATTTGGTATGAAGGTGCATAGTTTTAGGATTCCATTGTGGTTCAATTAAGTCTTCCTTTAATCATAAACCATTATTTTAGAAAGTAGTAGAGACATCTTTGTAATCTGTTGTCATAAACTAGTGCTATTCATGCACTATGTATTCTTCATAAACTAATAGATCAATTGTGGCATAGTCATATTTTCATTATCTTTATGATAAACTAATGTTAAGAATTTACTTGTGGTAGCATTATTGTAAATATAAGAGAGGACATGCATACAAATAAACTTTGTATGAACATAGAGATAGGCACAATAAACAATATAAGATGAAATACTATACAACTTTAAATGTTTTAAACCATAATCCAAAATTTTGGGCTATTATTTACAAAATGCTTTAGGTTACATGAATATTTGGAGTGCTATTGGTTGTTCATATATGCCATATAATTTAAGATATGTAGACTTTTAAATTTGCTTCATATATGCTGAAATCATGTTCTTTAGAATCCATATTAAGCTCTACATCTTATTACTATGTGAACCATGTTATTATGGCTTATGCACTTCAAGCATGTTGTGTTCATGATACATTCTATGATGGTTGATTTTTATACTGCACATGAATTTATAGACATTCTATTGTATGATATATTGCATATCGAAAGACTGACGAGTTATATGTTATGTTTATCACACCGATAATAATTTCAACATACTTTTAAGACATCTACCAAAGGTATGAAACCATCTTAGAACTATCTCATACCAATTCAAATAGTCTAAGTTTTATTTTTTTTAGGATTACCTTTTTATTTTTCTAGATTTATGATGGATGAATTAGAATTAAATGATGTCCTCCATGAAATCTTTTTCAAGTTGGAGTAAATTGTATGCAATTTAATCTATTACTGATAACATATATTTTTATAGTTTGATTCAATATTTATGATATTAATCGATTATTATATGATTTTTTTGGAAGAAAAATATAATCAACTAGTCATCATTGGATGCATTCCTTGAGTTTAGATGTTTCCATGAAGTTTACAAAGTTCCTAAGATGGTTTTAGACCGTGCATCCACTAGTGGTGGTGGGATTCCTACTGGGTTGAGACAACCATTCTTGGCCAGTATCCCCAAATGGAGTGTCAATGGGAATTTTATCAATTTCCAGATACAGATGCATGGGAGGGATCAACATGAGTATTATTAATGATTCTATATCTATTGGCCATGCCAAATTTAATATTATTTTTACATTTCTATAATAGTTAATATTAGACCACTTTGCATCCACTGTGATTTTTTATGTTGGTTTTTATATTTTAGCAGGAGGAGGTGGAGTGGAGCCATGGTGATTAGGGTGATAATGACCCTCATAATGAGTTTGTCCCCACAAATGTAAGCATTAGTTGTAATTATTATTTGTTCCTTTGTCATGCTCATATAAGCTTTTTATTTTATATATTTTTGGATTGACATGTATATAATGACCATTATGGCAAGTGGAGGTGAAGCGAGACAAGGTTGAGGAGGATGTTGATGAGGATGTGGATGATGAATATGACAGTGATTGGATTCCATACACCTTAAAATCTGATTTGGAGGAGAAAGAACTAAACCCTGTATGCACATTTTCTTATTTTCAAGGATGATTTCTTATTTTTTTATTTAATCATATTTAATTCTTCTAACATCATGATTTTTTGTTGAATGATATTTTGCGGGTGAATATAAGATTGTATACATAGATATTGTGAAGAGGGACTTGACTATTGATTGCTACACCCATGAAACACATTTTTTAATGAGGGTGGCAATCCATTTTGGTCACTAGATAGGTTGACACTCACCATGATAATATTCATGGTAGGAAGTCTATTATAAAGAGGCCTCAAGGTCATGTCAATAGTGGAAAAATGAATCTGATGGGAAGGGTATACACTCGAATACAAAAATAACATAGGTCAATAGACTGTTTGCTAAAAATCAAAGCCTAAGTAAGAGGGATAAGCTGAAAAGATCATGGATGGCAATAAAGAACACGTCTTCCAAATATGTAATAGACTTAAAAGCTATCAATGAAAAGATGAGTGCATACGATTCAATTCAAAACATTAAATGGAGAAGCCAAGTGTCAATAAGGTGGATAAATTATTTTTTACAAATGGAGAAAGAAGGAATAAGGGTGGAGCAGGGGTATGGTGTATGCAATTGTGAATGCCAGGTAAGATGCAATGTGTTGAATGGTTCACATGCATGCAAAGTTAAGGTAATTTTACATTTATTATTAATAAATTTTCTATTTCTATAGTGATCATCATTAAAAATTGACAATGATAACCCTCAGACTCAATCTAGTGAGGATAATGGCATTACTTTGAGGGAGTACATGTCCGAGTAGACACATAAACTATAGATATGGTTCATTAACTCTGAGGGGATGCATCTCCTATGACTAATTTAATAATTAAGAGTAGTATTCTAGAAGACAACAAAAATAGGAAGTGGTTTCATGAAACCATATATAGGTTTGGAAAGCCTAAGAAGGAAGTGGGAAAAATTATTGAATATAAGATTATTAGTACTTCCATGTCATTGCAACTAGTTTTCAGACACTAGTGAAATAATCCTCAAGCAAGCCAATTATATCTATTAATATCATAGGAAATATGACCTTCCTTGCAAGAGATTTTGTTACTTTATAAACATATGATGACTCCACTGACCCAGAATAATATCTATTGACCTACAAAATGAAGTGGCAAGTTAAGGGTGTGAAAATCGTGGATGACAAAAGTGAAAACTCATAGGAGATTTGACTGGTTGAGTTCTAAAGTTCATATTTAAAAATAAACTTGTAAAAATGACACTCACACATGTCAAATAAAATTGATCGAGGGATTCAAAATGCAAAAGTGTGAAAGTTAGAATATTCAATATTTAAAGGAGATCCAACAAAGACCAAAAGAATTAGTATGGGACTATGATCACATATTATTAGACATGATGAATTGGGAGAAATTCCAATTTCATGACTCCTATAAATTTGCTTGGTTCATAAAAATTCTATGAAGCAAGATTTAGTTTTCCATAACACAAACCCAGTCACTACAAAAGTTGAGGTGAGATCCTTTGTGATCCTAGTGAATAAAATAGAATATTGTGGAGATTATCCTCCTTTGTTTCACTCAATTGGAGTAGGTTTGAACTACCTTACTGACACTTGGCATAGGTCTGCATGATTTTAGGGCTACAAGGAATGAAGCCAATTTGGATATTTTGGTAGAAAACAAATTCTTGGGGTTAGTTTGAGACTTCTAAATGGATTTTGGCACATATGGCATGTCGTGAATACGCCATCCATGAAGATAAAATGATTTGAGGAAAAAAATTCAATTTTTGACACTTGTATGCAAGATTGGCCTTAAGAGATGAAGAGCCTTCTAGACACCTAACAAGAAAAGGATAAGATTTGTCAAAGAGAACATAAATGGGTAAGTTGAGAGGTGTCAAGATTAGAGAAAACATGTAATAGAACCTGATATAACCATCAATAAGGCCACTTGTCGTTTAACATGCCAAGGCAAATGACAATTTTAGAGAGCTAGTCAAGGTGTCAATCAAGCATTATAAGTCCTACGCCACTTGGAGCAAGGGAGAATCTTTAGAGCAGATAAACATGGCATTCAAGACTTGTTGAGGTAGTTTCATAACTCCTCTCTTTTCTGTATCTCATGAGACACTTGTCACCTCTCTCTCCTCTATGCCCTTCTCTTCTTCTCTCTCACTTTCTTTATATATTGAGCCTGAGTTGGCTAAGTTTGTATCCTCCACCTGGGTATTTTAAATCCCTACCCATTATCAACCTTTTATTAATGAAGAACAACCTATTTTTACCTTCTTGATAGACTATTTTCATGTGCATGTTAGACTAGTTGATCTTGCTAAGTGATAGATTTACTTCCTTGACACATTATCCTTGTTAGCATTCATATTCAGTTTGAAAGTCTTTTTGTAGATATCTTGAAGTGTTCAAATGAAGTGTGTATGATTTTAGTGAGTTATATCTTCACTAGTGTCATGTTATGACCTCTTGTTTAGTCCTCCTAGCTCAAGCTTGTTTCACAAACCTCCATGAGAAATACTTATGTAGAAAGGTAGATTTGGATTAGTGTCATATGCAGGTTAGGCTCTTGTTTAAAGCACAATTTTAGTTGGTTGGTAGTGATCAATTTTCATTTGGTGCATCACCTTCTTAGGTTATCTTTTTTTCATGTTTTTTCTTCCCCTTTTCATCTTAACAAGTTAGTAGCATAGGTGATGAGCTTAAATAGATATATCAAGGGAGCTAGCCCATTAATCTAGAGGTTTACCCCCACTATAGAAAACCTATAGGTCTAGGGTTAATCCCATTATTTCACTCAATTGGAGTAGGCTTGAACTACTTCTCTAAAGGTGCAAAATTGAGTGACAATAGTTACAATAACTAATGTTAAACAAGATGCAGTTTTGTGTAGAATGGAAAAATTGTAAGAGGGAAATAAACCATGCATGAAATTATGGTACACTAAGTGTAGATATGATGGACATTATAAGATTTAATGTATAAATATCAAGGTATATTTATGAGAATTTTGTCACACTATAGGACATACTACTAAAAAATGGCACTTATTACAATAGTATGTACAATAATCTTGTAATGTGTCCTACACTTTATAAAAATTCCAAAATCATGATGAGAAGAATTGCAAGGCTCTTCAAGAGCTAATAGATGGTATCACCAAATATGTTTTTAGATTGGCCACATAATAGTCTCTATTTGAAAAACTAGGTGTGCTTAACCTGGATGTTGAGATCATAACACAAGGTGGCTAGGGTTCTCCTCCAACATAATGTAACACTAGATGGACTTGTTTGTCCCCAAGTATCAAATAGGGTGGAATTTTCAATCACCACAATACCAACTAGTATGGACACATCCTTCTCCATAATATCAACAAGAATGGACTCCTGCATGATCTCAACAACAATCAATTTAGATACCTCCTCCTCAGAAGTAATACAAAGTATTTTCTTATCAACAACAAGGATGGGGATCACCATAAAGGTATGGAGGATATCAAGGAGGTTACCAAGGTGGCATTCAAGGAGGAAAACAAAAATTCAAGAATGAAATTTATTGTCTATGCAGTCAATCACTTGTTACCTATGTGGTGAATTAAATCATGTCACATATAATTGTCCCTACAATCCAAAGAGGCAAATGTTTTCTACATATTGTAGGATTTTTGGACAACAAAATAATGAGGATTGCCCTATTTTAGAGAAAAAGATAAAGGTGAAGACAATGTGCATTGTAAACATGGTACAATCTCACCCCAAGAATCAAGATTTTTCCTAGGTTATCACTAAAAATCAACATAAGGAGCAAGGCCTTCCACTACTAGGGATGTTTGAAGAAAATTTAATTAAAAAAGTGTGATAGGATAAGAATTTGTATCCTAGGAGAGATAATTTTGATGAATGAAGTAGCACAATTGTTACATTCAATCCATAATCACAATGCCACTAAAGGATATCCTATAAAAGTAGATGGTCAAATGTATGGATAGATCGTTTGGATCTTGTGACAAGTTGAAGCGGTCATAACTTTGATGGATTTTCTTAAATTGATGAGTACTCTACAAAATGAAGACATTTCCCAAAATGTTACAAATTTATTGCATAATTTGTTGGATTACAAAAAAATGAGACATTAATGAGCAGAGAATGTAGTTTGGTATGTCAAGAGGAAAAATCCATAGGATGTGGATTAAAAAATTGATATAGAGCTCACAGAATATGAAGTCCCTAATATTGTGTTTGATTTCAGTATCACTATGAATATGATTCCCATATCAACATGGGAAGCTATTGGAAGGCTAGATTTAAGTTATAACCTTGTTACTCTCAGTTTGGTAGACTACAGTCCTGTTGAACCTGTTGGGATAATTGAAGATGTTGAGATAAAGGTGGATGATTTGAGTCTACATAGGTATTTTGAAGTGATTGACATCAAAATAGATGAGACACGTTATCCTATGCTAATTAAAAATAATGGGCTTATGATTGTCATATAGATATGTTTTAACCTTTTAGGACTTAAAACATGTAAATCCTATGTTTGTTAAATATTTGAGTAGACTAAATCAAGGAAATAATATGCAATAAATACAACCACTGATTTGCTAAATAATGCAAGAACTTAGCTGGAAAATAACTGAGATGGATGATCTGGGTGATGAAAACTAAGGTAGAAGTTGGTTTGAGTGTCATAAATTGTATCCTAGTGTCAGAACCCCTCCTAGATAGTAGGGCCACACTATTAAAGTAGTGTTATTATTGAAAAAGTGGCAGTGGTGTCCTAATATTGGTGGTAGTGTCCTCTGTGTATGGTTGTCCTAAGCTTTTGGGTACACCTGTGTTTGGATTTATAAGGTCTATTCCTACGTGCACAATTCCTAAAACCTTATATTTTACATGTAATGTTTGATTTAATGAGAAAAACCTAATCCTCCATATAGTTAGGGCATCTAGTTGGCATGAACTAAAAAGTGTGTTTGAGGTTGAACATCCTCAACACCCCACTGTGAAGAGAGTTGCCTACATACCAATACTCTGAGGAGGGATCAAGCCCGATGTATTTCTCCACACCTAAGTGCTAGTGCAAGTGCAAGTGATTGTAGTATGATAGTGGCCATGAGTGCCTTGAATGTGCTTGATATTAGAAATCTAGATAATCTGAGTTAAGGGCTTTTGTAGATGGTAGTATTTTAAAGTAGGTTAGAATAGTGATTGATAACCTTAATTGTGCTCAACTTGTTATAAGTTTGAATGTGTATTTTTCGTTTGATTTCCATCTAGTGGTTAGAGGGCTAAAAGTCAAGTATTTATATTATTGTGATGCTTGTGCAGGTGATAAAAGAGGTCGAGGATGACCTTAAGAAGTTTTACTTTTGAAAATATATCCATTTGAGAAAAGATAAGGAAAAGGACATTAGCATCATTTTGGTGACACTAGCACCATGTGGCACTAATGTCCTTATTGTGGTGCTAGTGTCTAACTAGCATAACACTAGGCACAAAGGGCCAGGATCAAGAAATGAGGGTCTAGAACTACTTTAGGGTTGACTAGGGATGCTTGTGGCCTGAATCAAGGCTAGATAATTGTGATCATAGGCTCTAGAATAGGTTTAGGGCTAAGCTAGGGATAGGTAGTCTCAAGTATCAATCTTAGCACTCAAATACCACTTTTTGGTTATTACATCCCCCCCCCTTTTTATTGAAAATGTAGCAAGGTGAAATGACTAAGATAAAGGAAAAATAAGAGTAGCTGGACTTACCCAAGAGGTGAAGCCCATGAAGCCGGGGCTGAGTACGTGAAGCATGTTCAAATGCATGTCTTTCAAGTGAAACATGCGTAAATCAATCCTTACTTAAGAGATATCAAAAACAAAAGACTAAACTGAGTAAATAAGTAAAACCAAGTAAAGAGATAGGAAAGAGGAAAGGAACAAATACACCTTACTTGGTATGTGAATCAATACATGAAATTTGTGGCAACTTATGTTTTTGCATGTATATAGTGATCAATCAGTGAATAGCTTGGGATAAGTTGATGGCTTGCTCAATCCTCATGTGTGGGTGGCTTAATAACTCAATCATATTTTGACTCCATTATTTCCCACTCCTGCTTGGTGGATCATGACCTATGAATAGCTTAGATTGGACTAATAGTGTGTACAACCCTCTCATATAGGTGGATCAAAAACTCAAGTAGGTTATTACTCCATAATTTCCCACCTATATGTAGTAGATGCATCTAAAACTAAAATTGCATGAAGTAACTATAAATATCTAACTGGGTATGTTGGCTCTGCAGCCACTCATGTACATTAGGTGGATTTGAGCCACTCAAAAATGCCAACCACTATAGATGGAATAAGGTATGAAATTAGTGTGCAACCTGGAATATGATGTCAGGTGGATACAATGTAGAGAATGACATGGAATTTGTCATTCCATCTTATCAACTAGTGTGTAAGTGAGCATATGGAAACCATGTACCATGCACATGCCCCCAAATCTGATATTTGAGCATATGGATTATGGACTAACTTGTAATAAACTATATTAGGGTATTTGAACCGAATATGAGAATGGCCATGCCATGCATGATTCCCCTAATATGAACAAATTGATATGAATATGAGCAAAACTGAGTATAACTAATAAATTTGTAACTGAATCTGTGCAAACCTATACTATACGTATTGTAGTTTTTTGGCCAATCTTGGTTTTTCTAAAACTAAGGCTATTAGACATTAACGCCATGTCTTGGACAGTAGCAACATTTTTGGAAATGTGGTTCTGGTGATACAATTTGGGTATTAGTCTCCTTCTAGTCTAATTTTTATACAATTGTACTACTTTTTGGGTCATTGTTTTCCCACTATATTTTCCTGAGTCTGATTTTCAATAATTGATCTTGAGTGCTAAAAATGTACTATGAATACAATATAGGAGTTTGATCTTTGTGACAAACCCTTGTGAATGCCCCATATTTTAAGGGGAGTTATTAAACCTATGTAATAATTGTCCTCAAAAGAAAAGGATTTGCAAAATGTCTGTTGGCTAGAGCATATATAATATCTACGTAATAATCTAATATAGTGTTCATACATAACATCATAATGTAAGATAGTTTGAGCATACGTAGGTAATGTAAGGTGTATGTCATGTCTATCATTTACAAGGGTGTCAAGATGGATATAACAATGTAT
This sequence comes from Torreya grandis, assembly GCA_037957365.1. Classification (NCBI taxonomy): domain Eukaryota; kingdom Viridiplantae; phylum Streptophyta; class Pinopsida; order Cupressales; family Taxaceae; genus Torreya; species Torreya grandis. The sequence continues at coordinate 1,476,773 of JARHVA010000872.1, forward strand.
GTAACAAAAAATCTGAGTAAAATTAGGTAGCTACATAGGGGGATGGAGTATGATGTCCAGCATGACACCTAAATAAGAATGGGAGATGTTTGAGGTCCCTCATGCCATCAAAAATTGGTGTGTGTAACAAGAAAATACAAGTGTCATAGCTATGATGCATACAAGAGAGAATACATAAAAAACACACGAGGCATGCAAAGTAGGCCAAGGGGCCAAAATACAAGGGACATGAGCACATGTCACTAAATTTGAGAAAACAAGACAGAAAAATGTGTTAAAATATCTACATACACAAGCAATGAGTAAGTTGGTTGAGAATCACATAGAAGGACATGTTCAAATGTTCGCATACACAATTAGGAAGGCACATATAAGGACATGGGCACATGTCCAAATCATACATACTATGAAAAGAAGTGGCATAGAGCCAAAGAGCAATGGCATATTCAAATGTCCTCAAAGAAAAGAAGCATAGAGATACAATCAAGTCTAAATTAAGAAAGCTAGAAATGAAAGTATGCATGAATATGCAATACAAATTTGTGTAAGATCTAGGATGTATATATCCTGAGTCTAAAATAGTAATAGCCAACAAAAAATTTGAGTAAGACTAACATGATCAATATAAAGATATAACAATGCTAAAGTTGGGATGTAAAGTATAAAAAGATAGAACCTAGGAATCAAAACTGTGTATAGGGTGCCCCCAAGTGGGTGAATGTCTCATGTAAAGACCCATATATCAATGTATATGCCCTCAATGGGTAGATAGTAGTAAGTTTGGATCAATGTAGCAGACCTGAGTCATGCAATCAATCAGCAAGCACTTGATAAGACCAAGTGAAACATGTATGTATGATAAAACTGACTATACTAAGATAGCTAACATATGTACTATCTATAAAATATAAGAAATGTAAATAGAGCAATGCATACAATATTTTATTTTTGTCTTTTTGATTAATATTTGAATGTTTTTGTGTTTTCTGGATATAAGCTATGTACAAGCAACATGAAAATGAACTATGTATAAAGAGAGAGAGATAAGGAAAGTAGGAACAATACTAACCGATGAGTCTCATGGGAGACTCACTATCACTATGCCCTGTGTCAAATAAAAGAATTGTGATCGTGTGTGTCATGTGAAAGGGAAACTATGGTCCCATAATTTGATGTGCTAAGTGATCTATATTTGTATTTGCCTATGTAGTGATTCTATGAATTTATGACATTGACTTTGGTGTCCTATGAACTATAGGGGTCTTAGGGACCCATCTGGTAGAAGTTATAGGTGGCATAGGTGCCTTATGATGTGAACCTCGAGAACCCAATAAGACTGATCTCAATGTAAAGTGAGTAAAGGGAGACCCTCTAAGATCTATAACATATCTATGATGCAGGGGTTTATCTAATAATGGTCTCCATGGGAGAGTATGCGTATGTGTCAATACTATAGGAGTATACCTCACCTACACTGGTGGATCTAATGAAATATTTGGTGTATCAATATGGACTATGGTCAGAGTTGTAAATTATAATTGTGTTGTAACTAGTAATTATGTTGTAACTGCTAACTATGTTGTAACTAGTAATTTTGATGTAATTGCCTATGGAATAGGTAAAAGATACTCATATGGAAGACCCTCAATTGTGACCACCTGATTTGCATGTATATATTCTAAGCATCTATGTACAATGGAGAGGATGGATCATAGCTTTTGTATCCATGGCCTACCCAATAACATATCAAACACACCTGCACTAGGTACTATTAAGAATCTAGTGGCCACATGTGCTAGTCCAAATTGTAGTGAAAGTACAATCTCCCTGATGGAGCTCTGAACATGGCCACTAAAACCACTAATAATTGTTTTTTTAGGGGATATATCCTAGTCTGAATACCCCAAATGTTGTAGAAGTGTGATAGTGCAAAAGCTAATGCTTGACCCATTGTCAAGCATAACACTCTAGATAAGATGATGATTTATGTAAGCTTGTACAAAGAGTGTATATAAATTTGTATCATCATCAACAATCTCCTGCATTGAGAAGGTGATGAGTGGTCTAGTTGGAAATATAGTGTGGTACATACCAATGATATTATGTAATGGGTGTGCCTCCTTTCTAATAGTGTGATATGAAGCTACTGGTGGATGTCCCTGATATGTGTAGTGAACACTTGAAGTGTTCCCTACCTCATTCACTATGTTCTTTCGAAACAGATCTGAGAATATTTTCAATGCCTCAGCTTTCATTTTCTAAACTTTTGGTGCCTCTATGGGTGTGCCCACATCAATAATGTTAGCCTCAATCAAATTTTGTATCTTATGTTTCAGGCTAATGCATTTATTTTTTGTATGGCCTGGTGCCCTATGATACTCACAAAATGCATTGGAATCAAAGTTATTTAGAATAGGTCATGTCATATCAACCTCTTTGATGGGAGGGAGATATATGACATTGCATTCCAAGAGCTATTAGATAACTCGTATTGGTGATTTTGGAAGGTTGGTGAAGACTCTGCATGGAGGAGTTGATAAAAACAAGCGAGGAGATGGATCTGAAGTTGTGTTAATTGTGACCTTTGGATCATTCTTATTTTCAATGGCCCTTACCTAGTATGGAGGTTTACCTGAACTCTTAGTAGTTGATTTTGATCCAATTGTATATTTCAGTTTGCCCATTGATAAAATCTTGACTTCTCTTTCTTTTACTATTTGGCATAAATCTGTGAATGTTGTAAACTTATTAAATAATGTAGCTTTGCGTAATGCTAGTAGAAGACTCTGTTTGAAGATATATTGAAGCTCTTTATCTTCCATGGGGATATTTATTTTTTCTATTATAGTATTGTATCATAAGACACATTTTGTAATAGACTCATTTGACTATTGTTTCAATTTTACAACCTAAACATATGAGCCCTTGTCACTAATGTTTATGGAGAAGTGTGCTAAAAACATGTTTGCCAAAGGATTAAATGTTGTGATAGATTGAATTGGTAAGTCAATAAACCAATGTAAAGCATAATCCTTTAAACTTCATGGAAACAAATTTGTGAGAAGCCAATCATTAGACACATAGTCCAAACATGCTACATGAAAATCTCAAATATGATGCTCTGGGTCACCCTTACCATCATACAATGTAGGCTTAGGTGCCACAAATTGGGATGGTAATGGAGTTGATGCTATGTGATGAGCCAAAGGCATATGTTAGAGAACATAGAATCCAAGGCATGTGATGGACTATTGGCTCCCTTGTCAAGATGTAACACCTTAACCTACAGAGTGTGAACCTTGTTTATAAGGGATTGTACATCTAGAGTGGAGGAACTAACCACAAGATGTGTTGTCACTAAAATTGGTTGAGTTATAATTTTTGGTTATCTTAACTGAGTTAGCCCCACTGTAGGTGTAATAATGTTATTAATTGGGGGAGTTGAAGATTGATCATTGTTTGATTTATTCTTAATTTCCATTACGATTTGTAAAATTTGTGCATGATCAAGGGGTTATTCTTGAAGTTTATCTCAAAAGCTCTATAGGATCTCATCTTCATTGAAAATTAGGTTTTCATTATTAAGTGGAGGGAGAGTCTCTCAATTTATAAATTGTGTATCATATTGATCTTGATTATATTGCTCATCTTCAGATGCACTATCATTGAAATCCACATAATCAAGGTGTGAAGGATCAATAATGGGAGTTACAATAGGTCCCTTATCCATGGTATAAGATTGAACAGAAGGAATCTGAACATGCTCGATAAGATTACCACCTAGCCTAGCACTTCTTCTTAATGGAAGAGAGATAGCTTGTTTAGATGCATATAGTAAACAAATTGAAATAGAGATGCTAAAATAGAATATATGAAATCTGAAAAACTTCAAGCAACTAATGAAAACATGAAAAATAAGGATACAAACCCTAGGAACATCTAGGGTTAAGGTTTGAGATGAGTAGACTGAATCATGTAAATAATATGAAATAAATACATCCACTAATTTGTTATAGAATTGACTAGCTTTGATTTTTAAAAAAATAGTAATAAATAGTGCAAGTAAGAACATAGCTAGAAAATAATTGACACGAATGATTTGGGTGCTAAAAACTGAGGTCGAAGTAGGTCTAAGGGTCATAAACTATATCACAGTGTCATAACCCCTCCTAGAAATTAATGCCACAATTGAACAATACCACTATTATTAGAAAAGTGGCAGTAGTGTCCTGTGCAAGACCATTTCGATCTTCTAAATGCACTTATGTTTGGATCTTTGAGGTTTCTTCCTACATGCATGAGTCCTGAAACCCTAATCCTCCATGTAGTTAGGGAATTAGTTTGGCATGAGCTAAAATGTGTGTTTGTTAGTAGGGTATGTTGGACATCCTCAACACCTCATTGTGAAGAGAGTTGCCTACATACTAATACTATGAATAGGGATCAAGAATGATTTAGTTCTCCCCACCCAAGTTTTAGTGCAAGATTAAGTGATGATAGTATGATAGTGGACTTGAGTGCCTTGAATGTGTTTGAGACTAGAAATCTAGATAATATTAGCTTAGGGTTGTTATCGATGGTAGTATGCTGAAGTAGAAAAAAATAGGGATTGATAACATTAATTGTGCTCACATTGTTCTGAGTCTGAATGTGTGTTTTACATCTAATTTCCATCTAGTGGTTAGAGGGATAAAATTCATGTATTTATATTATTTTGATGCTTGTGCGGGTGATAAAAAGGGTCTAGGCTGACCTTAGAAGTTTTAGTTTGGGAAATATATTCATTTGGGAAAAGATAGGTCAAAGGACACTAATGGCATGTGGCACTAGTGTCATTATTATGGTGCTAATGTCTAGCGAGTAGAACATTAAGCACAAAGGTCTAGAATCAGGAAATGATGGTCTAGAACTACTTTAGGGATAACTAGGGATGTTTGTGGCTCACAGAAAGGCTAGATAAGTGTGATAATAAGCTCTATGATAGGTCTATGGATAAGTTAAGGATAAGTAATCTCAAGTAGAACTCTTAGCACTCAATACCACTTTTAGTTGATTACATTTGCCCTCCCCCTTTATTCTATAAATGCATCAAATCAAAATGACTAGGATAAAGGAAAAATATACATACATAAACTTACCTAGGAGGTGAAGCTCGTGAAGCTGGGTTTGAGTATGTGAAGCATGCTCCAATGTGTGTATTGTAAGTGAAACATGCATAAATCAGTCCTTACTTAAGATATATAAAAAACAAAAGACTAAATTGAGTAAAAAGGTAAAACTGAGTAAAGAGATAGGAAAGAGGAAAGGAACAAATACACCTCACTAGGTATGTGAACCAATGCATGAACCTGGTGATAACCTATGTGTGTGCATGTACATAGTGATCAATCAGTGAATATCTTGGATTAAGCTGATGGATTGCTCAATACTCATGTGTGGGTGGATCAAGAACTCAATTTGGTTTTGAATCCATCATTACCCACCCCTACTTGGTGGATCATAACCTATGAATAAATTAAATTAGACTGATAGTGTGTCCAACCCTATCATGTGGGTGGATCAAGAACTCAAGTAGGTTATGATTCCATCATTTAACACCCATGTAGTAGATGCATCTAAAACTACAACTACATGTAGTAACTGTAAATATCTAATTGGGTATGTTGACTTTACAATAACTCAAGTATATTAGGTAGCTCTGGGCCACTCGAGAATGCCAACCACTGCAGATGGAATAAGGCATGAAATTTGTGTACAACCTAGAATATGATATTGGGTGTATACAACATATAGAATGACATGGAATTTATCATTCCATATGATCATCTAGTATGTAAGTGAGCAAATGGAAATAGTGTGATGCACACATGGCCCAAAACTTAATATATAAACATATGGATTCTAAATTGAGTTATAATAAATTATATCTAGGTATCTAAACTAAATATGGGAATGGTCATACAATACATGATTCCTCCAATATGAGAAAATTGATATGAATCTGAGCTGATCTATTATGAATCTGAGCAAAATTGAGTATAATTGATAAATCTATGCAAACTTGTATTGTACCTACTAGAATTTTTTGGCAAATCTAGGTTTTTCTAAAACTGAAGTACTAGACAATTGCACAATGTCTTGGACAGTAGCACCATTTTTAGAAATGTGGCACTAGTGTCCCAATTTTAGTGCAAGTGTCCTTCTGGTCTAATTTCTGTGAAATTGTACTACTTTTTGGCTCACTATTTTCCCACTATATTTTCCTGAGTTTGATATTCATTAACTAAGCCTGTGTGCTGAAAAATGTACTATGAATGCAATATAGGACCCTGATCTTTGTGATAAACCCCTATGAATTCCCCCTCTTTTGATGGGAGTTTTTGAACCTGTGCAAGAATTATCCTTAAAATAAAAAAGCTTTGAAAAATGTGTGTTAGCTAGAGCATACATGATATCGCATAATAATACAATATAGTGTGCATACATAACATCAGAATGTAAGGTAATATGAGCATAAGTAGATAATGTAAGATGTATGCCATGTATAACATTCATAAGGGTGTCAAGATAGATATAAAAATGCATGTAATAATAAATTTGAGTAAAAATGGGTAGCTACCTAGGGGATTGGGTCATGATGTCCATCACAACTCCTAATTAGGAAGGGTACATGCATCAGGTCCCTTATGGCACAAAACAATCATGGGTGTAATAAACAAATATAAGTGTCATGGCCATGATGCATACAAAACACATGAGGCACATAAATTAGGTCAAGGGGCCACAATACAAGGGACATGGGCACATGTCACTAAATTAGAGAAAACAAGACATACAAGGACATGTTCAAATGTCCACGTACGCAAATAATAACAAGTTGTCTTGGAGCCACATATAAGGACATGTTCAAATGTCTGCATATACAATCAAAAAATCACACACAAGGACATGGGAATATGTACAAATCATACATATTATGAATAGAAATGGTGTAAAGCCAAAGAGCAATGACATATTCAAATGCCCTCAAATAGAAGAAGCATATAGATACAATCAAGTCTAAGCTAGGAAATCTAGAAATGAAAGTATGCATGAATATGTAATAAAAATCTCTGTAAGAACTAGGATGTACATATACTAAGTTTAAAGTAGTAGTTGGTAAAAAATTTGAGCAAGTGTATCGTGATTAATAGCAAGATATAACAATGCTAAAGTTGTGATGTAGAGTATAGAAAGATAGATCGTGACAATAAAAAATGTGTATAAGGTGCCCCCAAGTGGGTTAATGTGTCAAATGAAGAACCCATGTATCAATGTATATGCCTCTAGTGGGTAGATAATAACAAATTTGGATCAGTGTAGTGACCCTGAGTCCTATAACAATTTGCAAGAAATCGACAAGAACAAGTAAAGCATGTATGTATGATAAAACCGACTATACTAAGATAGCTAGCATATGTAGTGTCTGGAAAATATAAGAAATGTAAACATAAAAATGCATACAATCTATAATTTTGTGTTTTTTGAGTAAATATTTGAATGCTTTTGTGTTTTTGGCATATTATATTAAATTTTTATTTTCTAGATATAAGTTATGTACAAACAAGATGAAATGAAACTATATACAAGGATAAATAAATAAGGAAAGTATGTACAAGAAGGGAAGAATGATACTAATCGATGAGTTTCATGGGAGAATTAATATCACTGTGGCCTGTGTCAAATATAGGAATGGTAATCTCTCGTGTAGTGTGATTGTTATGTTGTAGTTGAATGTTGTTACAGTAGGATTATGAGTATTGTTCATCATCAAAACCATAATAACCTAGAATGCTAGAGGGAATTGCCTCATCCTATGGAGTTGACCTTTTTTAATTATGATTTGGAATATTGGTTTTGATTTTACCCTTTGAAACTCTACTTATTATAGGCATATGGTGTTCTGGATGCTCTTTCACTAGAAAATGTTTTTTGAGAATGTTTGTTGCTTGGCAAGATTTTAATTTTGTAACTAAAGTTCTTGCTCTTTTTGTAACATTTTCTATGTATTTGGACTTTTTATCTTTGATAAACTGTCTCTGTGAATGATTTACCTTAGGATGTTCAATAAATCCCAAACCTTGTTGACTAATGTTATCAAATGCTACAATAGGAGTAGTGATGCCTTGGGTCTGCTTGCCCAAACCTTAACCATGATAATTAAACTATTTTAGATATTTTTGGCCAAACCCATACTAATGTGAAAGCCGAGCCTCATTTTGGAGAGGTATATTTGCCTCTTTTACTTGTTTTATGTGTATTTGTTGTACTATTTCTTAATCTGATTGTCCTTTGTGAACCTTTTGTTGTTCTGAGTTATGCTTTGGTAACCATTTTTGTACTATTTCTAAATTTGACCCTTTTTGATTTTTTATATGTGCCATTTTTTATTTTTTGGATGATGTATCACTATTTGAGTCATCTGTATCCATTATCTATTGTATTTTCCTTTTCAGTGCTAAACATGAATCGATGTGGTGTCCATGCATTCTCTGATATGCACAATAATATGTGGATCTCTTCACTGGGTGTAGAGGGCATAGGTTGATCAGTCTAGATTTAATAATTTCCCTTAGTACCTCACTTGAACTCTTATTTTATCTTTGAATGCTTTTTGAATCACTAGTTGTAGATGTACTTTGTTGTGATTTATGACTTGGATATGAAAGAGTGTTCCGAACAACTTTGTTAGTTGTAGATGCATATACATGGTTTATGATAGCCTATTTTGAAGACTTTGTATATGTAATATGATTTGCCAATAATGTGACCTATTCACTTAATAACTAATTTTGATTCTATAAATTTGATATTAGCTTGCTCATACTAATAATTCGATCCCTTAGAGTCTCATAAGTACAAATCCTAATTACTTTTGATTGAACATGTAGGCACACACCCTATAAGGAAGAAGTGTGAATAGGCTAAGTATGGGGACTAGTGACAATGGTGCATGCTACTTCATCTTGTAGAAGAGTGATAACATGGACTTAGTTAGAGGGAAAGTAGATATCACCCTCATAGAGATGAGGAGGAGAAGGAGATTCTCTCTTGTGCATAAGATATGACATTGAAACTTGAGACCTGGTTGTTAGCTTATGTAATAAAACCTTTATGTATTTAAGAATTTGTTTGTTAATGGAATTCCACATAATATAAAGATAACAGGCTATGAAATATGACATATATTTTAGTTGAGATAAAGCATCATCTATACATGTGTTTATGTCTTTTCTGAGTTCATTATGAATTAACACATGTAAATCATATATTTGTTAAAGCGCTGAGTAGATTAAATCAGGGAAATAATATGCAATAAATACAACCACTAATTTGTTATATAATTGACTAGCTAGAGGATGAGTTGGGTGCTAGTAAAAAATTAGCTAGAAGATGAGTTGGGTGCTAAAAATTGAGGTGGAAATTGGTCTAAGTCTCATAAATTGGATCCCAATGTCAAAACCCCACTAGGACAGTAATGCCATAATTGGAAAATAATGTCATTATTGGAAGAATGGTAGTAGTGCCCTAATATTGATGGTAGTGTCCTCTGTGAAAGACTATCCCATATATCTCTGAGGTCTATTCCTACGTGTACAAGTCCTAAAAACTTGTATTTTGCCTATAACGATTGATTTAGTGAGCAAACTCTAATAGTCCATGTAGCCAGGACGTCCGGTTGGCATGAGATGAAAAGTGTGTTTGTTAGTAGGATAGGTTGGACATCCTCAACACCTTGTTATGAAGAGAGTTTCCTACATAAAAATACTCTGAGGAGGGATAAAGCCCGATGTAGTTCTCCCCACATAAGTATTAGTTCAAGTGAAAGTGAGGCTAGTATGATAGTGGCTTCGAGTGCCTTGAATGTGCTTAAGACTAGAGATTTAGATAATCTGAGTTTATGGCTGCTTTATATGGTACTGTACATAAGTAGGGCAGAATAGGGATTGATAACCTTAATTATGCTTAACTTGTGAGTTTGAATGTGTGTTCTACATATGATTTTCATCTAGTGGTTAGAGCGATAAAAGTCATCTATAAATAATGTTTTGATGCTTTTGCAGGTGATAAAAAAGGTCTAAGCCAACCCTAGGAAGTTCTAATTTTGAAAAGATATCCATTTGGGAAAAGATAGGGCAAAGGACATTAGTGCATTTTGGGGGTAGAAGCACCTTGTGGTGCTAGTGTCTTTATTATGGCACTAGTGTCCATCTGGCAAAACACTAGTCACAAAGGATCATGATCAGGAAATGAGGGTCTGGGACCTACTTTAGGGTTGACTAGGGATGCCTATGGCCCACACGAAGTATAAATAAGTGTGATAATAGGCTCTAGAAATAAGCTAGGGATATGTAGTCTCAAGTAACACTCTTAGCACTCAAATACCAATTTTGGGTGATTACAAGATATCAACACAATTGATAACTAGTTGGAGGCACACCAAGGGTATTTTATCATTATAATACCTTTGAGTAAAGATGAACACAAGTCGTATATGATACCAAATGAACCATCATCACCATATGCATTCAAGAATGAGAGTTGGATCAAATTCAATATAGATCCAAAATTTGAAGACCTGTGAAGCAGAGGATTTACCTACTTATCGTATCATAGAGAACAGATGTTAGAGCTATAGAAAATAGACTAGCTTTGACCAGACCAAACCATATGCTGAATACTTTCCCATAGTTATACATCAAAGAATGTAAGTCTTTGTCTATGGGTTCTCCTACTAAGTTAACAATTAATCACCTTTATTAGATATCTCCCATGGATATAGATTACATTGAACCTACAAATGAAGGAAATTTGTGATGGGAATATGATTCTTCCATAAGTGGCGATTCATATGCACATATGATAAATTGGGTTCATGGGGATCATGAAATAAGACTCATGTGAATGATGTATGCTATATAAAGGTAATTGACCCATATATTTTTCCATACAATATCTATCATACTTTATTTACATGATAGGAAATCATGTTCCAAATATAGACATGCAGGTTAGTGTGTTAACTACACATTGAAAGGAGTTGTTGTGATTTTGTGGGTTGTTCATAGATCTAATAAATTACATTAGGAAGAAGCGTGTGAGATGTTACAAGCTAGAATTTAGGTTGTGATTTCTATATCTTAAAAGTATAATTTCTTGCATGAGAGTTAGTGAGCTAAAATACACATTGAAAGGAGTTGTGAGTTTGTGTTGTTCACAGATCTAATAAATTACATTGGGAAGAAGCATATGATATGCTGCAAGCTAAATTTCAAGTTGTGATTTCTATATCATAAGTGTCCATTCTTTTAGGAGACTCAGTTCCCTGAAATGCATGTTCACAAATGTGCTAAAGTATGGTCATCATAGTAGGTAGATACAAGGTATGGGGTACATGTTATTCAACACACATTAGCTCCTTTGCCTAAGGCTTGGTACATGCATCAATAATGTAGAAGGGAGACTAAAACTTGGCCACAAGTTTAATAGGTCTTCATTCAGACATTTGTATTTGAATATGAGAATCCAATGGTGCATAGGGATCTACATATATATATTTTTCTCATGTCATGAGCATATGAAGATATACTAGTTTCACAAAAATATACATCACAGGGTGAATCACACATAAGTCTTCACGTAGCCATAAAGGAGTATCAAGCTAATAAGGAGAAAGAGGAAATTTTGTTGAATTCTTGTAATAGAATTTATAATAATGTAAATAACTCAAATCATAGTGTAAGTGAAGAAGATTTGGATTTGAAAGAAATATTCGAACCTAAGAGGGATACATAGGAACCTATAACAAAGAAGACAAATAAAATCAAAGAATAACGACTGAAAAATATCAATATCCCAGAATAATAAGGTGATATAAAACTAATGGATTCCATTCAAAGGGAGCAAAGTAAGATATATCAAGAACCAATGTGGAAGAAAATGGAGAACATTGGTGTAAACACAATAATAAAACTAGAAACCTTTGGGTACTATTGGAAGCAACAACATATCTATGAGGTAGTTTAGTTGTTGTGAGACTACAAGGATGTGTTTCCTACCAAAATATTAGAAGTTAATTGTGTAGACCCTTATCTAGGAAGATGAAAATTGAGCTAAAATAATGCATAGGGCCAATCAAATAGTGCCCGTATAGATTGAATCTTAATATTAAGATGAATCTCAAAGTGGAAATCGACCACATGCAAGAAGATGGATTAATATATTTGGTAGAAAATTAGATTGGGTTTGTCACATGGTGGTACAACCTAAGAAAATTGGAAAAATTTGACTATGTAGTGATTATTGAGCTCTGAATGATGCTTGTGTCAATGATCCATTCCCATCCCTTTCACAAATGATAAATCAATTTCAAGTCATGAAGTCTATTTGTTCATAGGTGGGTTCAACATATACCCTTAGATCCCTATTGTAATTGAGGATTAAAAAAAACATAAAAAAAAATGGTGATCATTTACATATAAAGTAATGTGTTTTGGACTAAAAAATGCACCTCCAATATTTTACTAATAAATTTTTACCAATATGAAGTACCTATTTTTCATGCCATTTGGTGTTTTTTTGGGACATGTTGCTTATAGTGATGGGATTTTAGATCAATTAGATATTACGATAATTGTGGGAGTTGAACCACTTGTCAGCGCATCAGAGGTGTGATTATTAGTAGGACATATAGGTATTATCTCGAGTTCATTTGAAGGTATGCATTCATTTTAGCACCATTGTAAAATTGGTTGCAAAAAGACAAAAAAAAATGAGTGGAATTTTGAATGCCAGAATACTATCTCTAAATTGAGACAAAGGTTGGTTATAACACTGATTTTGGTCTTTTCGAACTGGGACAAACCATTCCATGTCCATGTGGATGCATCAAGGATAAAAATTGGATCAGTGTTTTCTCAACCAAGGATGGAGACCTCAATCATCCATTTAATTTTCCAAGTCATTATCTATTAGCTACAAATAAAAAATACACTATTACAGAACAAGAAGCCTTGGCCATGGTTTTTGCATTACAGAAGTTCAAACACCAATTGTTGGCTACTCCTTTTAGAGTTTTTCATGGATCACCAAGTTTTGATATACTTGGTAAACAAACCAATGTTTGGGGGAAGAATATCCATGTGACTAATTTTGTTTAAATAATTTCAGTTCAAAATTAATGTAAAAATTGACACAAAACATGGGACCTATCCACCTCAATTGGATTCAAGTAGGGGAAAAATTGGAAGAGATGAAAAGATGAGTCTCTAGATGCCCATCTATTTAGAGTGATTGTGATTTCTAAAAAAATAGAAGATATCACAAAATTTCTAGAGCAGGGTGTATTTCCTACAAATTATGTAGTGGGACAAGAAGCAGTTTATTGCACATGCCTTACTGTTCAGTATCATAAATGGATTCCTCTATAAGCTCATAAAAGATGACTTATGTGCAGGGTGGTTCTTGGCCATGAATTACCACAAATTTTATAAGAATAACATCAAGTAATTAGAGGACACTTCGTATGAAAATGAGTCAAGTATGAGATAGATACTTCAAAGTGGGTTGTGATGGTCTACCCTATTTTAGGATGTGCAAAGGGTATCAAAAAACTACAATGTTTGCCAGAGGGTAGGAAAACCCAATCAGTAGGATGAGATGCCATTGAATCCAATCTTAACTACACAACCATTTGAGCAATAAAGCATTGATTTTGTGGACCCTATCAATCCTCTAGCTAAGCAAACCAATGTTAGATACATTATCATTATGACAAATTATTTCACTAAATGGGTGGAAGCTGATGTTGCTTTAAGTTTCAGTGTGAAAGATGTTTAAAATTTTCTATATGAGAACATTTAATATTTGGATGTCCTTTGAAACTAATAAGTGACAGGGTTATAGACTTTTTGAATAACACTATCAAAACCTTGATAAGGGAGATTTTGTTCTCACATCATAAAATTAAAACATACCATCAACAAGAAAATAGCCAAGTAGAGGCATATAACAAAGTTATGGAGAAGATGCTGACCAAGATTTTTAATGTCCAAAGAGATGATTGGAAAGATCATATATTAGTGATCTTATGGGCTTACATAACAAAATATAAGTGTGTGATTGGGTACACACCATTCTAGTTGGTATATGACATGGATGTTGTAATACCCATGGAGTATATAGTTCCTAGCTTTTGAGTCACACTAATAATGCGATTAAGAGATAAGGAGTCACTATAAGAAAGGTTGTTAAATCTAATTCGCATGGGGTAGACAATGCAGGTGGTGAATTGGAGTCAAGATGTCTAAAATAAAAGTCAGAAGGCATAACATGATTGAAATATGTGATCTAAAGAATTTAAACTAGAATAGATGGTCATTCTTTATGGCAAGAAATTTAAAGCACATATAGGTAAATTGCACATTAAATGGAAAGGCCCTTATATAATTCAATAAGTGACACAAACAACACTATAATACTTAGGGATCTTTAAGGAAACAATATACCAAACAGAATAAATGGTTGTAGGCTCAAACCCTACCACCAATTATCTTGAAGCATAACATGCATAGTAGAATAAGTGTCGAGAGGCACAATGTAGTATAAGATTTTTATTTTACAGTTTTTTTTTTTTGCATGTTTGTATCATTAGGTGTATGTATTGTGATTTCTATTGCACTAAATACCATGATGTAATACAGTCAAGCTTCAAGGCAAGTGGTTTAAGTGAGGCACAATCAAGTTGAAGACAGATTTAAATTTGCCTCAGAAAAGAGTAAGTTTAGGAATGAGGTGACAACAAAAAAAGAAAGAGTGGTACAATATAAATAGCTACCAATGGTCCAAGGTAGTTAATGTCAGGGTAGAAAGGAATATCGTGACATTCCAAAAATATATAGATCATCCAAAAGATAGTTAATGGCAAAAAGTAGAAAACATTACGAAATGAAATGGCAACATGTCATATCACAAAACTCAAATAAGTAAATATTGCATCTAACCACATAAATCCCAAAGTTCAAAACAAAATGACTATATGAATTTAAATCAATCATGTGAAGGCGCAAAAGGTAGATCAGAAGATGAATGTGAATAACAATGAATATTTAGGGGGTTGGATTTATAAGTAATTCTAGGTATTGATGCAAATCACACTTGCAAACTCATGTGAACAAGAACCTCCCTAAGATATAGCCATATTCCTGTGTTTCAGTGAAGAGTTCACTTGTAATCAAACTTTAGATGAAAATCAAATGGCCATGCACTAGATTCTAATTCTATTGTTAGAATCATAGAAGGAGGAAATAGGCATTATATGGTCCTATGACAAGTAAAATGGAGTGATACTGAGTTATTTGAGTTCATTGATGCAACATAGAGGGAGTGTTTTTTCCAACCAAAAGTAACCATTTTTCAATGTGGAGTGCTTGCACAGTCTGACAAAATCCAAGGATCAAATTTTAAGAGGTTAGTAAGGTTGTTGATATTTGACCAACATGAAGAGATAATCATAACCCTCCTCAATAGATATAATAGATCGATCCATCTATGCAAGTAAGTTAAAATTTACATCGATGCCAACACCATGGTGCAGGTCATCAAACTCCCTATAAGGGGAAAGCCTCTTCAACTTTATAAGACAAAATATACCAATTCATTCAAAAATATGGGAGGCATATGCATGCATGACCATGGGAGTGCTAATAGATTGAGTAACATATGCACTTGTTCAGTTCATAACTAAATTCATAATGAAATGGTATTAACAGACCACCAAAGGTGTGAAATAGGGCACAAAATCATAATTGACATTGTGCATATGATGATGAGGTATCAAGAAGAATTAAACTAGCTCGAGTTCCTCTTAGTGGAGCTTATTACAAACATTGAAAATCTTCTTTCAAGAGTGACTCAATATTTTCATTATCAAATTTTGGTACTCCTTTGTTTCATGTAATAGACATCCCTGAAGGGACAAATCACATCAATTGTGGATAATTGCCCAGCTAATGCCTTATCCAACCTCATCTAGCCACATGATGGGAAGAATCTCACACAGGTGGGGAGATTAACATAGTGGTGGATATAAATCCAAGGTTTGATCCAATTCACCCTCATGTGCTCAAATAAGTTCTCAAGTATCTCGACCCAATTTCCATTACAATAAATATGTATAAGGGATTACAAATTAAGAGTCATGAATTGTAGAAACCATCAGTTCTAACATTTTCATTATGCATCGACATAAATATCACAAAGGTAGAAGTGGCTAGGCAAAATAACTTGCTTTCAATGTAATTGTACAACCATTGTGATCCACACTATCGAGATTAGAGCAAACATTGCCCCAAGCACAATCAGAGTCACAATAGCAAGCATAACTAATGGAAAGTGTAAAAACAAAAGGTGATCCACAAGCATAATTATCAACCTCATCTTTAAAATAAAACCCCTTGAAAGACAAGGCATTGACATCCCAACTCTCACCACCAAAAAAAATGAGTCACATAACCTCCCCATGGCTGAGTGACAAAAGGATGCCTACAATCATAGTAAAACATGATCTGCTTCTATTGGGAGTTACACCTAAAGAGGTGTAACTAGTAATGCTTGAGGATATCAAGGATGATATATATGAAGAAGAGGAGGAGAAATAGTTCTTATTTTTGAAGGTGGTTCACACAACCCAAGTTTAAAATGATGTTCATCCATCTTGTTGGTGTAGATCCTTCCACCTCCACCATCCATTGTAGTGGACACGATTGGAAAAGAAGAACATGCCAAGCTTAGAATGTAGGTTCTCTTTCAAAAAGGGGAATTATGTCCCACACCATCAACACATGATGTTGTAACCATACAAGGACCAAACACATGGGATGAAGCAACAAATACAACCCCAACAAAATAACTAGTCATGTCGGAATCATTGTTGGTAGAAGGCAACAAAGAACAAGGTAGTCCTCTAAAGCATTTGGTTCTCAAAACTCACATGTTGGGAGTTGCAAGACCACATATAACCATCTTAGAGTGAATGGAATCATTCATAGGTTCAGAGGAAGCTGCAAAGGAAACCCAAGCATAAGAGGCAGGAGGTGAGACACATGTTGCGAAGCATCAAAAGAAAATTTCAATTCCTCCCTCTACATGGATAAAAGATGTCATCCCCAAGCACCAAGTGGCACCATCTCCATCTCCTTCCCCACCACCTTCACCCCCATGCTCACCATACTCTCCAACATGAACAAATGTACTCCCTTTTTTAATTCACAGTGCTAAGTCCTTGGTGTTAGGTGTGCAACAAGAACAATATCCGATTAATCAACATCCCAGGCAAGAGCATCTTGATCAGTGTAAGGCACAAGTTCAAGTAGAGGATCATTTAAATTAGGGTACTATGAAGGCTAAAGTTTAATAAGATAGATCCACCAAATAATAATCCCAAAAACACAAGGCAACCTTGCTCCAACAATAGAAAAAACAAGAAGAAAAATATGTGCAAGAGGAACAACAAAAGAAGGTTAAGGCTAAAAATGCAAATAAGGAGGCTGAGGAAAAATGAAAATAAGACTTACAAAAATAGGAGGAGATAAAATAGAAGGCCACACAAGAACATGTAGAGAAATCCATAGTAAAAAAAGTTGTGAGAGTAAAGGAGGAACATGAAAAGAAGCTACAGGATGACGCTGAAAAGACTGCTCAAATAGACCCCCAAAAAACACAAAAAATGATAGAACAAGGAAGTCTAGCACAATCCAAATAACTATATAGAACAACACATTATGCAATATTTAAGGCATAAACACAATATTCATGAGTGTCTGAGGGTTTGGGGTCCACCCAAGGAGAAGCTCAAGAAAAAGCATCGTAGGAAAAAGGCAAATCCTATAAGTCATGGTGGATGGATGTCCAAACACTAATACTATGACAAACCATTTTTAATCTCTTAGTCACACATATGAAACACCAACTAGTGACATTTGTAGTTGTTGTGACTTAGTTGGCCTTAAAAACTATGGGCCAGGAGGTTTCTCTAGATGCATCTCAACTTTGTATATGAAGCAGATCAAAGGTGCCACAATGTTCCAAACATCTATGAGGTAGAAGGTAGTTGAGATCAAGCATAAGAATACCCAACTTCTCTAAAATAATGTTGAGTTAAAGTAAAAACTTACCAAATCACACAAGTTGATAGACAACAACTAGCTGACATTGGTCTAACAGGTTTTGGGGGATCAAGCCATGTTGGAGGAAAAATAATTAACTACTATACTCACACAACTAACTCAAGACTAGGCTACAACACAACATATATAAGACATCAAATCCCAAGTTCAACATCTATGTAATGAAACATAAGTCATATTTGATTTACTGGAAGAGTATGAGCAGGTTTTGGACACCATTGTACACCATGCTACTTAGCTCTCTCACAAGATGCTCGACTGCTAGGACCAACTTCAAGACTCTTGGAAATAAATTACCCTAGATCTCACAAAATTATATAAATCAAAGATAGCAATGGATATTTAGGCATTACTGATCAACATGGAAATTGAGTTGCATGAGTCTCTTACATTGGGAGATAATGTTATGGCTAGAATGTGAACATGGGAAATGGAGAAGTTGTATAACACATTTGCAAGCATGCAATCACAATGATACTTGTAGCATATGGAGTAGATTACTCAAGAAATTCAACAAAAGTTTTCACAATAGATGGAATCATCATAGTTGTCACTGATTATGGCATTCAAACCATTTTGCAAATCCAAGCCCTCCTTTGTACATTTTTTACCTTGGTCAAAGATGTCTTGGTTGATTGGAACTTGTACAAGCAATATTTGAGAAATCTTGGTAACTCTATCCAAAAAATCATTGATGTGCCCAAGTACTTTCGCTTGCATAACTCATACAACTTATTCATGTGAATAAAACATCTCAGGGAATGTATCCTCCTTTTCCTCAACATTTGCTTCCTTTAGAATCTAGTTTTACATCCCTGTCAACAACTTCCCTAGCAGTTACTCAATCTTTGCAAGTCGATCCATCTGCAAATTCATAGATTATGCCTCTGTCATCATAGTAAAAGGTAATGCACATTTATAATTTTGGATCAAAATTTTGATGAAGGAAATTTTTGATAGGCAAGAAGTTTTTTTAGTAGGACCAAAAATGTTGAAAACCCATAAGGAGCAACTCCTTAATTATGCCAATCTATTGAAAACTTGCAAAGGGCAATAGGTTGGTAAGTTAGTTGAAATCCTAAAAGAATGGCTAAGTAGTGTGAAATAAGTGAAAACTAGCAAAAAAACACTTCAAGAAAAATTGTGAACATTACTTCTTGACTGAATCATTAGCTCAGCTCGGGACAACTTCACCAACTCTAGTCATCTATACTGTACTAGCAACTTTGTCTCTGGACAACACAACATTTTAATTCAAGGAAAGTGTTTATGCAAAGCATAAGTCGCATGAATATTTTTGTAATATAAATAAGCAAAATATATATTTTTATAGTATTTCATATAAATTATGTTCCAATTTAAAATATAAAAGATCATGGAGGTTGAATGGATCCCTTTGGCCTGAAAGTTTAAAGGTCATGTAAATGAAGTCTTAGTATCTTCGCAACATTATATATACTCTACCTTTGTAAAAAAGAAATGAAAATTTGTAAAAGATAAATGAAAATTTGTAAAAGAGAAATTTTGAAGAAACTATAGAGAATCCGTACATGGTATTTCTTGGAGTATTCTTTTGTTTATTCTAATTTGTGTGCAATATTGTCATGAATTAACTACATCTTCCTTGTGATAGAATGTATTTGGGTAATTAATAGTCAATGAACTCTCTGAATCTATAAAATGCTTATCAAATAACAAAAACTAATGATAGACCTTAAGAAAGAGTTTCACTTGAGTAGAAATGGTGTTTAGTCGTATTCTATTACAATTACACAGATAATTTAAAACTGTCACAATTTCATACTACAACAATTAGTGATTTACCCTTTTAGGGTTTAACTATGTAAATCCCATGTTTAGATTAAAGTTATGAGATGTCTAAATCAGTTAAATAAATTGTAATAATTAATCACTAATTTTTATGGTATTTGACTTCCTTTGACTTTATAAAAATATCAATAAATAGGCATAAATATAAACTTATCTAAAAAGTGACTATCGCAGATGATCTGGGTTTTGAAAACTAGGTTTTGGATAGTTTTGAGTGTTGTCAACAGGATTTTGGAGTTTGTTTGCTCACTAGGAAGTAACAACCCATATGGACATAAGTGCCATGTTGGTGTAGTGTCCTCAAAGTGGTGGTAGTGTCTCCTTTGTAGAACTGTTCCTATTTTCTAGGAGCACTTGTGCTTATGTTTTTAGGTCTTGTTCATACGTGCACGAGACATGGAGCTATGTGTTGTGCCTAGAAAATTATATTTATTGTGAAAACCCTCATCCTCTTTGCAAGTATGGCATAACCAATAATTATGTATTAATTAGTAGGATAGGTTGGAGATCCTCAACACCCGACTATAAAGAGAGTTGTCTACATACCAATACTCCAAAGAGGGATCAAGCCCGATGTCATTATTTCACCTAGTGCTTGATGCATATGCAAGTGAATGTTATAATGAGGGTAGACATGGATGCATTGAATGTGCTTGAGCTTTGAAATATTTGAAAACTAGGCTTAGGGATGTTGTAGATGGTAGTATGCAGAAGTAGGGTATAATAGGAATCAAATACCTTATTTTTGGTCAACTTGTCTTTGATTTGAATGTGCTTTTGAATCTATTTTATATCTAGTGAATAAAAGTCAATTAGACTTATATTTATAGAGTTTTGTAGCTTGTGCAAACAATAAAATATGCTTAAACTAACCTTATGAGGGGCATACATTTGAAAAAGTATCCATTGGGAAGAGTTAGGGATAAAGACAGTAGCACCCAATTGGCGACACTAGCACCATGTGGTTATAGTGTCCCAAATGTGATGCTCATGTCCACTTGGCAGACTGCTAAGAAATTTGGGTTTGGATATGAGAAGATAGTTTTGGGATAGTGCTTTGGTTGAATGTAGGTGACTATGATTTGCATAATGATTGGAAAAGTGTGTCTAAGGTTATAGGATTAGTCTAGGGATAAGCTACAAATATGTTAACTCAAGAAACACTCTTAGCATCCAATTACCACTTTTAGGTTATTACATTTGCCCCCCTTTATGCTAGTAATGCAACAAAGTGAAAATGACTAGTATAAAGGAAAAAGAAGCATACCTAGACTTAACTTGGAAGTGAAGGCCACGTAGCTCAGTTTGAGTATGTGAATCTAGGTCTATGTATGTGGAACATGATCCAAAGTAATGACCTATAATGAAACATGAAAAAAATAAGTCCTTACTTAAGAGATGATCAAAATCAAAAGACTATATTGAAATAATGTAATTGAGTAAAGTTGGGTAAAGAGAGAGGAAAGGAAAAAATACACCTCGTTAGGTACATGATCCAATGCATGAACTTGGTGACAACATGTGTGTTTGAGTGTACATAGTGATCATATCATTTAATAGCTTAGACTGAGTTGATGGCTTGCTCAATCCACTGGGTGGATCAAGAACTTAAGTAGGCCATGAATCCATCATTGCCCACCTATGTGAAGTAGATGCATCTGTAATTGGACTACACAAAGTGTTGTAAGTATCTAACTAAGTAAATCTAACTATGTATATTGGCTCTATATCAATACAAATATATTACACAGCTTTGGGTCACTCACGAATGCCAACTACTGTAGATAGAGTAAGGTATAGATCTGGTAACACCCTGGTATGTGATAGAAAGTGTATACAACATAAATAATGACATGGAGTTTGCTATTCCATCTGATCAACCTATGTGTAGCTAAGTATACTAAAACTATGTGTGCACACATGCCCCCAATATGATACCTAAGTATAATGAATCTAAACTGAGTATGTAATAACTAAATCTATGTAACTAAACTAAATGTGGGAGTGATCATACCATGCATGATGCCCCCAAATATGAGCAACTGGTTTGAATTTGAGATGTAATGAATGAATATGTGCAAAATATGAACATAACTGTTAAACCTGTGACTATACATGTGCAAATTTGTATTATACCTATTGTACTGGTCTGAATGATTTGGATTGTCTTGAAGCTGGAGCTACTAGATAGTAGCGCCTTATGGTGCTAGTGTCCCAATCTAGGCGCTAATGTTTGTCTAGTGTAAAATCTAGGTGATTTGAACTATTGTCTAAGTCTCTATTTTTTCATGTGTTTGCCTTGAGTCTAATTTATGAAACTGAGCCTGTGTACTGAAATTTATTTGTGAAAAATAAAGTAGGACTATGACAAACCCTTGTGAATGCCCCCTCTTTTAAGGGCAGCTATGAAATATGTGTAAGAATTACCCTCTAAATAAGTAGCTTTGTAAAATGTGTTATCTGGAGCATGTGCATGATATTCCAATACAATGTACAAGCATAACATTGAAATGTAAATAAATCTAAGCATGAGTAAGTAATGTAAGATATATGTTGTAATCTAGCATTGCATAAAGGTGTCAAGATAGATGTAATTAATGTGTATAGAAACAAATTTGAGTAACTACCTAGGGGGATGGGGCATGATGTCCATCATGGCTCCCAATTAGGAAGGGTAAATGCATGAGATCCCTCATGGCATTGAAAACTGGTGTGTGTGTGTGTGTGTGTATGTGTGTATGTGTGTGTGTAACAAGAAAATACAAGTGTCATGGTGTAGAAGTATACAAGGAAGCATACACACAAGCACATGAGGCACGTAAAAGTAGGCCAATGGTCCACAATACAATGGACATGGGCACATGTCACTAAATTCTAGAATGAAGACATACAAGGACATTTTAAAATGTCTACATACGCAAGCAACAAGCAATTTAGCTTAGAGCCACATAGAAGGACATGTTCAAATGTCCACATATACAATTAGGAAAGCACACACAAGGGACATGGGCACATGTTCAAGGCATACAAATATATAAGTGGCATAGAGCCAAAGAATAATGGCATATTCAAATATCCTTGAAGATGGAAGAAGCATAGGAACACAATCATGTCTAATCTAGGAAAACTAGAAATGAAAGTATGTATAACTGTGTAGTAAAAATCCATGTAGATGCCAAGATGCATATATACTAAGTCTAACTAATGATAGTCAACAAAAAATCTGAGTAGTAGGTAGCAATGATCAATATCAATATAAATCAATAAGTAAACATGAATGTATATTATATAAGTAGCAGTGTGTATGAGATGCCCTTAAGTGGGTGGGTGTATCAAATGTATAAACCTGGATTGGTGTAAATGCCCCTGATGGGTAGATGATAGCTAGTATGTATTAGTGTATTAGACTGGAGTCTTGTTTGGAATCTGCAAGCACTCGAAAATAAAAAGTGATGCATATGTGTATGATAAAACCAACTATACTAGGATAACTAGCAATATGCATTATTTGGCAAGTATAGAAATGCAAACATATCAATGTATACAGTCTATAAAATTTTGCATTTTCAAAATATTTGAATGTTTTTGTATTTTGACATGTTATATTGTTTTTGTGTTTTCTAAGTATAAAATCTATGTACAAGCAAATGAAAATAAACTATGTACAAGGAATGAGAGAGAGAAGGAAGTATGTACAAGGGTAGGAACCATACTAACCAATGAGTCTCATGGGAGACTCACTATCACTGTGACTTATGTTGAATATAGGAATTGTGATCATGTGTGCAGTGTGAAAAGGCAATTGTGAGTCTATAATTTGTTGTGTTGTATAATCTGAGTTTAAAGTTCCTGTGGAGTGATGCTATGATGTTGTGGCACTGACTATGATGCCCTATCAATTGTAGGGGTCTTAAGGACCCATATGGTAGAAGTAGAAGCTATAGGTGATGTAGGTGCCCTGTGCTAAGAACCTCTAGACCCCAATAAGACAGATCTTGGTGTAAACGAAGTAGTGGAAGGTCCTCGATAATTTGTGGCATATCATTGATGCATGCATCTCTCTAGTAATGGTCTTCATGGGAGAGTATGTATACATGCAGATATGGTAAGAGTAGACCTGGCTTGCTTTGATGACTCTGTTGAACACTGTGATGTATGCATAAGAAATGTACTCTCTATTGTAACTGATAACCATGTAATATCTAGTAATGGTGTTGAATTGTAACTGGTGTTTTTGGTAGAACTGTAGTTGGAAACTATGTTGGAACTGTTTGTGGGATAGGTAGAGGATACTCATATGGGACAATCTCAAACTTAACTACCTGATTAACATGTATATACTTCAGGCATTAGTATATTGTAGATGGGATGGCTCATAGTTTTTGTAACCATGGTCTGCCCATTGATATGTTAAATACACCTACACTAGGTAATACTAGGAACCAAGTGGCTATGTGTGTTGGTCTAACCTGTAATGGAAGCACAATCTCCTTGATGGAGCTCTAGACATGGCCACTAAAACCACTAATGACTATATATGTGGGGAATATATCCCACTTTATATAACCCAAGTGTTGTAAGAGTGTCATGATGCACATGCTTATGCTTGATCCATTGTCAACCATAACACTGTGAATAGGATGGTGATCTATATATGCTCACATGAAGAGCACATGTAAATCTGTGTTGTCATCCACAATCCCCTGGTCTGAAAGTGTGATAATTGGTCTAGGTGGCACTATAGTGTGATACATGCCAATAATATTATGCAGTGGATGTGTCTCCTTTGTAACTGTGTGATAGGAATTTGGTGGTGGATGTGCCTGATATGTATAGTGAACACCTAATGTGCTCCTTGCCTAATTAGCTATATGATTTGGGAAAGGATATAAAAATATCTTTAGTGCATTTGCCTTTGTTTGCTATGTTTTAGTGCCTCTATGGGTGTTCCCACATCAATAATGTTAGCCTTAATGAGATATTGTATCTTGTGCTTTAGGCTAATGCATTGGTTTGTTGTGTGCCCTAGTTACCTGTGATACTCATAAAATGCATTTGAATCATAACTCTTTGGAAGATGTTGTGTTGTATAAACCTTTTTAATGAGAGGGAGAGATATGACATTGCATTCCAATAGTTGTTGTAGAACTCGTGCTAGTGACTATGGAAGATTAGTGAAGACTCTGCGCTAAGGCGCAGATAAAACCAATCTGGGAGAAGGCTCAGAAGCTACGTTGACTGTGTCATTTTGATCACTTTTGTTTTCTTTGGCCTTGACCTTGTATGGAGGCTTATTGGAACTCTTAAAAGTTGATTCTGATCCATTTGTGTACTTGAGTTTGCCCATTGATAAGAGCTTAACTTATCTTTCCTTAACTATGGCACATATCAATAAATGTGGGAAACTTATTGAATAAGATAGCTTTGTGTAGTGCTGGTAATAGACTCTATTTAAATATATCTTGAAACTCTTTGTCTGCCATGGGGCTAGTCAATTTGGATAATATTATCTTGTATCGTAAGACATAATCAGTGATAGGCTCATTTAAATTTTGCTTTAACTGTGACACTTGTGTATATGATATTTTATCACTGATTTTGATAGAGAAGTGTTATAGGAACATGCCATCTAAAGGATTGAATGTTGTGATAGATTGATTTGGCAAATCATAGAACCACTGTAAGGCATAATCCTTGAGACTACATGAAAATAGCTTCATAAGAAGACAATTGTTAGACAAATAGTCCAAACATGTTGTGTGAAAGGATCTGAGGTGATATTTTGGGTCACCCTTTCCATCATATAATGTGAGTTCGGGTGCCATGAAATTGGATGGCAAAGGAGTTGTTTCTATGTGATGTGCCAAAGGTGTATGTAAAATAATGTTGGAATCCAAGGCATGTGATGACCTAGCTGCTCCCTTCTCGAGATGTAACACCTTAGGCTGTAAAGTGAGAACCTCATGCATAAGGGATTGTACATCTAGAGTAGAGGAATTAGCCACAAGTGGTGTAGCTATCATTGATGGTTGAATAACAATTTTGGGTTGTGCTTTCTGAGTTCGTTGAGTTGGCCCCACTGGAGGTGTAACAACATTATTAGCTTCAGGGGCTGAAGATTGACCATTGCTCATCTCATTCTTGATTTCTAATATGGCTTGTATAATCTATGCATAATCAAGAGACTACTCTCTAATTTTATCTCTGAAGCCTTGTAATACCTCATCTTTGTTCATAATTATGTCATTATCATTAAGTGCAGGTAGTGTCTTGATTCTCAATGTGGACCTCATCTTGCTCTTGGTTATATTGTTCATCTTCGGATGCATTGTCATTGAATTCCACATAATCAAGGTGTGAAGGATTCATCGCTGGAGTTGTAATAGGTTCTTTGTCCTTGCTATATGTTTAGATTGCAAGATCTGAATGCGCTTTATAGGATTACCATCTAGTTTAGCACTTTTTTTTAATGGAAGATAGATAGCTTTTTTAGTTGGCATATAGTAAACAAATTGAAATCGAGCTACTAAAATAAAATATATGAATTCTAAAAAATTAATATCAATGAATGAAAATAGGAGAAAAAATGATAGACACCATAAGAGCATCTAGGGTTAGGGTTTTTTGAATCTAGGGGTTCTTTGCACCAATTTAAATTACATGTAAAATAAATTAAAACCCTAATGTGAAATTAATTTTAATTAGCTAGGTTGTCTAAAAAATTAGAAATAAACAACCCTAAATTACTGCACAATTTTTTTGATTAATGCAAGCTAGGATTTGAAGTAATATTCGAAGTAAGACGGGTTCACCAAATGATTTAACTTTTTAGGGTTTAACTATGTAAATCTTATGTTTAGATTAAAGGGCTAAGATGTCTAAAATAGTTAAATAAATTGTAATAATTAAGCACTGATTTGTTATGGCATTTGACTTTCTATAAATAACAATAAATAGGTATAAATATAGACTTATCTAAAAAATTACTATCATGGATGATCTGTGTATGTAATCAGAAATCCATCATATCTATAAATCAATCATGACTCAGAAAAGATAGATCATCCCAGACACTTCCGATTGGGGACACATTTTTTAAGCGAAAACATGACCAATATGGGGATCCACTAGACCTGATTAGGGGCTCTCTTACCACAATACACTATGCTAGGGAGGGTTCCAAAGCCTTCAATCAAACACAACCACACAATAACCTTAAGGGGGTCCTAAGTTTTGATATTTCACCTAAACTAATAAGTAAAGTAAATCTAATCTAGTGCTCACCCAAGCTTGTGACACAGTATGAGGGGTTAGAAACAATCAAAACATGTATAGGAGAATCTCAATTAAGCTAAGTATGAGTAAGACCCTAGTATATGGAATATGAAGAGTAATATTTTTCGAAGCCAATACTTATGCTACTTCTATCTACTAAAGAGAGGAGCAATGTTAGAGAATACTTATTTGAATGATGAACCAATAGAGACTCAATCTCTCCCTTTGGCCAAAGGGGCTTCACAAGAGGTTGTTATGGTTTATAAGGATCACTAAGACAGGCCAAAGCATCCAAGACTTATCCACAAGACTAGATTCTCCAAGTAGAAACCCTAAACTAAGACTCCTCAAGTAGAATGGTGGAAGAGAAGATTGTAAAAAAAATGTGAGTGAATAATAACTCTTGATTGCATATTAAAATAATGATGAAATGATCTTGTATATATAGACGGATTTGATCTGGCCGACACGGTCAACCTAGTCGACCTAGCACAATTTCGGATAATTATTCACTAGGGCATGAGCTAGGTCGACCAAAGACCAAACTAATTTCTAAGTGAAAATAACCTAAAATTATATAAGATCGACCCACTCGACTGACAAAAGGGACTTAAGGTAAGGAAAAGAGGGATGGAAAGTGGGAAAAGACTAGAGGAGTGTGCAAAGGAGGAATAATAGCTTATGGAATGGTTTTTAAGAGCCGATTGGATTGGTAATAAGTGGAAATAAGGGACAATAATTTTGCGAAGCACCAATGGTCTGTCCAGCCCTTTTCCAGTGCACCCTTTAAGACATGCACTCGGAGAGATTGAATCTCAACAGGTTCTTGCAAGATGTAAATCATCAGTATTTGATACAAGTTAAAAATATTATGTGTATATAATTTGGGTATTGAAAATTAGGTTCTAAACAGTTCTGAGTGTCGTCAACACGATTGTGGAGTTTGTTTGCTCACTGGATAGTAACACCCCATATGGCCAGTTGTGTCATGTTTATGTAGTGTCTTCAAAGTGGTGGTAGTGTCCCCTTTGTGGGATTGTTCCTATTTTCTTGGAGCACATGCTCCTGTATTTTTAGGTTTTGTTCTTGAACGCACGGATCCTAGGGCTTTGTGTTGTGTTTGAAAAACCTGATTTAGTATGCAAACACTAATCCTCCTTGCAAGTATGGCATGAACAATAATTGTGTGTTTGTTAGTAGGATATGTTGGACATCCTCAACACCCTGATGTGAAGAGAGTTGTCCGCATACCAATACTCCGAAGGGGGATCAAACCCAATGTAGTTTTTTCACCTAGTGCTTGATGCAAGTGTAAGTGAATGCTAGAATGAGAGTGGAATTGGATGCCTTGAATGTGTTTGAGCTTTGAAATCTTTACAAATTGGGCTTAGGACTGTTGTAGATAGTCGTATGTAGAAGTAGGGTAGAATAGGATCAAATAACTTAATTTTGCTCAAATTGTCTTTGGTTTGAATGTGGTTTTGCATCTATTTTTCATCTAGTGGATAGAGATCAATTAGACTTGTATTTATAGAGTTTTGTAGCTTGTGCAAATAAAAAACTATGCTTAGACTGACCTTAGGAAGGGCACACATTTGAAAAAGTATATGTTGGAAAGAGTTAGGGCGAAGGGTAGTAGCACCCAATTAGGGGCACTAGCGTCCTGTGGTTGTAGTGTCCCAAATGTGGCACTAGTGTCCACTTGGTAGACTGCTGAGTAAGTTGGGTTGGTATTTAAGAAGACAATTTTTGGACTGTGTTTTTGCTGACTGTGCCTGTATAATGATTGGAAAAGTGTGTCTACGGCTCTACGATGAATCTAGGGATAAGCTAGAAATATGTTAACTGAAGCGACACTCTTAGCATTCAATTACCACTTTTAGGTGATTACAATTAGCATGCCCTGATGAGTGATTCCATGGATTGATGCTGACACTTTTTATCAATGGATGTATTGAATTTTGGTATAGAACCACTTCCCCATGAGACAACTACCAAAAGACCATGAATTATGGAGAAAGAAGGAGTGGGACACAAAACTGACCAAAAAATATAGCAATAACACCTTGAACTAAATATCGATAAACACAAAGTACCTTAGAGCCTTGATCTATTTTAAGGTATATACACCCATGTATATACAACTAGTTTGGGATTACAAAGCATTCCTATTTCTTCTATATCTTTACAAAGAATTCATATTTGCACACAGTTAAATGTTTGTTTCAAATCTAGAGATCTCCATAAACATATATAAATATTTTTTAACCCTGATATATTTACAAAGTTATTTAAGTATTTTGTAAAGTTCTACTATTGTTTTCCCACTGTAACCGTAGGCCCAAAAATATTGCACAAAATCAACAATTAATATAAAAAAGATCATTTCCATGTAGAATGTCTTAAGCAGTTTTACAATACACTGTAATAGTAATAAATATTTACAAAATTGGATCCGCAACATATTATGTACAACAGCTTCATTCCAATAATTGACATCCATATATCCAATCAATGGTGTTCATGAATCCATTATAGCTTGCATAATTTATTGTAATAGATCAAAATATTATCAGCTAAATGTAACTCGTATAAATCCAGCCTGCGTGATCTCCGAATTTCATGCACAAAAACCAGGAAGGGAAAAAGAAAAAGAAATCTAACTCTTTAGTTAAATAAAGAAGCATGGTTTCTAAAAGAGAAGAAATTTTCTGGGAAGTCTTCCAAAGGCCCGTATCTTTTCCACAGCCTCTGCAATCTTGGCATTTTCTGCACCTTTTCTAGCTTCAGCAATTGCCCTCCTCTCTTCTGCCTTTCTATGGGCTCTTGCAATCTCATTCTGCATTTTCTCAAATGCCTTGGCCCTTCTCTCCTCTAGTTTTCTCTGCAGAAAACAAGGAAAAAATTTAGACAAACAAACATGTTCTACTTAGTAAATTTGTGGAATAGTTAAATGTACAGAAGACATCCATACCTCCACTTTTTTCATTTTTATGTTGGCTTTCACCTTCTGTTCGTTTTCCCATGCCAAGATTATTGCATCCTCCCTCTTGAACCTGCATAACAGAACCTTTTGAGTAGGCTAAAGAAATTTTGTTTTTATTATTTTTCAAGTTGAGAGGGTAGAGAGTGAGAATATCAAAGCTTAAAGCAATGGATTACATTTGCCATTCTATTGTGTAAGTGGATCTTGAGTCTTCTTACATTTACCAAAAATATCATCAAAATAATAATAATTTATTAAAATCAAATTTCTACAGCTCAAATTATCAATCGATCATTATGTTTGATCCAAATTCTGTGAAGTGTAATAAATTAAAACAGCTTTTCCTCATCTTTTTCCTCCTCTAGTGGGATACTTCACCATTGAATTTTCTTAAAGTAAATTGGAACAAAAACTTTCGGCAGGAAAGAAATACAAAAGACTTTACACTCTGTAAAGTTAATATTGGTTGAAAATTGTTTGAAAAAAAGCCCATTTTATAAAGTGTCATCCCCCAAGTCAGGTTCAATGGATACTGAAGACAGCAGGCATTCGATTATGAAGGAGGATTTCCCGGGAATCGATCTTAAAACATAGAAAAGGAAACAAAATAATATATATTCACTAACATAATGATTTGAGTTAGTACCTGTTGTCCACTTCAGCAGTCTTATTCTCTTCCCAAGCAATAGCCTTTGCTTCAATCTTGTCTCTCTTCACTTTTGCCAAAGCCAACTCCTTCGGGGTTGCCATATGATCTCCTTTCTCTTTACAGCTTCTTGTCGAATTAGACGACGTCGATCCATTTCTATATCCAGATCCGTCATGATTCACCATTGCTCTTTCATTATTAGTATTATTCTGGGCATCCCATGAACTCGATGGCGCATCCCTATTTGAATTCGACCCTGAAATATGGTATTTGTTATTTTCAATAAACTAGATAAAACTCAATTTATAGTCCTTGTTACCCTGGAAAAAAGGGAAAATGTCGACAATAGAGTTTTTTCCTTAATATCCTAATTAAGACCGAATCTAGCACTTCCTTCCTGTTACCATTTGGGTGTGATTCATTTTGTGGGACTCAAATTTAATTTTTTTATTTAAAACTCAAATAAAGAGCCAATAAATTCATGTTGAGTAGTCTGAAATGTATAATACAATTTAACACTAATTAACAGGGAAAAACACTAAACAGTCCCATATGTAACACCTGTCAATCTGAATGCACAAAGTGGACCTTTTTTTGGTAACCTCCATCTTACCTGTTGGTATGACTCACTTTCTTCAACAGTAAATATATATTTTTTGTTTTATTTATTTTGGAAGAGGTCATTATTAAGAAGTCAATCTTTGTGATTGAATTTGAAACAGTTGGATGATAGACCCCAAGTTCCTACAACTGTACCCAACCCTCACCCACAAACTTTTTAAGTTAAAAAACATAACATTATGAAGGTCAGTTTTACCTGCGGATTCATGGTTTCCATTCATTGGAACCAGAGCCAAATAGTCTCTCCCGCCTCTGTGATCTCGGTTTCCTTCAGATGCAGTAGCGGTATTAAGATGATTATTATCAGTAGCTAGAACAAGAGCCATGCTGTCTCTATCTCTTCTGTTGATATTACTTTCGGTTTGATCGCTTCTAGTGGCTTCCTCAGGAGAATTTTCCTCTAATATACTCCTCAGGCGCTCCGACTCTGCAGCAGCCTGTGCAGGGTTATTATTAGTCCCTGCCGCTGCAGCAGCTGCAAGCACTCGGTCGAATTCTGTGCTGAGACTTATGCTTTCTCCATCGCTGGAGATGAAGGATGCCATCGAAGTATCCGACCAGTTCTGCTGCCGAGGTCGCCTAATTATTTGATTATTATTACTTGCAAGTCTCGGCCGAGTTTCTGTCATAGGAATGTCCCGTACATCATCGTTATCCTCGTCTGCAACAACAATATCAGAACACGAGCTTTCAGAGAGAGCTTTAAAAACCAGAAAAAACAGAGAACCCTTCTTGAATTGAGCTGAAATTGAAAGTATAAAAGGTTTAATCCTGGTTTGAGATGAAATTGAAAGAACTTAACCTTCTGGGTTTTCGGGGGCGGGCTTGCTGTCCCGGTTAGAATACATATTACCAGTCAAGAGTGAAAACGGGGCATTATCAGACCTTGATGAAGAAGTGCCAGCTTTGGCTTCTCCATGGGACCCTACCACTGATCTTTTCCCTCTGGATTCACCTCGGTTAGACGATACAGTCAATCCCTATACACCGTCGACACAATTGAATAGAATTGTTATTGTGAAATATTGCAAAATCAAAATAGTGCAGATAAATTCTCTCTTCAAGGTTATATATGGAATAGGAAAACTCTCTCTATTTAGAACTGAGCTTCCATTTTCACCTTATAGATTGTGTGACTAGCTAAGAAGGCCAAAACAATCAATAAAATGATAATGTTCTTACGAGTGACTTAAGAGTTGTTTGAAATGGCAATAAAGAGCTGTTTGAAATAAAATCACAATGTACAAGACCACCCAATTGGATTTATGTCATCTCAAAGCTCTTACAGTCCAAGATATTGTGCAAGAGTGTGTCATATTTCTAGTGCTTTAAACCATACACAGCATTCAGTCACAAGAACTGAATAATAACTACTCACTTATATAATTTACTCAAATAAAAAATTCATGGCTCAATTGCCAGTGCTAGTTGAGGGGTATGTACCTCAGTTCTAGAATCAAATTCTCCATTGCTGCGACACTGAGCAGATCGGGTACCTTTGGGCGAGAAGGCAGGGCTAAGACTATTGGTGGGACTGCAGATTGGGGAAGGTGATTGAGGGGGTCCTCCTGCAGACCTGCCAACCTGTTCTGTAACAGAATTGGGACTGAATTCTGTACCACAATTGCCTTCTTCCTGTGTTATCTTGAGATGGTCATTAAATCTAACACCCCTGCGACTGTCACTGCTTTCCTGAGATTCAGACCACCTAACAACCCCATGCCGAGGCCGATCTCCCTCGAATCCCAAAAACCTGTTGCTCGAAGAAGAATTCCGGAACGACATGCTTAGTCTAATTTATATCCAACTTCAATGCAAATTATACACAAATCCTTAATTAAAATTTGACCCTAAAAACGGAAAAAAAAAAACCAAGTAGTCTAATTATAGTAATGTTCTGAATGTTTTAATACAGCTTTTCAGAAAACAGAATCTCCTCTGTAGACTGTTCAAAGCTCAGCAATGGCAATGTGCATTTTCATGGTCAGTGCTGATGTACCAGGTGTCGATATTTAATTTGCTGTACGATTGGACGGCTATTTAGCTGCCCCGTAAGGAGTACGTGAACAGGGTTTCCATTAGAATATGAAAGGTGGGGTGAGCCACGTTCACCACTTTTAATGTTGCTGTCAACGTCAGAATCGGACTCTGAGGGCGATCTGCTATCGCTTCGGGTCGGGAGCCGTGACATTGGATGTATCTATCTTGTTTTGTTTAACCAAAAGTAGAGCAGGCAAGAAAAATGTCTCACGCAACTTTTTTGATTGGAGGTGTAATTCCACACCTAATAATTGAATTAGGGTTTGCTCCATCAAGGTAACGAAGTAAAAAGTTCTAGTTTTTTTAATTTTTCTTTTTCTTCTTTAATTTTTTTCATTGTAAATATATAGTTTTTTGATTATGTAATATGATTTCCGAATTCAATTGTATAGTTTCATCATTTTCAATTCTATAGTTATAGTTAATTTCTTTAAAAAAAAAAAAAAAAGATTTGTTGAATAACAATTTTAAAATATATTTTAATAATAATATTTATCAAACATTATAATATAAAAAGATTTATACTTGATGTTCATTGTGACTTTTGGATTAAAGGTTTGAAAATATTTGTTTGTGTAGAGGAATGTTATAAATTGATTGTTAGTTTCTTTTTTATAATAGAATTTTCACTCTATGTGATGGGAATTTTGGAAAGTTTCTTCAATATCAAATAAGGGTAGAGATAAAAAAGTTTTTTTTACTATTTTTATTTATAATGATTGACACTCAATCTATGTGATGGGAGTTTTGGACGCTTTTTTCAATATTAAAGAAAGGTAGAGATAAAAGAAGATTTTATTATTGTTTTTATTGATAGTGTATGTATGTATGTATGTATGTTATCCTAAACCATTGTAGGGGAGATCAACAAAGAAGAGAATATAATATTACTAAGGATCAAGACCTAGAGCAGAGCTAAGCACCAAGATTCATTATTTTGTCTTACTCGAAGTCGAGATTCATTGAGTCATATCTTACACACTTGCGACGAATTTGTTTACTAATGTAGGAGCATCTTGTTCCATGCATAATCTTGTATCAACCAAAACAATATATGAGTATTTAGTTGATAATAAAATTATAGTGAAGTCTTTTATTATTTTGATAGTTTGTGGTATATTTGTAAGCATCAGGTTTCTTATTTAAGGTTCTACAAGTTATGGTTCTTATTTCATGCATATTTATATGGATCTCTATTTAGTGGCTCTTAGTGAAGTTATTTTTCACTGCAACTCATTGCACTAGTATGGCAGTAACCTTTGTTGAGCACATAACTTCAACTTGTTGCACAACTTCAACATACTCAATTTTGGATCTTGGTTCTTAATATCTTTCTTTCTATTTTACCCTAATTTGGTTTTCCAATCCTAAAGGATAGAAAATTAAAATGTAATTTAGATATTAAGATATAGAATTCATGCACACATATGAATGTAAAATACTAAAATTAATAGCAATGATTTGACATGTAGCATCTACTAAATATAGTAATTAAAACAAAGGGATGAGTACTTAACTTTTTTGGGTGACTATATGACTATGATTGTATTATGGAAGTGGATTTCAGTGAGCAGTAGGCTTGTGATTCATTTGGTTAAAGAAATGTATCTTTGTCTGTATAGGATTTGTTCCACCAATCTAGGTCAATGTTGTCAGTAAATATTCACCTCTGCTAGTCAATGCCAACTTGTGAGGAAATGAGGGACTGTGACCATATGAATTAACTCTCACCTTTATTTGTATGGTAAGTATATGCAATCCTAAACCCTAATGATGTGTGCAACTTTAGAAAATCAATTTCCTTTACCTTGAAACCTTAATTGTGCTTATGAGGGTTAGAAACCTATTAAATTTTGGGAAAGTGTACCATAATGGGTTGAGTTGATCCTAGTCACCCCCATTTGATGATTGACCATTGCTTACATATCTAATACTCTAATGAGGGAAATCAAGCCACATGTAGTTATCCCACATAATGTGATTATGTAATTGTGCTCATTCATTATATGTATGCAACTGATGATTTGACTTTGATACTTGAGAATATTTGCTTTGACTTGGATTTAGTGTGCTTTAGACTTGGATCATGACTACTCCTAGTGATATATTTTTAATTTGGGAAGAATCAGGAATATTTGCTCAATGTGAAATAGTGTATATATGTGTTCTAGATAGTTCCAAGTGTATACACATAATATTTTTAACTTTTATTGATTACTGACACTTTGTATCTTGCAAGAACCTATCGAGTCTCAATCTCTTTGAGTGCATGCCTTAAGGGGTGCACCGAGAAAGGGTTGGGCAAACCATCGGTGCTCTATAAGATTGTTGTTCCTTTTGCCACTTGCCATATACACTCTAATCTCTTGAAACCATTGAAGCCAAGCTTATTCTCTTTAGTCCTATATATTCCCATTATTTTCTATGTTTTACCTTTATTTCTTGCCTTAGCACCCTTTTGACCTATCGGTTGTGCTAGGTCGACCAGGTTGACCTAGCATAGTTTCAAGACTTTTTCTCTCTTTTGGTTTGTTGGCCTCTTGACCGACCTAGCACAATCCTAGAGAGTTAGCCCCAAAAACACATTAGGTCAACTGGATCGACCTAGCACAATTGACGTTATTGAATGTTTTTGGGGCAAGTTACTACTATATATACAAGGTCATTCCTTACCATTTTAAGAAGAGCAAAGAATTAAGTGAAGAAGTGTGAATGAACATTTACCTATTGACCATTTTACTTGGGGAATAAAGCTTTAGGGTTCAATACTTTCTTTGGAGCTCCGATCTCATCTTGTGGATGTCTTTTGGATGCTTGGATAGATTGTGTAGCCTAGAGCTGATTTATCTTAGTTATCCTTACATACCATGACAATCTGTTATGAAACACCTTGGCCAAGTGGGAGATTGAGGTTCTTCGGGTTCATCTTCAAAGGTAAGTATTCCTAACTTTATTCCTCCTTTGTAAGAGTAGATATATAGAGCATATGTATTATTCTCTTCCATGTATTAGAATTTTGTATTCTTATCATATCTTTACTATGTTGGATTGACCCTGTCAACCCAGTTATGTATCTCTATGTGCAGGTTTGCAGGAATAGGTAACTGGTTCAACCAGCTCGACCCAGTTCAAAGTTTTTTAGGTTTTTAGACTTCCAATCTAGCCTACTAGGTTGACCAAATTGACCTACTAAACTTTTAACACTTTTTCAATAGGTTCTTGTATTGCTTGGTCAACCAGCTCGACCCAGTTTACAGGGTTTTGATAGTTTTCTCTAAGGTCCTTGATCAACAATCTTCTCCTTTTTATCTCTAAACCACTCATGTGAGTTTTTACTTCTCTATATCTTTCTATTTAAGTACTTTCCTTTCACAGTTTACAGTCTTTAAAAATTGGCCCTGCATAGTCAACTAGGTCGACCTTGTGGACCTAGTTTTGTGTTTTGTGTGTTCTAAAATAACTAGGTCAACCTGATCGACCTAGTTTGTTTTTAGACTTTGTTTCCATAGTACAAGTTTTACCCTATCGATCATGTTTTGTATGATTGTCTATATAGTTTCTTAACTATACTTTATTTCAACGTTGGAATGAGCCTTATATGTTAAATGAAATCTTTCTTTTAAGTTGTTTGTGTGCTTAGAATAGCTCACATAGTCTAATTAGGATATTTTTTAATTAATCATTTAGTTACACTATTTTTATTTTTTTGCACACATGACCAAACAACATAAACATCAACAAGCATTTAAACATTTGACTACCCATGCGAACCTACTTGGATTTTACCACCAAGGGGGAACCTGACTTGATGCTCAGGTCAAGTATAAAGTGTGGTTACTGGTATATTTTGGCTAAACACCTATTACATTTATTATTGTGGTATGTTAAGTGAGGGGGTAGGCCCCAATACCAAGCTTGTATCATTACCACTATAATCCCTTTCATCCCAAACTTACCTGAAACTATCCTTAGATTGCTATCTAGTACCTTGCTTATAACCAATCTCCCTTTACACCTAAAATCATTCTTAATAATCTAATTAAAATTTTAGGTTGACCAAGTAGCTAACTTTAATTTTAAGTTGTCTACTTGCTCTTTGATCAAATTGTGTGTGCAAAAGCTTGCATTATCTAGCATTAGTGCAAGATTTTGCTTTGTGTACATCAATTGGATTGGTCAGTGTCAATTCAATTAACTTTTTGTTTCCCTTTCAGTACTTACGGCTTTATTACATTACTTGAAATTATCTTTTTCTAATTCATAGCTTGTTATTAGCTTTCTTTTCTTCCTTGCCTATTGTGTTAGGTTGACCCTATCAACCTAGTATCATTTTTAGCTCCTGTACATTGTGCTAGATCGACTTGGTCAACTTAGTACTATTTTCAGCACCTTTACCTATTTCTACCAATCACTATTCACTGAACTGGATCAATATTATGGACCCAATACAGTTGTACAATCCCTATTTTGCACTAGGTCAATATAGTACTATTGTCATACACTTTTTGACTCTTTGATTTCTCATCTTGATTCTTTTCCTTTCATCATGGACTTTCTATTTGGTGATAACATTAAAGTTCAGTCAATAGACATGATGGAATTCACCAATCCTAATAGGGTCTCTTATAGACAAAGTAGGGCTCCTTTTGTAAATGTTAGTAATGTTCATATTACAACCCACACAATAGACAATGGGACCCCTCCTCATACCCCCTTGAATCAAAACCCTCCTCTTCTCTTCGAGGATCAGCTTGAGTTAGAGTATTCTCCTGAAATGCTCTTTTTTATCATGAAATTCCCTCAACATAGAGGGAAGGATCCTTCTACCATCTATAACGTCATGATTAGCTGTCAAGTTGAAGAACCTCATTCTCCTACTCCCAATTTATCAATTGGATTTGGGGGTACTAATTTCTTTACTTCTCAACCTCTTCCTTCAATCTTGACTCCTTCTTATGCTATGACATCTTCTTCTTTAACTCTTTCCACCTCCATGCCTAGTATCTCAACTAACATGGCAGGTTCTACATCTAGTGGGCCTCTCATAAGATCCACCATCCTTAATCCTTATACTAGTTCATCATTTTCTAGCCAAGGCACTCATGCTTCTAGTGCTTCTTCTCAACCATTTACTAGTCCATATTTTGCTTCACTAGCAAATTTTGCCACTAGTGCCTCAAATTCTCATAGCTCTTCTCAAGCTCATATCAACACTAATAGTGGCATCCAAGCCACTAACACCAATACTACTTATTCTAATAGCACTAATCAAACTCATCAACTATTATTGCAAACTCTCAATCAAATGAACACATTTCAAGCTCATAATATGAATCAAATGATGCAAATGCAAAACCACCTTCTTAATCTTCAATCCAATCCTCAACCAATGACTTGGGGCACACATAACCAAGGTGTTCCTCCTGATCCTCTTTTATATGTCCAAGGTAATCTCATTCCTCAACCTCCATTAGTCAACAAAGTCATCAAGAATTTACAAAATGAACCTCTTACCACCCAAATTGCTAACATTGACATTGGAGGTATAACACCTATAATTTCTCACAATGGATCAACTGATCCTACTCTTCACCTCAAGACATTTGGAAATATTTACAAAGATTGGGTCAAGTTAAATACCTTTGCCGTTACTAAACTCCTAGCCAAAATCTTCACGGGCAATGTCTTGGATTGGCATAATTAGCTTAGAACACACTCTATCACTAGTTTGGAGGACTTAGTAATATTACCACTGATGGTGTTACCAATTCATATAATACCATGCATAATGTGCAAGCTGTCATTCCTATCCCTTCTTTGGAACCATCTCCTTCTCAACAATACACTAATCCTCATTTCTCAACAAACAACATTAATATACATAATCCTTTATCCTCAGTCAAATTGCTTAAACATCTCCCTAAGCCTCTCCCTCGAGAGTTTGACCCTGCTCAACCTGTGAATTGTGGTATGATCCTAATAAGTTTTTTTAGTTTCGTGCTAGCTGGGGTCACTCACATGAGACTTGTAGATAGCTTTGCAATTTAGCTATTGACTTCCTTCTTGGCCCAAATTTTGATCATGATTCTATTATTCGTAAGTGTCAACAAGGCTATGAGATTGCTTTCAAAGACTATAAATCACATGATAAAAATCAATCCTTAAATCAAGAAAACACTCATTTAGTTATCTATAAAGACCCCTTACCTAATCGTCAACCAATCTAAGAAATTCAAGACAAGCCCATTTCTTCCACCAATAATGTATAAAGTTTTGTTGAACCAAATTCTGAATAGAATGTG
Organism: Torreya grandis; assembly: GCA_037957365.1. Classification (NCBI taxonomy): domain Eukaryota; kingdom Viridiplantae; phylum Streptophyta; class Pinopsida; order Cupressales; family Taxaceae; genus Torreya; species Torreya grandis. Next base: position 1,516,700 of record JARHVA010000872.1, read on the forward strand.
TTTAGCATGACTAATATGCAAAGAGTGGTGGCTTTCATTGATTTCCAACCTATCTACAGTCCTCCTTCCCATAAGACATATCATGTTATCCAAGATTCTTCTCCAACTCATTTAAGTGAGTTGGGGCAAGAAGATCTTATTTCTTTTGACGATCTGATTTATTATTCTCCCTTCGATGACACATCTCATACTATTTCTACTTCTCTCCCATCATCTTCTAATACTAATAACAATCCAATTTTTACTAACACTTCTTCTAAACTTCAAGATCAATCTAAACCAACTACTTCTTCAACCTTATTCTAAACCTTCTCATTCTTGTCAACATAAGTTTCAATGCTCTTTGGATCTACCTTATGAAGACCTTATTAATCATTATGCACTTATATCTAACAATCTCCTTATGGGTTATGATGAGTGGGATCCCATTGCTAATATTCTATCCCAAATATCTTTCCTTGAACTCATGAGGACATCTTTACATCATAGAAACCACCTCATGCAACTCTTATTCGAGATGAATATCCCTCACCTTCCTCTAACAGGATAGGAGGCTACCTTATATGGATTTGAGGATAATATCTTACATCAATGTGAAGAGATGTCGGCTAATGTTGATGAAACTATAGACACTTCTCTTTCATTATGATTTCCTATCACATCTATGATTTTGGATGAGATTCTACTTCGTGAAAATGACCCTCCATTATTTATTAGCATCTAAATAGGTGATATCCAAGTTAAGAGAGCCTTGATCGATGAGGGTTCTATCACTTGTGTCACTTCCCTTGATTTCATTAAGACTCTTGGGTATTCTAAATGTAATCTCAAATCTACATGCAACACATGCCAAGGATATGATAGAAGGTAAATGCTTCCTTTAGGATGTGCATGGCTTCCCATTACCATCCCACCTATCACCATTCATGTGAAGGTAATGATCTTCAACTTTCCTCTATTGTATAACATCTTAATTGGTAGGCCATGGACAAATTATATGCATGTTCTCGCATCTTCAGCTTGCTAATGCGTTAAATTTCCTCACAATGGAGCTATTTACAAGATTCAAGGAAAAACTAACCCTTGAAATTTTGAACAATTCCAAGATCGTGGTGTCTTAAAGATTCTTACTCTTGAGCCTTTGCTTAGTGTTCCATTTTGTGAGTCATAGCATCTCAAATTTCCTATCAACTCAACCGGAGGTGACAATGGGAATCCTGAGCTCATTGGTAACATTCCTCCCAACCTTTTAGACTCTGATGATGATGAGCCTGATGAGATTAACTTAAATATCAAAACTTCTGATCTCTCACCTCATCTCATCTCACAGCTTCCTACTTCTTTGTAACCTCATTCTTACAAGAATTGTTACAATGACATTCCCATAGTCTTAACCAAGAATAGGCACTCTATTCACCAAGATTCCTTTGATGAAAATGTCATCCTGACCTGTGTCATCAATCTTCATACTCTAGATTATGATGATGGCTATTATTTAGATGATCCTCTTTTAGGTGGCCTTGTCCAGGGCTATGATGCCAAGATTGTTTGTTACTACTCTTCTTTACTTGAGTTTTTTTGTGCATCTCATCATTATATTTCATTTATAATTCTTGATTCTTGTATTTTTCTCATTTATTGCAGGATAGAGATGGCATTGATACCTCCAATTTTTGAGGAGCCACTTAGGACCATGCTCTTGTATCATGCAATGACCTAACCTTATTGCTTTGCCACACTTGGGGCATTACTCCTTAGACATTTCTCAAATCCCATTCCTCCTTCAGTAGGGCCTCCTATTGTTAAGCCTATTCCTTTTTTTGTTATAATTAAACCTATTTCCTCTCCTACTTTGCTTAGCCTCTTCCTGCTTCTCTTCTTAGTGTTCTTCCTATTGAATCTAGTTCCACTCCTTCCCCATCATCTCCCTCCCTTGATGATGGTTTATTTCCACTACCTAAGATGGCTCCTTTGCCAACTAAATGGGCCGATGAGTCATCTTTAGCCACTTTCACTCCTATTTCACCTCCTTTCGTGAGTGCTCCTAAAACCACTTGCAAGCATATCTATTGCTTCTATAGGACAAATAATCACTCTTCTACCCATTGTCATAAGTTACGATAATACCTTGATACCTTGCATCCTTCTTCCCCATCATTAGACAAAGCCATACCTCCCCCAAAGGTACTTCTTGAATATTTACCTAAATATGGTGAGGTATATTGTCTATGGTACCTATGTGGCATGCATCACACTGATTGTTTCCACATTCTTCACAACATCTTAAAGATTATCTTGTAGCCATCCCTGGACCTTCTACCATTCCTCTCATAGGTCATTCCCACAAGAAGGCTTCTCCTTCTTCTCCCATGGCTCCACCTCCAGTGGTTCCATCACCTCCTATGGTCCCTTCACCACCTTCTATGCCTCCACTTGTGATTCCTTCACCTATGGATCTTCCCTCACTTGTGGATCCTTCTCCACCCATGAGTCCTTCACCTGTGGATCCTTCTCCACCTATTATTCCTTCTTCTCGTATAGATCATGTTTCCATGCATTCTCCTGACTAGCCTTTGCCTAAATTTCCTCCTTAGCATGATCCTTTGAGGATTCTTACTTTTTTAATTGAGGAGATCAGAAAAGAAATATTTTCCCAACATTCACAAAGATTGATGAGACCTTAGAAACAATATGCATTTAGCTTCATAGAGACATATCCGATGTATTAAATAATGTGTGTGGATAAATTTACCAGTATTTATGAGCACATGCATGGTGCTTTCTCATTTATATTTAGATTGGACGTGTGTTTCAATCTTATTTATATTCTTGATTATATCATTTGATACTATGTCAAATTATTTCTTAACTTATATCATATTTCTCCTTATTGTTGTACTATAGTTAGCTTATGTTTTCATTTTAAATTTCACATATACTTGTCTTTTCCTTATCATTGCTATTTTTTCTCTTATCATTGATTTCTTTTCCTTTAGATTTTTTTTCAAAACTCTTCCCTTGTATCTTCATGATTTTTTGATTTCTTATCTTTATTTTTCATATATAATTGTCATGGTGACTTGGTTATATTTACCCTCTTCCCTTTGTTTACCATGTGATCAGTTCACAAGCAATATTTCTCACTACTATTTCCTTTCACCGGTCCTCTTTTGGATCTCATTTTTCCCTCCTTCCTTTTTACGCAAACTAAGCATATACATGGTTGAGAATTGAGATCACATGTTTAGTTCATTGTCAAGCTTGAGTGTTCTAGTCAGTCTTTTATCTTAGGATACTTACCTTCTTTAAGCCTTAGCCTACAACTCATTCGTGTGTATCACTATCTCTCTCATGATTGGTCATTCCAAATTTTTATGGAGGAGGAATCTTAAAAAGCCTTAAAATGAAAGTTAAAATCCAAATCATTTAGACAAAAGGCAATGATATCAAAGGCAAAAATATTAAATATTCTTAAAAGTATAATCACACTAAAAGATGTGATTCAAAGCACATTCCTTCTTCTAGTCCAAGCTCAAAATCCACAGTTGTCCTCATGATAGAGCTGAGGTCCTTTGGGGTGTGGTAGGCCAGTAGATTAGAAGAGGTGAATAAAAAAATCTTTTAGTGCTACCTACTTTTTCATTCAAGTACCCAATCTTCATATCAACGGCTCTGTAAGGGATCATGAGGAGTGGGGAACATGTCGTGGGATTGTAGTTCCATTTTTATTTTCCTTGTACCAATCTACCATCATGATTTGATCTTAGTAGCACACTTATTTGCCTAAAATGCTTTGTGTCTATAGCGAGTGGGTTTCCTTCATACAGAGATGACCACTAGTTGACTATTTAGTGTCTTCTCATGTCCTTAGTCTGCCTCTTGCCTCCTAAGGTCTTCTTTTAAGATGTCCTTCATATTTCCTCTTGGGAAATAAAATTTTACTTACTGATCACTCCCCATGGAATTTCATTTGTGAGCTGCTTTGGAAGACTATGGATAGGACCCAACCATCCTCATACATTACCACATTTTCTATCTTATTACCCATATCCTTGATTTACCATTACCTTATCCTTCTGCTTACTAATTTTGATTTGGTACCCCTTGTGTTTTCTTTTGTGAGTTGCAGTGTAAGATTGTGGATAGGACCCAAGCCTCCTCACAAAATTTTTCCAATAAACAAGTCACCATCCAAAATTACATGTGTCAAATATGAGATACAATTCAATTGATTATGAGGTTACACATCATTGACATACTTCCCATATTGATATTTAGTATGTTTTATGCTTACTTCATTTTTATTTTGCTTTTTATTTTCTTATTTTTTGAGTGAATGTAAGATTAAAACCATTTCTTGAATTTCTCATACTTCCCAGCTTGAATTAGTATGATAAATTTAAGACCAAATTTTTGCAAATTTTGTTTTTATTTTGTACTTCCCATCGTGAAATAGTATAATTGATTGACTTAATTTTGATTTGTTTGTATTACCATTTGTGCCCTTTTACATACTTTCCATTTTATTACTTTGTTTGTCATACTTTCCAATGTGATATTTAGTATGATGTTACTTGTTTTAATTTGGTACAAAAATATTTTACATTGGTTTAAAACCAAATCCCCTTTTACCATCTAGTTTGCTATTTTTCTTAGATTTTTATACTTAGTCATTTTTTGTTATTACACATTTCCCAACTTGAACTAGTTTGTAGTGCATTTTTGATTAATTATATTTTTCCAAATCCTTTTTCGCTTGTTTCTTTTTAACCATGCATGTGTACTCCATAATTCTAGAAAATAAACCACACCACATATATTTCCTATAGCATATACAACAAAGCTAAATACATGTGCAAAAAATAAATATATCCCAAGCATCCACAGCCTCAACCATAATAAACAAATACAACCATCATAAAGATAACATACACAACCAACACCAATAAGCCAAAAATGATAAATCATAAATATATACCATGAATTTGATACAACATATACAACCATATACAAAGCCTCAACACTAGCGTTGAGAGCCACCCTGTCTATCTTGTGGCCTATCCAAGCTGCCTATTGACACCTCAGTCTGACTCCTCTACATGGTACATTATAACGAGGCAGTTTGATATCTCAATCCTTCTACCTATCCTTGTAGGTGTGTTATTTGGCACCTATGCCTGCACCAACTTAGCTTAGGTCACAATATGTGCATGTGTTAGCTAAGTCTACCTCATTGTATATGTCTGCATCATCTATGCCACTATCTCTAGATGCATATCTTTCTCATCTACCAAGGCCTTCTAGGCCTATCTCTCACCTGCACCCATCTCTTTTGGTAGTTACACCCTCTCTCTCTGCACTTGTATCTGCCTTGATGCCTCATCAACTAATATGAACCAGCTCATCTTAGCTGGGGTAGATGGTACACTCAGATCCTCTAGTATCATGGGGTCATATGGCTATAGAGTCTCATCTAGGATGTTATGGAGTGCTTCCCTCACCAAGGACCCCCATCTCTCCTCCTCATCCTCAGGTATGCTTACAAAATCACACCAGATGGATATTAGATGACTATCATATCTCATAATATCTATCTATATCTCTCTACTACCAAATAAAAACTTAAAAAATAATTCTACCATCTTCATACCTATCTATGTCTTAACTCCTATGATATCATCATCTGCACAATCATCTAACATAGACTGCCCATCTACATCACCTCTTAGTACCTCTTCAATAGGGTGCCTCCTTAACTCAAACATGGGTATCATGACTCGTGTCCATCTCAGCATCTGTCCGAGTGGTCTCTCTATCATCTCCTCTAGTTCATCTATGGGATCATCTGCAATGTCTATAATCTCCACTCTCTCCTATATCCATCACCAGCATGTCCTTGATGGCCATTGCTCATCTCACTTCGAGGATGGTAGTGGTACATCTGGTATCTCTACCTCCTCATCTACCACTTGCCATGCCTGACCAATCCATGGTCACTCCTGACATGGCCTCAATATCGGCCTCACTATAGTGGTCTAAGTCCCCTCTTCCCTTATGGCACCCTCACATGTCGAGCCCACTGGTCGAGCATCAATATCAGTGTCACCAGGTGAGGTAGGCCCATCTGCCTTGGCACCTATGCCATTGGATTTGGCTCTATCTACCATGTATAGTGTCCAATCACCACTCCCCTCTCTAGTGTTGGTGCAACTATGTGCCAGCTCATTTATGTAGTTACTATGTGACCATATGGATGCCACATGATGTCTACATGTCTCATTGACTATAGTGTTAGCATGTGGGGCATGAACTATGCTACTTGGTCTTCCTTATATTTTTGTATTCAAGGTAACGTGTCATTGATCACATGGGGCAACCCAACTAGTCGATACATGGGGAATCTCTCATATATCCATGATGTCAGTAGTATGATTGGTCACATAGTCTTCTACCCTCTGACTAACATCTCAAACAAATCATTTACAAGTTAGACCTAGATGACAAAGCCTAGATCATATAGTAATCCCTCCTATAACATCATCCTACTCAAGGCTACATGAATAGTGGTACCTTGTTATCTGACTTGTGATAGAGCACCTGCTGTGTCATAAGGCCTATCATCGCCTTCCAAAGGTCCAAAATCTATGATATATATATGTCATCCATACTGAGTCTCCATCCTCTCAATATCATCTCAGAGCCTATACCCCACATAGCTAAGGCTCTCCTCTCTCTAATCTATCTGGTATCCCTATGGTCATTGGTACTCATACTCTGGGTAGCCTGAGGATGACATGGACATCCTCTAGTGTGATACCCACCTCTATCACATCTGATAGGACCGAAACACCCCAAAGCTCTGACACAACTTGTTAGATTTAAGAGAACACATGATTACCATTGTATAAGCAATTAAACATGCGAAATAACTAGAAGAACAAATAACTATCAATGAGAAAACACATAGAATATGAGAGGCAACACACAATTGTATTCAAATCATTACAAAGGAATCTACAACAAAGAGGTGGGACTCTTTCTTCCACTTCGTGGGCTTACAGTAAACTTCCCTCCAAAGTAATCTTCTCTCATAGGTCACAACACACAGCTAACACAAGCTGTTGTTCACCTCATTGCACATTTGTACAATCGAGTACACAACCGTACTCCAAGTAGATCTCTCCATGATCCTGTTGATGTATTGCTATCACCTTGGACCCTGGCCAACCACCGATCTCTGTTTGACCCTCGCATACACACATCCTGCATATCAAACCTTATCTTACTTATACATACATGGGGAATCCTACTTGATTCCACCATGGGAAGAACTCTCCAAGCTTCACATAGCTCTTCTCCAAATTCTCCACTTAACAATACAGCCCATGAGTCTATTATATAGATCTCATGCATACACAAATTAGACTTGCCGCTCAAGGCTTCGAACAAGCCCTTAACATGCAAACTTTGCGTTCACTTAACTGACTGTTTGTCAACAGCAGTTCAGACTGCCACAGGTGACCGACGTCGGTCCCTGCCTTCCTGGAGGTGACTGACGCCGGCCGATATTCTACCAATGCTGATTTCCCTTCTGCGTCCCCTGACCATCATCGGTGTGGCCTGCCGACGCCGGCGACTGCATACGCAAGAAACCCTCCTATTTGCCTTAAGGTGTAGCTTTTAGCTTCACACCCTAACAATCTCTCACTTGGAGATAAAGAGCTGCACCTGTACCCAAAACCAGTACTCTGTCCAATCTGCATCCTGGCTTGTATTCCTCTTCAAGCTCCCACTTGAAGACAACCCACCACACTCCTTGTGGTGATAACCCTGTGCCTGATTTTCTTCATTCTCATTATACCATCTTTTACCTTGCTATACTCCCACTCAAACAGCAACCCCTGTGAGTAACCTATAATCAACAAACACTTAACAGATCTGGGACATCTGTTAGTCAAACTCGCTCTGAGAACATCCAACCTCGCTCTGATACCAATTGATAGGACTGAAACACCCCAAAGCTCTGACACAACTTGTCAGATTTAAGAGAACACATGATTACCATTGTATAAGCAATTAAACATGTAGAATAACCAGAAGAACAAATAACTATCAATGAGAAAACACACAGAATATGAGAGGCAACACACAATTGTATTCAACTCATTACAAAGGAATCTACAACAAAGAGGTGGGACTCTTTCTTCCACTTTGTGGGCTTACAGTAAACTTCCCTCTAGAGTAATCTTCTCTCATAGGTCACAACACACAGCTAACACAAGCTGTTGTTCACCTCATTGCACATCTGTACAATCGAGTACACAACCGTACTCCAAGTAGATCTCTCCATGATCCTACTGATGTATTGCTGTCACCTTGGACCCTGGCCAACCGCTGATCTCTGTTTGACCCTCGCATATACACATCCTGCATATCAACCCTGATCTTACTTATACATACATGGGGAATCCTAATTGATTCCACCATGGGAAGAACTCTCCAAGCTTCACATAGCTCTTCTCCAAATTCTCCACTTAACAATACAGCCCATGAGTCTATTATATAGATCTCATGCATACACAAATTAGACTTGCCGGTCAAGGCTTCGAACAAGCCCTTAACATGCAAACTCCGTGTTCACTTAACTGACTGTTTGTCAACAGCAGTTCAGACCGCCACAGGTGACCGACGTCGGTCCCTGCCTTCCTAGAGGTGATTGACGCCGGCCGATATTCTGCTGATGCCGGTTTCCCTTCTGCATCCCCTGACCGTCGTCAGTGTGGCCTGCCGACGTCGGCGACTGCATACGCAAGAAACCCTCCTGTTTGCCTTAAGGTGTAGCTTTTAGCTCCACACCCTAACAACATCCCCATCCACCTCCCTTCTGAAGGTGTTAGTCAATCATTCATAGCATCCTAAGAACATTACTAATAGGTTAGCACTGAGGGGGATCCTAAACATCTCAAATATACCTCCTAGACCTATGGCTACCAATTTAACTTGATCTCCATTTGTTAATATATCTAACAAATTTGGTAACCAAGAAGCATCCACCAACCTCCATAATCTTGATCATCTCTGTAACCAGGAAATAATAAAGGATGTATTAGTTCCTCCATGTCATGTATAATCACAATACATTCTTTACACATCAATTTTACAATTTTAATTAAAAAATAAGCTTAATTGTTTTTACCTTATTCATTTTATCTTATTTCTAGCTTACTTGGTCCCTCTTGCTCTCCTTTGGGCATTTTAGGCCATTTTAGCCCTCTTTCAGCTTTTTACACACTTTTTGTGCTTATTCTGGTTCCTTGATCAACCTAGTTTGACCAACATTCCCTATTTTTGTCATAGTTGACTTCAAATTCCAAGTGAACTCTTATTTTTCCCACCCTGGTACTGAGATTTCATTTTGGCCCTTACATACTAGTTTCTCACTCCATACTAGCTTTTCAGCCTATAGATTACACTAGGTCGACCCATACCTACTGGGTCGACCATATGGTTTCTGCCCTATTTCATCTTACTAAGTCGACCTAGTGCATTTTGTGTGCCGACCCAATATATTTTTCCTAAAATGTGCATTTTTATCATTTTCTTCCTAAACCCTTCAAACCCATTTCCCATCTTCCTATTTTCTACCTTTAAAATCTAAGTGTGTTCAATTTGGACATATATAAATGCTTAAAAACAAATTTTATCAAAAACTCATGTAATTCAATTCAAATTTCAAAAACTAGTTTGAGATCCGTAGTTGCATACCTGTAGTGTGTTGGGTGAATATTTTGTCGACCAGCTAAGTGGTGAGCAAAATAGGTCTCTTCAACCACATCATAGGGAGATTGGTCAGCCAGATGTGCATGTTTACTACATCACCAGGGGACAAATCTCTCCTCTCATCAAGGGGAGGTTCCCTATAAATATGAGGGGGCTATATACTATATATATAAGCTGAAAATAACACACAGGGGTAGGATACACCATCCATTTCTCTTTTTTCAGAGATGATGTTCACAAACAGAGGAGAAAATCCTCATGAAGACACTGAAGGCACTTCTCTTTTTTCAGAAGTGATCTTGCAGGTAACAACAGGAGTTCTTTTAGGTAGTGACAAGTAACTGGTAACCAAGGGTGCAATAACCGACAGGATGAAGTGTAGCAAAAAGTCTCCACTTCAGCTGCCCAAAGAGTGAGATACAAAGGATAATGGGGGTAAAAATTCATCCCAGAATCCTCAACACAGAAACAAAAAATAAACACACACTGAAGACAACTATAATAGCACAAAGTCTAAAAGTAACTGACTTCAAGACATCTTCCTGATTACTTTCACTAGTTCTGCTTATTAGATCAAATAAACAAGAACACATTTAGAAGACAGACATAATAACAATCTCCTAAAATGATACAAGCTATACAACACAAAGTCTGCAAATCACTTGCTTTCTCATTCAGATAAAATAATATGAACAACAATCTGAGCTCAAAGTCTCAGTAATGCCTTTCAATTTGGTCAGAGTTTTGCTTTTGTTAACGGGAAGATCTCCCTAAAACAATAAAAGAGATTACAATATATAGCCACCAAGCAAGGCTTGGTGCTCTCTCCCATGGGATGGCCCATGGTGTAGTCAACGCCTTCAATGCACCTTCAGTTTTATCTGGAGGGACCATGCCTAGAACAATGCATTGCCTTAACTATGGCGTGTCTATTCATCTAATATGTCTTTTCCTAGGTTTGGATCATCTGGTCTATCCCCTCTGATGTCTACACAGCTGTCCATTTTGTCTTTACTCCAAAGGAGACTAACAAGCCATGCCTTTAATGTTTGCAAGCTCAAAAATCTATTCTACAGACTGTTTCAGCTACCGAAATAACTTCTGCATAGATATTTTTGGTCTTCTCCTCTTTCTGCTTTTGTCCTTTCCAACTTTATCTCTTCCTAGAATTTAAGCTCCTGGGCTATCTTTTCCCTTTTCTAGCTTTGTATTTTCCTGGAATCTGAGCCCTCAGGGATATATTCTTATCTTTACCGGCTCTTTCAGCTCCTCCTTCAGCTGGTCGCTGAGTTTGTTTTTAGGTTTCGCACCACATTTGAAACTTAGCAGATATTTCATTACCTTAACTTTGACATCCACGAGGATGTCATTAGTTGACTGTTTCAACGATTTGGGCGGCCTTCTCAGCTCCTTGTTTCAATTACTTTCTTTCTTCGATTGCTTTATTGGTTCAATCGCTTCTTTCCTTTGATCTTTGAACCAATGTTCCCTGCCTTCCATAAGGGCACTTGGTCTTTTCGCTTTGGGGCACTCCCTTGAACCTGCCAATTGAATTGACTGATTGAACCAACTTTGGTTCAATGGTTCAATCGGTTCAGTCCCTTTATTTGGCTAATTCCTTTGTCCGCTTGAACCAACCATGCGTTGAACCTTTGAACCATTGAACCCGTTGAACCTTTGAACCAAAATGGTTCAATGGTTCAAGCCTTCTTCTCTTTGACAAGTGTTTGGAAGTCGTTGAACCTTGAAGCGGTTGAAACTTTGAACCTTGACAAATGCACTTAACTCTTGCTGATGACATTGAACCCATTGAACTCTTGAACCTTTTTGGTTCAAGGTTCAACGGTTCAATTGTTGAATCTTTGCTTAGAAGCTTGCCGATGGACATGTTGGTTGAACCTTGCCGTTGAACCAACTTTGAAATCGCCTAAGTGTTGAGAGCTTACTTCTTTCCTGTAGAGTCCATAGAAATCAACCTGCGAAGCCCATAGAACTTGGCCTGTAGAGTCCGTAGATTCAAGCTTACAGAGTCTATAGATTCAAGCTTGCAGAGTTTGTAGAAATGAGCCTACGGAGTCCATAGTTTTAAGCCTACAGAGTCCATAGATTTTTGAAAAGCTTGAAGAATGGAGAATTAGAATGCACAGAACAATTTTTGAAAAGGGAAGAGACAATTTTGGTTTTGCAGGACCAAAATAGCTCATATGTTGTCCCAAAAATGAATGATATTTTTGGGGACAACATAGTGCACCTATTGCCACATCTGGGTGTCCTCCTTGTCTAGCCTATCATTACCTCGCCATCCTAGCCTTTTTTGGTCTCAGATATCTCTTTCCTATCTTTCACAATTTAAAATGCTAAATGAATTCTCTTTCTCCCTATTTAATAACACTTTTTAGCAACTCAATTCTTTCATTTATTTTCAAGCAGATTTCTTATTTTGCCTCTATCTTTGTTTCTGCTCATCCATTTTGCAAACCATAAAATGCATTGGAATCGTGATGACGTAGAGATTATTTTACACTATCATATGTCTATATTCTTTTTTTTTAAATTTTTGGCTATTTTTTCACTAACTTATACAGGTTTTCTTAATGTACTCTACATTGGACACCTTCATTTTCTTATATTCTACTTCTTTATCTACGACACTAAGGTAAGTCAAAGGTATGCGTTTCTTGATAAAGTTCTTTCATTTATCTTATTTTTTTGTTTAATTCACCATACTTATCATCAAAATTATGTGTTATCATGTTCTATCTCCGAAGCATCATCCCATGTTGCACCTATATGATATGTGATGAGCTTCAGTTGGGGTAGATGTATACACATAATATTTTTAACTTTCATTGATTACTAACACTTCATATCTTGTAGGAACCTGTTGAGTCTTAATATATTTAGGTACATGCCTTAAGGGGTGCACTCAAAAAAGGGTGAGAAGACCATCGATGCTTTGTAAGATTGTCATTCCTTTTACCACTTGCCATCTACACTCTAATATCATGAAAAAATTGAACCCAAGCTTATTCTCCTTAGTCTTATATATGCCCATTATTTGCTATGTTTTATCCTTCATTTCTTCCCTTAACACCATTTTGACTTGTCAGTTGTGCTAGGTCAACTAGGTCGACCTAACACAATTTCAAGACTTTTCTCTCTTTTCGTTTGTTGGCCTGTTGGCCGAATTAGCAAAGTCCTAGAGAGTTAGCCTTGAAAACAAATTGGTCGACCGGGTCGACCTAGCATAGTTGATGTTCTCGAATGTTTTTAGGGAAAGTTACTACTATATATACAAGGTCATTCCTTACCATTTTAAGAAGAGATAAGAATTAAGTGAAGAAGTGCAAATGAACATTTGCCTATTGACCATTCTACTTGGGGAATAAAGCTTTAGGGTTGAATACTTTCTTTGGAGCTCCGATCTCATCTTGTGGATAAGTCTTTTAGATGCTTGGATAGGTTGTGTAGCCTAGAGCTGATTTATCTTAGTTATCCTTACATACCATGACAATCTCTTGTGAAGCACCTTGGCCAAGGGGAAGATTGAGGCTCGATGGGTTCATCTTCAAAGGCAAGTATTCCTAACTTTATTCCTCATTTATAAGAGTAGATAGAGCATATGTATTCTTTTCTTTCATGTATTATAATTTTTTATACATTGACGTGAGTATATGTGTTCTATACATGTTAAGTTTAGTTGTTTATTTATTTATTTTCTAACCCCCACTTTGTGCCACAAGCTTTGGTGCGCACTAGATTAGATTTACTTTTATTGTTATTAGACTAGTGAAATATTAAATCATAAGACTCTTTTAGGGTTGTTATGCGATTGTGTTAGATTATAGGCTTTGGAACCCTATCTCACATGGTGTGTTGTGACAAGTGACCCCTAATCGGGTCTAGTGGATCCTCACATTGGTCATGCTCCTGCTTAACAATTGTATGCCCCAATTAGAAGTGTAAGTGTGCTCTATCCCATCCGATCTAGGATTGATTTATGGACACGATGCAGTTCTGATTGCATACACCAAGTCCCTTTTGAATGAGACCTTGATTTGTTTATATGAGTCTAATTTGATATTTTCTTATGCCACTGACATGTTAGGTAAATGGGTTGACCATAAAGAAAGGTTTGATTTTTAAAAATAGTCATTTAAGAGAGGGTTAGTTTTGACCAGATCAAGTCATTATCAATTGGTGATACTAACCTAATTTGGTGGAACCAACATGTGTACAAGATGACTAAACTGAAGGTATGTAGATGTATGTGTAAGATATTTAGTAGGTTTGAAACAAATAGTGAGGTTTATGTCGGTGTGTAACAACAAAATTAAAGGGTAAAATCATAAGATAGTGTGAAAGTGTGAAAGAATATTTGATTAAGACCTTGTTTATACACTCAAGTTATGTGTGATGAACTTGCTGCATAGATTTATGAACTACAAAAAATAATAGAATAATAAAAATAACTTCAAAAATTAACTTAGAATAATTCAAATACGTTATGTTGATCATAGACCACTTTTATGGGGAAACTTCCTTTGAGCAAGTTCAATACAATAATATTCATCAATGCCTTCATTGGGCCTCAATACTTAAATACTAATTCAATTCTAGCAACTAATACTTCCCAGTCATGTGGGATAATTCAAATATGCAACTTAAATAATAATTATATTATATCAACTAATTCTTCCCATGCATGTGGGATAATTCAAATATACTAAAGGGAAGACTTACAAAGCATATGCATCCATAGTGACTAATACACTAATAATTCAAAGAGAAGGGTAAGACACAGGTTCCTAACATCACCTCTACCTTAAAAAAAGCTTTGTCCTCAAATCTTCAGATGTGGAAATCATTGTTGAATTTGGAATAATGGTTCCCATGTGGCATCTTTGTGTTGAATGTTGTGCCAATAGATTAAGACTTTTGTGATGGAGTGGGAGTGAAATTGGTGGGTGTGCCTATCTAAGATAGCTTCTAGTTTGAGAAGGATGGAGCCTTCATTATTAAGTTCGGGTAAATTTTTTTACACTTTGACGGTAGGTCCAAGAAATTTATTCAAACATGAGACATGAAAGATTGAGTGAATTTGGGAGGAAGGTGGAAGCTCCAAATTCTAAGCAATAGACCCAATCTATTGGAGAACCTTATATGGCCTATTAAACTTTGGGGCAAGCTTATGACACCCTTTTAGTTTCAAGGAAGATTACTTGTACATTTGCAGATGAATAAAAACCATATCACCAAGTTAAAAGGTGCACTCAGATCAATGTTGATCTGCCAGTTGCTTCGTTCGGTTCTATGCTAGATGGAGATTATCTTGAAGGGTACTGAGAATCTGATCTTGATGGCAGAGAGTAGTGTTGACTGCTTGACCTTGGGAACTACTAGGTGTATACAGGAGTAGTGTTGGGGGAGCTTGACCATAAATTGCATTATATGGAGTCATTTTAGTAGAAATGTGGTACGTGGTATTGTACCACAAATCTATGAGGGAGTTCAATCATTTGTTGACAATTTTTGTCTTACCATCGGTTAAGGGATGATACTTAGAGTTCATCTTTAATTGTGTGCTTGTGCATCAGTAGCTCTTTCTAAAAATGGCTAGTGAAAGTTGGATCATGATCAAAGACATTTGAAGAAGGATGCCATGAAGACAAAAAATATGATCTTGTAAATCTTGTACAATCATGGAGGCTCTATAAAGGTGGCTGAGGCACAAAAATGACTATATTTAGAGAGGTAGTCGACCATGACCAGGATCACCATTTTGACACCAGATTTAAGGAGCCTCATAATGAAATCCATAGAAATATCAATCTAGATCCTAGTAGGGATGGGCAAGGGTTTGAGCAAACCAAATCATTATGGTTTCATCTTTTTTGTGTTGGTAGGTATCACATTCAACCACCATCTATTTAATTTTCCCTTTTAATCCCCTCCAAAAAGTGGTTGCTCATATATTTTGAGAAATTACAAGTGTCCTACTAATAGAGAAGCATGAATTTCATAGAATACAGTCTGATGAAGGTCTGTGATATTGGGAAACACCAAATGACCCTTGTAACATAGAGAATCAACATCCCATGAATAATGTGGTACTATAGAGGGGTTAATGGTCAATTGTTGAATGAGTTGGTGTAAAGAGGGATCATGTGCATACCCTTGGTTTAAAAATTCCAACAAGTTTTGAATGGGCATAGAGTTGGCAGAAAGGGAAGTCTGGTCCTTGAATGTGTGGGAGAGAGCATCCACCACTACATTGTCTTTACCCTTCTTATAAGTGATTTCATAATCATAGCCCATGAGTTTGTTGAACCATTTCTATTGTGTCAGAGATGAGAATTCTTGTTCCAAGAACTATTTAAAACTCTGGTGATTAATTTTAATGCAAAAATCATTACCAAGTAAGTATGGATACCATTTTTGTACTGCATGCAGAATGGCCATCATTTCTTTTTCATATGTAGACAAAGTTAAATTTCATCCAAGAAGGGCTTTGCTAGTGAAAGAAATGGGATGACCTTCTTGGAGAAGAGCAACATCGAGGTCATTTCCACATGCATCACTTTCGATGGTGAAAGTTTTGTTGAAGTCTTGCATGGCCAAAACTGGTGTGCTACATATAGCTTGTTTGAGTGCCACAAACACCTAGTTAGTTGCAACATCCCATGTGAATGAATCCTTATTTAATAAATAATTTAGAGGAGCTATATCCTTGACGAACTTGTGGTATAATCCTGTAAGGCCGAGGAAGCCATGAATGCTCTAGAGAGTCATTGGTTGAGGCTAGTGTTGTATGGCATTAATTTTATTTGATTCCACATGGATGCCATTGGCTAAAAAAAAGTGCCCTAGATATTCAACTTATTCTTGACCAAAGGAACATTTGGATTGATTGGCTTTAATTCCATATCAAGATGTTGGATATGCTTGTCCCATGTGTGGTTGTAGATCAAAATATCCATCCAATAGGATCTATACCATTGAACTGTGGAAAGTCTAACTTAGGCCCACATGATGTGTGTTGAGAAGAGAAATTATTCTCTAAAGAAGACTCCTTCTGCAACTTGTTGAGGAGAAACTTATTCTGCTGATTCAGTTCATGCATCCTATCGGTTAACTTAGTAACCTGGGCTTTCAATGTGGTGAGTTCTTCCTCCATGATTTTTATGCCTGGAGAGGTGACTACCATAACCACTGTTTTTTTTACAAGAGATAGAAAAACATGTTTTAAGACAGTTAGTAAGGCACTTTTTTAATTTGGATTAAAGCAAAAGGGGTAAAGGTATGTTTATGATTTTTTTGCATTGTTTGGGTATGATTTATGAAGGCAAAGGAAATTTCAAAATTGAAATGGAAAAATTGAAAAATTTGTCCAAGAGGGACAAAGGAGAAGAGAAGGGAAATTAACACTGTGAAAAAAATAAGAAGCAAGAGGATAAAAAATGAAGTTATGGCAAAACCTAAAAAAATAAAAAAATGAGATTTGTGGCTAATGGAAGTGGAACTGGGAGATGGGACCTCAAGTAAGAAAAAGTGTAGAATGAAATTTCAGGTGTCTTGGTAAATTTTGAGGATCAATAGAGATAGATATGGAAAACAAACGAAAAACATTTCTCTTTTTTTTTGAAATTGGTTTGGCTTGGTTATTGCTATCAAAAGCTTGTCGACAGGTTTGCAGTTACCACTGTTCTCAACTGTAGTTACTTCTAATGATAATTTAAAAACTTTTTTTTGTCACTCCTATCAAAAGTTTGTCAATAGGTTTTTAGTTACCACTATGCTCAATTATAGTTACTTCTACTGATAATATGTATAAAATGATATGTTTGATTTGGGATACATGTTTGGTTGATTGGCTAATGGTTTTAAGAAATCTCTTTGGCCACCAATGTTTTCTGAACGAGTTCTTCTCTCCATAAATTTTGGCCATAGATATACCCCTAAATTATAGCTCTTGGTTTACCTCATGGGTGGGAGTAAGTCAATCAGGATGAGCCCATTTCCCTTTTCACTGGTAGGTCCTCTCAATGGACCAACTACTTTGGGGTTCTTGTGGTACTCCTCATAATGAGTTTTAGGGCTATATGTCCAAGTACTTCCCATAATTATGCAGAGGGGTATTTTAACCTTATCTGAACCTACAAATGAATATGTAAAAACAAATACAATGAAAAATAGTTTTTTAAATGGCGTATCTCCTAGAAAACCACTACTCCAAGGAAAAATAAATTCTCCAAAATCTAGCTACAGGGTGAGAAAAGTGCTCCGATACCAGATGCGATGAATATACTGCACATATTTATGAACTACAAAAAATAATGGAATAGTAAAAATAACTTCATAAATTAACTTATAATAATTCAAATACATTATATTCATTGCAGGCCACTTCGAGGGGGAAACCTCCTTTGAGAAAAGCTCAATACAATAATATTCATCAATGCCGTCATTGGGCCTCAATACTTAATTAAATACTTATTCTATTCTAGTAACTAATATTTCCCATGCATTTGGGATAATTCAAATATGCTACTTAAATATTAATTCTATTATATAAACTAATACTTCTCATGCATGTGGGATAATTCAAATATACTAAAGGGATGACTTACAAAGCATATGCATCCATAATGACTAATACATTAATAATGCAAAGAGAAGGGTAAGACACAAGTTGCTAACATTATGTGTAGTAAATGTGTGTCAAGCTTGTCATTTTCAAGTACTAAATACCAAATTTTAGTATCTACACTTTCATAAAATTTTGATCTTAATGCTAGTTATTTGGACATCTTAAATGGATAAGTGGTAACACATTTAGGATGAGGTTTGTGATGAAATTGGGAATAGGTAAAGGCGTTTGTGATGTGGAATGGTGTATCAGTTATGTGCTGAATTATTTTTAGATGTATTACTATCAGGACTTGTGTGTAATTAATGATTGTAGTGCATCTTGATATATACAAAACATTGCATATTTGTTGCCTTAGTGGGTTGTTGAAATCAATTAATTTAAATGGGTGGATTGTGTATCTATATAAAAACCCTTCCAATTGAAAGGACATTCAATTTCAGATTAGATAAAGAGTCTAAGTGTAGTTTTAAGGAGTACTACAAGTAGTTATGTGCATAGATTTGAGAAGGACTGATAGAATTTAGTCATTTCAAACCACACTATGGTGTTGGGTTGATGATATTAAGATTTTGGGATGTGTTTATGGTAGTGTGTTTGATCATTTTAAGGCTATATCATTCAGGATCGATATGATTTTATGTTATATATTTTTGAAGCAATAAAATTATGTCATTGTTATGTAAATTTTTGTTGTACATATATGGGTTGCATAGTAGAAGACATTTATTAACTAAGACCTCTAACCATGGTTGCATTATTTGCTATTAGAGCAAAGAAACAACTCTAGGATTGAAAGATTGAGGTTGGTGTTCTCCATTCTTTACGAAGGTGGGTAGAGAACTAAGGAATGTGCAAAAAAAGTATGTGTAGGATTGTGAGTGGTGCAACAGTAGATCTGGTTATGAAAATTCAAGATGCTGCTAAGAAGATTAGAGTGAGTGGGTGCAGTAGTTTCAAATATGAATGGAAGACTTAATGAGATAACATAAATGTTGTGAATTATGCAAACAAGGTTAGCTATAATAGAGGAAGATATAAGATGAGTATTCATCCTAAGGAATGATGTCAGTAATGCAGAGGTTAAATCATAATATGAGGATAAAGAAGAAGATCCAGTGCATGAGCGATTGGATGAGGGAGAAGAGAGGCTTATTGAATCCATATCTAAAATTAGAAGAGGAACACACATGAAGGTTTCATGTTTTACTGGAATATTGAACCCAAAAGAGTTGATAGAGTTGTTAATAAAGATGGAAGAATATTTTGAATTTGATGAAGCTATAGATGAGCACAAGGCAAAGGTTGGATAATTAAATTTGAAGGTGCATGAAACTCTATGGTGGAAGGAGGTGCAACTTTAGAGGAATCATAAGGGTAAAGACAAAATCACCTGGTGGGAAAGGATGGTTGTGAAATTAAAATCCAAGTTTATGATTGGAGATTATTAGTTGGATCTATTAAGGAAGTTATAGAATCTATGCAAAGGAAGTTATAGAATCTATGCAAAAAATGAGCTAAGGGTGAAAGAGTATACAAAAGGAATTTTCCAAGATCACTATTTGGATTGGTCAGAGTAAAATAGATGAAGAGAAGGTAGTGTGGTACAATAATTGATTGTAATAGGTCATCAAAGTTGAGATCAACACAATCAATTTACAAACAATGGATGAAGTGTATCGGTATGCACTAACAATAGAAGAGAATTTGTCATGTAGATAAAGTAGTGTGAGAGGCAAATAAATTATCGATGGTAACAAACAACAACCAACATAGAGGATCGATGAAGACATAAGCATTACACAAGCATCGTAAACAAGGGGAGGATAATATTTTATAATATGGGGCAAATGAAGATGTAGTAGTGGAATATTCAGAGGAACATGTTTCAGATGTTGGGAGGTAGGATACCACATATTTGAATTCCCTCATGTACATTTGGATAGTGGAAAGAGAGGAAGTGGTGGTGCGTAAGTCTTACAAATAGGTGAAAAATTAAGGAGATGCATGTACATATAAATGAACCTAATAAAATATAAATTTTATTGGATATTAGGGTAATCATGAAGGTGATAGGGAAGAGCAAAGATGTGAGGTGGAAAATATCAAGACAAGAGGTAAACATTGCACAACTATTTTAGATAATGGAAGCATGGATAATTTGGTATCCACAGAAGTGGTGATGAAACTAGGATTGGTGAGTCAGGCACATCGAAGCTTGTATTGAGTGCCATGGTTGATAGAGGGTATAAATATCATTGTGAAGGAATAATGTGAAGTGGAGATGATGATTGGTAGCTACACAAAAAAGGTTATGTGTGATGTGCTAGAGATGGATGCATGCCATGCTTTATTTAGGAGGCCATGGCATTATGACCATAAGATATTATATGATGGGAGAGTAAATATTATGTGAGTGAGGAAGGATATACAAGTCCATATCCTAAGTCCACTGAAGATAGAGAATAGGGAGGATGTGCATCGAAGTCATTTGGTTGTGTGTAAAAATAAAGAGCATTTGCAAGAGATAGAGTGTGAGAATATGTCGCATAGTGATACATAGAGGAAAGTGAATGAGAGTGCAAACCACAAACACATGATCATTTCAGTGGGTAATGTCATAACAAAGGATTGGAGAGTGGATTTAATAGTGTAGACATAGGAGGTTGACCTAGGGGGAGTGAAAGGTGGCATAAAAGTGAGATGAAATGATTTTGGAATAGGAGGTCATTTTTCCCCTATTCATCAGCCAACAAGCTGGAAAGTGAGAGTCATATTGCATGACACAAATGCATGTCAAGACCTTTGGATGAGGTCAAACTAGTGGGTTTCCCACTCAATCTAAGTTTGAGCACCATGCTCACACATTTTATTACTTGAGGTGTATGATGCAGGAGCATCCGAGTCCATGCACAATCTTAAATTAAAAAAAAACATTAGTAGTTAGTTGATGTTAAATTTTGGTAAAGTCTTTTATTATTTTAATAGTCTGCAGTATATTTATAAGTGTTGTGTTTCTTATATGAGTCTTTGTAAGTTTTGGTTCTTTTCCATTGTCATACTTGAATGGATCTATCTTTAGTAGATCTCACCGCATTGCATTGCATTGACATGGCAATAACTTGTGTTAAACATCGATCTTTCATTTTTTGTGCAGATTTAGCTGACTCAATTCTAGATCTTGTTTCTTAATATCTTTATTTCACACTATTTTGAGCTTAATGTTAGTCATTTGGACACCTTGCATGGATAAGTGGGAACATATGTGGGATGAGGCTTGTGATGACATTTGGAATAGGTAAAGGGGTCCTTATTTTTTATGGTGCATTATTTTGGGATGTATTACCATCGGGACTCATGTGCACTTAATGATTATAATGCATCTTGATGTGTTAAGAGCATTAAATATTTATGACTTTAGTGGGTTGTTGAAAGCAATTAATTTAAATGGGTAGATTGTGTATCTATAGAAACACATCCTTTTCATTTGAAAGGGAATTTGATTTCAGATTGGAGAAAGAGTGTAAGTGTAGTTGGAAGGAATATTGCGAGCAATTTTATGTGCAGACCTAAGGACTAGTGGAATTGAGTTGTTTAGAACCACACTGCAATGTTGGGTTCATGATTGCAAGCCTATTGATTGTGTTAATGGTTGTGTTTGATCATTGTAAGGTTGTATCATTAGCGATCAGTTTGATGTTATGTAATCTCTCTTTGAAGTAATACAATTTTGTTATTATTATGTAAATTTTTGTTGTACATTTGAGTTGCATGGTAGAAGACATCTCTTAACAGAGACCTCTAATAGCCTTTGCATCATTTTCCTTGGTCTATCATCATCCTCTTATACCAAATGAAGGTTTTAGCTTGCATGTAGATGCATCATCACTTATATGGAAGAAGAGGATGAAAACCCTTGCTCAAGGTATGCCATTTATACCCACTCAAAATTATGTGGAGATTGATTCCAGCTTGTAGGATACATAATTTGCAATATTACTTTGATGATTTCTTGACTCCCTAACCCATTATTTTTTTTGAGTGCCAAGTTAGGTCAAAGAAGAGGAATAAAAAATTGAATGTATTTTACAAAGCAAAATAATGAAGGAAACATACATGAAGATCGAAAACTAGGTAACAAACCAATCATAAAAAATTAGATAACATAACCTTGTATATGTCAGACTTAGTAAAAGACAATTAGATCTATCACTTCAAATTTTATTATTGCAAGTCTATGTAGGTCATACATGCAAAGTGTGAGTCTACCTAGGAACCCCATATTTTAAGAGTATAACACAAACAATCTACAAAGTCATATCCCAAATCTAGATTTCGATTACAATAATTATATGTGATGATTTTTTATCCTTTATACTTATTTTTAATAGATTAATTCATTTGGCCCTTTGTCATGTTAGTATTAATAACCAATTAAATAGATTTGAACTTTAGACTTTTTTTTGTTGACCACTATTTTACGCAGTGATCTTAGGCTAAGAATCAAGGTCTACAGGTTATCCATTCTACCAAATTTCCCCTGGGCATGATCACATCCTCATCCCTTATATTGTGACAAGATTTACTAGTAAAAAAAATTGATCCCTGATAAGCTCTTTGTAAACCAAACATCTTCACTAGTTGAACCAACAACTATTTATGAACTTTAAATTTTTGATATTATATTATTAGTCCCAGAGGGTATACTAAATCCTTCAATATGCTTTAAACTTTGATTAAACTTTGCCTTATAGACAATCAAAATTCATTATTTTTTGTGTATGAAAAAATTTACAATTTTACAAAAGTCAAGTCGTGCATTTTTTTAACAAAAATCATGAAAAAAAGCATTTATCTATATTGTGATTGGTCAAAATTGTTTACATGTTATTTAGGGAAGGAACATTGACATCATCAACAGTTACATGAATAAACGCAGTGTCCTTTAATTTTTATGTGAAACTAAAAACACTGACAATGAAAATAAATAAAAATACTTGCAATGAGTGCAAAGCTAGGATGCATCTATAATTATGTTTTTAATACCTACTGATGAGACTTCTATCGAACAGAGGGTCCAGGGCAATTGATCAACTATCAATGCAATTAAAATGTTGTATTCCATGCTTAAATGAATGAACCTCTGTATACGAGAATATTAACTTGTCGGCATGTCACTGAATATCAGTGTGGTAGGGAAGAGTTGAGCAAGTTAGAAATGGAGAAAAAGAGTAAGAGTGAGATTAAGGCCAAGGAGTTCAAAGGGCACATCATTGTAGTGCCTTACTCTACTGTTGGCCACACCATTCTTATGCTCCAATTTGCCAAAAATATTGCATTCAAGGGGTTGATGGTATCCTTCGTTAGTCTCCACTTTGATTATCCTAAGATTTTGAAAGCGCACCACTCCCTACAAAGTCTAGGCCTCCCTATTCGGCTAGAGATAATTTCAGATGAGATTCCTCCTCATGTGCCCATCAATGCACACATAAATGACTTTCTTTTATACCACATGCACCATGCCATAACTGGATATGGCTTGAAAACCATAATCCATTGCCTCAATGCATATACCAATACCGTGTCATGTATAGTTTACAATTCATTCCTTCCTTGGGTTTCAAAAGTTGAAACCAAGCTCAATTTTTCATAGGCCTTATTTTGGACATAGTCCACTGTATTTTTCTCTGTTTATCACCACTTCAAGAATGGTTAGGCATTTAGATTTTTTTTTTGTATTGTGTAGGGGGATCTAAAAGATTCATTATTTAATTTATGAGACATTTTGTTTCTCGTTATTGCATTTTGACAGTGGAAAGGTGGGATGGGAAGCGAAAACTATCGAAGACAATTAAATTTTTGTGTATTCACAGGATTAACATTAGGGATTTACCCTCAAAATTTCATCTTGACAAAGATCTCAATGTCAAAAAAGTACCCAGATTCTTTGGAGACTTGGATTTCGTTGCAGATGCTTCATGGGTTCTTGTCAATTACTTTTTTGAACTGGAACAAGAAACGATCGAGCACATGAAGAAGGTAATGAGAGTGCTTGTTTTAACGATAGGACCTTCCATACCCTTGGGGTTTCTAGACGGATGGCATTCAAAGGACACGTAGGTGGGCGCAAACCCTTGGGAAGGAGCGAATTGTATAATAATTTCATGGTTGGATAGCAGATCTCCTCTTTCTATTGTTTATATTTCCTTCAGTAGCATAACTTCCATTAGCCCTCATTAGATCGACGAACTAGTTGTGGGGCTTAAGAGAAGACAACATGATTTCTTATGGGTTTTAAGGCCTCCTCAAGGCCATGGTGACCTTAGGGCTTTGCTACCTACTAGGTTTTTAGAGACAACGAAAGAGAGGGGTTTGTTAGTGGAGTGGTGTATTTAGTTGGAAGTGTTGTCTCATCCATCTGTGGTTACGTTTGTGAGCCACTACGGTTGGAATTCCACGTTGGATGCTCTTAGCTTGGAAGTCCTTATGATCACTTGGGGAATTTGGATGGATCAGCCCACAAATTCAAAATCATTTTATGATATATACAAAGAATAAATATATGATATGATCCTTTTATTGATGATTATACAACACTTTATACAATAGATATGATGTTCAGAAAGCTCTCCATGTCATCGATGGCTCCCATGTCAAAAGCTGGACCATATGCAAGTAAGATATTTTCCCAATAGGGGCCAATCATGTGTATATATAATATATAACTCTTCTTCTATAAATTATTAAATTTTATTTATTTAACTATAAACAAATAATTTTTTAAAAATTAAAATCATGATTTAATTTGCTTTTAATTAAAATGAGGAGCCTATTCTTAAATGCAGCATGGACATTTTTAATGGGTGGACAGACTCCAGATCATCTGTATTGTCAGCGTATCTTAAGCTTATTGAGTCTAATCTTCGGATATGGGTTTATAGGTATTTCTATAGATTTACACCAATGTATGTATGTATATATATATATATATATATATATATATATATATATATATATATATATATATACATTGGTGTAAATCTATAGAAATACCTATAAACCCATATCCGAAGATCAGACTCACTCATATATATATATATATATATATATGAGTGAGAAGTGATATGATGGATTGAGATTTAATCATTAAAATTTTGTATTTGAAGAGTGGGGATACAGATGGGCGAATTCCAGTGTTGTCAACAAGATACAGTTTAAATGTTGTGCGACTCCCCAAAAAAGGTCTTGGGAGGCCCTGGTATCATCATGGTCAGGTAAGAATTTAATGAATTTCTCTTATCCTTTTGAAAATGTCCTTGGAATCCATATTTAATCTAATACCATATATATAAATATATATCTGTGGGGGAAGTTTATGCTCATTAACACTGACAGTGGAAAATGTGTTGTGACAAACGGGTTGATGGATCTAGGAATATGAAGGATTGACATTTACAACTTTTAGAGGTGCAGGGCATGCAGTGCCACTCTTTAAACTGGGCAATGTTGTTGCTTTTTTTTTATCATTTCTTTTGGGGGTTGCTCTACAAATTGAAGAGATTGACTATATCTGTAATTTCTCCTCTCTCAAATTGAAGAGATTCACTGACTATGTTTGTAAATTTGTTACTTTTTTGACATTCCAATAAAGAGGATATTTCATTATATTGTTGAGGTATGAAATAGAGCATAATGTCTGTAAATTGAATGATTGAATCTTTTTAATAACATTTATAATATTAAGTAATTTATGAGATCAAAATAAAAATAAAAATTGAGATGGATTAGTTCATTAAATTTATTAACTATAATATTTTTAATAAGAGTTTTGTTGTTTTTACAGTCCATTATATTGAAGAGAGATTTTTGGGAAAAAGTATGATGTTTTTAAATATGTTTAGAATCAGAAATTTGATTTATCATCATGGATAAACAATGATTGTTTATTTCTAATGATACGTCGATCATAAAAAATGCACAGTTTTTTTCCAAAAATATTTTTTTCCAAGAATATTTTTTTCTCAATATAATATTTTTATTAAATTAACAAAACAATTAGAATGTCAATTGTGTTGGTGTAGCATATAAGGTGGATACATTGTCATAATTACAATTCAGGTTCAAATTCTACAAATAAATGACCTACAATAACGATTATTAATTTTTAGATGGTATAACAAACTACCATCTTCACCAATCAACTTTCACTAATTAAATTAAATTTTAATTAAAATACAACCAAAAACTGATCAATGCATAATAAAAAAGATGTTACAAGCAAAACATTGACACTCCATAATCAAGGAGTTATTACAACAAAACTTAGACTTGTACACATTTTGCAAGTCTGGGTCTAGCATTAAATTAATGTGGGGACCAAGTCAGTGAGGGTTGAGGCCAAATTTTGATACATATGAAAAGCATTGATATGATGGTGTTACTTGCAACATCTGAATACGTTGCATTAAATAGTAGTTGCAGTGTTGAACGAACCATATGTGGCAAAATTTTCCCAAAATGATTTGGAATATCACACAATCCCATGAAATCAGATGAACATGAATTCATTTATAACAAGACAAGTATGAAAAGTAGATGTTGATGTACTGTAAGGAGTCATTTTGAGCCTATTTTTTTACTCAAGATGTTCAACATTACTGATAGGAATAAAAAAAAATCTTCACCACGAGGAACGACCTCAGAGAATCTTACAAAACCAATGAATGATGAAACAAATGTTGTAGGTTTAGACAAGGAGTTTCGTGCGAGAGGGAAATCCTTTATGGAAGTCACCTCTAAGCCTTTTTTCGTCGATTCCACTGAACAACCACTTCAACCCATCTCTTTACAAAATATTCTATTTTTTCACCATATTCTATTTTGGCAATAACTTTGGAAAATTTCACCATAACTTCACATAGTCTC
This sequence comes from Torreya grandis, assembly GCA_037957365.1. NCBI lineage: Eukaryota > Viridiplantae > Streptophyta > Pinopsida > Cupressales > Taxaceae > Torreya > Torreya grandis. The sequence goes on from JARHVA010000872.1 coordinate 1,544,055, forward strand.
TTGGATCAACTCATCCTAACAATGGCGAGAGTTTATAGAATAAACCTGTTAGTGAATTTCGTGAAGTTGGCATGTGAAAATACACTGACTGTGCTGTATTCCAAATGGGGTAAGTGCCAATGGTAAATACTTTGTATTCCATGTTTTTGATCATGTCTTCATATTCTTAATATTTCATAGGCCCTGCCTTAATTGGTCACTTGATCTAACTTTATAGGAGAAAGGTTTTGCTTTCTGATTCCTTAGCTGATTAGTACATCTAGAATGATTTACAAGGTTTATGTTTAATATACCCTGGAAATCAGTTATCTACTATAATGATACTTCTCCTGTGACATGTATTAGACACATGTCCTTGCTTTGTTATACTTTTCTATTACCTCCAACCATTCTCCACCTCTATTGCTGGTAAAATCATCTACTCTTGAAAATGCAAATTTATATGACATTTTTATGTAGAAGATATCTATATTTGATAATCTTATGATACTAGCGCAGTAAATAAAGTAGCTATCCTTGTCATTGATAATCAGTAAGAGATCATGCTTAATTGTGTTTTCTTAAATGTCTAATAGCAATTTTAGTTGTTTTATTGTTTGAATTTGCCTCTCCAACTATGATGTCTATACTTGCATCCTACTTTGACTAACGAAAACCACTAACTTCTTTCTTAGTATTTGAGTTTGTAGAGTATTAACATATGCTTGACAGGTAGAGTATGTCAAGCATATGTTAATAGTAAAATTGAGTTCAATGCATATGTTAATAGTATAATTGAGTTTGTATTCAATAATATAAAATTAAATTTATATAGTAATTAAACTAAAAAATCATGAAAACATATTATTAATCTTATCTTTTAAATCATTTTATATTAAATGATTAAATAATTTTTTTATAAATTTATTCAACATTTTAAAAATAGTTTTTTGTAAAAATAAATATTCTAATTACTTTAATATTTCATACAAATTATAAGTACTAATATTATCTATACTTAAAACAAATTTTAAAACTATTTTGAACTTCGGCAAGGATTCAGTGCTTAACACCCTCATTAAATATATTCATTACAACCATTTATTCTTATTTTAGATAAAACTACAGTTAAGATAAACAAGGCTCTAAAAATTCTCTGTTTTGAAACTTCATCAAAGGGTGTAGGGATGTCATCTTACCAAAACACACATGGGATACAAGAGACAAAAACACGTAATACATGGCAACTCTATGGGTTGGAAGTTGACCAAGCTAGAAGCACTGAAAGGAATACATGACATTAAAATACCACTCTTGGGGAAAATGTAGGTAGGAGGATCCTAACGTGTTGGTCCGCGATGAAGAATGATAGTTTCTCCGAACATAATATTCAGAAGCACTTATCAATTTTTTATTTTTTTTAATAAAGTATCCATAACATTGACATATTCAACTCAAATGAATCAATTGAAGAATTACATTCAAACAAGGAAGAGATGAGTTCATTTAAAGGGTACATGTTAAAAGGTCTTAGTACAAGGTTGGTTATGGTGGTTTGATGTTGAAAAGCGAAAAATTATATTGATTTGATTAAAGAAAGATTATTTATTAAATTATTAATATATAGGTTTTGGGATATAATTCATTTGGTTGTAGTATTTTATAGAGGTAATCTTGATCCTATGTTCGACTCTTAACTTAATATGTGATATGGAATGAGGGCCACACCACACCACCCAAAAATTAAAAGAAGCTCACTTTATTACAGAATAATAACTTTTAAATGCTGGATCAAATGCTTTAATTTCCCTCTAATAAAACAATTTTTTTTTATTAACATATATTTTATTTTTTTAAATTGTACCTAAACCTCTACTAATCTCATTACATCTGTTTTGTTTTGTTTTATTATGGTGAAATGTTTTTCTATGGGCAATCCTTTCCCAAAATTTAATATTTGTATCACCTTTGGATATATAGCACATATTTTTAAAATCACTAGTTCTACACTCTTATTTTTATTTTTTATAAGATATTTTTTTGGCAGTTAAATTTATTTTCATTTTTTAATTTCATAATAATACTCATCAAATGTATAATATCTTGTATGATTTGTACGTTATTTTTGTAATATATCTTTTATAAATTAATTGTTTGATAACGTACTTTGTACCTATAAAACAACAATTAATTTGTAAAAATATAAATATTCTTAATATTAAAAACCATTTAAAAAGTTTTCAATATATTTAACATTTCATTTATAATAAATTTTGTTGTTAAACTTTGCAACACCAAAATCTAAAAAAGAAAAACAAAAAAAGAGTCCAAAATAAAATTTAAAAAAATTATAGAATTATTTTTAAAACAAAAAAATTGGAAAAAAATTTAAACTTCTAAGCTAATGCTTGAACCTAACTTTCACTCTCTTACCATAGACTAGTCCTTGTCATTGATGGGACCATTAAATAAGAGGATCTAATCGTTGATAAGATTATATTTAAACTTCACAATTTCATTTTCAAAAAGGTATGATAAATCCAAGTAAATTTCAAATTATATTTCAAAAAACCAATTTTAATTTCAAAAAAAATTTGTTGATTAAATATATTGACTTATAGTTAATTATCTCTATTTAATCGATATGACAATTATAATTATTTCAAATTAATCCCGTTATGTGATATGATAAATCTATTTCTTTTAATAATAAATTACAATGAAAAAAGGATAATCTAATGAATTTATTAGTCAAAATAAATCCCAAACATTAAATTAAAAATTAAAAAAAACCCTATAATGATAAACCTTACAATTAAATCATACAAAACAAAACTCTTACATAACACTAACTTATATCAACATCATCTTCAAAAAATAATAACAAAGTTTATAATAAAATGTAAGTAAATAAATGCCATCTGGTTTGTAGCATTTTCCGTCCTTGTCCTTATAGGTTACACGCGTCACACCTTTGTTTTAGGAAACTCCTAATAATATGTTAATATATTGTTTTAAAGAAATAATTAAAAAATTGTTAATATATATTTAATTTTATAGTATAAAATAATTTTTAATGTGTATGAGGTTAAGATGAAACGCCCTGTTTGTTGCGTGATATATGTTAATATTAAATAAATATTTAAATAAAATTATATTTTGCACCTAGAGGTATATTTTACTATCTTACAATAACTTCAGCTTTTACTGGGGATAGGTGGATGTATGGAGCGTATTTTTTCACGGTGAATGTTATAGTTTAAGGTGTAATGAAATATTGATAGCTAAGAAAAGTTAAAATGAACATAAGAGTTTTGTAAATAATAGTGAACAAAAATAATAGATAATTTTTTAAATTTGAATAAAATTTAAATAAAATAATAAGAATAAAAGAAAATATATAAAAATAAATTTATAAAAAAAATTAATATTGAATTATTTAGATTAATTAGATGTGAGTTGGTAAATTGGTTTAGTTGTTTGAAGTTTTATTCAAGATTAAATTTTATTAAGGTATCTGACGCTAGATGTAGCTGTCGTTAGTATTAGATGTGGTCATTCATTAGTATTTTAGGGTTAGTTGTAGATGTTTATTGATATTCTTGGGTTAGTTGTGACCGTTGTTGGCATTCTCAAATTAGTTGTGTCTATTGTTAGTATATCTAGTATATGTGATAGATGATCGTTTTACATATAAACCCCCAATTATATTCCAAACTGATTCGTAACTCCAGTGAAAAATAAATATCAATTAAAAAAAATTAAATTCTTTGATAAAACGAAATGAAAATATACCACTTAAAAATTCCAAAAAAATATTAAAATTAGTAACACAAATCCCAATAATAAAACACATATACTCATAAAATAAAATACATAAAAATTTTATCATGAAAAGGGAGAAATTAAAAAAAAAAAAAAGTTTTGAATATACACTTAAAAATATATTATAAACACATGAAATTCACGCTAGAGGAAGAAAGGGAAAAAACATAAATTTATCTAAACCCATAAATCCATTGCATAAATAATACTAATTTAATTGCTATTCTAAATTATCTAGAAATGCATGATTTAAAATTTAGCAGCTAAAATTTAGTGGCCCAAGCTTAGTAAGAACTTGGGTGTATTGTTAGTGACAACATAAGATTGTTTTATTAATCGATTAATAAATAAAAATAAAAATTATTTAAAATGTTGTTTCTAGATAAATCAAGGGTTTATATTGGGCCCTCAACCTTTTTTCAAAATTTAATATAAATATTTTCAATCTTTTTATATGTGAAGAGGAAAAAGATAGAGTAGTAATTGTATAGAAGAGTCTGTTATGGAAACTAAATAACAAATTAAAAAATAGATACAAATAGAATGATTTTGATGAGTTAAAATATTACATTTTTTTAATAAAAAGAGGCATCTTAATGACTTAAAAACATATATAAAACTATATACTCACAAGCATAAGCAAAACATTAGTTAGAGACTAGAAAACGTAGGATTGTGAACCCTCCAAACTCCTAAATATCTAATCCTATTTGGGAGTTTTGTCATGTGTTGACTTTTTCTTCACAATGTGCATCACCAAATGTGTGGTCTTTTTAGAATCATATTATCAAGAAGGGTGAATTTACGCTCAAATTAATCAATCAAAGACTTATTTGCCACTAGCACAAAAATGGCCTCTTGAGAGAATCCAACAGTCATATCAAATTCATAAATAAGTTTGTCCATAATCTTGAAAGGTCCCTCCAAAATATTTAAAATATGATTTTTGCGATTGGTTGATCTTTCTGGGTGAGCTTCCAATCCTTTGTTGGGATTACGCTCTCAAGTTTCTTACATTTTCCTAGCTTTCCAATAGATAAAAGGGAATCCATGGTAGTTTTAATTGTGACTGAGGGAGATTATTTATGTTTGTTTGGTTTAGGGGACTTCAAAAAATAAGAGGTCATATCTATTATATTGATGATGTGTTATCATAATTTTTTTCACTTTCTAATAACACCTTTAATTGCGCTCTTAATAGGTGATTGGAGGTAAATCAAGGATATGGATGATCCAAAATTTACAAGATGAGGATGTTAACCCTATAGGCCAATGGACAAGGCTTGATAAAATCATTTAGAGTGTCAGTTGTTGACCAAAATTTCACCCTAGGTCAAATTAGGTCAACCCCCTCTATACTCAAACTTTTTATAAGGTCTTCTAGGTTTGAAAATAGTCACCAGGGTCCTAAATGAGGTCAAGTCATAGCTTGAAGGCTAGATAATATGTTTTAACCTTTGTCACATTTGTCTACTTGTCTCAATGTCCTTTTATGCCACCTTTTGGTCATTTTAAGGAGTTGTACATAAATCTCATTAAAAGCACAAATGTCAAAGAGCAGGCTAATGTACCACATGTCAGAGGAAGGTTTTGAAATTGAAACATTGTAGGTTCAATGTAAAAGAAAGAAGACCATCTACAAAAGGTCAGTTCTAGATGGTTGTACAGACTAGGATAACTCATCTGGCATGTGTGAATGCTTTAGGAATGTGTCTTGAGATCCCCATAGGTCATTTCTAGGTTTAGGTGGCTTCAACAGATCCAAAATTGTTAAGAAACAATTTCTCTTTCCTATCACTCTCTTGGACAAGTCAAAAAGGTTTAACAATTTTCTTTTGGTATGGACTATAGAAGAAGAGTTGGAGTCAGTGCACTTGGGGGATGTTAGTAGTCCTTATCAGATTCCATTTCATGGTCATGGTTTCAATATTGGTGGTATTCGCTGTATGAATAATCATTAAGATTGTTAGGCCTTCAAACTGCCTATGCAATCCCAATGGCTTGATTTTTCTCATCTAATTGCACTTTGGTGATTGGTCTTTGTGAACCAAGTGGTGTATGTAGACTTGCATAGTATATCCATCCATTTCATGCTAACTTCAACCTGGTTTGGAACATGTGACCATGGAAGATAAGCAGAATCGCCCTCTTGTGCTAGGAGTGACCACCAGTGAAAGCCGAGAATGGTATTTTGGTAATTGCAGGCTTCATTCTCCTATGAGTAGATTCAGATCAAAGGTAATACAATTGTTTTCAACCTCTCAAATCATGGTGATGATCTAAGTAGAATTCAATGGACCAATGGAAATGAAATCTCAAAGCATTTGAAAGTAAGTGAAGTTGAAGATTGAACTCACATGCCTAGCAGATAGTCCCCTACAAGACTGTGTAGGAGTGTTTAGATAGGGATGTTGATGAGTTTGGAACTTCAAAATACTCATAGGATCTGAAGATATCATCAATAACATTATAAAACCATTGAGAGACTCAATGCTAGTATGAGAAAGGCCTTAAAGCACAGTCAATTGTTCAAAAGGATCATCTACAACCAGTTGGAAATAGGCTTTGAAAAGTCATATTGATGGAGCAAGGAGTTCCAAGGTTTTGAGAAGATTCTCAAGGTAACAACAGTAGGACTGGGCCATTAAAAGAGATTGGATATGGTTGTGAGATTCAATCAACACCTACAATCAGTCAAGTTGAATAAATTTACAAGAATTGGAAGGTTTACCTTAACTTTTCTGAAAGAGATTTTGCTCCATACAGTGCCAACTTATGGTGAATGTCTATGAAGTCTAAGCAAACCTAATAGCTTCATTCTTATAGCCTAGATCTAGAGGTAACACCTTAGCACAAAATGAGGTTGTTGGGTTAATGCAGAAGGATGGTTGAATGGATTTCAAATCAGTCAAAATCTTGATGGAGATACTCAAATATCTATAGTGCCATTAGGCCAAAATCAGCTTGGAATAACAAAACTTGTAACTAGCACATAGTGTATTGATGATAGTAGGATGATGTATGGTCTCAAGGCAAAAATGAGCTCATTCAGGTGTAAAATTGTCCTAGTGACCTCAAGAGAAACAAAAGGAGTGAAACATAGTACTCAGACACATATCATCACCTACAAGAACCTCTTAACTTCTCTAATGAGCACCTACAGTCTAATTTAGGAGACAAACTAACCTTAAGCAAATGAAGGATACAAGTTTGGTTGGTAGGTAGAGGTGTAATTTGAAGATGAACATAATAAAATAACTCTCAGAGAGATTGTTGGGGATCAACCAACAAGGTTGATTACAATGTGAAAGCAATAAATGCAGAATTAAACCAGAAAGATAAGTAACTAGAAGCAGATAATAGCAAAGAATAAGAGATACAAGAAACCACCCTAAAAACTTGTATTAAACTCTTTATAAGAGGAATACAATTGAAGAAATTTTTTTTCTTCCACACCTCTCTTAGATGTACAGATCTCTTTCCCTCAAGAGCTCTCTCTCTCAATTACAATCAACTCCAACAACTTGGATTGATACACATATACAATTTTGTATTGTTCTATTCAACATTACACACACTAAGCTATGAAGAATTATCCCTATTATATAGAATTAGGGATCATGAGCAATGCAATTACAACCAATAGATGCACCTCCTAATCAAGGGCTCAAAACAGTCTTACTTAAAATAGAGATGCAGACTTAAGACTAACACTTAATCCTATCATGCAAACATTCTGTTATGTCCACAAAAATAGCATTTTGGACGCACAGGTGACCGACGTCGGTCCCTGCCTGTCTGCCTGTGACCGACGTCAGCCGAACATAACCGACGCTGGCATCTCTTAGTCGACTCTTGACCGATGTCAGTCGCTCCTGACCGACACCGGTGACTGTGTAAATCTTGCAACTTGCAAACTCACTCATTTGGTGAAGCTTTTAGCTCTACACCTTAACAATCTCCCACTTGGAGATAAACAGCTACACCAGTACCTGTACAGCAATATCTTCTAGCTCCTCCATCTTCAACCTCAATCATGAAGACCAACAAAAGTTGAATGAAGATTCAACTTCTCCTTTGTTACCGGCTTGGTTAACATATCCGCAGGGTTCTTATCTGTATGGATCTTCTCCAGCTTCAATTCACCATCCTCCAATACCTATCTATTGAAGTGGTACCTAAGCTGTATATGCTTTGTTCTTGAATGAAAGGCCGAATTCTTAGCCAAATGAATTGCACTCTGACTATCACTGTATAATCTGCAACTCTCTTGCTCCTTTCCAAGCTCTTCCATGAACCGTGTCATCCATATCATCTCTTTGCTAGCCTCTATGACTGCAATATATTCTGCTTCTGTAGTTGACAAGGCAACAACCTTTTGCAACTTTGAAATCCAGCTAACCGCCGTCCAACAGTGAAAACATATCCTGTGGTGCTCCTTCTGCCATCCAAATCACCTGCCATATCTGAATCTACATAACCATGTAGAGAAGTATCTGAACCTCCATAGCACAAATGCCTACTGCTGGTTCCTCTCAGATATCTAAGGATCCACTGAACTGCTTTCCAGTGTTCATTTCCTGGATTGGCCATATACTTACTTACAACTCCCATTGCTTGAGCAATATCTGGTCTAGTACATACCATTGCATACATTAAGCTCCCTACTGCGGAAACATATGGAACTCTACTCATGTACTCTACCTCATCATGTGAATTAGGACATTGTTCTTTACTCAATTAAAAATGTCCAGCCAAAGGTGTGCTTACCGATTTTGCATCCTGCATATTTAACCGTTTCAACACCTTGTTCACATAATCCTCTTGAGACAAAATCAACCTGTGATTTTTCCTGTCTCTCTTAATGCTCATGCCAAGGATTTTCTTTGCTTCTCCCAAATCTTTCATGGCAAATGTGTGAGCTAATTTCACCTTAAGCTCAGAGATATCCTGCATGTGTGATCTTACAACCAACATATCATCTACATACAACAACAAAATAATATATCTACCATTATCCAATCTCTTAAAATACACACAATGGTCAGATTGACACCTACTGTAGCCATGCTCAGTCATAAACCTGTCAAATCTCAAATACCACTGTCTAAGAGCTTGCTTGAGGCCATACAAGCTTTTCTTCAATCTGCACACTAACTTCTCCTTACCTTTGACCTCAAATCCTTCCGGCTGATCCATATATATTTCTTCATCCAAATCTCCATGAAGAAACACTGTCTTAACATCAAGTTGCTCAAGATGCAAATCCTCAATAGCAACTAAAGACAATACAGTCCGTATAGAAGTCATTTTAACAACAGGAGAAAAAATCTCACCAAAATCAATACCTGGTTTCTGTGCAAATCCTTTCACTACCAACCTGGCCTTATATCTCATTTATCCATTCTCACCTTCTTTTACTCTGTAGATCCATCTGTTCTTCATTGTCTTCTTTCCCGCTGGCAACTCAACCAAATCCCACGTTTGATTCTCTCTCAATGAATCAATCTCCTCATTCATGCCTAGCTCCCACTGATCCTTGGATTCCACCTGTATTGCTTCATCAAAACTCTCTGGTTCTCCACCATCAGTTAGCAATTAATAGAATAATGAAGGGGAATATCGAATTAGAGGTTTACTTACCCTTTTTGACCTCTTGATGGGTGTCTGAGACTCATTCACAACACGCTGTCCACGCAAATTCTCTGACAGTGACTGACCTTGATCACTTCCAGGTCTGTAATTGGCCAACGTCGCTTCTTCCTGACCGACGTTGATTCCTGCTTGGCCGACGTCAGTCACTGTATGACCGACATCGGTTCCTGTATTGCTGACGTTGATTCCTACCTGACTGACGTCGGTCTCTGTGTTTTCTTGTCTGTGATTAGTTTTTCTCGCGAGCTCATTTTGGACCATCACCTCGTCTAATTCTCCATTGCTCTGCCCAGATTGATTTAGCTTCTTCAGCTGATCACCATACATCACTTTTTCATTAAAAACAACATCACGACTCATTATCTTGTTAGTTCCTAGATTCCAAAACTTGAATCCGAAATCATCAGAGCCATAGCCAATAAATGTGCACCTCATAGACTTAGCATCCAGCTTCTTTCTATTTTCCTTATCAACGTGCACAAAGGCTTCACAACCAAAAACTTTGAGAAATGAGAGATCTACCTTTTTACCCTTCCATGCCTCTTTTGGAATTCCACATCCAGCACTGTAGAGGGTCCTCTGTTAATCAGGTACACTACAGTATCCACAGCTTCTGTCCAAAACTCTAAGGGCAAACCAGCATGCAATCTCATACACCTTGCACACTCCATTATTGTTCTATTCATCTTTTCAGCAACTCCATTTTGTTGAGGTGTCCTTGGAACCGTCCTTTGCCTACGTATTCCATGCATATAACAATACCAGTTGAACTTGTGACTGCAGAACTCACCACCATTGTCAGATCTCAGGCACTTCAATCTTCTGCCTATTTCATTCTCAACCATAGCTTTCCAAATCTTAAAAGTGTCAAAAACATCAAATTTCTTCCTTATGCAATAGACCCATACCTTTCTTGTAGCATCATCAATGAAAGAGACAAAGTACTGTGATCCTCCAATAGAAGCAACCTGGGCTGGTCCCCACATGTCTACGTGAACAAGCTACAATTTGTGCTTCTTTTTTGTTGATCCAGTCTTGAGAAAACTCACTCTCTTCTGTTTCCCAAAAACATAGTGCTCACAAAAATCTAGATCTATGCTTTTCAAATCTGAAAGCTTACCTTTTGACTTAAGAATGGACATTCCCTTCTCACTCATGTGGCCGAGCCTAGAGTGCCACAACTTTGCATCCACATCTGAAGTAGATAATACAGAAGGAGAATTGTTAGTAAGACAATTACATGAATAGAGAGTACCTACTCTCTTACCTCTAGCGAATACAAGTGCTCCCTTGGTCACCTTCCAAGATTCAGCTGTGAGAGTTACTGTACAACCCTCATCCCCTAACTTTCCTACAGAAATCAAATTCCTCTTTAAGCTGGGAACATGCATGACGTCTCTCAACACCCATGTGTTGCCATTCTGCATTTTCAACTGCACTTTTCCTTTGCCAACAATTTTACAAAGCTCATCATCCCCTAAATACACTATTCCAAAATCTCCATGGACATAGTCACTAAAATATTCTCTATTAGGGGTAGCATGAAAAGAGGCACCATAATCTAACGCCCAAGATTCTACATTATTATGCAAAGAGAATATAAGAGCATCTTGTGCAATACCTGCAACTTTTGCTTCTTTCTTACCTTCATGCTGATTGTCCTCCTTAAGTTTTGACCAGCAATCTTTGGTTATGTGCCCTATCTTTCCACAATTCCAACATTGTGGCTTCCTACCATTTCTGGATTTGGATCTACCTCTCACCTTTGACTTAGACCTTGATCTCCCTTTCTTGCTCTTCTCTTTTTGCCTTCCCCTGCTCTCAAAACTTAAAGCATTCCCAGATGTTTCCTCTGTGCTTTTCCTGTGAATTTATTCATTCAAGATTACACTAACAACATCCTCTACTTTTAAAATATTTGAAGCAGATGTAGTATTACTAAATGCCATTACCAAGCTATGCTAGCTTTCAGGCAAAGAACATAATATTAAAAGAGCCTTAATTTCATCATCAAACACTATTTTGAATGAATTTAATTGATTTACAATTCCATGGAAATCATTTAGATGATTAGATACAGATCCACCTTCCTGCATTTGCAAATTAAATAACTGATTCATAAGATATACCTTATTTGAAGCTGAAGGTTTTTCATACAAATTTGCTAAAGTAGTCATTAACTCTATTGTTGACTTTGCCTGTGATAAATTAGATATCACAGTAGATGCCAGACTCAATCTTATAGATCCCAGAGCCTTTCTATCAAGAACTTTCCATTCTTCATCATCCATGTCTTTGGGCTTCTTTAAAACCCCACCTAACGGTAAGTATAGATCTTTCTGATACATATAATCTTCTATTTGCATTCTCCAATGTTGATAATTCTTGCCATTGAACTTCTCCATTCTCAGTTTACTTTCTTCTGCCATTGCTTCTCCCACTCAAACAGAAATCCCTGTGAGTAACCTGTAATCAATACACACTAACCAGATCTGAAACACCTATTAGTCAACCTGAGCTCTGATACCACTTGTTGGGGATCAACCAACAATGTTGATTACAATGTGAAAGCAATAAATGTGGAATTAAACCAGAAAGATAAGTAACTAGAATCATATATTAGCAAAGAATAAGAGATACAAGAAACCACCCTGAAAACTTGTATTAAACTCTTTACAGAAAGAATACAATTGAAGAAACTTATTTTCTTCCACACCTCTCTCAGATGTACATATCTCTTTCTAGATCTCTTTCCCTCAAGAGCGCTCTCTCTCAATTACAATCAACTCCAACAACCTGGATTGATACACATATACAATTATGTATTGTTCTATTCAAAATTACACACACTAAGCTATGAAGAATTATCCCTATTATATAGAATTAGGGATCATGAGCAATGCAATTACAACCAATAGATGCACCTCCTAATCAAGGGCTCAAAACAGTCTTAGTTAAAATAGAGATGCGGACTTAAGACTAAAACTTAATCCTATCATGCAAACATTATGTTCTGTCCACAGAAATAGCATTCTGGACGCACAGGTGACCGACGTCAGTCCCTGCCTGTCTGCCTGTGACCGATGTCGGCTGAACATAACTGACGCCGGCATCTCCTAGTCGACTCCTGACCGACGCCGGTGACTGTGTAAATCCTGCAACTTGCAAACTCGCTCATTTGGTGAAGCTTTTAGTGCCACACCTTAACAGAGATAATATCATAATTCCATGTGATCCTCAAAATCAAGGATGAATGGAGATAGTCATAGCTAAAGATTATTAAGTCCTATCAAAACCCTGCACACAGTCACATGCCTATAAGCTAGTCTTGAGAAGTTGAGACGTTGAGGGATATAGAAGTATCATCAAGATTTGAAAATTGATATAGAGTGTCATCATGAGTTGGACTAGACCTTAATGGTAGCATTTGGGTTAGAATAATAGTGGAAGTGCTCACTATTTTGCCTCAGACTTGGGGCACTCCATAAGCAAGACAATCTCTAGACCTAATACATTGATGGTGAAAAGATGAATGAGAGAGCCTTGAATGACTATAGGATGATGTGTAGGGTTGAATTGGAGATGAATAAAGTGTTGAGAAGATCCTACAATCACTGTGACTACTCATAAGTGACCACATGCTTAGAAAACTAGTCTATGCCTACTAGGCCTAAGAACTAGACATGATCATTAGGCTTTTAGCTTCACTCATATGATCATGTGATCTTCCAAAATAATCTAAGAGCCTTCATGGGAGAGTGAGAGGTTGATTAAACTCAGTGGTTTGCATAGAAGAACTGAAATTGGCCATTTTTGGCCTTAATTTGTCTCAAAGGTGTCCAAAATTCATAGTAAGAACTCGAGAGCCAACTTCAATGTCAGTGTAAACTTAAATGTCAAAAATGCAAGGGGAGATTAATGGCATGAGCAATTAGTTTCAATAGATCATGGCACAATTGGCTACCATTTCATATCATTTTCCACTCAACAACCCTCCACTTTTTCCTTCTGTTTCTCCTTCTCTCAACACTTACACTGCCAATATGGGGGTGAAACTGATATTGCCAAAAATGGACTTGAAAAATTTTTATTGTAAGGATCCACTGAATTGGGAAATCAAATTGAAAATATATTTGATCTGTACTAAAATCCCAACTCTCAAAAGGTGGTCGTGGCATCTCTGTATCTAAAACTTGAGCCATTCATTTGGTATCATTGGTTGTGTGCTCAAAACAAGAAGACTCATGTTCCTGTTACATGGTCAATATTATTTCATAAACTAATGTCTCACTATCCGAATAATGTTTCTAAAAATTACTTCAAATAGTTAGACAAACTATGATAAATATGAACAATGAAGGATTATATTCATTAGTTTTAGAATCTATCCTTACATGTGGAGGACATCAATGAGGCAAATCTGACTGACCTTTTTCTGGGTGGACTAAAAGATAGTATTCAATTGGAGGTTTGCATATTTAACCCCACAAATATATCTAAAACTATATCAAGGGAACACTTAGCAAAAGAAAAAAAGATGAGCAAACATCATCCTTTCACTACTATATGAGAACATGCCTTCCCAAATCCACCACTACCTCTACCTATCAAATTGACACCACAAAAAGTTGAAGAGAAGCGTGCCAAAGGGTTGTGTTATGGTTATGATACCACATGGAGCAAAGGTCATTGATGTGTTGAAAATAAGTTATTTTACATTGAATGGGTCGATGAGGATGAATAAGATGAGGATGCATTTGGTGAGGATTTTGAAGGACCTAAGGATGAAGATTTATATTCTCAACCTATTATCTCCTGCCATGCCCTTGTAGGTATTTCTTATCTTTAGAATCTTAAGGTGGTGGGTTTCCTTAAGAAATAGAATGTCATGGTGTTTATTGACTCAGGAAGGATACACAATTTCATCAATAGTAAGTTGGTTGCTCATTTGAATTGTTTCATCTACCCAACCCTGGAATTTTAAGTCATGATTGTAGATGGTGGTACAACTAATTGTTCTAAAAAATGCCATAGTATTAAGTTAGCAATGGGGTACTATTTGATAGGTTCTCCTATGTTTTCTATTCTTATGGGTGGGATTGACATTGTTTTGGGAGTACAATGGCTCACCACGTTGGGTACTATTGAGATGAATTTCCAAGAATTGTTCATGTGCTTTCATTCTAAAGGCAAGCTAGTGGAACTGTGGGGATTAAGATTTAAAACTCTATAAGTGGTTAGTTCACATCAGATGACCAAGATGCTGAAAAAAGGTGTTGAGGGATTTGTGGTGCACTTTTTTTCCATTGATGTTCAACAAACTAAGGAGTCTAACCATCCTAATTTACAAAAAATATTAGATAAACATTCGATTGTTTTTTTCCCCATGCCAAAAGGTCTTCCTCTTAGCCATACCCATGATCATGTCATCAGACTCATTCCTAGAAGTATACCACCTAACATTAGAAGATACAAATATCCTTATGCCTAGAAGAGTGAAATTGAAAAAATGGTACAAGAGTTGTTGGAGGCAAGAACCATTCGCCATAGCCAAAGTGAATATTCTTCTCCAGTAGTCATGGTGGGAAAGACGGATCAAATTTGGAGTATGTGCTTATATTATAGAGAGCTCAACAAGTTCACTATCAAAGATAAGTTTCATATTCATGTAATTGATGATTTATTAGATTAATTACATGATGTTGTTTATTTTACCAAATTAGATCTTCGCTTTGGGTATCATAAAATTTGAATCCATGAGGAGGACATGCCTAAAATAACTTTTTGTACTTACAATAGCCATTATGAATTTTTGGTCATGCCTTTTGGTCTCACCAACACACCATTCACCTTTCAGAGTTTAATGAATACGGTTTTTAGGCCATTTTTGAGAAAGTTTATATTTGTGTTTTTTGATGACATCCTTATTTACAACAAAAATTGAGAAGACCTCTTGCAACATATGAAATAGGTACTCTCAATTTTTGAGCAACATCAGTTGTATGCTAAACCATCCAAATGTGCTTTTGAAGTCCAGGAAGTGGAAAATTTGGGTCATATTGTATCATATGAGGGAGCAAAAGTTGATCTTAAAAAAATCCAAGCTATCATGGAGTGGCAGATTCCAAAGACACTCAAGCAACTAAGGGAATTTATGGGGCTAATTGGTTACTATCACAAGTTTGTCAAATACTAGGGTAGTATTACAACATTGATCACTTCTTTGTTGAATAAAGATTCCTTACAGTGGACTGATACATCTACCAAGGCATTTAAATAGCTGAAAATGGCTTTGTGCACCACTCTAGTATTGGCTACTCCAGATTTTTCTAAAACTTTTATGGTTGAATGTGATGGATCTTAATATGGCATGGGTGCAATACTCATGCAAGAGGGTAGGCCCACTTTCTTTGAAAGTCATCAATTGAAGGGTAAAAATAATATCAAACTCATATATGAGCAAGATATGATGGCTACTCTACATGCATCCAAATACTAGAGACCTTATCTATTGGGTCATCACTTTCAGGTAAAGACTGATCATGATAGTCTTAAATATTTTTTGGAATAGAGATCGCCCTTTGAAGAACAACAAAAATGGGTGACAAAAATGTTAGGCTTTGATTTTGAAATAGTCTACAAGAAAGGAAAATAAAATGTGGTGGTCGATGCACTATCCAAGTGAGATGAACCAGTTGAGGCATTGTTATGTGCCATGACCATTTGGCAGCCAGACTAGCTGAAGGAAGCAAGGTCATAATGGGACAATGATAGTGCTACCCATGCATTGATTCAGAATCTGTAGCATGGTTTAGATGGGATTGAAAAGTTTACATGGAAGGGGAATGTAATATGGTACAAGATATATTATATCTATGTTAGAATTCTCTTCTGAAACAAAAAATTCTTCAAGAACTTCATGCATCTCGACTTGGCGGTCACTCAAGTTTTTTGAAAACCTATCATAAAGTCAAGAAGGATTTTTTTGGGGAAGGAATCAAGGGGGATGTACAAAAATATGTGGCTGAATCTATGGTCTATCAAAAAAATAAAGGTGAAACCATTAAAACCCCAAGTCTTTTACAACCCTTATCCATCCCTAGTCAATGATGGGAAGAGGTGTCTATGCATTTCATTATTGGGTTACCATGATCTTAAGGTAGAAATGTTATCATGGTTTTTGTGGATAGACTCAGAAAGTATGCTCATTTTTGTTCTTTATCTCAACCATTGGTGGTCAGTATAGTAGCTTTTGCCTTTCTCAATACAGTTCAAAAATTGCATGGTACTCCCAATATTATTATCAGTGATCGAGATCCTATATTCACTAGTAATTTTTGGACATAATTATTTGCATGTTTGGGAACCCAATTGGCTCATAGCTCATCTTATCATCCTCAATTTGATGGACAGAATGAGGTAGTCAACAAGTGTCTAGAATGGTACCTTCATTGTTTTGTGTTAGATAAATAGGATAAATGGTTCAGTGGCTGCGCGTAGCTGAATGGTGGTATAATACTTTAGTGCATAGTTCATCCAAAATGTCTTCTTTTATGGAATTTTAGGGATACCATCCTCCATCCATCACTTCACCCTTGAAGGCCCACCCAGAGGTGTGTGTAGTGGAGGAACATCTTCAACATCAACAAGAAGTCCTTGCTAGTTTACATGAAAATATAGCTTTGGCCCAAAATCACATGAAACAATAGGTAGATCAACACAGGAGTGAGAGGTATTTTGAAATTGGTGATTGGGTCTTTGTTCACTTGTATCTATATAAACATATGTCCTTGAAGCAATAGAAAAAGGATAACAAGTTCGCTCCCAAGTATTATGGCCCTTATCAGATCTTGTAAAGAATTGGTAGTGTGGCCTACAAGCTAGAATTTCCTCCATCCCCTTGCATTGATCCAATACTTTATACACCTTTGTTAAGCACAGAATATACTGAAAGCGGGGGGTGAATCATTATATCATATATCTTATAAGACTTTCCCTTAACCAAATTCGACTTAATCAAACATTCAAGATATGCAATAAAACTCAAACAATAAACACCACACAAGATAGAGAGAGACACCAGATATAACGTGGAAACCCAATGTGGGAAAAACCACAGAGAAAAATCTCAAGTATATGAATGATCACCAACCCAAACAATATTTGCAAGCACCAACTTGCAGGAGCACTAACCCCTTTGCTGAGCACCACCCAACAACTATTCATGAGCACCAACCCCTTTGCCAAGCACCAACCCAACAACAATTCGTGAGCACCAACCCCTTTGCCGAGCACCAACCCAGAAACAATTTTTAAGCACCAACCCACAAGAGCACCAACCCCTTTACCGAGCACCAACCCAACAACAATTTGTGAGCAGCAACCCACAAGAGCACCAACCCCTTTGCTGAGCACCAACCCAACAACTATTCGTGAGCACCAACCCACAAGAGCACCAACCCCTTTGTGTATACCACACAACTATCTCTCAATGTTGCTATCTCAACAAATGATAGTTCATTACAACATCTCTTTCCTCTCTCTCACCTTTGCTCTTCTAAGCTAGATATAACAAATACAAATCATATTCTTCTCTATCCAATGCTCTTCTAAGCTAGATATTATAATATCAAATCAACCTCTCTCACTCATATTACAAATGGCTTCTCAAGCCTTTATTTATAGCTTTCCAAATGACCTTTGGCCTTCCCCATTTGTGACCCTTCAATCCTCATGGAAAATGGTGCCAAACTAGTATGACCCTTCATATCCTTGCCTTTGAAAAGTCATGTGGTGACCCTTCATGAGCAAAAATGTCCTTCCCTCTTTTGTCCTTATCTTGGTGACTTTTTGTATTCCTCAAAGTGTCCCTTCATGAGAAATTGCACCCTTCCTCTTTTGTCTTCACTTGGTGACTCTTAGAATTTTCCAAGATGACTCTTCATGGAAAAATGCGTCCCATCCTTCTTTTGTCTTTACCCTGTGGCTCTTTGACTTCTCCATGGGCCCTTCTTTTGTCTCATATGCAACCAAAAATGTATTCATTAATATTAAATAAATATTAACTCACATTAGCTAAGATATATCTATTACAAACATCATTAAATGCAATGGAGCCTTTATCACCAATAATGCTAGTCCTTTGACATCAATGACAATATTTCCAACAACCTTGACTTAAGAAAACATTGGACATAGAGTTATCACTCAAACTAAGTTATTAGAATTAGATGAGGAAGGAAGGTTTATTTTTGATCCTGAAGTGGTCCTTTAAATGTGCACTATGCGACAATGATCTAGAATGATTATAGAGTATCTGATCAAATGGAATAATTTGCCTTTTGAATATGTTATCTAGGAGGATGAAGCCTTCATGAAACAACATCTAAGATTGCTTCAATGTTGAGGATAACTTATTTTGAAGGAGAGGGGCATGTTATGTTGTTATCTGTTGGTGTGTTTAGGGATATGTATAGCCGACTTGTGGCTTGCATAACCCTTTTGTATATTATTTTACATTTCTCAATGCACTCATATACTTGTTAGGTCCTTGTTAGACTATAAATAGGAGGTAGGTTTAGTTGTTCATCATCATATTAGAGTATTCATTTCTTATTGCAAACATTTAGGAGGTTTCCCCCTCAAAGCGGTTTATCTATTATTCATATTTTCTATTATATTTCCATATCGTTGTGATCTATTTATGTATTTCTACAATTTTGGTGAAGTAATATCATTACAAGTTGTGCTTATGAGGGCCAACAACCTATTAAAATTTGGAAAAGTGTACCATAATGGGCTGAGCTGATCCCAATCACCCCCATTTGATGATTGACCATTACCTAAATATCTAATCCTCTAATGATCGAAATCAATCCACACGTAATTATTTCACATAGTGTAATTATGTAGTTGTGCTCATTCGTTATATGTATGCAACTAATGATTTGACTTGGATACTTGAGAATGCTTACTTTAACTTGGATTTAGTGTGATTCAGGCTTAGATCATCACCACTCCTAGTGATATATTTATAATTTTGGAGGAATAAGGAATATTTGATCAACGTGAAATAATGTGTATATGTGTTCTAGATAAGTGTCAAGTCCCTTTTGAATGAGA
The DNA here is from genome assembly GCA_037957365.1 of Torreya grandis. Classification (NCBI taxonomy): domain Eukaryota; kingdom Viridiplantae; phylum Streptophyta; class Pinopsida; order Cupressales; family Taxaceae; genus Torreya; species Torreya grandis. Next base: position 1,563,636 of record JARHVA010000872.1, read on the forward strand.
CCTTAAATTATTTATATATGAGTCCAATTGGATAATTTCTTATGCCACCGACATGTTAGGCAAATGGTTGACCATAAGGAAAGGTTTGATTTTAAAAAATAGTCATTGTTAGGAGAGGGTTAGTTTTGACTAGATCAAGTCATTATCAATTGGTGATACCGACCTAATTTGGTAGAATGAACTTGTGTACAAGATGACTAAAATGAAGGTCTGTAGATGTATGTGTAGGATATTTAGTAGGTTTGAAATAGATGGTGAGGTTTATGTAGGTGTGTAAAAAATAAAATAAAACGTCAACTCATAAGATAGTGTGTAAGTGGTAAATGTGTGTCAAGCTTGTCTTTCTCAAGTACCAAGTACCAAATTTTAGTATCTACCCTTTCATAAAATTTTGAGCTTAATGCTAGTTATTTGGACACCTTATGATCCAGGAAACAATTTAGGCGACAATTCGGGTGAAGATTCCACCCCAATTGATGACGGAACTTTCGGGAGCCATAACTTTTGTACCGTAGCTCCAATTGACTCGCCGTTTGAACCGTTGGAAAGATAAGAATGAGGATAATGTTTTGAAATTGCATGGATCTTTGCTCAATGAAGTTTGAGCCCTGAAAACCCAATGGAAGTGCCTCGAATTTCAATTTTAATAGTGCAGTCTAAAAATAGTAAGTTTCTAAAAATAGTAATTCCTTGAATTCTGTATTGTTTTAAATCTTGGAAGTCAAACCACTTAATCTCCCTCAAGATTTGTGCCCTTCCACATCCTCCCCATGCTTTCAAAATGTGTATAAATGAAGAGGTAACCTGAAACGTGAAGACAAACATCTCTTCCCAGAGATAAGCATATATTTGTATTGCGATCTTGAGTAATACTACATCTCTTCTCAGAGAATTCGTTGTTACTGTGTTATTTCTATGCTATTCAGATATTTATCAACTAGAACTTCTGAGTTTTGGATCACCTTACATGGATAAATGGTAACACGTTTAGGATGAGGCTTGTGATGAAATTGGGAATAGGTAAAGGGGTTTGTGATGTGTAATGGTGCATTTGATTATGTGATGATTATTTTTGGATGTATTACCATCAGGACATGTGTGCAATTAATGATTGTAGTGCATCTTGATGTGTACAAAACATTACATATTTTTAGCAGAAATCAATTAATTAAAATGGGTGAATAGTGTATCTATATAAAAAACCTTTCAATTGAAAGGGCATTCAATTTTAGATTAGATAAAGAGTCTAATTGTAGTTGCAAGGAGTGATTCAAGTAGTTATGTGTGCAGATCTGAGAAGGACTAATGGAATTTAGTCATTTAGAACCATATTATGGTGTTGGGTTGATGATGTTAAACTTTTGGGATGCATTTATGGTAGTGTGTTTGATCATTATAAGGCTATATCATTGGGAATCGATATGATGTTTTGTTATCTCTCTTTGAAGTAATAAAATTATGTTATTATTGTGTAAATTTTTGTTATATATTTGTGGGTTGCATAGTAGAAGGCATTTCTTAAAAAAGACCTCTAACCATGGTTACATTATTTGCTGTCAGAGAAAGTAAACAACTCTGGGAATGAGATATTGAAGTTGGTGTTCTCCATTCTTTAAGAAGGTAGGTAAAGAACAAAGGACTGTGAAAAAAAGGTATGTGTAGGATTGTGAGTGGCATAATAGTATATATGAAGGTTATGAAAAGTCAAGATGTTGCCAAGAAGAGCAGGGTGAGAGGGTGCAATAGTTTCAAGAATTAATGAGATAACATAAATGTTGTGAATTATGCAAACAAGGTTGGCTACAATAGAGGAAGATAGAAGATAAGGATTCATCCTAAGGGATGATGTCTATAATGCAGAGGTTGAATCACAAGATAAGGATGAAGAAGAAGATCTAGTGCATGAAAGATTGGATGAGGGAGAAGAGAGGCTTATTGAATCTATATATAAGATTGGATGATGAATGCACATGAAGTTTTCATGTTTTACTGGAATATTGAAGCCAAAAGAGTTGATAGAGTGGTTAATAAAGATGAAAGAATATTTTGAATTTGATGAAGTTGAAGATGAGTGCAAGGGAAAGATTAGATAGTTAAATTTTAAGGTGCATGAAACTCTATGGTGGAAGGAGTTACAAATTCATAGAAATCACAACGGTAAAGACAAAATCACCTGTTGGGAAAGGATGGTTGTGATATTAAAATCCAAGTTTATACTTGGAGATTTTTAGTTGGATCTGTTAAGGAAGTTATAGAATGTATGGAAAAAATGAGCCAAGTGTGAAAGAGTATACAAAGGAATTTGCTAAGATAATTATTTGGGTTGGTCAAAGCAAAATGGACCAAGATAAGGTAGCGTGGTATATTAATTGATTGCGATGGGTCATCCAAGTTGAGATCAACATATTGAGATTACAGACAATGGATGAAGTGTATCAATATCCACTAATAGTAGAAGAAAAGTTGGCATATAGACAAAGTATTGTGAGAGGAAAATAAAATATCGACGATAAAAAATAATAAGCAACATAGAGGATCGATGAAGATAAAAACATTGCATAAACATCATAACCAAGGGGAGGATAATATTCAATGAGAGGGGAAAATGAATATGTATCGATGGATATTTAGAGGAACATGTTTAATATGTTGGGAGGTAGGACACCACATATTTGAATGCCCTCATGCACATTTGGATAGTGGCAAGAGAGGAAGTGGTGGTATGTAAGTCTTATAAATAGGTGAAATTTTTGAATAGATGCATGTACATGATATAGATGAACCTAAGAAAATATAAATTTTACTGGGAATAAGAAGAATCATGAAGGTCATAGGGAAGAACAAAGATGTGAGGTGGAAAATATCAGGACAAAAGATAAATGTTGCACAATTGTGGTGGATAATGGAAGCATGGATAATTTGCTATCCACAGAAATGGTGATGAAACTAGGATTGGTGAGAAAGGGGCATTGAAGCCCATATTGAGTGTCATGGTTGATAGAGGGTCTAAACATCATTGTGAAGGAATAATGTGAAGTGGAGATGATGATTGATAGCTACACATAAAAGGTTTTATGTGATGTACTAGAGATTGATGCATGTCATGTTTTGTTTGGGAGGCCATGTCATTATGACCAAAAGATATTATAAAATGGGAGAGTAAATATTATGCAAGCGAGGAAGGATAGATGAGTCCATATCCAAAATCCACTGAAGATAAAGAATAAAGAGGATGTACACCAAAGTCATTTGGTTATGCGTAATAGAAAATGGCATTTGCGAGAGATAAAGTGTGTGAAGATGTATCATAGTGTTGCATAGAGGAAGGTGAATGAGAGTGCAAACCACAAACACATGCTTTTTTTAGTGGGTAATGACAGAACAAAGGATTGGAATAATGGATTTAATAGTGCAGATATAAGAGGTTGACCTAGAGGGAGTGGAAGGTGGCATAATAGTGAGATGAAAGGATTTTGGAAGAGGAGGTCATTTTTTCCCTATTAATCAATGAAGCAAGATGGAAAGTGAGAATCATCTCACATGGCACAAAGGCATACCGAGACCTTTGGATGAGGTCAAAATAGTGGGTTTCCCACTCAGCCTAAGTGTGTGAGCACCATGCTCACACATTTTATTACCTGAGGTGTATGATGCAGGAACATTTGATTCTATGCACAATCTTGCATAAATAAAAAAACATTAGTAGTTAGTTGATGATAAATTATGACAAAGTATTTTGTTGTTTTGATAGTTTTTAGTATATTTGTAAGCATTGGGTTTCTTATTTGAGTCTCTACAAGTTTTGGTTCTTTTCCACTATCATATTTGGATGGATCTATCTTTAGTGGCTCTCACCACATTGACATGGAGATAAATTGTATTGAGCATATAACTTCAAGTTTTTGTGTAGATTTAGTAGACTCAATTCTGGATCTTAGTTCTTAATATCTTTATTTCACACTTTTTGAGCTTAATGTTAGTCATTTGGACACCTTGCATAGATAAGTGGAAACATGTTTGGGATGAGGCTTGTGATGACATTAGGAATAGGTAAAGAGGTCTTTGTTTTTTATGGTGCATTATTTTGGGATGTATTACCATAGGGACTTGTGTGCACTTAATGATTATAATGCATCTTGATGTGTTAAGAATATTAAATATTTATAACCTTAGTGGGTTGTTGAAAATAATTAATGTAAATGAGTAGATTGTGTATGTATATAAACACATCCTTTTCATTTGAAATGGAATTTGATTTCAGGTTGAACAAAGAGTCTAAGTGTAGTTGTAAAGAATACTGTAAGTAATTTTGTGTGCAGATTTGAGGATTAGCGGAATTGAGTCATTTAGAACCACACTACAATGTTGAATTGATGCTTGAAACCCTATTGGTTGTGTTAATGGTTATGTTTGATTATTATAAGGTTGTATCATTAGTGATCAGTTTGTTGTTGTGTAATCTCTCTTTGAAGTAATAAAATTTTGTTATTATCACGTGAATTTTCATTGTACATTTGAGTTGCATGGTAGAAGACATCTCTTTACTGATACCTCTAATAGCCTCTGCATCATTTGCCTTGGTATGCTATCATCCTCTTGTACCAAATGAAAGTTTTAGCCTTCATGTAGATGCATGATCACTTTTATGGAAGAGGAGGTTAAAAACCCTTGCTCAACATATGCCATTTACACTCACTCAAAACTATGTGGAGATATGATTCTAGATTGTAGGATATGTAATTTGCAATATTACTTTGATGGTTTCCTGACTCCCTAACCCATTATTTGTTTTGAGTGCCAAGCTAGGTCGAAGAGGAGGAATCAATAATTTAATGTATTTTACAAAGCAAAACAATGAAGCAAACATACATGAAGATCGAAAACTAGGCAACAAACCAACATAAAAAATTAGATAACACAACCCTATACACGACAGACTTAGTAAAAGATAGTCAGATTCGTCACCACAAATTTGCCTATTACAAGTATGCACAGGCAAACATGTAGAGTGTGAGTGTACCCAAGTCAAATGCACAAAGCACGAGTCTACCCACAATTTCCATATTGTAGGAGTAGAACACAAACAATCTACAAAGTCATATTCCAGATCCATATTTCAATTACAATAATTATGTGCGATAATTTCTTATCCTTTGTACTTAATTTTTATAATTTAATTCATTTATCCTTTTGCCATGTTAGTATTAATAACCAATTAAATAAATTTGAACTTTGGTCTCGTTTTTTGGTTGATCACTACTTTGCAGTGATTTTATGCCAAGAACCAAGGTTTGAAAGGTATCCATTCTACCAAATTTATTCGGAATAGAATTCCAACCTTATCACTTATATCAAAGTAAATTTTGCTAACAAGAAAAATTGATCCCTAATAAACTCCTCATAAACCAAACATATTCAGCAATTAAACCAACTATTCATAAACTTTAAACTATCAAAATTATATTATTAAATATATTCATTACAATCAGTTATCCTTATTCTATATTAAACTAAAATTAAGATAAACAAGGTTCTAAAAGATTCTCCGATTAAAAACTTCATCAAAGGGTATAGGGAGGTCGTCTTACCAAAACGCACATGGGATATAAGATATGGAAACGTGTAATAATGGGTAATCTACGGCTTGGAAGTTGACAAGATAGGAGTGATAGGAATACACGACGTTAAAATAGCACTGGTAGGAGGATCGTAAAGTGTTGGTCCGTGACGAAGAATGATGGTTCTCCAAACATGATACTAGACAGGATATAAATCTAAAATATTTACGTGTTCAACTCAAATTAATCAATTGAAGAATTACATTCAAACAAGGAAGAGATGAGTTTATTTTTAAAAAAACTCTAATCAGATTAAGGCTTGTATGTTGCATGTGTGGTGGTTTCTGGTTGGATTGTTACATAAAAGATTTTTCTAATGATGTAAGGATGATTTTGTTTTGTTTTATTATGTCGAAATATTTTTTTATGGAAAATATTTTTTCAAAATTTAATATTTGTATTGTTCTTGGATATGTACACGTATTTTAAAAATTAATAGTTGTGTATTTTTATTTGTATTTTTTGTTAGATATTTTTTTGTTAGATAAATTTATTTTTATTTTTTGACCTCATAATAATACTCGTGAATTGTATAATATCTTGTACCACTTTTATAAATCAATTATTGGCTTACGTACTTTATACCTACGAAGCAACAACTAATTTATAAAATATTAATATTCTTGATACTAAAAACCATCCTAAAAATTTTCAATATACTTAATATTTTATTTACGATGAATTTTATTGTTAAACTTTACAACATCAAAACTCAAAAAAGAAAAACTAAAAAATTTCAAAAAAAAAAATCAAATCAAATAAAATAAAATAATAATAAAATTATTTTGAAAAAAAACAAAGAAACAAAAAACAAAAAACAAAAATTAAATAATTGAACCTAATAAGACAACTTTGCTCATTTAAGTACTCAACTAGATTATATTTAAGATTTGCAACTTCATTTCTAATACTTACATGATATTGAGCTAACTCAACTTTGAATCTCAAAAAAATTTGATGGGCCAAGTAAATCCCAAATTAAATTTCAAAAAACTTTTATTGATTAAATAGTTGTTTGGCTTATAATTAATTGTCTTTGTTTGATGGATATGATGATGTATCAATTATGATTATACAGGTAACATTAGTTATAATTATTTCAAATTAATCACATGATATAGTATGATAAATCTATTTATTAGTTCTTGTCTTACAAGAAACTATAAGAATTGATTGAAACAATTACTCTTATCCAACGAACCAATAAAATGTAAGAATTTTTAATCTTTAAAATTGTTATTTAATTTTTAAATCTTAAAAAATAACTATCAAAATTAATTTTCTCTCATTTTTTTAATTACACAGTATTTTTTTTCATATTTTCATAACATAATTTTTTTAAATTTTAAAACAAACATATGTCCACTATAATTAATAGTTCTATCTTCGTGGCTATCTTCATGGTAGTTCAATTTAAATTGGTGCCGATTAGGCATTCTATTCGGACCAGATGTAGTTTGAAAACTTGACTTGCGTAGTTGTCCCCACGGGAAAAACAATAATATAACCAAAATTATTATTACAGAGAGCATTGATCTATCTGCTCCCGAAGAATACGGGGAATTAGTTGAGAGCTTCGAGCAATTGTGCGAGGGTTTGCCCCTGTATCTCCAAGTGATGGGCGTGCATGTTTATGGTGCTGACAATTCCTTTTGGCAGTCAGCATTGGATACATATAGCAATAGAACCCTGCATATAGATGAAACACTCAAAATAAGATATGATGCATTGGACATAGATCAAAAAGAAAATTTTATGGACATTGCCTGTTTCTTTCTTGGAAAATCAAAAGTATGGCCATAAAAATATGGAAAGGGTCAGGATGGAGGAGCACTGAGCACACACTTCAGACTCTCAAAGAAAAATGTCTTGTTGATTTTGGAACGAATTATGGATCAAGATTTGAATACGATGACAAACTTGTGTTTAAAATGCATGATCACCTCACTGATCTGGGACGAGAACTGGTAAGAGAAAGGTCAAAAAATGGTACATCTCCCCTTCGTGTCTGGCGTCCCTGAGATCTGGAAAATCAGGTGTGGTGCTCTCTCTTTCAAAATTTAAAACCTTTTCAAGCTTTATTTTCTGTAGTTTGATTATGTTCTTTTCCAATTGAAACATGCATTTGACTGTGATCTCTAAACACAACAATCAAAGGGCTTCAAAGATATCCTCTCAGAAACCAATGGCCACAACTTCATGTGTTTCAATTCATATTTTTATTCCTCCACTGATTCTCAAATTACATTCTTTTTAGGGAATTTAGATGATTGTGATGAACCATCAACTGTTTTGCAATGGATTGAGCTTGATTTCAATGGGCATGAACACACAAGCATTCCTTCATGGATGCCCCTGGAAGACTCGCAGTGTTTAAGAATTACCGGAGGATGTCTGCAGAGATTGTGGCAGAGCGATATGAAGGTTCATAGTGTTTATCTATTTTGGAATAGTCACTTTTGTGAATATTGCTATGTTTTTTGAAGATTGCTTTCTATTGTGAAAGAACTATTTTAAACATTTAAACGTGAATTTCAGGGCCCTTTCCACTTGAAAGAGCTTGTGCTTCATATAACCTCATTGGCAAAGCTTCCAATGAGTTAGGATTGCTATATGCTTTGGAAAATCTAGTGCTAATAGGAATACGAGATGAATCCAAGTTTATACAATCCACAGGTATGATAATTGAAGGGAGGTCCTTCATAAAATCCATTAGAAGACTTAGTAATCTAAGAAATCTGGTTTTGAGAGATTTAAAATTAAGTGGGGAAGTAGATTTGAGCACCAGTAGAGATTCAACCAGTTCAGAGTCTTCTACAGGAAGATGGATGCATAAGCTTGAAAGCATAGAGATTCGTGAGGTGAAACTGACATCCAAGGTCTCAATCAACGGAGAGTATTGTCCTAGCCTAAAATATCTTCACCTTGAATCCACGGAAGATCTAAATATGGTTGATTTAAGGCTAGTAACAATACTGAATTGTCTGAAGTTGAGGTCCCGTAGAAATTTGAAAACTATATCTGGGAACTTTGGTCCAGGAAAGATTTGTGTATTAAACATACGTGAATGTCCTCAGCTTGAAAGTTTGCCTAGTGTTGCAAGTCTGAGTGACTCGGAGAGTATTACCATTGTTCGATGTGAGAAGCTGCAAGCGATACCAGGCATTGAAGAGTTGTCAGGTTTAAAATTTTTGCACGTTTCTAGAACAAATGAAGGTATATGGAATAGCATTCACATATTTCAAGTACTCAACATCCATCCCTCTCATACACTATTTTTGTCATTTTAATTTGAGGGGAAATCAATTTTGTTTGACCTCCAGTTTTCGTTTGCCGGTTGATTAATGTCTATAATGCTTTAATCTTATATGAATTACTGCTCTTGTACTGAGACTTTGAATTTTTTCTTCCAATACAGAAACTGCCATCAGAGGGTACTACTGTAATTGAGAGAGCAGGTGATGGAGCTGAATCAATTTTAAAAGCTAATCTCTTTTCTGACATAGTTGTCACCAATGCAGTGACTGAGATCCATATAGACAAAGATGGGGATCCTGAGGTATCAGTGAACATGGCAAACTCATTGATCACAATAATCATATGTGCTTTGGTACAAATCTCTTCTGATGGGGCCAAAATACAAATTCGTGTCCAGTGTAATTAATATCTCTATCTCCATGGCTATCTCCATGGCCGGTTCAATTTAAATTGGCGCTAGATTAAACAGTCTATTCGGATAGGCCTGCACCTAACAGATGTAGTTTGAAAACTTGGCATGCATCGTTATCCCTGCAAGAAAAACAAAATTATAACCAAAATTATTATTACATATGGCAGTTATGACCAAAATTTAAGCAGAGTATTAATCAAAGTGGCAGTTTTGTTAACTGTTTTCATTTCTAAAGAGTACATATTATTAATAATACAGTTCTTTTTTAATATTTTTTAATATTCTACAACTGCGTGACTATTTTTGCCATAATCAGAATGAACAAACCAATATGGATTTGACTGAACTGTAGGAAATGATGATGAGAGGCATGAATGGATATTTAAAAAACAAAATCCGTTCTAGAGAATGGCATAATGCACATGGTGCTAATGACTGCATACGAGAATTTGTAAGGAAGTACGATAATGGGATAGATTTGCAGGGATGCAAGGGACTTTGAGGATTACAAACACAATATTGAAGATCTATAGCAGTCTAAAGGCATAAATGTATGATTTGATTGGATATATCACAAAGGTTTTGAGGATTGCTTCTTTGAAAATGCAGACATCATTGGTCAAATATGCATGACAAAAATGAGACACATAACTGATGAACATGTACAAGTTTTTGAAATAATGACTTTCATAATGCAAACCAACACAAATTTCTGCAGTATAATAATATTAAATCGACAATTCCGCAAATAAATGTAATTATAATACTGCAATTTTTTCAACTTAGTATTGTTATATTTAATTATCTTTTTAATTATAAGAATATCTTCAATTTATTTAGCAATTACTAAATATAAATATAGTTACTAGAAAACTCACTAATTCAAAGGTGTTAATCTTATAACTTCTTCTTTTCAATTGTAATTTCTATTATAATTATGTCAAAATAAACAGAGACTAACCATTACACAACCTTTGTTTTAATAATAAACTACAATAAAAAATCTGAAACATTTAAATAAAAAATAAAAAATGTTTCCCAAAAAAAAATTCTATAATCATAGGATCAAGATTAAAATTCTGCAATTAAATCATTAAAAACAAAACACTTACATAACACTTGGACATATATCAACATCATCTTAACAATAAATAATAAAGTTTATAATAAGAATGTAAGTAAATAAATGACATTTCATTTGTAGCAGTTTCCTTCCTTGTCCTTATAGGTAAGGATTTCACACGCGTCACACCTTTATTTTAGGAAATTCCTAATAATATGGTAGTATATTATTTTAAAGAAATAATTGAAAATTGTTAATATATATTTAATTTTATGGTATAAAATAATTTTTTAATGTCTACGAGGTTGAGATGAAATAACTTGTTTGTTGTATGATATATATTTTAATATTAAATTAATATTTAAATAAAATTATATTTTATATTTAGAAGTATATTTTACATCTTACAATAATTTTAGTAATATTTATTGATTGTGAATGTTTTTTTTTTAAAAATATAGGAGGATTATTATATTTTACAATTTGAAAATAGTCTCTCATTGTTTCGTTAAACGAGGGATTGGCATAAGCGCGGATCTCAGAAGCTCAAGTTTCAAATTGTTTTTGTAAAGTTCATACAAAGGGTTCATACCACCTTTATATAACTGATGAAACACTTAAGAATGTTGGTCTTAGGGACGTTGGTCGAACTACTTTGGTAATATGTAGGAAATCTAGTCAGATTACTCTCTCGTAAACGGACAAGCTAACGATAATTAAACCTAGAACCTCATTTTGGTAAATGCCCAAACTTTACCAATCAACCTAAACCCCATTAACATTGATAGTGAATATTATAAATAATGTTTGTCCCACAAAGTATAATATAATATTAAATAGGTAAAAAAATAAAAATAAACAAAAGAGTTTTATAAACAATAGCAAACAAAAAAATAGATGACTTCTTAAACCCAAGTCTAAAGTAAATCTGAATAAAAATCAAATAAACCAACAAAAATAAAAAGAAATATATAACAAGGACACAAAAATAAAGAGCCAAATCCCTGCGGGAAATAAATAAAGAAAAAATTTAATAATTAAATTGCAACAGTATTTAGAAATTGAAAATTATAGACTGAATATATTTTATTAGCACTTAACTTGTTATTGGTAATGATCATCTGTGAATGATGTGTTAATGGGGATCTACAGTGATGTCGTTTAATTAGCCTCATTAACCGGAGACTAAAAATAAAAAAGACTGGACAATATTTTCAAACTGTAAATTTCTCCTCTGAATGAAAATTATAGGCTTGAAGAACAAACTTAAACAGACAATTCCTATAGGCATGGCAATGGAACTTCAAGAGGCCATTGCTAATACTAAAGGCCGCAAGCATGGTAGAAATAAAGATATAAAAGTAATGACAGCTGGGACGTAATTATTTTCTCATGGGTTGTCTGACAATGACATTTTTTATTTTATTTTTAAGAATTGGTGAATACGGCCACGCCCAATCCCAATATTTATTGGAAACCTGTGGATCGAACTTGCAATCCCGCTTTTGTTAGAATCAAGCTATTGTTTGCTTCTAAAATCTAAGCGTTTGCTGCTATTTTGAGAGGAGGATGGTTGGGTCGAAGATCTAGATACTCCTGAGCCGATGATTTTATTTTTGGTTTTTTTAAGTTGCTGTTCAAAGTCTGCAGAATCCCCTTTTTAGGGTAGATAAAAATATATATTATAGTCTATTGTAGTGCTATTGTGCGGGAAGAATAGGACCATCTTATCATGAGGAGAGGGAGCTGCCAGGATATATTGATGTTGATGATATTAAAATATGTCAGTGGAACATACTCCCATCACCACTTGAACTGTGAAGCCGACTTGATTGGACTACAAAGCAGAAGGCAATAGCAAATAAATAAGGACATGTTAAGCATCATACATAAGGATAACTGTACCATGCAAAAAATCTAGATAACGACACAAAGATCAAGAAATAAACAAAAAATACACAGATAACAATCCAACAAAGGGAATTGATTTAGCTAGATAAGATAGGGATTAAGATAGCTAGCGACGCTTCATTAGATGCATATATTTATGGTGACTTACACATGGAAGCTAAAATGTAAGAGCAAAGGTCCGATTTCATGTATTGTGGGCATCATTCAAAAAGAAGGATGACACAGCATAAAATCCATATTGTGTTGGAGATACCATTTTTGTAGGCTTGACATCGATAAGATGCTATCAATGTCTGTTGGAACCACCTTCTTTAAAAGAAGGTCATTACAAATACCATCATTGACATTGATATCAATAACCACATCAATAGGAAGAGATCAAGTGGGGGGGGAAATAAAATTAAAATTGGACCAACATAAAGCATGCCACCTAAAATAGGTGGCAATTACAATATGGTTAACGTCTTCAGAGGCAAAAGCTGAATTTTGAGAGCATTATGTTAAATGGGACTTAGCGCACCCAGCATGTCTTCTACGCCCTAAATCCTCTTCAAAAGAGCAACGTTTAAAATCTTCTTACTGTTGGAACTGAATGAAGGTGGCCAACTCTATGAAGGGCCCTGCAGAATCTGACCGATTATAAAAATAAAATAAAAAAATTCACAGAAACAAAAATAAGATTTCTTTTGTGTACTCAAACCTTCGATTTTTGGTCAGTTTAGGGGGATTAAAGCAGGAAAATTCGAAAATTTTCTATTGTTATCTATTATTTATATCATAGGTACAAGAAACATATTGAAAATAGAGATTAAAATGAAAACAAGATTCCAATGGATTTTGGAATTTCCCAGTGAAGGTTACGTTGGGCCAGCCATATCTGCTATAGTTTGCTCATGTTTCCAATCTCCCAAGGAATAACGCCACCATCAAAAGGATTGTTGGCCAGCCTTAGATGCACCGATTTGTCAGATTGCCCAAAAACTCAGGAATAGTTCTTCCCAATAGATTGTAATATAGATCAAGTATCTGTAATTTTTACAACCGAGAAAACTCCACAGAAATAGGGCAGAAAAATTGTTATTAGATAAATCTAGGACTTTTAGACTTGATAACTCTATTATAAAACCCGGGAGAATGTCTTAAGATAATTCTTAGACAAGTTTAGATGCTTCAGATTGCTACAGTTGGTCAAATCGTTGGGCACTTCCCCACTGATTGAATTATAGGCCAAGGCTAGGAATGTGAGATTTTGTAGGCTGCAAACAACAGATGGGAATGACTCTTCAAGGCTGAAGTTTCCTGGATCAATTTCCATAACATGGGTGTTGTTGATATCAAATTTAACTCCATTAAACTTGCATGGGAATCTAGTACTATTCCAATTTTGAAGGTGGTAGTTGGGATCTAAGAGAGTCTATTTAAGGGTTATTATGTAGTCTATGTCTGGAGACGAGGAATTAGTAGCTCCATTAGTGGGGATTATCAGGAGGAAGAGGTTTAGAAAATAGATCAAGAACATTTCAAAAAAATAAGCCATGAGAATACCTTGGTTAGTGTGACTTTGCAGATCAAAGCCATCATTGCAACGGGGGAAGCTGTGGTGGTAACTCAGCGATATTCTGCCTCAAAATTCATTTCATCCTTATTAAAACATAGGAACCAAGCGGCTGAACATTCAATGCTATTTTGAAACTTCAACCCATTTCTTTATATAAGGCTGCTCCACCTCATTTAGCAGAGGAAGAGGAAGACAAGCCATAAACTTGTCGCTGAGGAGCAGCAGTAACACCGGCAAGAGATTCCTCACTTGAAATGCAATAATGGCAGACATACTTAGCAGAAAATTAAAAGGACCAAGCACCATACCTCTGTTCTGCCGAACGCTTGGATAACAGACAGGTACGCAGTCTTGGCACAAGTGTTAATTGAAACATTTGCATGGCTAAAACTGCCAGTTTACAAGTTTTTGTTTATGCTTTCCACCTTTGCCGCTGCTGATAGCAGTTAGGAATGATCTAATTGCCTAAAATAACAGTGTGATAGTTATAATTATCTTGATATATGTGAGCTCTGTAATAACATAATTTTTTTTGAGCCAATGAATTCGCAGAAACAATAATATTATATTGGATTCCTTAAAAGACCTGCAACTTCTTTTAACTAACGTTTGTGTATTATAAAGTATATAAAATTAAGGAATTTGATTGGTAAATGTCAAACAGATTAATAAACAGTTAACTGCAATCAAGACTTTAAAATAAAATAAAATGAAATATTCAATTATTCACTTTTAATTAATATTGAATAACTCGATAAAAGAAGTGAAAATGTACCACTTGGAAATTTTTAAAAAATATTAAAAAATAATACCACGTAAATCTTAATAATAATAAAAGATAGATATTTAAAAATAAAGCACATAAAAACTTTATCGTGGAAAGGGGGAAATAGAGAAGAAAGTTTTGAATATACATAAAAGGTATTATAAGCACATAAAATTCACATTCGAGAAAGGGAAAAAAAAACTTAGGTTTATAAAATTTTATAAATCCATAATATAAATAATATTAATTTAATAGTTATTCTAAATTTTAAAATATATTAAGTGAGTTGTAATTCAACGGTGAGAATGATAATGTAAAAGTTGCTGTCTAATCATTCACTAAGGTACAAATCTTAGAAGATGTTAAAAAAAAATGAGATTGGGATCATATTTTAGGTGAATTTGGCGGAATGAATACCTCTCAATCATTGACACTAAATCAAAGAAACATTATGTACATTTAATCCATGTAAAATCAAAATTTCAATAAAAAATTCTGAAAATAACCCAAACTTAATAAGAACTTGGGTGTATTGTTAGTAATAATATGAGATTTGTTTTTATTAATCAATTAATAAATAAAAATAAATTTTATTTAAAATATTGTTTATTTTTAAGTAAATCAAGAATTTATATTGGAGCCTTCAACCTTTTTTCAAGATCTAATGTAAATGTTTTCAATCATTTCATATGTCAAGAGGAAGAAGATAGAGTAGTTGTTATATAGAAGAAGAGTGAGTGTTGTGAAGACTATAGAACAAGCTGAAAATTAGATACAAATAGAAAGATTTTGATGAGTTAAAATACTGCATTCTTATTAAAAAAGGAGAGGCAACTTACTAATGACTTAAAAAACATATATAAAACAATATACCCACGAGCATAAGCAGAACATTAGTTAGAGACTAGAAAACATAGGACTCTGAACCCTCCAAACGCCTAAAGATCTAAAAGCTTACTTGGGAGTTTTATCATGTATTGACTTCAGAATGTGCATCACCACACATGTGGTCTTCTTATAAGCATATTTATCAAGAAGCATGAATTTATGCTCAAATGAATCAATTGAAGACTTATGTGCCGCTAGCACAAGAGTGGCCTCTTGAGAGAATCCAATAGTCATATTAAATTCATAAACAAGTTGGTCTGTATTTTTGAAACGTCCCTCCAGAGTATTTAAAATATGATTTTTTCTGGTTGGTTGACTTTTGTGGGTGAGCTTCCAATCTTTTGTTACAAATATGCCCTCAAGCTTCTTACATTTTCCTAGCTTTCCAATGGATAAAGGGGAATCCATGGTAGTTTTAATTGTGATTGAGGGAGATTATTTGTGTTCGTTTGGTTTAGGGGACTTCAGAAAAGAAGAGGTCATCTCTATTATATTGATGATGTATTATCATGATTTTTTTCACTTTATGATAACATTCTTAATTGCTTTCCTAATAGGTGATTGGAGGTAAATCAAGGACATGAATGATCCAAAATTTACGAAATGAGGATGTTGATCTTGTAGCCCAATGGACAAGGCTTGATAAAATCATTCAATGCGTTATACCCAAGCAAATCCATGGGGATAAATTGATTCAATAGAAAAATGATTCTAACATCATGATGAAGTTCAACATTAGTTTGATATAACATCATAGTGAAATTAAAAATATAATAAAACATATAAGAAAATGTTTCTGAGTCTGAATTAAGGCCAAAAGGAAATTTGTCGTACCCTGAGCACCTAAAAGTTTTACCCAAATTTTGACCTCGTCAAATTCAATTTTTCTTTTCTAATGTTACTAAGTTTGAGAGATGAATTGAGTTTAAACACTTATCATAAAAACTTCATATCGAGTTTAAAAGTTCATTTAGGAGGTTTTTGGGTTATTTGACACCTAAGGAACTTCTTAAAGTTCCCCAAATACTTTAAAATCCTGAAATATTTAAGGTAAAAAAAATATATTCTTGTTTTGGTCATAACTTTTACATCCATAATTTATTTTGTCTCCTCTTCAAAGCATTGGAAAGTTATTTTAATGAAGATCACTTTTGTACAAAAGTTTAAAGTCAAAAATTAATATATTTTGTGTGAAATAATTTCAGGGATTTCAGGTGTGATTCACATCTAAAGTTCCTAGTAGGCATGATTCTTACTATCATCATTTTTGTGGCCTTCCAAGTCACAAAAGTTTATCTTCATTTTAAAAATGTTTCTCCTTGTAAATTATTCTACATGTTCCACTTTGAAAATTTGCATCTTGGAGAAACTACAACTTTTGCATGGTGATAGAACCACCTTAGGTGCACAAGAGGTTGGAAAAACTCGAAATGTTGGATCTTGTTTAGAGCACTGGAAAGCTCTTTCAATGACGATCACTTTTGTTTAAGGTTTCAGAGTCCTAAAATTGATATATTTTGTGCAAATTTTTTTGAAGATTTTAGGTGCAATTTGCATCTCAAGTTTCCTAAATGGTCTAAGGTGCGAAAAGTGCATGAAATTTCCTAAATGGTTTAAGGTTTGTAAAGTGCATGAAATGTTCTAAATGTTCTAAAATTCCTAAGTGAATCAAAATTTGAGAAATGGTCTAAGGTGTGAAAATTGTATGAAAGTTCCTAAATGGTATAAGGTACAAAAAGTGCACGAGACTTCCTAAATGGTCTAAGGTGCGAAAAGTGTATGAAAGTTCCTAAATGGTCTAAGGTGTGAAAAATAATGAAGGTTCCTAAATATTATAAGGTTCCTAAGTGAATCAAATGTTGAAAAATGATCTAAGGTGTGAAAAGTGCATAAAATTTGTGAAATGGATTAAGGTTCCTCAAAGGTGCAAAAGTTTCTAAATGGTCATGGTTCATTCAAAGCATAAACATATCAAAATGTTCTAAGGCAAAATATACACATTCTTGTTTTGGCCATATATTTCACACTCATACTCCATTTTTTCTCTTGTTCAAATCATTATAAATATCTTTCAACAAGTGATCCAATATTGTGAAGTGTTTGATCCTTAGAGACATTTCTAGATGGTTTTAATTCTCAACTACAATTAAAAGTCCATTTGTGGGACACAATTTCAAATCTATATCACACAAACATTGTGAGACTATGAATAAGCATTCATAATATTTATAGACTATATTACCCAATGGGTAATAACATGGAGGGACCAAATCAAACATCAAATGAATTTGTAAAATACATTTAATTAGTTCATTATGAATTAATTATTATTTCTCAAATACAAAGTCATATGTCATGTAAAAATTATCAAAAGTAATTTAATATTGCTATTATGTAATAAAATGCATAGAATAAAAATAAAACAAAAACATAGGGTAACTCTAGTGGGGTAAAAAATAACTCTTTGGTTGAGGTAGTTTCAGGTATTTATGTAACTCCTTTATGAAGGAAAGAAATTACAAAAGGATGAAATGGATGGTAAAAATGGGTTTAATTTTTCTTTTCTCTCAGCCCAAGTAGAGGATTGTTGTAAATTTGTGTACAACTAGTTATTTTTCAAGAATATGTGAATACAAAACAAGTAACGATGTAAGTCAATCCTATCTATTTGGGTTTTAATGTTATCAGTTTATGAATTCATGGATTTCTATTCATATACATAAAAATTATTAAACTCATGTATTTTATTATTATATGTTAAAAATTTGAACTTCACATACTTTGTACTATGAACTCGAGTGGATGGGCTTTGAACCAATCACATACATGAAGATTTGAATGAGAAATTTGTGCTTCTAGGCAATTGTTTTTCCCCACCATATTTTCTGCTATGTATTTTAATTCACAAGGTAGTGAAATATTTCAACCCATTTCATTTTAATCCATGTTATCCATGAATTTTTTTACTTTTTTCTATTATCGGTTTTCAATTCTCCTTTGCATCTCCTCTCATTCTTTCTCCATTTCTATATTTCTTCATTTCCCATTTTTGCTTCCTTTTTGTATTTTTTAGTAATTTAAGCAATAAAAAAACTAAAAAACCTCATAATACAAAGGAGTTACTCCTCTTAAATGCAAAGAAAATCATTTGGTACATGGTGATTTATCCAATGTTACAAGATTTATGTCACTTTCCTTTAGGTGAGTAAGTGAAATAAAAAAAGAAATCACATCAAAATAAAACTGTGCCAATAGGTTTTGACAACTCCACTAGGAATCAAAGTGCCTTGTGGATTCAATTTTTAGAAGTTTAAAGAAACCTCCCTTGGAATGGAGGTTGGTGGATCTATTGAAACATGATACCTAATGCCTTCATCTTTGTGATTCAATAAATGGCATTGGTTCATCCCAACCCTTTTGCCCTCCTCATCTCATTGGGGAAACTACTTTGGCCCATTGGCTTTGGCACACTACAATGATTTTCCTTTGGGTTCAAGGAAGAACTTCCTGAATTTTTTGGTGAGGATTATCTAGTGCAGATGATCACATCATTTCTTTCATTTTGGTATGAAATATTTAGGGAGTTCTTGAAGAAGATGTCTCTATAAGGATTTTATTTGAACCCCTCATCAGAGATGTTGGTTGGTTATGGAACTTAAAACATGGAGGCATCATGGATTGAAAAAAGGTGAAAAATAAGTTCTTTGATATATTCAGACAAGATGTGGATGTATGTGAATTATTTTTTCCTCTTTCTAATCAACCAAGCTCAAATAATCAACTATTCATATTCATTATTTCTCTACATCAAGATATCCATTTCATCTTGACAAGAGGCAAAGTGTGCGATGTGGAAAATACACAATAAAATGCCATTGAAATTGAAGATGATATGATATCATCTAGAATATTGAAGAAGGGAAATGATCTAAATGATGGACATGCAAAAAAAAAATTCATAAATTAAAAAAAATATTAGCTAAAATACCTTCATCTTTCACGGGAAAAAATTCAAGAAAATACAACTAATGAGGCACAATAAAACTTCACAATAAAAGTACATTTTTTTCCCAATCCACTTGATTAATTCAATTTCAAGGTCTTGAGTGAATAGTACTTATTGGAAGGTGATTTGGTAGAACGAAAGGTGAGAGAAAGTGCTTACTATATCATTTGTACTATGAAGAAAACATTCAAAAATTAGAATTCTCAGTGCATGAAGAAAAGAATGATACTTTTTTGTTTTCTAGTCAAAGTGAGGATTCTTGTTGCAATGACTTGGAAGACTCAACAATTAAAAGTGTTGGAATATTGAAAATAAAAGAAAACCTAAAGATGAAGTAAGTTTAATGGTGCTCAATATTTATTTCAAGTGAGATTGAAATTATTAATGCATAGGAAGTTGATGAAGAGGATGAAAACAATTCATTTAATGATAAGTTTGTCTCTACCACAAGTAACATTTCAACAAAGAATACCTTTATTGAATATATTCCTAATAATTTTTTTTTGCTATTCCAACTCAAAAAAGAAGATGTTAGTACTGTACATGATGTCTTAGTCTTTGTCACAGAAGAAAATTCTCGTACATTTAAATAATCATTCTTCAAAGAAAATTATACTATTCTTGCTAAAAAAGAAAGAAGTTATTGAATACCTTGTTGCAAGTTTAAATTCAACCCCTTTAGAAGCACATGAATGGAACTATGAACATAACACACATGTTGAATTTTTTGAAGTGCTAAGATGAAAGGAGATAATGAAGTATATCAAGTGGATTTTGAAGACAATAGAAAGGATTTCATATTTCCTCTTTGAAATGAAGAGATTTTTGCCTTTCTATTTACATGTCAAAATAAAGACCTTTGATACATTCAGACATGAATAAAACAATCAATAAATATATTACATGATAGTAAAGAATAAAGTGATGATGAGGAAATTTACAATTCCTTTCTTCCAATATCATAATATTAGGTATTCAAAATCATAGATAAGGCCACTGAAGATATCAAAGACTCTCTCGAAATTCCTATTGAACAACACAAAATGCATAGCCATGAGAATAACTTTGATGGGTCTTCATGCAAGTTGATTATTGAATTAACAAAAGAAAATATGAAAGGTACGTTCTTAAACTCTCATGCCATAAAAAAAATTAATTTTTCAAACAAAGTGTAAGACAAAACTTTGGTTCATTTGATTTCAATGACTACCTTTGAATTACGAACTAAGTTTTATTTTTCATTCTTCTCATTCAGAATCACATCCATGTGCTCACAAAGCTCATATCTATCATTTTACCTATTTATTTGTTAGTTCTATTATACCTTAAAAGTATTCATGAATCAAAATCCTTGTTACACAATGGCTCATACTTCTCTGAACTCATGAATGAATTTTTCTAACATTACACTTCCTTGTTCTCTTCATGTATCTAAAATTTTGGAATGTTTTTCACAAAAAATGGTTGGAATAAATCCCCTTTCTGATTTTGGTAGAAATTTCATGCCACACTCCTGAAAAATGTCATCAATATGTAAAGTACTATGTATATGGTGAAAAACATCATAGTGCATTTAAAATTCAATATGTTGATTACAACAACAAGTGGTGCATGTGTGATTTTTTTTTAATATAAAAGGGTTTGGCCATCTTAAAATATCTTAGAGTAAAACTGTGCTTGGGTCATATCCAATAAATGTGTTAGATGTAGTTCATGGTTACAAGAACCAACTCTTATTTTCACTACATCTTTTGTATTGGGTGAAACTCTTGTATTGTCTTTTCAAAATTATGTAAATCTTTGAGAGCATTAGCTATAGCCTTGTCCTTTCATAGAAGTCTACCAAAGAATGAATAGAGCTCATTGGTATTGTCATCATTAAGTCTTTTATTTATTCCAATTGCTTTCATTATTGTTATTCTATTTATGTTAAACGTTGGAATAGTTTTTAAAATCATGCATTTTCTTCATGTTGTACCACTTACTGCACAAGTTGAAATTATGCATATGGCAACATTACAATATTTATTGTGGGTTTTCACACTTACAATATGATATGCATCATGTATGTTTTCATCAATTTATTTATTTTCACCATCTATGTTATATGTTCTTAGTCCTAGGGTGTACATTATGGGTATCATCTTAATCAATTTCATCAATGAAACAAAAAATGACATTTTAAACTATCAAAGTCTAATTTTTCAAATAAAATTCCAGATTATTTTAGCTATTCTTCTTGAATGACAACAAGACATTTTATTAGGCATTGGTTTCAAAATGTTTTCATTAACTTCAATCAAGTACTTTTACTTTATACACAAAATCCTTGGAGGTGTTACTAATGGTGGAATTATTGAGATGGTGTTTCCATATCGTTATATTCACTACTACTTTCTTCATTGTTACTTTCATTTTTAGTATTTCCATGGGATTTTATTCATTGTTACTTTCATCTTTATGTGTTTCCATGTAATTTTTTTTCATTGTTAGGGGGTAAATCATTATGCATAGATTCATCATCAACAAAATTAAAAATTTCATACTTTGAATGTGGACTTTCAACATAATTTAGAAATTTGGGTAAACTTTCATAATCATTAATCAATTCATCATTATCTACAACATTTGGTTAATTAGTGATAATGTTTATACCTTGTATTGAGTGAAATGTTTGAATTTGTAATTTTTTTGTTTCTCTCAACACTTGTAATTGCTTTGGTGTTTTGATATTTTAATACTTCCTCTTCCTTGAATAAGATCTGTCACCCATGACTAGACAAACTTGATAGCTTTTGATGATGGGGTTTGAAAAAACAAGTTGATTCTTTTTTGTCTTCAAGGTGCAAGGCACAAAATGATGCAGAGAATGTAAGTGGATACAAAATTCTCAAAAGGGGATAAAAATAAATGCTGGAGGAATATTTTTGTTTATTGTGTAATTAACGCATACACATTATATCTACATAGTTATATATCATATTAATATCTTATATGATTATCATGTGATACAATTGGGGTTGAATCATATCCAAATCACATCCATACAACTGATATTGTGTTCACAAATGATTTGATTGGCCCCAAATAACATCCTAAACTTGCAATTAGGTTCAAGGGGTTTAGATTAGCCCCAATTGCCTCTTTAATTGCATTTGTGATAAAATTTGGGTTGATTGAGCCCCAAATCACATTTTATAGTTGGAATTAGATTAAGGGGGCTCAAAGTGGCCCAATTTTCCTTTGTGATTCAATTTGTGGACTATTTGATTTATTTTGTTATTACAGTGAGGTCGATTGACACCCAAATTACATCCTATATAGTCAAAATTAGGTTCACAGGGTTTAATTTCATCCAAATTATATTAATGATTGTAACAATCAATTAATTGGCTTGATATGTTAGAAAATATGAGATAATTTATCCCCAAATAACATCACAGACTTACAATTAGGTTCAATGGGTTCATATTGGCCCCATTACCTCCGTATTTGCATTTGTGATAAAATTAAGGTTGATTAATCCATAAGTTTCACCCTATATAATTAATTGAGTTATAATTTAGATTCACTAGGATCAATTTGGCCCAAATCATGTTTCTAATTGTACCAATTGACTAATTGGATAAATTCATGATGGAATCAAAGCTAATTTTAGCCCCAAATCACATCCTGCTCTTGTAGTTAGGTTGAAGGGGCTCAAATTGGCCCCAATTTCCTTTGTGATTAAATTGGTGGACCATTTGATTTATTTTTTTATGATATTGGGGTTTATTGACCCAAGAATTACATCTTACATAGTAAAAATTAGATTCATGTGGTTTAATTTTAGCCATTTTGCATAACTACTTGTAAAAATTGACTAATTGGCTTGATATGTTAGGAAATGAATTAATTTAGACCCAAATCACATCCTAGACTCAAAATTAAGTTCAGCATGTTTATATTGGTCCTAATTATCTCTGTATTTATATTTGTGATAAAATTAGGGTTGATTAAGCCACATGTTACATCCTATATAATTGATTGATCCATAATTTAGGTTCATGAAGCTCAATTTGGCCCAAATCATGTCTTGAATTGTACTAATTGACTAATTAGATGAATTCATGATAGAGTTAAAGATAATTTATCCCCAAATCATGTTCTGGTCTTGTAATTAGGTTGAAGGGGCTCAAATTGGCCCCAATTTTATTTGTAATTGAATTGGTGGACTATTTGCTTTATTTTGTTATGATGATCATTGACCCCTAAATTACATCTTACATAGGCAAAATTAGGTTGACAGGGTTACATTTCATCCATCTTGCATCACTGATTATAAAAATCAACTAATTGGCTTGATATGTCAGAAAATATGAGCTAATTTAGCCCTAAATCACATCCTAGACTCATAGTTAGGTTCAACGGGTTTAGATTAGCTCCAATTACCTCCATATTTATGTTTGTGATAATTAAGCCATATGCTACATCCTATACATTAAATTGGGCCATAATTTAGGTTAACATGTCTCAATTTAACCTAAATCATGTCTCTAATTACACCAATTGACTAATTAAATCAATTCATTATGGAATCAAACCTAATTTAGTATCAAATCACGCCATGATCTTGTATTCGGGTTGAATGGGATCAAATTAGCCCTAATTTCTTTTGTGATTGAATTGTTGTACTATTTGATTTATTTTGTTATGATAGTGGGTCTATTGAACCCCAAATTATATCGTACATACTCAAAATTAGGTTCATGGGGTTCAATTTATCCAACTTACATCACTGATTGTAAAAATGAATGATATATTATATTATATTAGTAATTTATGATTGTTAATATTTATTATTTATAAAATATCTTTAATTGTATCATTAAGAATGAGGCACAAAGTTTGCCTAAAAATTAGATTTGTTTTGTAGGACAAGTTACCCATCTAGGCTGAGCTATTGAAGGTAACACTAGTTGAGATGACCAAACTGCTCAAGCCATAGTTTAGTCACCAAATTTGTTTGAGTGAGTAAAGTATTAGAAGGGTAATGAGGCACAAAGTGGTAGAATTAATATATCCAAGATTCATGATCATATTTTCCCATTGTAACCAAGGCATCATCCTCAAGATGTCAAATTTCTACTGAATTGGGGAAAACTCAACTTTCTTGCCATCTCAAGATGAGTGATTTAGTAGAATAAAATAAAGTTGGCACATAAATCATGAACACATAGAAAATTCTCAGATGTACCTTTGTGCATCTCAACTGATCATTTTCTAACAATTTCCACTATTGTATAATCTCCTCTGAGAATGTGAGGTAACGAACAAGGTTTGAAATAATAAAATTATTCTCAATTAGAACCATTATGATTTGTATCCCTAGAGTCAAGTATCCATTGTTGTGAAAAATTCTTGTACTTTCAATTTATTTAATGTTGAAGAAGTGTAAGAAGCTAATTCCTTTGTGTAAGATGATAGAAAATTGATGTAATTTTTCTTGAGAAGATGTTTCAGCTCATCAATTTACTTGCCATGACATTGATGCTCATGATGACCAAATTTATTGTATTATCAATAGGTTGGTCACTCCTTATGGAAATACCTGTTGACCAATTTTAGTCTATATACCAAATTTTGCCTAATCCAAGAATTTAGTAGAAAGTCTAAATAGGAAATTTATAGAGGCCATATCTTACACATGTGGTAGTCTCAAGTAAAAGTTATCACATGATTTTACCCAGATTTGTCCCTAGTTGCTACATGTTACATTTTAGATCATCCACCGAAGCACGATAGAATTTGTGTATGTCCAAAGTTGGGCTGCCAGGCATTTTTGCTAAGTTTTCCATACTTAGCCAAATGAACTAGAATGTCACTAGGACATCATGTGAACTAGATATGGACCAGTCAACTTAAACTTTTTTATCTTCACTTAGAAGGCGTTTGAGTCTAAAAGATCAATTGGGTTTGTTCTTTTTGACCTCAAGAACATCTCCAACAAATTTGGCCACTTCATGATTCCTGTGTTTTAAGATAGAAATTACCAAAGTTGATCAAATAATGAATGACAGTCACATGAGATTCAAAATGAAGCTCAAGCAAAAATCCATATGAGATTAAATTTGACAGTCTTCAAAATGTCAAATACATCCATGTGAACATCAAATTACATTAGCACGAATGTCAATTTTAATCATGGCAAGTAACCATTTGGGTTCAAAAGGTCCTTAAAAGGTTTGACGTTGGTCGAAATCTGATGGTCCATGGGATTCCTCATATTGACACATAAGATTTAATGATCTATGCGGAGTCAACCAAGTCAAAAGGTCCTTAGGTTAAAGCTGTTAAAGATATACAAGTTTGACATAATCCAATGATGCAAAATAATCAAGACAAGATTCGACGTAGTACAAGAACTGACAGGAAAGTGAAACCAAGGAGATCTATGGTGTGCTTGAACTTGTACATATTGATCAGAGGATGTGTGTGATTCAAACTAATCAGAAAATTCAAAGAGATAATGATTCAAGGACAAGTGGCACAAGCACACTTAGCAGAAAATCAATGGGTCACGAGCATCCATGCATAGGCAGATCAATGGAGTGAAGTGAGTCAAAAGAGTCAATAGCCTGAGTCAACATTCAATAACTAATAAGCGAGAATGAGATCAGGACATTTTTTATGAAAGTCAAAGAGGTTATTTTGGACCATGGCAAAGCAAATGTAGAAGAGCCAAGCTTAAAGGCAAACTAGAGTTGAACTAGGGCCATAATTTAGAAACCAAGTATCATAAGAAAATCTCCATATAGGTGAAATAGATCCTTTGGGTCTAATATAGAAGTTGAGGATATACCAATGACTATGTGAAAACCAATGGTCTAAGATTGGTTTTCATATATAGTAGACCTATGTCTTGCCTCATCATGGTTTACATTTTTAGGTTTAGATGGTCACTTAATGTAGATGTGGCACTTTTTATGCCAATTCCAAGACATGATCCTTGTTAGTAGATCATTAGATGATATCATGGAGTCCTGAGAAAAGATCTGGCAGTTAGATAAGGGTAGTGAACATTCAATTATTTTTGTAAAGCTTTGAATTGTGCCTTATTGATAAGATCTTGACTTAGAAACATCCTCAAATTGGTGCTAATCCATTATAATTAGTTGGGCCTCTTTCAATGCATGGTTCACTCTCTCTCATTATTTTTTATAAATGCAGGCTTCTAAGCCTTGAAAATAGCTTGATAATCCCTCTCTTTGGCATGACTAGACTCTACCTAGATTTGATCTTTGTAACCTCTTGAGATAATAAATGACTCGTTCTTAGATTTCATGATTTTGGTATAGTGTGTTAATGTCAGATTCATTTGCATATGTCATAGAAATATCTTCCTTGTCAAATCCTGAATATTACATAGTTACTAGATTATATTATTTTCCAGGTCATGTTTAGTGTTAAATGTCATTTGATTAAAGCTAACAAGTGGATACATTGACTAGTTAGTGCCGTGAACCAAGCCTTCCCATCATTCCCTTAGGTTTAGATCATTTGGTGAACCTTTGCATGAGATATTAATGCATAGAAAACCATTTGGAGTTGTAGATCTGATCTTATTAGTGTTTGTTATAAGTTTAGATAGAGTGGATGAACAATCACATTACTAGTGCATCACCTCTTTTACATGTTTTTATGCTTTGTTACCCATTTCTCTCTCCTTTTTCCCAGTCAATTTTAATTTAGGTGATAAATCTAGAAGGAATCTAGCCTTCTCCTTAGGTCTGATTCATTATTAGGATACCCACAACCTAGGATCAATCCCATGTTGGTCTAGATTTAAGCAGAGGACCTGAACAATCCCCGTGCTCAACTAGGGTGCAATCTAGAACCCTAATAGTTTTGGCACACCCTATGGGATTCATTGGAGATTTTCTTGGTGAAAATTTAGTTACATTAGTGTTCTTCATGAAGAATTTGGTGATTCCAAGCTCAAGCAATTATTTCTAAAGTCTAGGCAGTTTCCAAGTAAGTTCATTTTCATTGCACTATCCTGATGCTATTTTCATGGCTATGTATGAAAGAGATCCCTATACCATACCTCCTTATCAACCCTATGATTGATCATACCTACCTTGTCATGATCCATATGAGCCTAATCAATCTTACGAGGAGATTTATCAATGCCATGATGAGCCTTAACAAGTTTCCCATGATCTTCATTACCAAGAGCATGAATCTTACCTTCCTTGTAAACCATATCAGTTTCAAGACCAGATTTCACCTTTCCCATATGGATATGATGTTGCATATGAGAAATGTTATCTCCAAGAGACAATGGATGAAATAGAACTTAAATTTCTAGCACATGCAAGAAAAGTATGTTTAGATTCCCATGTTGAGGAAGTGAATGAGTAGTTTTTTCAGAATGTGTCTAATGATCTAGAGGAGAGGATTAAGTTTTGTAGCTCTATATTATAAAAATTAGAGGCTTATGAGAGGCAATAAATTCAATTGGATCAGTTTTCTCAAGAACCCTCTTGTATTCCTTACCTGCCTTCTTATGTTCCTTATTCTCATTAAGTTCTTGACCATATTCAATATGAGCCAATAGAGATTCCTAGTTGGAGTCAATAAACTATTCAAGAAGCTATTTATATGCCTATTCAAGAGCCTAAACCTTATTATTGTTCCCTTTATTCATCACTTACCCCTCAATCTCAAGGTATCCACAAAGACAAAAAGGTTTCAAACCTTGATGAAGTAATGACCAAGTGGAAGGAGCAGAATATAAAAGTTATCAAAAGTTTCTCTTTCCCTCCTCTTTAAGATTTCATAAATGATTCCATTACCTCAAAGATCCCAAAATCTGATCCTGATTAGACTTCCATGCTTCATACTCCCTCTTAAGAAAATGAATTTCATCACCCTCCTACCATCTCTCTTTTTCAAGAGGATCCCATTCTATGGGAAATAGAGAAAGAGGTTGTAGCTAGAAATAAATTTCTTGATGAATGTAAAGAAGATGCTTCAAGTGTGTATGATGAAGAGTTCTTCAATTATACTCCACTTGAAATCCAAGTTGAAACTGATATTGTAGTTGATATTGAAGAAGTTATCTCAGGTATGCAGAAGAAGAATGGTCTTGATTTGGAATAAATTCATGAGAAATTGGTACATACTGATGTCAAAAATGATGTTGAGATCTCTCCACTAGAGGAATATCAAAATACCTTTCAAAATGATCTTATTTAGGTTGATCAAAGTGAATAACAAAATATGATTGGCAGCTATATTTTGAATCTTTGTAAGAGATTGAAGAACTTTGTAAGGATATGTTGGCCATTGGAGAGCATGATATTTAGAAGTTTGATCAAGAATAACCTATTCAAGATCACGATACAACTTGGTTTGACTATTCATAGCTCCTTGAAAAGTTGGATGAACTTGCAGTAGTTGATAAGAAGGATAAATTCATCCAAAAATCATGCATAGATGAGATGTCAATTGACAAGGTTGAGTTGACATGCAACATAAAGAAAATCCAGAAGTACAAGATGAATTTGTATTTGTTGGTGACTGGTTTACTGTCAATGGCTCATTTTAGGAGATGTTAAGAGAAATAATTTGTAAATAGAGTGCCTCTTTAAAGGTCATGTTTAATAAATCCCTTACTTTTCAACTTGGACCATCTTTTGTAATGAGCAAATTCATGAATTTCCATTTTGATCCTGATGGATCATGTTTTGTCATGGTTGATTATATTAGTTTGTTTATATTTTATCCTAGATAAGTTATTTATTTGCACATTTTCTTTGTTAGGATAGTTTCCCTGCTTTCTTTTGTTTTCTTCCCTATTTTGGTGGAGTCCATTGTCTTTGCCAATCAAGAGGTTTTCTACAGTAGTGGAAAAAATGTGTTATCTTTTATGAGTGAAAGGTCATGTATATGGTCTAAATTTGAGTATAGTAGGCATAATTCCTAGTCAAGTCACCAAATATGTTGACCAATTTTGGTCTACATACCAAATTTTGCCTAGTCCAATAGTTCAACAAAAAGTCTAAATAGGTAATTTACAGAGGCCATATATTGCACATGTGGTAGTCTCAAGAAAAAGTGATCACATGGGTTTGTCCAAATTTGTCCCTAGTTTCTATGTGCTAAGTTTTAGATCATTTTACAAAGCATGTTAGAAGTTGTGCATGTCCAAAGTTGGGCTCCCAGGCATTTTTGATAAGTTTTCCATAGGCAAATAAGCTAGAACATCGCTAGGATGTCATATGAACCAAATATGGACTAGCAAGTTGAACATTTTTATCTTTACTCAAAATGATTTTGAGACCAGTGGATTAATTGGGTTTGTTACTTTTGACCTCAAGAACATCTCCAAAAAATTTGACCCCTCCATGATTCTTGCATTTCAAGATATAAATTGTCAAAGTTGATCAAATAATGAATGACAGTCGTGTGAGAGTCAAAATAAAGCTCGATAAAAAATCCATATGAGCTTAAATTTTATGGTCTTAGAAATGTCAAATACATATATACAAACATCAAATGACATTGGCATGAATGTTAATTTTAATCTAGGCAAGTAACAATTTGGGTTCAAAAGGCCCTTAAAAGGTTTGAAGTTGGTTGAGATTTGACAGTCCACGAGAGCCCTCATACTGACACATAAGATCTAACAATCCACATGGAGTCAACCAAGTCAAAACATCCCCAGGTTAAAGCCTTTAAATATCTACAAGTTGGACATAATTGAATAGTGTGAAATAATTAAGACAAGATCCAACAAAATGCAAGAACTGACATGAAAGTGGGACCAAGGAGATCTATGGTGCATGTGAACTCATACATCTTGATTAGATGGTGCATGTGAGTCAAAATAGTTAATGAATCCAAAGAGATAATGAGTCAAGGACAAGTGGCATAAGTGCATTCAGTTGGTAGAAAATCAATGGCTCATGGGCATCTATGCACATGCAGATCAACAGAGTGAAGTGAGTCAAAAGAGTCAATATCCCAAGTCAACATTTGACAGCCAATAAGTGAGAATGAGTTTGGGAAATTTTCAATAACGTGTTGAAGAGGTTATTTTGGATCTAGGCAAAACAAATATAGAATATCCGATCTCGAAGGTGAACCAGAGTTGAACCAGGTCCATAGTTCAAAAACCAAGCTCATCAGCAAAGCTTCATGTAGGTGAAATAGATCCTTTGGGTCTAATACAAGAGTTGAGGATAGACCATTGACTATGTGAAAACCAATGGTTTAAGATTGGTTTTTTCATATGGTGGACCTATGTCTCGCCTCATCACGGTTCATATTTTCAAGTTCAAATGGCCACCTAATACAGATGTGGCATTTTTTTTGCTAATTCCAAGGTATGATCCTTGTCAGTAGATCATTAGATGATATCATCGAGTTCTAAGAAAAGATTTGACAGTTGGATAAGGGTAGTGAGCATTCAATTATTTTTTTAAAGCCTTTGAAATTATGCCTTCTTGATAAGACCCTAACTCAACATCATCCTCAAATTGGTGCTAATCTATTAGATGCAGTTAGGCCTTTTTCAATGCATGGTTCCCTCTCTCTCATTTTTTTCTTTAAATGAAGGCTTTTAAGCCTTGAAAATAGCTTGATAATCCCTCTCTTGGGCATGACTAGACTCTACCTAGATTTGATCTTTATAACCTCTTGAAATAAATAAAGAACTCTATTTTAGATTTCATGATTCTGGTATAGTGTGTTAATGTTAGATTCATTTACATATGTGGTAGAAATCTCTGCCTTATCAAATCTTGAATATCACCTAGTTACTAGATTATATTATTTTATAGTACATGTTTAGTGTTAAATGTCATTTGATTAAAGCTAGTAAGTGGATACATGACTGGTTACTGCCTTGAACCAGACCTCCCCATCATTCCCTTAGGTTTTGATCATTTGGTGAACCTTTACATGAAATACTAATGCATAAAGAACCATTTGGAGCTATAAATCTGATCTCATTAGTGTTTTTTAGAAGTTCAGATAGAGTGGATGAACAATCACATTACTAGTGCATCACCTCCTTTATATGTTTTCATTCTTTGTTACCCATTTCTCTCTCCCTTTTTCCAATTAGTTTTATTTTAGGTGATAAATATAGAAGGAATTCAACCTTCTATGAAGGTCTGATCCATTATTAGGATACCCACAACCTAGGATAAGTCCCATGTTGGTCTAGATTTGAGTAGAGGACCTGAACAATCCCCTTGCTCAGCTAGGGTGCAATATAGAACCCAAAAAATAACTTTTATTAAAAGAGGATTTAGACTCTATTGGAGTCAGATGTGATGACTATGTAAGACATTTTGATGGCTTACAGTGCATTAGTTGTTTTAGTTGTTGAGACACTTTCTTATGTTTAGGATGACCCATCACCAAGGCTTGTGAATTTGATGGATTGAGAAGTCCCATAGTTATCAAATTGGCCTATTTGAGTATTAACATTTTTTGAAATGATTCAAAATAAGGCATGATGTAGGCCTTACCCATAATCATCTGACGATTTTAAAAACAAAAAACAAAAAACAAAAAACAAAAAACAAAAAACAAAAAACAAACGCTACATATTTATAAGGTAATTTGCCTAGCACATTGAAGACTAATTGTACATCCTTATTTACAATACCACATTCATTTTAATTTTTCTCTAAGTTCATTCACTTAAGTTACATAACCTTAGATGTTGTCAAAACTAGAAGGATTTAGACTAGTGAGTTCATTATCATTCTAGTACCCCCTAAATTCATCAATTTTACCATACAAGTTTTGCAATATATCCCAAGCATCCTTAGGTGATTTACATTGTTCAATGTAAAAAAGATCAAGGGAAATAAAAGTGCATAAATAACCAAGTTTTTTAGTGTGCTCAATTTTCCATACTATTTTATCCTTAGCATCTGTGGGTTCTGGAATTATTTCCTCAATGTAGTACATGTATCCTTTGCCCATTAGCGCACTCCATGCATGTGATTTTGATGTTGTGTAGTTATATGGAGTTAGAAGATGAAATATTGGATTACTCATTGCAAAGTTATAGGGGTATAATAGAGAACACAGAGAGTTGGCATAGTCACACAATATAACCCAACCAAAATCACTTAATGAATGGCCCCCCCAAGCAAATATGATTTTGGCACTTTATATTGAGTGTGGTTATAATGTCTCTTTGGAAAAATAACAAAGTGTCAGTGAACATATTTGTGCGATAATTCCATGGATATTTACCATAATGCATACACATTATAGACATTACATATATATGTAATTTCCATAACATGTATACATGTTATTTAAAACTAAGCTTAGGAATACCAAACCTAAATTTGTACATGTTCTATTTAGTGAAAATAATGCGTACACATTATGGTGTGAACATTTTACCTTTAGATTACACAAGAAAGGTAATAAAGATACATTAAAATGGGTAGATTGTAAACTAAAATAAATGTTGAGTATACGTTCACATTTATATTATGACATTTATATTCCTTATAAATGTAACATTATAAATGTAAACTCTTACTTTAAATTTATTTTAATAAATATAAGAAATCAGGGTCAATCTACATCTAATAGAGTTGTTCTTACAGTTGCATGCCTTACGATATGAGAGATAATTTTTCAAAATCCAATCTGGTTAGTACATAGGAATTTTCATGGTCTCACTATTGAACCTAGGGATTTCAAGGCATAACTTTTGCAATTGATGTCCATTTTTCATAAACATATAGTCATTTTAAAGGTTTTTATGCCTTATCAATTACTTCATATAATTTCTAAGAGTCCTAGGTTTATCAAAATTAAAGTTTACAAACCACTCACTTTGAATTCAATCCAAAGTGGTGTGATTTGAACAATATAGGTCACATTGTTGACTCACACACACCAAACAACCACTTTGTGTTTGTTTCACTTGCTCATTATCCCTCCCTTATTCCTAATCACTTTTTCCTCATCATGTATCATCCCTAATCACTCCATCCTTATCTCTCATCATCCCTAATTACTCACTCATTAACTCTCAACATACCTCATCATCTCTAATTATTCCCTCATCATCCATAATCACTCCCTCATTGACCCTCACCATCCTTAATCATCCCTCTTCATCCCTCCTCATCCCTAATCACTCCCTCATCATCCCTCCTCATCCCTAATTACTCCCTAATTGACCCTCACCATTTGTCATCATGTCTAATCACTCACTCATCATCCCTAATCACTCCCTCATTAACACTCACCATTCTTCATCAACACTAATCACTCCCTCCCTGTCCCTTATCATCCTTAATCACTCCCTCATTGACCCTCAATATCCCTCATCATCTCTAATCTCTCGCTCATCATACTAATCATTCATTTATTGACACTCAACATCCCTCATCACCCCTAATCACTTATTAATCCTCCCTCATCATCCCTAATCACTTATTCCTCATCTTTCATTATCCTTAATCAATCCCTCATTAGCCATAACCATCCCTCATTATCCCTAATCACTCCCTCATCCTCCCTAACCACTCCATCATTAACCCTTTCTATCCCTCATCATCCCTAATGACTCCCTCATCATCCCTAATCATCTTTATTCACTCACTCCATGTGCCTCCTCATCCTTAATCACTCCATACAATACCTTGATGGTGGGTGAAGTAGCTTCCCTCTTGTGCTTGATTGGCTTATTTTCTAATTCTAAATTTTACTCACTCAAATAGGGCCCATATAAAATCTTCTTTCACTCAAATAAGAAACTCATAGATATAGTTTGATTGTATGGTATGATTCATATATATATATATATATATATGGTGATCTATGTCTAGACCATGGAGAGAATGTGTATCTAGAGCTGAAAATTAGAATAAATAGGAAAGAAATCAATCAAAGGGTGGGGTGAAACTATATTACTTATATATTGGTAATTGGGCATATAATAATTCCAATCCTAGAGTTGAGAATCTAAATTTATATCTATATAGATAGGGGTGACTAGAGACTAGTTGATAATTCCAATCCCAACCCCATAGTTGACTGCATATCCATAGTAGACTAGATTTCTAGATAGATAGATGGGAAATCAAAAATTGGGTATAGTGTGTTCTAATCTGATAGCCAATAAAATGTGTTTCCCAATCAAAATTGATCTATACCCAAACTAATCTATATGCAACTTGATATATAAAGGGAATGAAGGGCATATACCTTAATCCAATGTATAAAGGAGGGGATACTTAGAGCTTGGACATGGCGAGGTGATCTCTAAAAGCCAAATTAGGGTCTTATCATACTTTGAGTATTCGCTAGTTACCAATATAGTATATCAAGAGATAATGTAGGAATGGGAGCCCTACCATAGATATATTATGGGAACCATTATGAAGGCCCTACGTTGATCTCAAACTTTCCCTAACCATTATGGTAATGGAATTTTTCCTTTGCTAAGGAATAAGGGAAGGGAAGCTTGTCTTTTTGATATCTAACTTTTCTTCACCTAATATCGTATCAAGGGAAGATTCTCTTCTCGATGGATAGAAAAGGAATAAGGCACACCTATCAAGGTAAGTTTATATTCCATGTATGTAGCTTTGACTTGATTCTAGATTAAGGCATGACATCAAAGGAAGCTTACTTTTTGATAGATATCTTTGTTCTTACCCTACCTACTTAGCTATTCCCTACTCGATAAGGCAAGGGAAGCTTCCTTACCAATATATATATTCATTCTTGTCATACCTAATTTCCCTTTTTATAATAGATTATTATCTACAAAAGGAAGGTTACTTCTCAATATATAGCTTGTATATATTATTTTTATATCTACTTAGCAATACCCTACCTACTTAGATTCTATTGTTGGCAAGGGAAGCTTGCTTCTCGATAAATAGAATGAGAAATGAGATTTTGAATCATGTTATGTATGTAATAGATTTATACCATTTATTAAGCCCTAACTACTTTTTATACTTGAGTATGCCCTACTTGATTGAATATCTAATCCATATCTTGAAATTGAGTATGCCCTACCTAAATACTCGAGCCATATCTTGATCTTGATTATGCCATACCTAACTTATTATACTTAAGTGTGCCCTAACTAACTATCCTTATTGTCATACATACTTGTACTTAAGTTTCCATACCTATCTATCCTTATTTATATACCTACTTAAGTATTCCCTACCTAAAAAAATACCCAAGCCATATATTGAGCTCAAATACCTGTATGTAATCTCGATTGTATATATCTTACCTAACCATATATTTAATAATTGATACCTAATTAGATACCTAATTAATATAATAGTTGGGTTCAACTACTTTACATCATTGAATGGACTTAACTATGCATGGGTTACACTAGTGTGGTGGGCCCATTGTTTGCATTTACCTTGATCATAAGTGGATATGGTGTTTTTTTGTCACTTTTGGCCTATACAGGACCTAATCACCAATAAAATTGACATGAAGGGGTGTCTTAGATTCCTAAATCCCAATATATATATATGTAAGTAATATAGTTTTATCCCACCCTTTACTTGCTTACATACCTATTTATTCTAGACTAAGGCTCTAGATACACACTCTCTCCACTATTTGGATATAGATCACCATATATATTTGAATCCCATAAATAATTAGAAAAAATATCTTAGTTCCTTATTTGAGTGAAATAGGATGAATGAAATAAGAGTTTCCTTAGGCCTTATTTGATTGAGAAAAATTTGGAATTAGAGCATAAGCCAATCAAGCACAAGAAGGAAGCCACTACACCCACCATAAAGGTATTGGAGGGAGTGATTAGGGATGAGGAGATATGAGGAGAGAGTGAGTAGGGATGGTGAGGGATTATGAAGGACATATGTAATCATTAGGATGATGAGGGAAAGTGATGGTCAATAAGGGAGTGATTATGGATGATGAGGGAGTGATGAAATATGATGAGAGATGGTGAGGGTCAATGAGGATGAGGAGGGATTGATTAGTGATTATGAGGCAAAATAGGGGAATGATTAAGGATGATGAGGGATGATGAATGAGTGATGAGGAATGATAAGGGATGGTAAGGGTTAATGAGGGAGTGATTAGGAATGATGAAATCATGACTAGCGATGATGAAGTTTGGTGAGGGTTAATGAGGGAGTGATGAGGGATAATGAGGGATAAAGATGGAGTGATTATGGGTTATTATGGATGAGAAGGGAGTGATTAGGGATGATGGAGTGATTAGAGATGATGAGGTATGGTGAGGGTCAATGAGGGAGTGGTTAGGGATAATAAGGAATAAAGAGAGAGTGATTAGGAATGATGAGGGATGAGGAGGAAGTGATTAGGGATGAGTAAGGGACTATGAGCAAGTGAAATTAACATAAAATAGTCATTTAATGTGTGCAGGTCATCAATATGACCTATGCTACCCCAATCACACCACTTTAGATTGAGTTTAAAGTGAGTTGTTTAAAAATAATTATAACAAATCTAGGACTCCTAAAAATGCTAGTAAGCAATCTAAAAGGCATAAAAACCTAAAAAATGACTATGTTTACCAAAAATAGACATCAATTGTAAAAGTCTCGCCTTAAAATCCCTATGTTCAATAATAAGACCCTTAAAATACCTAAGTGAAGATCATATTGGATTTTGACAACCTATCTTCCACATTGTAAGGCATGCAACTATGAGACCAACTCTATCAGGTGCATAGTGACCCTAATTTCTTATATTTACTAAAATAATTTCAAAGTATAAATTTACATTTATAAGTCTAAGGAATATAAAAGCAACAATATAAATGTAAACTTATACTTCATATTTATCTTAGTAAACCATCTATCCCTTCCAATATATATTTTATGCTTCTTTTGTGCAATGTCAAGATAACATATATGCATTCCTCTTGCATTGCACGAAAAAAGCAAAAATCCCTTCCAATAGATATTTTTTGATTTTTATTATAATGTGAAAAGAATGCATAAACATTATAGCACATATGCATTATGTTTATTTTGAATTAAAAAACAAAGCCTTTTGTCTCTGAAATGGCTTAGATTATTGAGCCAAAGGCTTGGACATGTCAACACAACCAAATCCCAGAGGTTTGAGGAAAAATTAATTTCATCACCAAATACACTTTTAATTTCAATGGAAAAATTTAGAAAAGTATTGCCATGGTGATGAGCACACTCTCCTCTTTCCAAATATATTATTTTTATAAATTTTGACTATTTTAAGGTTTCTATTTATGTTGATTTCTAAGTATGGATTTTTTAGGCCACTACATGCCACAAATATACATGCCTATATATGTTTAAGTATTTTTTTTGTTGATCCAAATGAAAAAACCATTATGTGGTCACAAAATAGGCCTAATTCTATATGCCCTCAAAAAAATTAAATTTCATTTTTTTGAGGTAGTTATGGAGGTCGTACGACCATCTATCTATTTTTATTAGTTTTCAGAATCTATTTAATTGTAAAATCAATAAAAAATATATATCCATTAATTTTTTTATTATAAAATATAGGTCACAAACTAGATGATCTTATCCACAATTTCACTAAAGGTTTTCAAAAAATACTAAAGTTTGTTATAAAAAGGTTATGTCATACGAACAACTATCTACTTTGTTTTCCTAAAAAAATAGGAGTTCATATTTAAATTTTATATGTTTAACCTATTTATACTTAACTATTTTTAGAAAAAAATAGTGTTTTGAAAACTAGACTCAAAATTATACGATTCATGTTTTTATACCATCTTAAAATTTTGAGTGCAGCGATCTCAAATAATCTATAGAAGTTGATATTTTTCAATTTTTAGGAAAAATATGTCCATGGCTAGGCCTCTTTCTATCCCCCAAATTTGTGCACTTACCTTAAAGTGATTGTAGTTTCATTGTGTTACAATTGAAATTTTTAAAGAAACCATACACCAAGAGCATAAAATGTTTGCACCATTGTGTAGAGTGCAAAAATATAGCCAATCTAAAGAAAAATGCTTGTGAATCAAAGGTCAGGAGCTTAAGATATTTGCAAGTGAAAGTGAACTACAAATCCATGGCTTGAAATCTAATTGTTCAAAGTGGTGCCACCAAATTTAACAGAACTACCACCAAGTGTGGAGGTTTGCCAGATGTATCTACTTTTACATGGTTTAGATATTCTACCAAATTTAGTAGAACTACCACCAAATTTTGAGGAATGGCCAAATTTAGTTATCACCAAGAGGGGTTAGAAAAACCACCAAATTTGATTAGAATCTTGGACCAATGTCTAAATTTATTTATTTGTGGAGGAGCCAATCAATTTTGACCAAGATTATATTATTATTTTTTGTTAGGTGAGAAAAAATAATATGAATAAAAACTCATGCCTATGTTGACCAAGGCATGGTCAATATTTGAATTCATTTGTTTTGTAATAAAATATAAAAAATAAGACTTTTTTTATTTACAATAGTGAGTAGAACTATGATAATTTTTGCATTTTTAATAAAATTTAGAATTTCAAAATGTTCTAGAAAACTGAAAACGAGATGCATAAAACCTAAAAAAAATTATGAGTTATTATTTATAGTTTAATTTAAAAAAAGAATAAATGCTTTAACCAAAAATAGATCTGCAAGCTAAATGTCAAGAGAGAATTACTAATAAAAGAATCTAGCTCCTTTTTTTAACATAAAATTGATCAAAAAGGAATTTTCCAAGAAATAAGATCAAAACCTATAACAAAACTTACACTTAACTTGGCATTGATGATGCACAAGTTAATATTACATATGGAACATATGATGCATACAAAGTGATCATAGGAGGTTACACATAAAAAATGTCAATGCATAGGTGCTTGTTGTAATTCTCCACTCATAGTAATGATGATATTTTGTAAAAAATATCTATATCTAGCCTCTAATATCCAAATGGGATTAATGATGAGGAATTGTTGATTGGCTCAAACACCCTAGACATAATGGTGAACTCAAAATTTCTCTTGAAATCTCTAGAATGTTCTTGAAAAAATAGATACTCAAGGAGGAACCCATCTATAATTTGGTTTTTCCTTTTAAACCTTTATGATTCTCAAGACCACCCTCAAAAGGATGAAAGATAAGAGCATACTTGGTGTGCAAGGAAATATATATAACTCAAACTCCAAAGAAGCTACCCAAGGTACTCAACTTGTTTACGTACCATGTGAGATTTGGCTAGGAATCTAAGACCTAAAGGAAACACTCTTACACTAGAGGTTGAATTTGATAAGAATAAATTATATTCTTATCAAGGATTCATAATTCATATGCAAGACATGTGAAAATTTTGGCAAGTATTATTATTGATGTAAAATATTGATGTCATGTGTGCATTGATGTCAAAGGTAATGACAAAGTGGTGATGTCATGATGATGATGAGTTTAAGCCTGAAGTTGTGTAAGGTAGGATTTGGATGCATATGAGCTAAGGTATGTATTTTTTGAGTCTTATCATATTGTATCTATCATGTTGGTGTCATTTTAGATCAGGGAGAGAAGATAAACATGTGAATAATGTGTTAGCATAATCTTGGTAGGCTAGTATGTAAGCATGGATCTTCAATATATGCTTGGATAAGATGTTGATGAATGTTATGGGTGATGAGATCATGTTGCAGAGGTCCTACAGGGTGTCAAGAGTTAATAAATTTCTTATGGTAGTGCATGGTGTTCATTAGGTTCTTCCTTGTGGTCATTTAGACCTAGTTGGTCTTGTGGCAAATCAGACTATGTGAGCAGATTGATGATGTCATATTTCACAAGTGTGAAGCTTTTAGGAATAATTTAATATATGTATGGATTACCCTATGAAATGAAATCATATGGTTCAAATTTTAGGTCATGATGTTGAGCATAGATAAAGATATGTGGGTGCAAAGTTGGCCTCTCAGACAGAAGTTCACTAAGTTTCTATACGTAGCCAGACCATCATTGCACGTCATGTAGATATGTATGAACCAGTAAGTTTGTGCATTTAATTTAGGAATGAATAAAGTTAATAAAGGTCAAAGGTTTACATATATATATTTTCTATAGTTCCAAAAAACTACCCTAAAAATTTTGGAGTCTTGAAGTGATTTCTAGCTCAAGTTATAAAGCTTCAAAGTTGTTTTAGCAGACTGTGATGGGCCAGAGATCATCAAGTTTAATCACATTGAAGTCTGAGGTCATTGTTTTAGAATATCCAACAGTGATCACTTAATCATACATATTGATATCAATGGTGTGTATGAATTCAACATGTCAAAGGTTTCATGCACTGGTGATAAGTGTCATAAGCTTGCTAATCTGATAGAAGATCAATGGTGAGTGATGATTTGTACTTATGAAGATCAACGGTGTGGGACAAGTCAAAGAGTCAACAAAGCACACATGATTAAAAAGTGGCATAAGAGAATAGAATAAAAACAAAGTGTTCATAATGAACATGAGGGTGATAAGTGTCATAATCATGGGAGTTCTGATTTGGATCTAATGGTGAGCATTCAAGATAAAGATTGAGCAACTCAGAAGAGATGACAAATCATGTTTGATCCAAATTGTTCGGAAGCAACAAGATGATAACAAGTGATCGATGTTTAAAAATTAATCAAAGATATATACCAAGATAATTTTGAAGGATATTGATGATGCATATTCATTCAAGATATGAGAGGACATGAGATGTTAACAAAGTGTTCAAAGTTTAACAATTGCTCAGTGACCATTGATATTCAAATATTCAAATTTGTAAGGGAAGACTAGTCTAAAATTTTTGTGTTGTAATTTTTCATATATGCAATATTTGATCATAGTGTAAAAGGAAAAGTTGTAGAGGACCCCAAGGTGCATCCATATAACCTAGTTATAAAGTTTTAATGTTTGTATAGTTAAATTGATTAATACACAAAGTTGAATGTGTATGTGTTCATGCTCTGCAAATAGCCTAAGAAGGGTAATTGAGTTGTGCTTTATGGAATTTTAATGTTTTAAGTATTGGAGATTGTTTTATATTTCATGAGGACCATATGTGTAGATTATATAGGTTTTAACAATCCAAAATTTTTATGATTAAAGGCTTAGAGGTTGACTATGTGTTCGTTCTTGGTGATCATATGTACAAAATGATGTTTGGGCTAATTGTACTATAGCAGAAGGGTGATGTGATGGATGTTGTCACTTAAGGAGGACCTATAGGCTATGTGGCATGGGTATATGTATGTAAAAGTTTTATCATGTTCTAATATTGCTCGATGAAGTGATAAATGGGTGAATAGGTATCCATGAGACCCATAAGGGCTAATAAGGCCTAATTAAAAGGCACAGCTGTTTAAGTGTGACCTATAGTTGCTATGGTCAACTTGTGAAGATGTAATTGAGA
The DNA here is from genome assembly GCA_037957365.1 of Torreya grandis. Lineage (NCBI taxonomy): Eukaryota > Viridiplantae > Streptophyta > Pinopsida > Cupressales > Taxaceae > Torreya > Torreya grandis. The sequence continues at coordinate 1,605,540 of JARHVA010000872.1, forward strand.
TATACAAATGTCTTAAAGGTTAAGATAAGCATTATGGCCAACCAAATGAATGATATTCAAGATGGATTTATAAAAGGTGAAATCAAAGGTGGTGATTTTTAAATTTGAGAGAAGATGTGTGTGTGAGAGTTATAGAGTGAAGGAAAGAAGAAAGGGTGGGTGCCCAATGGATGGGTTGTAGAGTAGAGTAGGTTGATTACTATGTATATGTACTGCAGATCATATTTTTGATGTTAGAATAGTGATCTTGTAGGTTTGAAGATTGAGGATGAGCAAAGAGGTATAGAGTGATCTAAAAGGATGTTTTGGATGCCTTAAGTGTGAGCGTAGGATAGATGATGCATGTGTAATATTGGTGGTTGATTTGAGAGGCAAATCAGAGTGTGGATTGTGTGTATGACCATTTGATCATGTTATTAAGGTTGTGATAGAGTTGTTTCTGAGAAGAGTAGTGTGATCCAAAAGGTGGGTTTTTATGTTTATGGCTGTGTGAAGAAGTTAAGGGGGTTGATATACATTTTATCTACATAAAATTGGTCAGAAATCAGTGTTTAGGAGATGTTCATTTCATAGGTGTTGGGAGGATGTTCAACATCTAGGTTAGAAGGATTTGATCATCTTAGGGGTAGGTTCTCCTTGTGGAACAAGTGTTTCACTAAAGTCTAGTCAGAAGGACTTGACCATCCTACGGGCAGGTGCTCCTTGTGGAACATGTGTTTCACTATATTCAAGTTAGAAGGACTTGACCATCCTTAGGGTAGGTGATCCTTATGGAATGGGTGTTCCATTAAAGTATCATGTTTATAATAACTTATAGGATATGTAGTTCATGTGTTTATAGGATTGAGAGTGGGTTTTATACCCCATGAGGGTTTCTCACATTATATGTTGTGTTATGATGTGCTTCTCTTATTCATGCTTTAATGGTAATCTAGTTGCATATGCTTATTGTGTTGATTCATGAATGCCAATGAATTAATGATAAGTGATATGAAAGTGAAATATTGGTTGATTGATTCCCCCCCTCTCAATCATCTTGTACCTCCAATAATAAATGAATGAATTCATTGATTGCATTCATTACCAAAAGATCTTACAAAGGAGGTATTTATGAGAAATACCTCTCACAAAGCCTTTATATGATCTTGAAAAGTGGAAAGATCATAAGAGGTGATACATTTAGTCAACAACCTTAAGTAAACTTAACACGATAAAATGTGAACACAATCTAAGAGTGAAACTAGTTAGGGGAACAACTATGTTCACAGTTATTAATGGAACTAGATAGGGAAATAACACTATTCACACCAACAAAAACCTTATTGTGACAAGGTCTCATTTTCATTGAATTATTCAAAATTTAAATAAATAAATCATTTTGGAAGAGTGTATGCAAATTGTTCCTAAGCCAAAAGTTATAGAAGAATATAATTAGAAATGACCTTAATTTTTTATTTTTGAGACCCTTGAGAAAGAATAATAATATGATTTTACAAGTTACATAATCTATGCATCATATAATTGAGTCATTTCAATATTTGGAAAATAATAAAAAGTAGAATAGGTTCGAATAGAATAATTTTACAAAATAAAAGGATTATAAATATGTGAATCAATTTGAGAAAAATTACAAGTAAGATATGGTTGGGCAAAAAGGAATGTAAGAAGTGTGTTGAGATGTTGGAAAGGCTTGAGGTCAATTGAATCATGTTAAGATTTTTCAAGAACTTGATAAAAAATGGGATCATGTTGATAATTTTGAAGAACTTGAGAAACAATGTGAACATGTTGGGAGACTATAAAATTTGGTGTATAATACCAAAAATAACACTCTAATAATTGTAATTCATTAGTGAAGAAATCTAGTCCAATGTAATGTGTTGTCAGCATGAACTTTGGTGCTACAATAAATACTCTAATGATTTAAATTGATTTATCTAAATTTGCTTGTATATAAGCTTAATATATTCTTTTCAAAATGAAATATTCTCTTTAAATGTTTCTAGGTAAATTTTAAATTAATTATAAATGCTTAAAAGTAATATGATACTTGTTTATTAAAAGATGACTCGATTTCAAATAAGGATCCTATTAGTGTGAAAAAAAAGGTGGGATAAGGATCCTATACATGGTGAGGAAGATAAGGGCCCTAAAAAACCTGTTAGAATTGTGCATTAACACTTTGGACACCACTGCACACTTTGGACATATCTGGATCATTATATCACACTTAGTAAATAAGGGTAGAATGTGGTAAAAGCTGGGGAAGTGACAACAAGAGGGTGTCAATAATGCCCATTTAAACCAATAATAGGTAAGTGCACAAATAATAATTTAATAACTAATAAATACTTAAGGGCCATCTTTAGGTGCCTACAACTAAATATAATATTTGATAAAGTGGAAATATTCCTTTTATATTTTTACTTTAGTCATCCCATTTATATTTAATGTGGTTAACCCACACTATTCTAAAATCACTCCCAATTATCACATTGAGAGGTGTTCTACAATGACATTTGAAGCATTGTGGTCAATTATAATGTTGTGAGTGTGTTTAATTTTAATTTTGTTCTTAAATCTAATGTCCATAATGTCCATATGACTGTTACTTAGAAAAAATTCCTCTTTTCTTGGAGAAAATTTAAAAAATGGTAATATCTTAGCATGGATTTTGGAGCCTCCTTTTTGTTCCCAATTTTTTTTTTAAAACTCAACATGATTTTTCTCCTATCAATAAATAATTTGTGAAGAAGATAATAAAATTATAAATAATTATAATAAAAAAAATATAAAATAAAAGTCTTGAGATTGATGTCTCTCAACATTTTATAAATAAATGCATTTTAAATATTTTTAAATAAATATCTTTAAGACATTTATGCTAGTATATATATGAGTTACGACATTGAGTAAATGCCTACATTTTTTTTGGTGAGGACAAGGTGCTAAAAATGGAATTGAGGATTATATAAAACTTATTTGAATTCACTCCCTAGTCATTACACAGAGGCAACTTTTGGAATTATAAAAATTGACAACTCAATTACATGCATAATAGTCTACTCAAAAGACTCAATTGCCTTATTACATAGGATTTTTTTTATGGTACATTCTTTCTTTTATCCTCTTATTACTTGAGTTATAGATAAAAACATGTTCTTGAGCTAATCTCACATGATAAATGAATAAAAAGGTATTAGTTTTCAGATAAATCCCATCCCTTTGATAGACGCAACAAAGGCCATAGAGTTTGAATCGTTGGACATAGGTGACATTGTTTACAAATTAACACACAAGGCTCACAAATTATAGACTTGATAGATAAAACCAAGGTTTGCATAATGAACAATATAATCTTATTTTATAGACAACTGTTGGGGTCTATAGTGGACTATTTCCATGTACTAAGTCTATAAATACAAATTGGTTATTTGTTGCTTAAAAATATATTATGGTAAAGTTCAAAACTAGGGTTTAGGTATCATGTTATGAACACGAGCCAAACAAAATGCAGAACATGAAGTCATTACAACAAACCCAAGGAATGACAAAAATAATAATAGAAAGGTAGTAAGAGTGGGACAAAGATAGACAATGTAAAACATATCATTAAGGGCAATAACAATAACAAATCAGATGAAAATGTAAAAGTATTAGTGATAGAAAAACACATAACCAATGGGGAATAAATAGGGGAGTATAAAATAGGGACACAAGCATAGGGACCAATGATGGGAATGATGCCTTAGGGAGGTGTGGTAATCCCATTAGAACTCATACAATATCCCTTATGTTTGTATAAGGGTACAATGTCAATACTATGGAAATCATATAGTCAAACACAAATGTTGGGATATTCACATGCCAGTCTATCATACACTAGTGAAAAATTCATCTATGTGAATGCATACCACTATAAAGGAATTTTAAAATGGAAATATGCCTAGAAGTTGAGATACACTAGGAGTAAAAAAACACTTAGTTATCCTACCAAGGGTAGTCCACCACACTTCAATAACTAATCCCATAAGACAACAAACACAGCCAACTCAGGTAGCATAAGGGAAAGAAAGGGGCAAAGCACAACTAACTACATTATTTATGAACAAAGCTAAACTAAAACATGATGTGAAATAATACATCTCAGCCACTTGCCATATGCAATAGGAGAATAATAAGCAAATAAGGATAATAGTTTTTTGGAGGATAAGGAGAATGAAAAAAATACATATGTGGGAAGCAAGCAAAGGGAAATTGAAATATATTTAGCAAACAAAAATAAAAGAGACAAAGAGAACCATGAAAGTAAGGAATTGTATATCCTAACTTCCATGCCACTAATGTTGGTACCTAAGCTATATGTCAATGAATTAATGAGAATGAAAATGAGGCTCATATATTTAGAAACAAAAAAATAATATGAGCACAACAAGATGAAAGAGGTTATAGATTCCAATTGGATTTTTTAAAGAGAGAATAAAATACTCAAGGAACAAATAAATTAATTAAATAACAACATGGAAAAGGGGTAGCAAGAGTTGACAACAATAAAACAAGTTTTAAAGCACTTGAAAATAATATAACAAAATAAGCCAAAAGTGGAAAAAGGAAAGAGGTGCCACAAACAAAAGAGTTCCCATCCATAATAACACATATAGAAGTAAAAGAAAGTCACTTGGGAGTCCAACATGGGGAGACCAAGTCTTGGGCTCAAGTATTAAGAGAATATTTAGATGAATAGAGGGAGATAATAGAAAAATAGGTTAGAATGTAGATAAGAGAAGAACATGATAAACAAAAATATTAAAGGACTAAAATACTATGGTGATAATCAGAACACCAATAAATTAGCAAGAGACTTCTTAGTAGACTAGTTGCATTGGACAAGACATATATATCATGGAAACAGATTAGGAAAATGGATAGGAGAAGGAAAGGACAAACATGTAAGAGTTGTCATGAAAAACATGGAAGATAAAAATCAAATATTAAGGAATAGAAGGTCTCTTAGAGGGACACACATCTACTGAGATGAAGATATAACCCCAATGCAACAAGAAGATAGAAGGAAAGAATGGGACAAAGTGAAAGCATTAAGAGATGAAAGAAAGTGGCCATGGTTACAAAATGAAAGAGCCCAAATCAACCACTGAATGACACATGATAAATAGGGACTTGGGCCCCCCCAGGAGCACTTGACATTGGTAAGTTAGAATTGTAAATGTTACCCTTGGAGAAGAGGCCCTGGGTTGGGGCTAATAATAGATGGAAAAGACATTATTATTCTTACTAAAACTCATGAGCATGAAGGCTGCAAAGTTCTAGATTTTGAAAGATATAACAAAATATCAGTTTGGAATGAAAGGACCAAAAGTGGAAAGGATCATGGAGGCATTATGGTGCTAATCAAAGAAAAATGGTTGGGGATTATACGATTGGAGAAAGAAGTTCCAAATAAACAACACATATGGCTAAAAATAATAGCAAATGAGTTAACAACTAGGCTTGATGTTTACTATTTTGCACCGAGAGGTTATAAAACATACAAGAAGAGGAAGTTAGATTGTGAAGACTGTTATGCAACACTAAAAAATGATATTTCAGTATTAAACACCTTATGAGAAGTCTTGATTATAGGATATTTAAATGTGCAGACAATGAATGGCCAATCTCTCAATTTAAGGAGAAAAAAGGGTGTGGGAAACAATCCACTATGGTTAGACAAAGAAGAAGACCAACATTGAAAAATGAAGCAATAAGATGAAAATGGAGAAGTAACATATTATGGAACATAACTAATGGGACTATGTAGTTCATATGATATGGTTATGTGCAATGGCATGAGAACAAGGTCAAATTTAGAAAACATCACCTATAAAAATTACAATCAAAAAAGTGTGGTAGACTATGTTATTTTCTCACATAACTCTATTTTGAGATTGATGAATCTTAAAGTTGGGGACTAGCCTATTGAGATGAAATCGGATCACAATCCAATATATGTAAAATTCGATATGCATATAAATCATAAAGAAATAAGACAAGACCATCACAAGAAAAAAAAGTGACCCCCTCAAGGTAGAATCCTCATAACTCAAGAGAATTTAGAACTATTCAAGGCATCCCTCAAACAACAATTTCAGCAACACTTTCAGGAAGCAAATAATAATACTTCATCTATGGACCGCTTCCCAACAAACAACAATATGTTAATTTACCTAATTAAAAAGGATTTAAATACATGCAAAATAAGTGGACCTAAGAGTGGAAGTGAATATTTTTATGGAAAACCCATGGTTTGATGAAGAGTGAAAGGTAATAAACATAAATTTGAGACAACTTGGAATGACCAAAGAAAACAAAAAAGGCATATGGAAGAATCATCTAGTCTAAACAAGAAAGCTACATACACGTGCAATGTGAAAAGAATTGATTTATCTTGGAAATAATAACCCCAAAGGATTTTGGAGGTAACTAAAGAAAAAAAGGAAGCAAACAGAGAATAATATTACAGATGCCCAATCATTAGATTATGCAAAGCTACTTTATGAACGAGTCCAAGTTAAAGATAATCCTCTTGTAATCAACATAACTAAGATTTTTTCTACTAAAGATATCACTCAAGGCATAAATAAACTAGCAAGAGGTAAGGAACAAGACATAAATGGGATTCAAGATGTATATCTAATGTGGGTTTTGGACACCTTCACACCACACATCAAAAGCATATTCAATGGTATCATTCATGAAGGCTTCCTCACAGATTGGACAACTAGTTTTGTTATCCTCTCTATAAAAGTAGGGATATAAATAATTTATCTAACTATCAAACTATCATGGTCAATCCCCTCCTTGGAAATCTATTTGGTAGTATGATAGAGTGCAACATTAATAGCTAGGCAAAAAAAGAGTGTAAAATGGTAAAAGGTCAAATAGGATTCAAGCCAAAACATTCCAATATCGACCACTACATAACGCTTAGGCACTTGATCAAAAAATAATGAGATAGTCAGGGAGAAGAAGATTTTTTCTATTTTTTTGACTTTATAAAAGCTTTTGACATGGTTCCTAGAATTAAAATTTGGACCAGAATGGAGGATCTTGGAGTTTTAGATGAGTGTAGAGCGACAATGCATAGACTTTATGGGTAAGTTGATGCCAAAATTAAGACAAGTGAAGGAATGTTAAAATGCTTTAGAAGTAACATTGGAGTCAAATGAGGGTGTCCTCTATCTCCCACCTTGTTTGAGTTATACATTGATAAATTAGAAAAGTAGATAGACAAATATGGTGGAGGGGGCGTCCACCTAGCAAGTTATGTTATAAAATTACCTTTATACGTAGATGATCATATTTTAATTGAAAAACAACCCATATTTTGAAAGAACGTTTGTAGGCTTTAGAAATCTTATGTGAAGAGGTGGGAATGCAAGTGAACACTAGTAAAACAAAAGTCAAGATCTTTTCTCTATGAAGAAAAAGTAAACAATTTGAGTTCATTTTCAAAAGAAGTCTATTAAAAGTAGTGGAAAAATACAAATATCTTAGGCTTGACTTCCAAAACAAGCTTAGTTAGGAGACTTATAGGATAAAAAGAATATAAGGAGGTTGCAAGGCTTTATATTCACTCAAAATAGGTGTAGGAATGTAGAGTTATGGGCTTGGAAAACCAAGAAAACCTTATTAAGCCTACTTGTCACTCCAATGGTCCTATATGGATGTGATTTTTGGGGTAGCAATGTGTCTAATATAAATTGGAGAAAGATAGAGAGAATCCAAAAACATTTAATCATAAGAAACCTCAAAGTCAAAACTTCAGTTCCATATGAGATTCTATTAATTGAAACGTGTACATTTCCATTGGAAGCATCAATAATGTCTCGGACATTAAGTTTCCTAAAAAAAATGTAAAATATGGAGAACCATCGATGGCCCAAAATGGTAATCAAATAAGAGTTAAACAAAATAAAAAACACATAGATGAAATAAAATAACAAATGGATGAGTAAATGGGACATCAACTTGTAAGAATGTCCAAACACCAATGACGAAAGAAATAAGTATGTGATAGAGAAATTTAGGACAACAATGTGGACAAAGTAGTCAGGGTGGAAGAAAGTATACTAAATCAAATATTTTAATCCCACATGGTAGTATGAGAAAAAAACATACATAAGGGCAGAAGTCAAATGTAAATCAAATATGTTGATTGCACAATTGAGGACTAGCTTGCATCATTTTAGGTGTGAAAAAGGTAGTTGGATAGTGCCCAAGGAAGAATGAGAAATGAGAATATGTTTATTTTATGACAAGGGGGTAATGGAGATAGAATGACACTTTATTGTGAAATGTGCACCGTATAATGACATCTACACCAAGTACAAAGATAGTTTAAGGGTCAACAACTTTGCTAACTTATTTACAGAGGAAAGGTTAGATAGTATAACAAGTTTTCTGATCAAGATCCATAATAGAAAAGTTAACATAAAAAAAAGCCCTAAAAATTTACATGATCAGAAGGATAGCCCTTGTATCAAAAAGTTGTATTAATATAAGAAATTTTGTTACAACCCTTGGTCCCATAAACTACTCAACCTCATAGACATTATTAAAATATTTCTTTCATTCATTCATTTTAACACATTGTAATATTATATTTTATTCAACATGCGATCATTATAAAAAGAGTCATATATATAAAAAATCTTGTATATATCTATTGATATGACTTAATGCCGAGATTGACATGAGGATGACGTTGGATTATATTTGTTGATTTCAATGTTAATTTTAAATGCAATCTTTCTGTGTCTCAAATTTTGGATAGAATATACTCACAAAAACAATCATTATGCGTTCCAACTAGATGATGAATACGATATAACAAAAGACGTAGACACCCTATGCAATCTACTTCAACCCTAATTTACAAGAGATTTGAGCCCCATAATTTTTTTCCCAATTTTATTAATGACCTCTATTATTTAATTTCAAGAAATGGAATCGGGACTACTACTCTTACAACTGGGGTATTTTTGTGAATACGAAATAGTATTACAAAAGCAAAAAATTGGCGTCTTTGGCAAGCACAATTTCATATAAAATAGAAACCCTAAAAAAAATAAAAATGATAAAAGTAATCCTTTAAGGGTAATGTTAAATGTAAAATAGTAACTTAAATCTCACTTTAAGTTCGACACTAGATTCAATTCTAATCCTGTTTCTAGATCTAACTTTAAACCTTAAATTTATTTACATTAGTTTAATAGAATCTTGTATCTTAAATGTTTTAAATAATGCATTTGTGAAATTTTATGATAATAAAAAACCTATTTACATCATAATTTCTTTAAAAAATAATATTGAATAATCAAATTATTTAACGAGAAGAAAACTAATAATATTACATTCAAGCAACCTTTTCATCACTTTTTTTGAATTTCACTTAGCCCTGTAAAAACCTCCACATCGTCTCTTTGTTGAGATAATTTATAAGTCTATTAAATAGTTTTTATATAAAATTGAGATAATTTAGAAGTCTATTAAATAGTTTTTATATAAAATTGAACAAAATTTTAGAATGACTAGTCGTAGATTATTTAAATCATTGTAATTGATTTTAAGCTTGTAATTGGTTTCGTTTGGAAACTTGAAATCACTATAAGTTGGAGTGTTTGATCCATAATTAAGTACATTTATATTTAAAACATTGACCCCAAAATATTTAATCATACATTAAAAATTATCAAAATAATGGTAAGTATTAAATGCTACTTTTTATTAAATAATTGAAATCAATCTATGAGTAATGATACTTTGATGTTCATTATCTAGTAGTTGATGAGTAAACTGATAACTGTAATATTAAATCTAAGCACATACTCACTAATAATCTCATTTAATCCTTGTTTTATTTGAACTAACTATTCAAAAATAACCTCCATACCAATATTTTAGACAAAAAGCTAAGAAGTCATCAAATAATGTTGTTAAAGAGTGTATAGATCCACATTGTAAAGCATAGAAAAAATCAAACAAATAACCTTTTACGATCCTTGGAAATATATTAATTAATAATCGACCATCATGAAAAAAATATTAAAAAGAAGCATTAAAAAATCTATTGAAAAAAGAAGGGTCTCATTTTGCATTGAATAATTCAAACTTTGGAGCAACAAATCCTTTTGGAAGAGTGTAAGCAAGCGATTCCTAAGCCAAATGTTCTAGAAAAATATAATTAAAAATGACCTTAATGTTTTTTTGAGACCATTGAGAAAGAACAATAATATGATCCTGTAAATTACAACGTATGCATCAAATAAACGAGTCATTTCAAGTTTTATAATAGAAGTAGAAGTAGAATAATTTAGAATAGAATAATTTTACAAAATAAAAGGATTAGAAACATGTGAAGCAATTTGAGAAGCATTATAAGTAAGAGATGGTTGGACAAAAGGAATGTAAAAAGTGTGTTAAGATGTTTGAAAGGATTGAGGACAATTGAAACATGTTAAGACTTTTAAAGAACTTGATGAACAATGGGAACATCTCAATAGTTTTGAAGAACTTGAGAACTAATGTGAACATGTTGGAAAATTATAACATTTGGCGTAGAATACCAAAAATAACACTCTAATAGTTATAATTTATCAATGAAGACAACTATTTCAATACAATGTGTTGTTAGCATAAACTTCGGTGCCACAATAAATAATCTAATGATTGAGCTTGATTTATCTAAATTTACTTGTATAGATGTTTAATGTATTCTTTTCAAAATTCAAGATTCTTTTTAGATGATTTCTAGACAAATTTTAGATTAATCACAATTGCCTAAATGCAATATAATGCTCGTGTATTAATAGATGACTTGAAATCAAATAAGGACCCTATTAGATTATAAAAAAAGGTGGGATAAGTATCATACATATTGAGGAGGATAAAGGCCATGAAAAACATGCTATAATTGTACATTGATGCTTTGGACATCACTGCACACTTTGGATATATATAAAACGTGATATCACACTCGTAAAGAAGGGTAGAATGTGGTCCAACCTAGGGAAATAAAAATAGAAGGGTGTCAATAATGCACATTTAAACCAATAATAGATAAGTACACAAATACCAATTTAATAACTAATAAATACTTAAAGGCCATTCTTAGGTGCTTACATCTAAGTATAAAGTCTGGTAAAGAGAAAATATTCCATTTAGATTTTTATTTTACTCATCCCATTTATATTTAATGTTGTCACCAAGTCTTGCACCTTAGAAGAGGGTGTTCAAGCCTCTTATAGATTTGGGAAACAAGGGAGCACTTCCAGGTATGTGGGTGTACCTATAGTGGAAGTGAGCCTCTAGATTTAAAGGGCTAGCTCCCTAAATGTATCTTGAAATGCTCTTATCTACACCAATTGATTACTTATGGGCAAAAGAGTTAGAGATTATAGAATGGACATACTCTAAGGGAAGTGATACACCAAGATGTCTTACATAAGGATATCATACTTTATCATAAAGAGACAAGACATACAACCCTAGCCTAAGAGTCCCAGAATGCACTAGCATCAGTGTTTCGATATGAAGGTGATATGCATGAAGACTTTACAAGGAAAATAAGACCATAGATCAGTTGTAGATACTAAGGCTCATTATACACTTAAGACATATTCATACACTTGACTACACTTTATATGACCTACAAGGCTGAAATCACTTGCACCAAACATGGAAGGACTGAGAGAAAGCAAGGATAAATGAATATCTCTTAGCTATTCACTATACATCTCTTCACAAACTTTGACAAGATGATATATAAACTCAAAATAGATTGCATTTATTTTTCTAAGGAAAAGTATGATGTCAAAACCAATAGGGCTTCACCATACATGGTGTGTTATCTTCTACAAAGGCCAAAATGGTAGCTACTTATTAAACTTCAGACAGAGGAGAAAAAAATGAAGTTCAAGAGTCACTAGAACACATGTCAGGAATGAGAACTAGTTACATTATAGGGGAATAGAGTGTGAAATAGACCATGAATGTCTCTTAAGACAAATGTCCATATAAACTATGATGAACTCTCCAAAATGGTGTAGGGACTCTTCAGCTAGCCTTTATGAAATTGCCTTCATCATAGATAATCTCTCAAGCATTTGAAACTAAACTAAGAGATTTGAAACATATGAAATGATAGTCATAGACATTTTACAACTGCTAACTATCTTCTAGACACTTATATTTACCATATGCAGTCGTTTATTAGTCTTTTGGACCCCAATTCTTTATATTTGATAGTCATTGTTTGTCTTGGACCTCTACTATGATTTCATGATGACATATGAGTTTGAAGAGCTTGATTCATCATAAAATCCTTGGTATTTCATGGTTGCCTATGTGGTATTCCCCTTGCCACATCATTCACTCTATTATAAAATTTGCTCTATCATCACTTGGACACATAGTCTCATTTTATCCATCTAGAATCCAATCAAATTTGACATGTCTATCTCCTCTAGAGCCTCTTTTCTTCGACCTTAAATGCTATCCATTGATCATTGATCCAAGGTCTTAATATTATGAAATTTGGAAACATTGTATTTGATCTGAGCTTTTTGAACTTTGACTTTTGTTCACATTATTGGATCTATTTATGTAATTGAATGCAAGTCATAGATCATGATCCAGTTACTCAAACATGATTCTATCTCAAGATTCATTGACATTTTGACTCTATTTTCATTATCAATCTACTTTTGCATGATCAAATATGCATCATAGATCTTTGGGACCCACTGTTTGAATTCAAATGACTATTCATCATGGCTGAAATTTGATGTCTGCACTCCTATCATTTGACGTCCATGTGATTGTATTTGACATCTGTGTGATCATCAAATTTTAACCCCCAATGATTTTTGTCATGACATAAATTTGATGTCTGTGTGCCTATCAATGACATCTGTGGGATCGTCAATGACGTCTATGTGATCGTCACTTTTTAAACCCTAAAGGTTTTTTGCCTAACCTTTATTTTGATGCTTGTGCGAATGTCATACTTTGCTAGATCAAATTTACTAAAATAATTAGATCTTTGAGAATTTTACATCAAGCCATTTATTTCAAACACTTTGTCCAAAATAATTCTGCCTTTGTTGGGACTTATGTTTGAGACATTTTTCCAAAAAAATATGTCTTTAGCCTTTTGTATCAGACAATTTGTCAAAAAAACTTGGGTCTTCAGGCTTTTTATTTCGAACAAATTGTCCAAAACAATTTGCACTTATCTTTTTTTCCATGGATAAAATGTTTGAAAGAATTATATCTTTGAAAAAATTTCTCAAAATTTTTCCCCAATAAGTCCCCAACACTTAGCCAAAAACTTGAAAAAGTTGCCCTGAAATAATTCTATACTTAGCCAATTGGAAAAATTTCCAACTTCCAAACAAGTCTTTGAACCAACAGGTTCTTCTAGACTTGTTCTACCAATTGCGACTTGATCTTGAACTATTTGAACACTGTGAAAACCTACCACCTTCATATATGACTCCTAAAATGACCCCTAAGACATCAAATGACACAATGACTAAAGTGTACTATGATCAATGCTAGAATGACATATGAAATGACATCAAATAGAACTATACAATAACCTACAATGTTATAATTAGCCCTTATAAAAGACTTTTGTTATAGGAGGTTGGAAAAATTTGACCTATGGTAAAAATGGTCAACATTCTTGATGATTTCCCAAGGGTGGTATGATTGCTATGCCATGACTAGTCACCAAATCCTTTCCATTGGACTATAGAGTCACTTGTACATAGGTTTGACATACAAATTACCTTTGACAACATAATAAACAATAGAAAAAAAAAAACAAGACACAAAATAAGAAACACACATGTGCTTCATGAGAACTTATGGACCACACAAAAAAAACAACCAGACTAACTAACTCAAACACTAACTAACTTGAGATGAACACTTCCCCTGGATCAAATGGAAAATTTGAAACTTTTCTTTCTTCATGACATAGAGAAATGAATGAGGCATGTAGCCTTTTGATATTTGGAATTGATGCCTCCATCTTCTTCATGGTGTTTGCCAACTTTATTGGCATGGTGTTCAATGAGAACCAAGTAGCTCCAAATAGATTAACTATAGAAATGAACTCTTTTTGCATACAAACAACCTCAACTTTCTCATATGGATCCTCAATTATGACCTCCAATGGTTTTTTAATAAGGCATACCTTCTTGTTTTCCATGATGTTCTCAAAAAGATTGGGTTTCTCTTCAGCTGCAAGGTCATCAAGCTCATCAAGGAGCTCTGCATAGTCTACCCAATCCTGGTTATTGTATTCCATGGAAAATATTTTTTCCACCTTGTCATGTACTTGTTCCTTAACTTAGCAAAGATATTCAAGATCTTGAAAGAGATTTATTTGTAGCTAACAATCATCTTTGTCCTTCCTATCATTTAAAACCACTACTTCTTCAATCTTCTCTTATTGATGTATGAGGTCATCAAGCTAGTGTTCTTCATGTTCCAGTGCATCTGAGTTTGATTCAAAATTAGGTTAAGGTATTGAGTCATCTTCAAGAACAAGAATTTCCACCTTGGTTTCATAAGACTCTTTTAGGATTGAAATTTATTGAGGAGTGACTTGACCTTCATCCTCGATAGTACACTCCACTTAATTCTTGAGATGGTCATCCATAACTTCATGACCAAACATGGAGTCTTCTTCAAATACCTCTCTCTTCAATTATTGGCCACATTCCTCATGGACAGTTGCAAGAGAGTCTTCATTATGTTACTCTTCACTCAAGAAGGTAAGATTTCCCTTTTGTTCACCATGGTGAATCCCTATGGTTATTTATTCCTCATAATCGCTCATGACATCTTCTTGATCAACCATGGCCTGGATTTTCTCTTCTTCACTTGCTTCTCTTAAGATGAGATCTTCCTCAAAGAAGGGTGAGGTAGAAGGTTGACGAATAGGCTCATATGAAGGAGATAAAATATGAAGTGTATTGTAAGGTTGATGGGTTGGAGATGGGGTGTGGGGTGAAGGAAAGGGCTTGTTAATGGATTTAGGAAAGAGGACTACACTATTGAAATCATAGGGAAGTGACTTTTTGGGAAGATTAGAAGGACAAACATCTATGTAAGCAGGAGCTGCATCTTTCCAATAGTCTCTTTGAGTTTCTTCAAGAATAACATGTCCATTTTTGAGCTCTTTATCCTTTCACATACTCAACCTATCTATTGAGCATTGAAGACACTTCTTTACCATGTCTATTTATTATTTAATCTCCCATTTAGTTCCATCTAGCTCTTCAAACATCTCTAACCTCTGCATACAACTTTGGGAAACACCTTTTAACCGTTCCATGAGATGATCAGGGAGCACATCATACTCATCATCCCATGTTCTCATATCATTTTCATTGACTAGTAACTATGGTATAGATGCCAACAAATACTTAGTATAAGATGGAAATAATGGAGGATGATGATAATGATGGGGATCAAGACCAAATTTAACTTTTTGTATTTGAACTTGTAAGAATTCAATTCTTGCCTCTTGATATGTTGATCTAGAATCCATAGAAACATCTTCTTGGGGTTGATAGGCATCATGACATGAATGATAGGGCTCATATTGGGATTGATAGGGAGGAATTTCGTGATAGGTTTCTTGGTAGCATTCCTCATAGGGCTATCCAACAATATGGTGTCCATATGGAGAAGAAAATAGAGGACTATATGGCTACCATGGATCATAGGATTGGTAGCCATTGTGATAGGACTGTTGAGGAGTAAAATGTGGTTCATAATAAGGCTGATAGGGAGGTTCATGATAGGAATATTCACCATAGCTATACATATCAACCTCATATGTTATATGAGATACAAAAACTGATAAAAATATTCATTGAGATATACTTGGCCTACTTACAACTAGAAGTTATCATTTGGAGTCGCCATTGGTGTTAACTTACTTTGAAAAGTTGATTAGAGGAAAGACACACCAACAATATTTCCACTCTATTAGACCTTGGTCCCATCAGGCGTGCCATAATTGTTGTCACCAAATTTTGCATATTAAAAGAGGGTGTTCAATCCTCTTCTAGATTTGGGAAACATGGGAACAACTCTAGGTATGTGGGTGTACCTATAGTGGAAGTGAGCCTCTAGATTTAAAGGATTATCTCCCTAAATGTATCTTGAAATACTCTTATCTATTCCAACTAATTACTTATGGGGAAAATAGTTAGAGATTGCATGAATTAAAAATTCTCTAAGGGATGTGATACACTGAGATTTATTCCATAAGACTATCATACTCTATCACAAAGAGACAAGACATACAACTCTAGCCTAAGTGTCTTATAATGCACTAGCATTAGTGTTTCAATACGAAGGTGAGATGCACAAAGACTTTCCAAGGAAAATAAGACCATAGATTAGTTGTAGATACTAAGGCTCATTGTACACTTAAGACAAATTCATACAATTAACTACATTTCATATGACTTGCTACGCTAAAATCACTTGCATCAAACATGGAAGGACCGAGAGAAAGCAAGGATAGATGAATATCTCTTAACTATTGACTATAAATCTCTTCATATACTTTATCAAGATGATATATGAACTCAAACTAGATTACATTTATTGTTCTAAGGTAAAGTACAATGTCAAAAATAATAGGGCTTGACCATACATGGTGTGGTATCTTCTACAAGGGCCAAAATGGCAGCTACTTATAGAACTTCAAGGAGAGGAGAAAAGAATGAAGTTCAAGAGTTGCTAGAACACATGTCTAGGTATGAGAACTAGTTACATTAAAGGGGACTAGATTGTAAAATAGACCATGAATGTATTATAATAAAAATTTCCATATAAACCATGATGAACTCTCCAAAATGTTGTAGGGACTCTTTAACTAGCCTTTATGAAACTACCTTCATCACGGATCAACTCTCGAGCATTTGAAACTAAGCTAGGAAAGTTGACACATATGCTATGATAGTTATTGATGTTTTCTTAGCTGATATCTTCTAGACACTTGTATTTACCATCTAAAGTTGTTCATTAGTCTTTTGGACCTTGATTCTTTATATTTGATAGTCATTGTTTATCTTGGACATAGTCTGGACCTCGACTATGATTTCATGTCAACGTATGAGTTTGAAGAGCTTGCTTCATCATAGAATCCTTGGTCTTTCATGGATACCTATGTGGCAATCCCCTTGCCACATCATGTGCTCCATTATAGAATTTTATCTATCATCACTTGGACATGTAGTCTCATTTTATCCATCTAGAATCTGATCAAATCTGACCTATCAATCTCCTCTAGAACCTCTTTACTTTGACCTTCAATGCTGGCTGTTGATCATTGATCTAAATTCTTGAGATTATGACAGTTGACAACATTGCATTTGATCTAAGGTCCTTGAATTTTGAATCTCTCTCGTATCAGTGGATCTATTTGTGTGATTGAACATGAGTCATAGATCATGATCTAGTTACTAAAACATGATTTGATCTCAAGATTTATTGACATTTTAACTCTGTTCGTACCATCAAAATGATTTTGCATGATCAAATGTGCACCATAGATCTTTGGGACCCACTGTTTGAACTCAAATGGCTATTTACCATGTTTGAAATTTGACATCTGCACTCCTTTTATTTAACATCTATGTGATCATATTTGATGTCTGGATGATCTCTAAATTTTAACCTCCAATGATTTTTGTCATGATTTAAATTTGCCATCTACATGCTCATTAATGATGTCTGTAAGATCGTCAATGATATCTGTACAACCATCATTTTTTAAACCCCAAAGGTTTTTTTCTTGAGATTTATTTTGATGTTTGTGCGAATTTCATACTTTGCTAGATCAACTTTCCCAAAAGAATTAGGTATTTGGGACTTTTGCATCAAGACATTTATTTTAGACTATTTTTCTTAGACACTTTATCTAAAAAAATTTTGCCTTTTTTGGGACTTATGTTTTGGACACTTTTCTCGAAAGAATATGTCCTTAGCTTACAAGTCCCCAACACTTAGCCAAAAACCTGAAATAGTTGCCCTGAAAGAATTTTGTACTTAGTAAATTGGAAAATTACCCAAGTACCAAAGGAGTCTTTGAGCCACCAGGTTCTTCTAGACTTGTTCTAGCAACTACCGCTTGATCTTGAACTGTTTGAACATTGTGAAAACCTGTCACCTTCATATATGATTCCTAAAATGACCCCTAAGACATCAAATCACACAAGGAGTAAATTGTATTATGACCAAAGCTAGAACGACATATGAAATGACATCAAATAGAACTATACAACAACTTACGATGTTATAATTATCCCCTATACAAGACTTTGGCTATAAAGGGTTGGCACATTTTAACCTGTGATAAAAATGGTCAACAATTAACTTGTACTATTCAAAAATCACTCATTACATCATTATAAAATCACTTCCAATTTTTATATCGAGAGGTGTTCTATAATCGCATCTGAAGTGTAGTGGTGGGTTATAATGTCATGAGTGTGTTAACTTTTAATTTTATTCTTAAATTTGACATCCATATGATTGTCACTTAGAAAAAAATTATTTTTTTTGAATTAAAAAAAATGGTAATATCTCAGTGTAGAGTTTGGAGCCCCTTTTTGTTTCAAAAAAAATATTTTAAACTTAACATGATTTTTTTTTCCAATCAATAAATAATTTATGAAGAAAATAATAAAATTATAAATAATTATAATATATAAAAAATTTAAAATAAAAATAATAAAATTAATCTTTCAACATTTTTCAAATATATATATTTTAAATATTTTTAAATATATATCTTTTAAGATATATATATATATATATATATATATATATATATAAAAGGGTTAAGACATTGAGGAATATATCAAACTTATTTAAATTCACTCACTCAATTACATGCATAATCTTGTAATAATGTTTTTAAGACATTGTAGTATTATATTTTATTTAACACGTGGTCATTATAAAGATAGCCTTATATATAAAAAAGAAGCTTGTATATCTGTCATGAGGATGACGTTGGATTATATTGGTTGATTTAAATAATAATTTTAAATACAATCTTTCTTTGTCTCAAAATGTTGAATTATATTGGATGACGTGGACACACTATGCAATTTATTTCAACATTAATTTACAATTTTCTTTTCCCAATTTTCTTAATGACCTCTGTAATTTAGAAATGGAATCATGACTATGAGTCTTACTATTAGAGTATTTTTTTAATGTGAAATACTATTTTTATCTCCAAATCTCTGCACTCTAGAAGAGGATGTTCAGGCCTCTTCCAGATTTGGGCAACGTTAGGACATTCATAGGCATGTGGACGTGTTTATAGAGGAAATGAACCTCTAGATTTAAAGGGATAGCTCCCTATGTGTATTCTGCAAGACAATCTCTATTTAAACCAATTGATTGAAAGGAAAAGATATATAATTTGCATGAAAGAAACCTATTCTAAGAGTGGTTATGCACCAAAGATTGTCCTCCACATGAATGCCATAACCTAGTGCATGATACAACAAGATACACATAACATTCCCAAGCTCTAAGGATTATAACAAAAATATTTCAACACAGAGGTGAGATGTATAACATAACATAAGGCAAATGAAGTGAAAAGGCAAGCTTTGCACATTTCAAAATAGTAATATGCATGTAAAAATTCAATAAATTTAGACACACTCTGTATGACCAGTTAGATCCAAAGCTCTTGCTCAGGTATAAAAGATAAAGAACATCAAGATGAAAACCATCACTTGCTTGTCACTATGCATCTCTCACACACTCATACAATTGCTCCCAAATTGAAATAAAATAGACCAGTATTTAATGCTTAAAGGCAAAATGTGATATCATTCTAGCAGGGCTTTGCCATACTCTATGTGGATCTTTTTTTCCCTAGCCAAGGGGTTGTGTAAATAACAAGAAGGAAGAGAGATAGTAAAGCCTTTGACACCAAGGAGAGGAATCAATTTGTTTCAAGTCATCATCCTCAACTATAACCATTTTTTACAAAAGATGCTTGTTCGAGCCATTTGGTTGATCCATGTCATCACAAGTTGTTACACATTTTATCCTATTCTCTCACAGATGCTTTTCCAAGGTTTGTGTTGATAGAATAATGATATTCTAGGTTGAGTCATGGCATCAAAATTGTTGTTACAAGGGAGTCCACCTATTGTTGATTTGTATCTATATTAACGACCTTCCATTTGTCATTTTCATTATGTTGGCCTTAAAGAGGCCTTGCTAGGAATTCATGTGCATAACAATTGATCATTTCATTGGCCATCCAAAATGACCCAGATCATGACCTGTTCAATGGTGGAATGGCCCTTTGGTAATGATTTGATGGATGGAGAATGGAAGCCCTTGGATCTACTTGTGAGTCTTTCTGTTTAAACACCAATGACTAGTCTATTACCTCAAAATTGACATTCATGGGCCTGTTACTCTACCAGCACAATTCCTTTAGGGGCATTTCCTTTGGGCTTTTACTAGGGATACTTTCCTTCGACAACATTTATCTCGAAGGAATTCTTTCAGACAATTTGTCTGAAGGAATTCCTTTGGACTTTTTGTCCACCACTTCTTCTTGCTTATTTCCTTCAGGGAGCCTTCCTTGAACAATTTTTTGTGGGCATTATCATCTCTTTGAATGGTCCATGTCTTTTCGGGCCTTTGGAATATGGCTTGTTAGAAGGATTGTTGCGGATAAAAAGTCTATAATAATTCCTTTAGACTCTTGTAAAGGTCACTTCTTTTTGGAATGATCCTTTCGGGCTTGGAAAGTGTCCCTTCAGAACTTTTTTGAAGGGCACTTTGGAGTGAAGTGTCCCTTCAGAACTTTTTCGAAGGGTACTTTGGAGGGAAGTGACCCTTTAGAAATTTTTGAAGGGCACTTTAGAAGAAAAACGACCCTTCAAAAAGATTTGAAGGTCACTTTGGAAGAAAAGTGACCCTTCAAAATTTTTTGAAGGGCACTTTGGAAGAAAAGTGAACCTTTGAAACTTTCTAAAGGGTGCTTGGAAGGGAAAAGTGACCCTTCAAAAAGTTTTGAAGGGCACTTTAGAAGAAAAGTGACCCTTCGAAAAGTTTTGAAGGGCACTTTGGAAGAAAAGTGATCCTTTAGAAAGTTCCTAAGGGCACTTTGGAATAAAAGTGACCCTTTGGAAAGTTTTGAAGGGCACTTGGATAGAGAGAGACCCTTTGAAAAAGCTTCGAAGGGAAATTTGGGAAAAGACAGGCTGAATTCTTTCAGACTTTTTGTCCAAGATAAATAGTTTGAGACAAAAAACCTAAAACAAAGGATTCCTTTAGGAAAAGGCAAAGAGATAATTCTTTCAGACTTTTGTTTTAAGATAAAAAGTCTGAAAGAATTCCTAGGCTTGGACATAAAACTCGAAACAAAGGAACCTTTCCAAAAGAGATAACACCTAGGCAAAATAGGTGAAAAACACTTGAACAAGGCTGAAAAAAAGCTTTTGAAGAAGAGAAAACAATTGGTTTCTTTCATGAGTCCTTCACAATTGAATTGAAAATAGACAAGAGATGTTGTACTTAGCCAAAGGAAAATTTAAAATAAGGGTAACAAATTTGGCTAACATTCTTGGTGATTCCTAGGGGAGGCATGCTTGCTATGCCAAAGACCAGTAATCTAAATCCTTCTATTGGACATAGAGTCACACATATAGGCACTTCAAAGAGAACTAAACAAGCTTTGGCTCAAAAACACACTAGCTGGGTTGATTCACACACACAAGGCAGAGACACACACCAAACAAAAGGAAGGAAAACACACCTATGCTACAAAGCACTTAGGGAACACAAAAATCATCAAAAGGAAACATGCACATCTAAACTAGTATTTAAAAAAGGACAAGCAAGGGCTAATAACAAGATTTCAAGTGTATCCCATTCATAGGGATAGGCATCTCTTCTTCATTCATTTTGGACAGCTGAAAGGAGTTGTTTTGCTTGCACTTAGTGATGATGTAAGGGCCACTCCACAAAGTGTCAAAATTTGTATGCTTGCCTAGTTTTTCTCTATCTTCATCCCACTTCAAAACCAAGTCACTCTCTTTGAACACTCTTACACTTGTCCTTTTGTCAAAGGATCTCTTCATGAACACTTGATGGTGTTCCATGGCCTTGTGGGCATCATCACTTGCCTCTTCCAGCTGCATTAGTTTTGTCAACCTAAATTTCATTGGAGAGTTTTTAAGTAATTCTAGCTACTATAAAAGCTCTAGGGTAGGGATTTCTTGGGATATGGACAACCTGGCTTCTCTTCCATAAACTAGTACAAAGGGAGAGTTACTAATTGATTTCTTAGGAGTAATCCTATCTTCCCATAGAGTTATTTTCAACTTGTTGTGTCAGGCTCTTTGATTGTTCTCCAATGTTCTCTTAATGATCTTGATGAGGTTCTTTTTGGTAGACTCAACCAATCCATTACCTTGAGGGTAATAATTGGATGAGGTACTCAAGTGAACTCCATTCCTACCTGCCTAATCAAAAGTTTTGGCACTTAAGAAAGCAAGTGCATTATCAGAAATGATGATGTGAGGAACTCTAAACCTTGTTATAATGTTATCATAGAACTCCAAGATAGCATTTTAATTTGCCTATTTCAGTGTAGTAGCTTCTACCCATCTTGTGAAGTAGTTAGTAGTAGTTAATATCTATTTATGTCTAGCACTTGATGGAGGGTTGATCATACCAATGAAATTAAGGCCCCATTGCATGAAAGGCTGGTCCACTTAGATAGGATTAAATGGAAGGGATAAATGTTTCTATTTGACTACAAAGGAGGCACATTGAGGACACACCTTAGTCTAATGATAATAGTCCTTAAAAAGACTAGGCCAATAGTAACCAACCCTCATTATTTTTATAGATGTAGTTCTAGGAGAAAAATGACCTCCATCTACACCATTGTGAAAACCTTCTAGCAGCATGTTAAAATGATCATTTCCAACACATATTAATAGCACACCATTTATGTCCTTTCTAAAGAGAACATTGTCAGCAAGGCAATAGGGAATGGTCTGCAATCTAAAGTATCTCCTTTGGGACTTGCTCAAACCATTAGAACATTCATGATTTTGAAGAGAACTAATGATGTCTTGCATATAGTTCCAAATTGGAACATGATCAGCTAGTAGGGGTTGAACTTGGTTGATTAAGACATTTTCTTTTAGATCCTATAGATCTGAAGCTAAATGCCTGCATAATCATAGTCCTCTCACCAAGATTGTTACCTTGATGTCCATGTTGTACTCCAACACCTTTGTGATCCAACCAACTCTTTTTTCATTGAGGTCTTTGCTTAGGGTAAATTTTTTGGTGTTTGGATGAAAAACCATGACATGTATCTTATTATTTGAGACCATGTGCCTAGACTTTTTCAATCCTCTTATCACTGTCAAAGCCTACTTCTCAACAAATGTATATCTGACCTCATAGTCCTCCAATCCTTGGTTGAAGAATGTAAATGGTTACTCTACCTCTTCATCATTCTTTTACATGAGCATAGCTAAGATTGTATCAAGGTTAACAAAGGTATAGAGTATGAAATCCTTGGCAAAGTTTGGGTTCGAGAGAGTAATAGATTTTGTAATTACTTGCTTGATTGTCTCAAAACTGCTCTTTCCCTCCTTTGTCCAAGAAAAAACTTGGTTCTTTTTTAGCATGGCTATGATAGTCTTTACCATAGCTGCAAAGTCTAGAATAAACCTTCTGACAAAGTTTATTTTCCCCAATAAGCTTTGTAATCCCTTCTTGTGTTGAGGCAAGGACAAGCTTAGGATATCCTCAATCCTTTCGAGGTCAATAGACAAGCCTCCTTCTGTAACAATGTGCCTCAAAAGTTTTCCTTCATGAATAATAAAGACGCACTTTTTTGGATTAAGGGATATGCCATACTCCTTGCATTTATCAAACACCTGCATTAGATGTTTCATATGATCAACATCTTTTGAAAAAATAGTTACATCATCTAGGTACACAAGTTAAAACTTATTGATCAAACCTTTAACATTCATGTCCATTGCTCTTTGAAAAGTGGCTTTAGAATTGGACAAACCAAAATGCATCTTCTTATAGGAAAAAGTTTCCCATTTAGTGGTGAAGGTTGTCTTGAACTGATCTTCTTCATTCACCAATATTCGGTTGTAGCTTGAATAACCATCAAGAAGAGAGAAGCATTGGGAACATGAAACAACTTGAAAATTTTCTCCATGGAGGGTAGTGGATAATGATCTTTGAGAGACACTTTGTTAAGATCTCAAAAATATACACAGAGTCTGATTTATCCATTCTTTTTTTGGACAGGCATAAGATTGGCCACCCAAGTTAAGTGTTTGATAAGAAAGATAATCCTAGACTCAATCAACTTGGTCAACTCTTTCTTCATGAGTTCTTATATCTTGGGATTAATAGGCCTTTATTTTTGCATGACTAGTTTAGCTCCAAGTTATAACTTGATGGTATGATGAGCTAGATGTCATGTTCTCTTCCTTTGTTGACATGCTCACTCTTTCTTTATTCTTTTGATCATCCTCATCAAAAAAACTCTTTCAGGTAATCAACCCCTTAGGTATCTTGTTTGTCTTCAGTTGAATGATTTTCTCTTCATATTGATCATGTAGTCTCCTTTGGTTTCTTGAGGAGAAACCTGCCTCATTTTGAAAGAAGTGTGCAATGTGTTCATCACTCTCAAATACTTGCTATGATACTTATTTGTCTAGAATAGAAGGCCTCAAAATGATATTGATATGCGACTACTCCTCCTTCCCTTCATCAATAGCTATGTCAAATTATGCTCCTATGGTAACCAACATATCAACATGTTTATTTGAACCCCTTGGGATGGGTTGTATGTTGAAAGCATCAAGTATTCAATAGGTCACATACCCTATGCTTGTAGGAATTAAGCAAGAGATTCTTGGATGTAGCTTGATTTCTTACTTTGTGGATGACTAGCTCACTATCTCCATAAATGTTTAAATTCTTGATCCCTCTCTTCTTTACCCATTAGAGACCATGGACTAGGCCTTCATATTCTACCACATTGCAAGTGCAACTGAAGTGGAATATACATGAGGAGTAGTATTGATTATTTGATGGAGTAACTAACATGATGCCAACTCATACACCTACTTTTCTAGTTGAACCATTAAAGAACATCTCCCATATGCCATCAAGTTTATGATCTTCATTAATGAGTGAAGGGATTGAAACATCCCCTTCACGCATATAATAAACTGACAAATCGATCTCTTCAATGAAAGTATATGGATCAAGTCCATATTTTTTAATGTTGTATTTATCAAGGAAGAGATTAGAAATACCTTCAAGGGGGGAGGATGCTTCACTATCCATAACACTTTCATATTCTTTGCTAATTAGATAATTCTAATTTGAGTTTGTCTCCATGTATGACTCAATATGAAACCTTGATAAGGGTTGAGTCCTTATAGTCATCTTGGTTCCATATCTTGTTTTAAAAGCTATAAAAAACCAATCAGTATAAAGGTACCCTCCTATCTTAGCCGTGAAGTCCATTGACAAACAAATAGCAAAATGGGTTGGAAGGTCTACCACCACAACATTTTAAAAAATTGGAAAACTTGGGCAATCATGTAAAAAGACCTTTAGACCTTTGACCAGTCCCACTATCTTAGTTGGAGTCCCATCAAGCTATAATACACCCTTGTTATGTGGCTCATATTTTAATCCCAATTTATCAGCCACCACTTTAGGCATAAGAATGGTACTAGCTTCATTATCCACAATGCAATTATGGACTAGCTTCTCTCCCACAATGAGGGTGAGATAGAAGGGTGGAGGATTTTCAAACTTGGTGGAGGGATCTAAGACATGGCTTGAATTATTGGTAAGGGATATACCATTGTGATTTGAATTTTAAGGAACTACATAAATGGTTGCAAGTTATTCTTACAATAACTCCTTTTGACTAGGCATATGCAAGACTTCCCAAAGAGATATGCTTGTCTTGGCATTCTTCAAAGAATCAATAATGTTTAGAGAGGGAGAATTCACCTTTTCTTGGACCCTTGAAGGTAGAGAAGGAGTCTGAGCCTATTGTGCTATAGGTTTGATAATCCTAATTGCATTCTAATTTTGCTAAGGAGCATGACTTACAGTAGGTACACCATTAGAATTCACACTTTGTGGACTTGGAGAGGAATCACTTGGAGTTACATGCACTCCTTGATATTCTCCCAATGCTCTCTTCTTGGATCTTGTCTTGGCTGTAACTGACGTGATTTGATTTAACACATAATCATCTCTTGCTTGGAAGTTCTCATTCCTATACTTTGGCTACTACCTTATCCATGGTTATCCATTTTCATAAGGTTTGCTTCTTCTGAAGTTACATAAGGAGTAGCTTCTTCTTGTGCCACAAAAGCTTGGCTATCTTCTCCACCATCATGCACAAACTAACCTTGAGGTTATCCCCATTGGTTGAAATGATTCTCTCTTTGGACCAGATTAGAATGTACTGGAACAACAACCTTCGTTGAAGGAGTGGGATTAGGATTATAGGCATTGGGCTACCTATTGAAACCTTGCTAACCCTATCCTCTTCCTTGGTAGTTGTATTGGGGTGGAGATCTATAGACTTGTTGAGGATAGTATTGATGGTTAGGTGGAGCACTGGTTTGGAATTGAGCTTGCTTGAGCTGAGCTCGTAATGATCATATTTATTCATCTTTGTCCACAATACTATCCAATTTTTTAGGGAAGGCTCTTAGCTTGACATTGGCATTAGGAACTTGTGCTACGCTTGGAGTTTCCACTGAATTATGAGATATAAAGGATATATAAACTCTTGGAGGTATGTTTCTAGAATGTATCACGCTATTCTCAACTTTAATGGCTATCTTATATGCACCAAGTAGAGTAAATCCCCCCATATATTGTAACATCACTGCTACATCAGTACTAATACGTTTGAGATAGGTGGGGAACACAAAGATTGAAGGAGGTCTCATGACAGGCAGTAACCTATGCTATGTCCTTTGAAATATTTCATTGAAATCCCCCATAGATTTTTTAGGACCTCTCTTTATCATGTTTAGCTAATGGATCAATGAAGTGTGGTCACTCTTATTCTCGAATCTAGTCACCAACAATTCCCCAAAGCCATCCCAAATTGTAATGAAAACCACCTTCTAAAGTCATATACCAGTCAAGTGCTTTGCCTTTTAGAGACATAACAAGCAATATCATGGCTATGTTGGCTCATGTGACGTTGTGTAAATTATAAAAGTTTGAGATGTCCCTAATATGCTCAGATGGGGTAATAAGACCCTTTCCATTGAAACCAAGGAGAATCTTGGTAGCATTGGGAGGAATAGGGTCATATGCAGGAAGGTCAATCAGATTTTGTGTGTTAAAGGCTGGGAAAGATTGTTGTCTCTCTATTTCTCTTCTTTCTTCTTGATATCCTTTTTCTCCAACTTCCTAAATTTCTTCTTCTTCTTCTCCAAAACCTCCTTGCCAAAGATCTCTAAGTGATGGGAATGGTTCAAGGCATTGTTATTCAATAAAAGCTTCAGCTGGAAGTCCTACATGATCTAATGAGGACCATGAAGTATAATGTGGGAAACTTGATCTACAACTAGAAATTCTCACCTTTTGGAGTCACCAAATGTTGTATTAGGAGTACAAACTCAAGTTTGTCAAGACCAACATTCACCTTGACATGTAAATAAATAGGAACTAGGGTCCCATCGAGTGTGCCAGAGCTATTATCTCCAAATCTCTGCACCCTAGAAGAAGATGTTTAGGGCTCTTCAAGATTTGGTCAATGTTGGGATATTTCTAGGCATGTGGGTGTGCATATAGGGGAAATGAACCTCTAGATTTAAAGGGCTAGCTCCCTATGTGTATTCTGCAAGACAATCTCTATTTAAACTAGTTTATTGAACGAAAAAGAGTTAGAATTTTCATGAAAGAATCCTATTCTAAGAATGATGATGCACCAAAGATTGTCTTTCACACGAATGCCATAACCTAGTGCACGATACAACAAGATACACAGACCATTCCCAAGCTCTAAGGATTCTAAAAAAAATATTTCAACATAGAGGTGAGATGTATAACATAACGCAAGGAAAATGAACTCAAAAGGTAAGCTTTGCTCATTTCAAAATAGTAATATGCATGCAGAAATTCAATACATTTAGACACACTCTATATGACTAGTTAGATCCAAAGCTCTTGCTCAGGCATGAAAGATAAATAATAGCAAGATGAAAACCATTACTTGTTTGTCACAATGCATCTCTCACACACTTAGACAATTACTCCCAACTTGAAAGAAAATAGACCAGTATTTAATGCTTAACGGTGAAATGTGATATCATTCCAACAGGGCTTTACCGTACTTTGTATGGATCCTTTTTTCCTTAGCCAAGGGGCTGTATAAATAGAAAGAAAGAAGAGAGAGAGGAAAGCCTTTGGCACCATGGAGAGGAATCAATTTGCTTCAAGTCACCATCCTCAGTTGTAACCTTTTTTTACAAAAGATGCTTGCTCAGGCCATTTGGTTGATTCATGTCATCACAACTTGTTACACATTTTGTCCTGTTCTCTCACAGATGCTTTTCCAACATTTGTGTTGCTAGAATAAGGATATTCTAGGCTAATTCATAGCATCAAAATGGTTGCCAAAAGGGGGATTCCACCTATTTCTGATTTGTCTCTTCGCTAATGACCTTCCATTTATCATGGTGATTTGACATTTTCATTCTATTGGCCTTGGAGAGGCCTTACTTTGAATTTATGCACGCAACGATTGATCATTTCATCGGCCCTATATAATGACCCAGATCATGACCCAATCAATGGTGGAATGGCCCTTTGGTAATGCTTTGATAGATGGAGAATACGAGCCCTTAGATCTACTTGTGAGTCTTTCTATTTGAACACCAATGGATAGTCTATTACCCCAAAATTGATGTTCACGAGCCTGTCACTCTACCGACACAATTCCTTTGGGGGCATTTCCTTCAGGCTTTTTGTAGGGACACTTTGCTTTAGAAACATTTCTCCTAAAGGAATTATTTTGAATAATTTATCTGCAGCTATTCCTTCAGACTTTTTGTCCACCACTTCTTCTTGCCTATTTCCTTTGGGCAACCTTCCTTGAACATTTTTCTGTGGGCATTATCATCCCTTTGAATGGTCTATGTATTTTCAGGCCTTTAGAATATAGATTTTCAGAAGTATTGTTGTAGACAAAAAGTCTATAACAATTCCTTTGGACTCTTGCAAAGGTCATTTCCTTTTGGAATTATCTTTTCGGGCTTCAAAAGTGTCCCTTTGAAACTTTTATGAAGGGCTCTTTGGAAGAAAAGTGACCCTTTCGAAAGTTATAAAGGGCACTTTGGAAGAAAAGTGACCCTTTGAAAAGTTATGAAGGGCACTTTGGAAGAAAAGTGACCCTTCAGAAAGTTTGGAAGGGCAGTTTGGAGGAAAAGTGACCCTTCGAAACTTCTCAAATGACACTTCGAAGGGAAAAGTGACCCTTCAAAAAGTTTCTAAGGGCACTTTAGAATAAAATTAACCCTTCAAAAAGTTCATAAGGGCACTTTGGAAGAAAAGTGACCCTTTAGAAAGTTTTGAAGGGCACTTTAGAAGAAAAGTGACCCTTCAGAAAATTCTTAAGGGCACTTTGGAAAGAGAGAGACCTTTCAGAAAAGTTCTGAAGGGCGATTTGCGAAAAGACAGGTCAAATTATTTTGGACTTTTTGTCTAAGACAAAAAGTTTTAAAGAATTCCTAGGCTTAGACAAAAAACCCGAAACAAAGGAACCTTTCCAAAAGAGATAACACCTAGGCAAAAAGGGTGAACAACACTTGAACAAGGCTGAAACAAGGCTTTCGAAGAAGAGAAAACAACAGGGTTCTTTCACGAGTCCTTCACAATTGAATTGAAAACAAAAAAGAGTTGCTGAACTCAGCCAAAATAAATTTCAAAAAAAGGGTAAAAAATTTGGCTAACAAGTATTAAAGAAGTAAAAATTTGGGCTCATGGTTATCTACTTGAAAATAATTTTCCAATAATGAGTTTCCACATATATGCAAACATTTACACAATCGTTTCTAATTCATTTTTTACATAACTTTAACGAATACCTATTATTTTTTGTCACATTGTCATTTTTGTCATGTTTTTCATTTCTCATTTTTTATAACATAGTTCTAAGCTCCTTGGCTAACTTTTATGTCCTATAGTAGAACACCTTTGCACCCACCAACAATGTCATTGTATTTTTTTGGTATAAATAATTATATATGATTCTCATAAACAAACAAAAGCTTAGTGTATATTTTTGTTATAAAGCTCATCATTAAATCTATGATCAATCTAGGCTCCTTATTTCATGTATTAAAAATTGTGTCGGGCAATGAAGGAAAGAGGACAATCACACACCGTAGACATATTTTAAGTTAAAAAACAACATTACCAATTTTGACATCTTTATGAATAGAAGTTATATTTAAGAAGATTTTTTTTCAATTTGGCCTTGTAAAGTGTGTTTTCACCTATATAAACATAACCACATTTTCAATCAAGGATTTTCATTTGGTAACAAAAATTCTCATCTAGAAGAGACTAGAGCACATGTTATTGGTAATTTCTTTATTAAGTTCTTAAAAATTTACCCTAGTTATTGAAAGAATAATGACACCATTTTGGACATAATGCAAAGTTTGTAGCATTGTAATCATATCACATCTCACATCTCCTTCTTCATAAACGCTTGTCAAATAATTGTGCATCTATATTGTTGTCAGGGGTTTTATCTACAAAGTTTAGTTAGTTCTTCTTAAAAACTTTATTTCTTTTTAAAAATTCAAGATAGTCATACAATACTTTGTGATATATCAAGGCAACTTAATTGAGAATGCCTTTAAACCAATCAAATGAACCATTTTCCCTGATGACCCAATTCAAATTAGCATGAATGGAATTAGAACCTTATTTATTTTAGACTCACTGAACACATTAGTTTAATACTATACATTAACCTTGGTATTATTTAAAATGTCCTTAAGAATGCTAATGAAAGGACTCACCTCGATTCCAAGTCCAATGAACAAGACCACATCATATTTATTGTAAGCTGGGGAGGGAGCTCCATAAAGTCTATCGATCTTAAGCATTAGACGCTTGTCAATTGCTACCAATCATGTTATTAATATTTTTATTTAGCATTTTAAGTCAATATTATTATAAATTTATTTCTAAATTGAACTCTATTTTCCCATCAAATTAATCATCATTTGGGTGAGATGAATTTTTGAACTTTTAAATTAATTATTGTGTGGATGGTTGCATGTAGAGTTGAATTTTTAACTTAATGTTTCCTATCAATTAAAAATTTGTTGACAACTACCTCTTATAAGGACTTTTCAATTGCAATAAAAATTATATAAATTTTTATATTAAGAGTGTTTATATTCTCATAAATATTAATAGTCAGTTAAATTTTTATATATTTAAATAAATATATATTAGAAAAAATATATGGTTTGTTAATTATTTTGCCTATAACTATTTACAATCTCATGTAATTTTTATGTAATATATATAGTTTGAAACCAAAAAATAGACTAAAGCTTGTCAATTTCTAGGATTGGTTTGATGTGTGGGAAACTCTTAAGTATATTTGATGTGATAATTTAAACCTAAAAAAAATAGTAAATTAGTTTGAGAGTCATAGTTTAAGTCATCATAAAAGATAATTTCAAAGGTAAAATTTCATCTCCAATTCAAACATAAAGTGGAATTTGTATCTTAAGGTCCTCTTTAATGTTGACTTTATATTATATAATTATATAGTCGGTTATAGGACATGCTAAATTCGGTCCTTAAGTTAACCCAACATTTCCTCAACGTCACCTACTAATATCATCCAAATGACATTAGTAGGTGATGTTAAGGTAATGATAAGGTTGAATTAAGGATGACATTGGTAACGTCAGCCTTGGCAACATTTTGAATGTCACATGGTGACTTAAGAGTCATCTTTACATGTGACTAAGTTTTTCATTATATCTCACTTTAAATTTGAAACTAGATTCGACTTTAATCCTGTCTTTAGATCTAACCTTAAACCTTAGTTTTATTTAAAATAGTTTTATCAAATCTTGTATCATAAATGTTTTGAAATAATATATTTGTAGAATTTTACAATAATAAATTGCATCATAATTTTATTAAAAAATAATCTTAAATAATCAAATTATATAATTAAAAAAATAATATTATTACACTCGAACAATCTTTTCATCACTTTTTTGAATTTCATTTAGCCCTATAAAAACCCCACATGATATCTTTTTTGAGATAATTTAGAAGTCTATTACTTCTAACCTTGAAATTGGTTTCATTTGGAAACTTGGAACCACTAAATGTTGGAGTGTTTGATCCATTATTAAGTACATTTATATTTATAATGTTGATCTCAAAATATTTAATTGCATTATAAATTTTATCAAAAGAATGGTAAGTATTAAAGATTAATTTTTATATAATAATTGAAATCAATCTATGAGTAATGATATTTTGACATTTATTATTTAGTAGTTGACAAGTAATTTGATAATCATAGTATTAAATCTAAACATATACTGATTAATAGTTTCATTTAATCCTTGTTTGATTTGAGCTAATTGTTCAAAATTAACTTTTATACCAATATTATGGATCAAAAAGTTAAGAAGTCGTCAAATAATATTGTTAAAGAGTGTATAGATCCACATCGTAAAACATAGAACAAATCAAGTAAATAAGTCAAGACTCTCAAATATCTTAATTAATAATCAACCATCATCAAAAAAATATTAAAAAAATATATTTAAAACTCTATTATAACAAGATGGATCTCATTTTTTATTGAATATTTCAAACTTTGGAGCAACAAATCCTTTTAAAAGAGCGTATGCAAGTGATTCCTAAGCCAACTGTTCTAGAAGAATATAATTAAAAATGACTTTTTTTTTGTGAGACTGTTGAGAAAGAATAAAAATATGATTTTGTAAGTTACAATGTATGCATCATATAAGTGAGTCATTTCAAGATTTAGAATAAAACTAGAAATGGAATAAGTTAGAATAGAATAATTTTACAAAATAAAAAGATTAGAAATGTGTAAAGTAATTTGAGAAACATTATAAGTAAAAAGTGGTTGGGTAAAAGGAATGTAAGAAGTGTGTTACGATGTTGAAAAGGCTTGAGGATAGTTAAAACATGCTAAGGATTTTCAAGAATTTGATAAAGAATGGGAGAATGTTGATAGTTTTGAAGAACTTGAGAAACAATGTGAATATGCTGAGAAATTATAACATTTGGTGTACAATACCAAAAACAACATTCTAGTAGTTTTAATTTAACATTGAAGAAAACTCATTTAATGTAATGTATTGTTAGCATGAATTTTGGTGCTACAATAAATATTCTAATAATTGATCTTGATTTATCTAAATTTACTTGTATATATGCTTAATATATTCTTTCTAAAACATACACGATTATTTTTAGATAATTTCTAAATAAATTTTAGATTAATCATAACTACTCAAATTATTGGGCCCCTATTTTGACTAAGTATGGATTCATTCCAAGTCGATAGACACCTCGACTTGAGGTGATCATTTGGGATGATTACTATTTTTAATATCTTTTGCGCTAGCTAGAGGATTCAACAGACACCTTGCACCAGCTGGCAGGTGGCTAACTAATGCAATGATTTCTTGGGCATATTCAAGGAGTGGAAACACATGGTGATCATATCATGAAGGTTACAAGGTAATGGAGTTGACATAATGATTTCTAAAATCTCTATCTTGACAACCAACATGCGCAGCTCCACCCTGGTAGAAAGTGCTCTTATATCCTATAAAATCCAAATCGAACCAGTGAGCAAAGAGACATGAATTAAGGAAACGAAGCTTTGGAGAAATCAAACTAGACTGCTAAGACACCATTAGTGTTAAAAATAACATAGACACCTTTGAGGATCCAATTTTTAGCTCCCAAGCTCACTTGTGAGCCTCTCGACTGTTTAGTAACTTTAGCTAAGTATTTACTCTAGTTTAATTCTCATGTACTCTATTTGTTTGAAATTTATTTAAAGAAGATGAAGTTTGTTCCAAATTGAGTTTTATCTATTTCATGTGTTTGTGGTAATGTTATTTAAATGTGAATGTAATGCTATAATTTCCATATAGTTATGTTAAGCATAATGTTTGCAAGATCTGGTTCAGGGCATTAATGACATCCCTGTGTTAAAGATGACATCAACTAACTCTATGAAATAATCTAAGTGTAAGGAAAGTCATGAACCCAAGTGTTAATATCCACGTTAAAATCACTAGCTTGAGAATGAACTATTGGATTGAAGCATTTCATTGACCACTCGAAGTGCTAAATGATGCTAAGCTTAATGAAACAAAGACTTGAGCCCTTGAAACAAGATAACTATCCAATATAAGCTTATGCTTATAGACCATCAGACCTAGCCTATAAAAGGCTTGCACCATTGAAAATACCAAAGTCATTGTTGAGATGACCAAGTGTTGTAAGTAATGAGTTGCACCATGGCATAACTAGCCCAATGCAGGCTTTGGTTCTTTCTCTGTTATGATTTGGGTGAGTGCATAAGGCTTGCACCTTATGTGAATTGATGCCAACAAAGTTGAATGATAAATGTTGAGCACTATGGAAATGTATCATGTTTGCACCTAGATTTAATGAGTCCATAACTGACTCGAACAACCAAATGAGCACCTAACCCCATGTTTGATGAATGAAAACACCAAGTAAATTACAAAATTTTGGCTCTATTGTCAGGACCCATGTTGAATTTTGTTGTTGAAATGGTGTGATAGAATAATTCTCTAACTCTCCCTCAAGAACATTGAGTGCTGGCTATAATAGGTGGAAGACAACTTTGCGCTAAAGCATCCATCTTGTAAAGGATAAAAGCTAAGGAAGTGGGTCAAAAACAACATGTATGATGCTCTATATAAGGTATTATTTTTTGAACTACCTAAACATGCATACCAATGGTTGGCTACTTAAGTGACCCATAAAATATGAAGCTATGGATAGTGCCTTGAGTGGATGAAAGATTGCTTAAAGAGACTTGAGAATCTAGATGCCACTTGGACTAGATCTATAAACAAATGGTGGTAAGAAGCACTGAAAAGTTACATGTTTGAGTTTGCTTTTTCCATATACTCCTACTCTGAGGAAGTAGAGTATCATATTTTTCATGAGCCCAGAGGCATGTTTATGAAAGAGTTCTGTGAGGAGCTTAAGAAACTGATGGTAGATTATGGTTTTGAAACTATGAGAATGGAAAGCTAAAGTATTTTCACATATGAGCAGTGTAACAGGGATGAAAGGGATGTGTAGGTGAAGCACAATGGAAGGGGATGAGTATGTAGACACCCAAGAGCTTAAGAGACAAACTTATAATAAGTGATGGCACAGGCTGATGGAAGATTTGGAACCTAGAAGTGCTGAGAGAACCAATAACAAGTGAGAAGGGCATGGGAAAGGATCTCTTGAATTGTAACAACATGAGGAGAGAAAAATTAAAGCCATACATTGAGTCAATAACTAATAGGTGAAGAATGCATTTGGTCCCTATATAATTTGGTAACTAAAGATGGATCAGAAGTGCTTACCCCATTTGAACTTGCAGTGCAAGCTCATGCACTGGATCCCCCATATGAAGAAAGAAGAGTGATAATTGATCCTATTATCCACATAAACTTTGACCATTTGGAAAAATTGGAGTATAATTTTGTACTTGAATAAGTTTGTCCTTACAAGGAGTTGATTGAGGATACCTATAGACCATTGGGCACTAGTTTGACAAAATAAAGAGAAAGTGTAAATTTACCAGCTCAACCAATGTCAACTTTGTAGATTGGGTAATAGCCTATAGGAAGTGGCCAAATACCACAAGTTAGTAATACAATGCCATTGACATCTATGGTGCTAATAGTAATAATGGGACCATCACCTAACCCATTGGATAGAGGTGGTGGATAGTGATTACCAAGACAATTACCAAGGGGATAAGTGCTTCAGATGCTTGCTACCCCCCAACATATATCCATTACGAAAGGGCCATGCCATTGACATAGTATTGTGGAATGGAAAATGATAAAAATCATGTGGTAAAATGTGAACTACAATGGCACGATTGGGGTATATCCTAGTTAGAATGCAAGATAACCCAGTTCACGATAACTCTACTCGATTATGCCCATACATGGTATATGAAATTTGATCATAAATAAGTTATGGTTAACTAAGACACTTTAGAGGAAGCATTCTTAAAGTAATTTTACATACCAAAGTTTGAACAACAAAGCATGACCACACTCAAGGAGATTAACCAAGGAATTTTAGAGAGCATAAGCTTGTATGATGCAAGGTTCAAGACTCTCCTTTCCAAGATTCTTTATGAAATTTACCCATCCTAGCATATGTAATGGTTTACTGGAGGATTTCTAGTACCGTTCAGAAGAGTACTTTTTATGAAGAGATTCATGGACCCTCATGAAGCATTTGAATCCATGCTTAGAGCCAAGGTAGATAGAAATGCCAACATTGGAATCAGCCCATTCATGGAGGCATAGATTGTAGCCATGATCATATAAATCCAAAAGATTATCATTAGTTCTTTATAAGATGCTCAAAGTCAGTTATAGTGCACTGACTACAAGATGAAAGGACATAATAGGAATAAATACCCTTGAAGGAATGTGCATACATTATTTCTCAATAGTCAGGTTTGTCATGAGGTGCATGATGTTCAAAACTACCCTTTATTAAAATGTGCTAGTCATATTGACAAAACCATCTATTACTAGTTGTGCGATGCCTACACTCATACTATAATTGACTGTCGAGTGATCGATGAGATGCACAAGAATATGGAGAGAGGTACATGACAAGTAACTACAATAGTTAGAGGGAAAACTAACCAAGGATATGAAGGCTACGGTCAATAAGATGCAAGTTATGGGATACAAAGAGGTGCCAAAAAGTAAGGTCGAGGATATGATGGAGGAAGATTTCCATCATGCTCATGTTATAAGTGTGGTTTAATAGAACATTATTAGTGTGACTGCCCTACACATCTAATATGTGGGTATTATCGAGGAATACATAAGGTCAAAGAATGTCCTAACTTGTACAAGAAATTAACCCAATGTATGCTTGGTGTAGATAAGGGCACATGAATGATCAAGTGCAAGCCAACAATGTATAAGTGGACTCCAAAGGTGAAACCAACCCACATGAATCCAATCAAAATGTAGGCAACTACTTGCAGTGGCTTCACCACTCAACCACCAGTTGTGCCACTACTAGAGATCCACCTAAATTATGGGAAATAGAGCCACACGGATTGCATAACATAGCTTAAACCCAAAGTTGCACCTTACCTAGACTCTATATACCAAAAATATGTATTATAGTAGGCTGAGTGTGTTTCAAACCCTAAAGGGGATATCCAATTGGTATGAGATATAGAAGTGCAAGCTACCACCTATTGTAAGAAGTAAAATGGTAAAAAAGTTGAGATATAAGAGCTAACATAGATCTTTCACCTCCTATAGATAGAAGGGATGTTTCCCCTAATAAAAAACTTGATTTTAGAGCATGCAAGGTAGATTCTAGTTGAAGTCATTATGCCATGCATGGAGAAGACTTGAGAAATCAAACATGCATAGAATACAGAGTATAATGAAAAACTCTTGGTCAATGCCACCATTAATGGATGGTCTATAAGCGAGGTCCTCATAGACACAGGCATCAAGGTCAATATCTTGATAAAGAATGCATGGGAGAAGCTAGGTAGGCTAGCCTTGAGGCCTTCCCATCATGTAATTTTCATGGAAACAAATCCAAGATGCAACCAATCAGAATTTTAAAAGGCACCATTGTATAGATCATGGGTGTTAATTTATGTGTTGACTTCGAAGTGATCAAGTTGGTTGAACAAGATAATTATCCAATGCTCTTAGGAAGGCCATGATGCTACATGAATAACACTAATATGCACTTTAAGAAGTACTATATGACCTTGAAAATGGCAAGGAGAGGGTAGTGATCCCCCTCTCAAGTGACCAAGGAGCCCACTAAGTAGAAAGTGTTGATCTTGAGGATGAGATCAACCACATCTATAACATCATGATGCAAAGTACTGATAATCTCAACCCCAATGACCAAGGAGTGCTTTCTTGGGAAGATGGAAAATCAACCTCATATACCATCTATGTTTCTTGTAATTGATGGGTCGAAGAAGCTTATAAGATAACTAGTTAGAGGTGATACATAGTGAGCATGAAGCTGCTAAAACCTATGAGGATTAGTTGGGGCTAGATTGATTTCACTTCAAAGAGATGGGTATCTTAAGATAGAAAGAAGGGAAAGAGAGTGTTTTACCTGAGCAAAGGTAAAATTTCCATGCTCCCAAGATATGAGGGGATCAATTCTGTAGAATAATATGTTTGTGACCTTGAGTCATGCATCCTAAAGGAGGTAGACAGGATGGGTGCACTAGTGTATAATTTGAGAAGCACTGCTACTCATTAGTGGGCAATGTAAAGGCTTAGCTTACCAACTTGGAAAGATGTAAAATCAGCCATCTACATTAGATTTAGTAAAATCAACAAGGACCTAAATATTTTTGCATACTCTAGTGATTCAAACCCAATAACGCACGTGTGCTTGTGCAAATAAACATGGACTAATTATGGTGCAAATGCCCTATAGAACCTTGAATATGTGGATGTGTGTATGGTATGTTATCAACAAAATGGATCATGAAACAACCAATTAGGATGTCTTGAAGGAGAAGTTTGTGCACACCTTCTCCTTTTCCTTACATAACCTGGAATTGATTGAGCCATTGAAAGTAATTAGAAGGGTAGTGATGGAGGACACTGAAATCCTAAAGGAGCACATAAAATAGATGTTCAAGGAGAAAGGATTGGATTTCATAACTTTATTTGAGGAGAAAGTGCTCAATAGCGACTTGAGTGATGAAGACACTGATATCTGGAAGGTGCATAATTGGACATCTTTGATAGGCAAAAAGAAGCTCATGTGCTAAGTGGAGGATAACACCCCTAATGAAGAAGACCCTACCCATATTCACATATAAACAACTAAGGGAAGTATACAAGTCAAGGATTCACATCAGGAGAGGAATGATCCCTACTACATGTTGCTCAAAACTACCCAAGTAGACATCAGCTCAGAAGGGGAACCAAAGGTGGCTACTTTGGGTGCATATTGGTTTGATGTGAAGGTGGAGCAAATTATGGGTATCTTGAAGGAGTTTCAAGACTTGTTCCCTTAGAATTGTTGATACATGAAGGGTACCCACCCATCCCTTATGAAGATGAGTATAAAGTTGGTGGATGACACAAGACTTGTCAATAAACACCCTTATAGAATGAATCCCAATCTTTGTACCAAGGTTAAAACAAAAATTGATAGTATGGTAGCTAAAAGAATGATCTATCTAGTGAAAGAGTTAGAATGGGTAAGCCCCATGGTTATTAACATTAATAAGGATGGTCACATCCATATTTTCATTGATTATATACTATTGATTTCCACCTACATGATTGACCCCTTCCCAACTCCATTCACCGATGAAGTCATGGATGACATCATAAGATGTGAGATTTACACTTTCACTGATGGGTTATTAGGATATCATCAAGTCCAGATTGAAGAGGAGGACAAGCCTAAAATAGCCTTTGAAATAAAATGGGGTTATTTTATATACAACATGATGCCATTTGGACTCAAGAATGTGCCAACTGTGTTTTCCCAAGTGGTGATCATTGCATTTAAGGATTTCATTCACAAGTTCTTCCAAGTGTATTTAGATGATTGGATTATGTATGGGCTCATGAAAGACCATTATGAAAACCTGCACCTAATGTTTGAGAGGTGTAGATAATTGTAGATATCCTTAAACCTCAAAAAGTGCATCTTTGCAACACCATTTGGTACCTTGCTTAGGCACATCATCTACAAAGATGGTCTGCTCATCGATGTCATGAATATTGTAATTATTCTATAGTTTCAAATCCCTTCCAGGGAAAAATATTTTCACACCTTTATTAGCCATTGTGGCTACTATATAGATTTCATAAGGATCTATGAAAATATTGTGGCATCACTAGAGGAACTCTTGTGCAAGGATGGACCATTTTATTGGGGCATAATGTAAGAGGTTACCTTTGAAACTCTGAAGCTCAAGTTGGATAACACACTTATTATACAATTTCTCAATAGACAAATCCATTCCACATCCATGTTGATGCATCTAGCTCTGCCATTGGTACCATTCTAGTGTAACCTGGTGAAGGTAAGATGGATCATCCTATCTCCTTCATAATTTGAAAACTAACCCAGGTATAGAAAAATGATATGACAACTAAGTGTGAGGTATTGGCCATGATCTACACCTTATAGAAATTTAGAAAATACTTGTTGCCAAACCCATTCATATTATTCACCAATCATGAGGTGCTTAATTACCTCATGAACAATCCCATTCTCCACTGGTGCATCTATAGATGGATAGTTATATTTTAATAATTATATTTCTCAGTTGTATTGAAACCTAAAAAATAGAATTGAGGCCTAGACCATTCATCCTACATCAACTCTGGTGATGAGGTAGTGCCCATTGAGGATGACATGCCAAACATGCAACTCTATAGGGTCCAAAACTTCCCTGAAGACTTGGTAGAGATATACACTTTTCTAACATCTAAGTCTATGCCCCAAACCATGACAACCAAAGAGAAGAATCAACTCATATTTCACACTACCCTCTTTCAGATCATCAGTAGGGAGCTGTACAAATTAATTTGTGTTGAAATCCTATGCTGATGTGTTTTGGAATATGAAAGGTACTCTATCTTACAAGAGGTGCATGAAGGGATAACAAGATTCCATTGCACTAGAGATGCAATGACATGCAAGGTGTTATAATTAGGATTGTGGTGGCCAAGTTTATTCCAAAATGTCAAAGATTATTCCAAGGGATGATACATATTCCAGTGCATAGGGAATCCCAACCACTAGGATGATATGCCTCTCATCCCCATCTTACCTAGGCACTATTCAAAAAATGGGCCATTGATTTTAT
Source organism: Torreya grandis (assembly GCA_037957365.1). NCBI lineage: Eukaryota > Viridiplantae > Streptophyta > Pinopsida > Cupressales > Taxaceae > Torreya > Torreya grandis. The sequence continues at coordinate 1,646,875 of JARHVA010000872.1, forward strand.
TGGGCTGATCACACCTGTAGCAAGCCATACATGCACAAGATATATTTTGATGACCACTAATTATTTCACCAAGTCGACTGAGGTAGTGCCAACCAAAAATTACATAGCAGCCATTGCCATGAGGTTCATATGGGAGAACATCATAAGTTGCAATGGGTGCCCACTCAGTTTGACTAGTGACAGAGGCACACACTTCATCAATGAAACTGTGCAAGTCCTACTAACTGAGTACATGGTGGCACACCATAGGACAATGCCTTATCATCCATAAGTTAATGACATAACTAAGGCATTCAATAAGATATTAGGAATGTGCCTCATAAATATATGTGACATTAGTCACAAAGATTGGGATGATCGAGTATCATTAGTACTATGGGCATACTACACAACCCATAAGCACCTAAACAAGGATACATGATTCTAACTAGTGTTTGGCATAGAGGCCATCGTACTAATGGATTTCATGGTTCCATCATTATGCATTATGTATATTGGTCATCTAGATGAGCAAGAATCATTAAGTAAAAGGTTGGAGAACTTGGAGTGCTTGAACGAGATGCACACGTAAGCAAGATGGAGTAAGTAGATAGAGAAGGTGCACCAAAAGCTCTAGCATGACAAGTATATTAAACATAAGGTACTAACTAAAGGAATATATGTCTTACTCTATGAATCCAAGTACCTTAAGGACCCGAGCAAGCTACAAATTAGTTGGATGGGCCGTTATGCCATCCAAAACATCTTAGAGATGGGTGCATATAAGTTATGCACGTTATCAGGTGAAATGATCCCTGGGCATTTCAATAGCAATCAACTAAAGCCTTATAGGCAATAGGATGGTGCTTGTGCCATCAAAACGCTAAATTTATAGTCACAAGTTGATTATGTTATGTTGATCAAAATAATGTTTGATGCAATCCAAACATTTCCTTATGTTTTATGTTGCTTTGTGTTGTGTTGGTGATGATTGAATAAGTAGCACTTTGAGGCCTGCAGGAGAACTATTTTGGTGTTACCATGCATAATACAAGTTGATTAAGTCAAGTTAGGTTGCTTTTTAATCACCTAAGGCCAGACACCTAAGTTTTTAGGTGCATAGAGTTCACCAAACTTTAAAAATATAAGTACCAAGTAAAAAATGGAGGTGCATAATATGTTAGTGTGCATGATATGAAAGGGGGGATAAAAAGATGATAAGTGCATAAGAAACCTAGAGAATGAAGCATTGGTTCTCCAATTCAAGGGATTTGTATTGGAAAGGATAGGTCAAAGCAAGAGATGAAAGCGTAATAAATTGACCAAGAAATGAAAGCACACTTGGAAGGAAGCACAATGGAGAGAGAAAATGAAGCTATGGAGGTTGAATCACATGCATATGAGGTACTGCATCCAGGTTACCATAAAGAAGGTGAAGGTCATTCCAAGGTAAATGAAGCGCAGGAGGAAAATCATCCAGATAAGATGACATCCACCCAATGGTAGGATGGAAGTGGTTATTTGAAAACACTTGTCACTTCACCAAACATACGATTTGGATAATTTAATGAGGTGATGACAGAGGCACAAAGATCCATATTAAATGCATAGGTGGTGGTATATTTTTGTGAATTTCATAGGTTTAGTATATTTCAATAAATATAGGCATTGCCATACCATTACTCTCCTACAATTAAGATGGTAGCTAAGGTTAAAGTAGAAAGAGCCCAATGATGCACTGGTTTAGGTTACAAAACTTAAGTTAATTTGAAGTAAACATAAAGAGCAAAACTAGAGCCAAACTTGAAAAAATGCTACCAAAGTGAAAAGCTGAGCAATCACAACCACCAAACAAGAACAACTAAATAAGAGAGGAAATTGCATTCCCTTTGAGATTGGAATAGAGGTGTGTGGAGAAGGAATTATCAGAGAACTAGATAGCAAAAAATTTGAGTGACACTAAGGTCACCATTAACAACAAAGATCGAGAGCTAAAGTTGTAATCACAGACCCCAAAACTATGAGAAGCACCAAAAAATATTAGAGGCTTCAATAAAATCAACAGTTTACACTTCAATACTAGTCAATTTAGAACATGGAAGAAATGCATGAGCTTTGGTCCATTGTAGGCAAAAAAATATTTAAAATAGGCATAGACAATAGAGGAGATGACTTCTATAAATAAGAAAGCATAGCCAATGGAAGGGGTTAACATTATTGGGGTTGACCTTAAGGCACTCACAAAATTATCCTTGAGGAAACTTGGATGTCCTTTATGAACACATGTAGGCTGAAATAATACAACCACCATACCTTGAGCAATGTGCAAGAGCTAGTGCAAGACTATATGGTTGACATGGGGGAAAAGATAGAGGTAGGCATAGTATTGTTTGATGTCTCTATCTGAGATAGGTTTGTGACCACCAGCATAACTTAGATCTATGAGTTTCCATACTTTGATAAGCTAGAGGAACTCATGTAATTCCTCCTCTTGCACGTCCATGGAGACTACTTCTACTTTGCAAGGAGGCACATGTGGATATCAGTGCACCTAATTGGTAGAATCATCAGGATCCTAGAATCTAGTTTAGATATCCACTAGATGATGTAGGATGATTTTGAAATAGAAAGGGTCACAAAACTCCTTGGGTACTGCAAGGGAGGATTCATGTTCCTAATAAAGGATATATATACCATGGCATGATATCCACAACATGCCTTGCAAGTTCCAAGCTTTGCCCTAGTGGGAGAAGGACATACACCAACAAGGCTTACTTATGCATTGCTCATCACATGGCATAACGGGTCAAGTTCAACATAGTGAAATTCATTGCTAAAGAGATGGTGAAGAATGTGTTTGAGTATCAAAAGGTGAAAGAGACCTTTAGGTGGGGGTTGTTATTAATATTAATAGTGATAGAGGAGATTGGCATGCCTAATGATGACAAAGTTGACATATGGGTCTTCCTAGTGCATAAAGACTCTATGGAATTGAAGTACTATGATCTCACCTACCCACCTTCCTTCTCATAAAAATACAAGACTTGAGTGATGGGGTGGTGCACCCAATACATGGAGGCATTCAAGATAGAATGGGCATCTTTGAGGAGCTTCCCCAAAACATGTTTGAAATGACTACCTTTGCATTCATGCAACACTTCTATGTATTACTCCTGGTAATCATAGATGACAACCATTCAGGTTGGCTCAAACTCCCTTACACATTTTCCATGAATTGGTTTAGGGATGGTCTAAGGAGAATCCCTAATGCACATCAGATGGGCATCCCATTAAATACCATGGATTTGGAAAGGAGTAGGTTGTGGTACTAGTATGTGCACCCAAGAGGGAAAGCTATAAAGATGAGGAGGATGACTCAGATCATATAGACCTTCATCCCCTTTAGATAAAAGTCATCATGGGGCATATATTCAATCTTTACTATGAGATGAAGCTAAGGAAGAAGGGCATCGACCGTGAGAAAGATGATGATCACCCGCACCAGATCAGTGAAGAAGGAATGCTAATAGTGTAGAATAAGTCTCCCCATAAAAACTGGGGAGGGACACTTGAAGAAATTCAAGAGTTCCTTAGGTTAAGTATCAAATTTGGTGAAGAAGAAACCCCCTCAAGTTCAAAGAAAAAGTGCTTAACTTTCATGTCAGGGATTTCTTCTCCTAGCAAGAAGGAGAAAAAAGAAGTTGAATGGGCCCATTGTGATGCCAAGAATAACCTTGGTAGAAATAAAGGTAGAATAAGCCTATGCATAGGAAATGGAGGAAGAGGTAGAGGAAAAAGGGACAAAGGTCTATATTATCCAAGAAGAAGTAGGGAGGATCCCAATGCCGAGGAAGTCTAGAAGGCCCTCTAAGGCAACACTACTATCATGCTTGGAGAAATGAAGAAGCGAGAAAGTGCCTCATTTGAATGGCCCTCCACATCACCTCCATAAATTGAGGAACAAATGATAAAAGTGTGGAGGAAGCTAAGTTTGAGTGAAGTAGAAATTTTTAAGGCACTGGAACTAAATAAGAAAAGACAGTCCATGAAGGCATCTGACATGACTCAGGAGCATATTAATTAAGTTGAAGCTGAGGAAAAGGTGACCAAGGAAAAAAAGATCATAAAAAAGAGGACCAATAGAAAGGTAGTCAAGAAATACAAGAAAAAAGAGGTTGCCACAAGTGTGAAACCAACTAAGGAGGTTACAAAGAAGGTGCCTACCACCCCTACCATTGAATCATATCAAGCTGTAAAGTAGGCATGCCCAAGTAGTGAAAGGGCACCTAAAGAAAAATAAGGCGATGTCGGTGCCTTGAAAACAATATAAATAGTGAGCACCGAAGAGATCCAATAGAAAAAATAAGGTGAATTTTGTGCTAAGAGACAATAAGAATAAAAAAAAGGGGACAATTCTGAAGAACCCATCTAAGAACAAAAAGAAGAAACCTCTGAAGAAAGAACCAAAGAAATCGATAGTGATGATGAAGAGGAAGAAGAGCAAATGGATCTGGCCATCGTAGAAGAAGAAGGTACCGAGTTGAGCCTCATATATGAGATGTAGAAGGGGTAGAAAGATGAATATTTTTACATGTTTAAATACATACCCCCCAAAGTAACCACCAATAAGATGCACCAATAACTTTCTTTTGCATTTGACAACTACATGGATGAGCCTCACTTTGAGGTGTCATAGAAGGTCATATTAGGTGTGGATAAACTTGAATAAAGGCATGATTCCCTTCTCATAAATCCCCATGCCATGAACCCGATTAGGTCATAAAATGCACTCATCTAGATGATCATTGAATTCACATGAAAGAACATTGTTAATGATGTTAGGGTAGTGAAATGAAAGAAAATTACCCAAGATGTTGAAAAAGAAGTGCATGCGATAAAATTCAAACTGTAGCAACTAGATGAGCATTAAAGGCCATCAAACCATACCTTTTAGTTGGTGTTGATACATCCAACCTCTCTAATATTTATAATATAAGTGTACTAGTGGAGCAGATGCTCTCGAGAATGAAACCAGAGCCAGTGCAGGAAGAAAAAGAAGATTCCTACACCATATTACAAAAAGAGCTAACTACCAAGCTCAAAGAGGTAGAAGACCTCTTCATAAATATACAAGAAGGCATAGATATAGATGATGCCATATTCATGAGATTATCTAACCAAGCATCAGTCATTAATGTGTGCCTCAAGCATGCAAAGGGGGAGAAGGAAGAGTTGATGGCATAGGTGTAGTCTATGATTAGGGTAGAGCATGCGTAGATAATGGGTAGGGTCAACACATTGAATGAACAAATAAAGGATCAGGAAAAAAACTTGGAAGAAATCTTCTATGCCTTGCAAACTAAGGCCTACAACCAAGAATTTATCTTGGATGGAGGAGTCAAAAAGGCTAAGGAAAAGCTAGATTCCTTTAGGAAGGAGTTAGATATAACTAACATGCTATCACTTAGCACCACTTCCATAGAGATATGAAATACCATGGAGGAAATCAAGATCATTATTAAGGGCTTCAATTACTTTAGCATTGAGATATGGGAGAGTGTGCCCAAGTTTTGTGTGCCTAAAGTTTTGGTAGCTTAGTCAGAGGGTAGACTAGAAATTTTATATGGGGTAATGTTGGGCCCCTATTTTGACTAAGTATGGATTCATGCCAACTAGACAAACACCTTGACATGAAGTGATCATCTGGGATGATTTCTATTTTTAATATCTTTTGCACCAGTTAGAGGAATAAATAGATACTTTACACCAACTGGTAGGCAACTAACTAATGCAATGATTTTTTAGGCATCTTCAAAGAGTGGCAACACATGGTGAGGGTAGATACAAAAAGTTGGGGAACAAAAAAAGTGACACAATGAAAAATAAAAAGCATTTTTTGTAAAGGGTGTATGCCCTATTTTAAAAAAAAACTAATGTAATAATGAGGTTGGGTCGGTCCCAACCCTAAAGGATGTACGCCCTTTGAAGTCCAAAGGACGGACACCCTTTGGACTAAAAAGGATGTACGCCTTTTGAAAAGGGTTTACACCCTTTGTAAATAGCATGCATATTTTATAAAGGGTGTACACCCTTTTAAAGTGTATTTTTTTTCAAGCCATGTATTTGTTTTTTTTGTTTGCAATTAAACGTTTGAAACCCATGTATTTTTTTTTTAAATTTTACAATTAGATATATTTTATTTGAAAGGATATATTTAGTAAAATAAATGTTAAGTATAATAAATATTCTTATACTTTAAATTTATTTTCTAAATATAAAAAATTAGGGTCACTCAACATCTTCTGAAATTGATTACAAAGCTATAGAAGTTAACATTTAGAAGATAGTTTTTCAAATTCCATTCCAGCCAATACTTAGTTTTTAAAATTTTAAGATCAGAAGATAGAATGAGAAGCGAGGTTATAAATCATGTTACATATGTAATAGATTTATACCATTTATTATGCCTCATACTTAACCTAATTCAGTATACTCTACCTACTTTACCTATTTGACTATGCCCTACCCGATTGAATTCCTGAGCTTGAAGGTGGAATCTTAAATAATTTATGGGTTTTTTAATCAATGGGTCTATAAATATGCATAAATGACTACCATGTATCATTGAACTACTAACATACCTATAGTCATGATATGATCACTCATACATGACATCTATCACATACTTATTTCATATCTCTACCTTGTTTCAATTCCTTTTGTTCTGATTGGAGTGTACTAGGGTGATTATTCTCATTCATGTCTAGTAGATTAGATAGGGTCATGATGGATTGCTCTAGGGAGATTGTTGAATTATTTACATGGTGAAAATAAGATAATATCCTCTTTTCACTTGCATGGAAAGAATTCATTTTTAATGATGAGGGTTGATGAAAAATGATGATAGATAAAAAATAATTACATCTTTGAGCTTGATTCATATGAGGTGAAATCCTTCTACTAGACACAATTATTTCCAAATCATTGAGCTAAAGGGCAAGATAATTTTGGATCTTCTCATGTTTGTGAGTTATTCTCAAAGAATGATGTGGGTCATGAGCATAAATTATTAGCATTTGTGGCACTAACTTTGTTATGGCATGTTTTCTCCTTGCATTGAAATCTTTGCACTTGTGCAGGAATTATGATAGGAAAGTGGAGAGGGGGTTGAGATGAACTACCAATGCTTTCATCATTCCTTTGTAGTGTGTTCTCCACAATGTATGTTTAGTTTTTGTCATTTAGGTTTCATTTTTTGGGTTTCATGATATGATCACTCATACATGACATCTATCGCATACTTATTTCACATCTGTACCTTGTTTTAATTCCTTTTGTTCTGATTGGAGTGTACTAGGGTGATTATTCTCATTCATGTGTAGTAGATTAGATAGGGTCATGATGGATTACTCTAGGGAAATTGTTGAATTATTTACATGGTGAAAATAAGATAATATCCTCTTTTCATTTGCATGGAAAAAATTCATTTTGAATGATGAGGGTTGATGAAAAATGATGATAGATAAAAAAAATTACATCTTTGCACTTGATTCAAATGAGGTGAAATCCTTCTACTAGACACAATTATTTCCAAATCATTGAGTGAAAGGGCGAGATCATTTTGGATCTTCTCATGTTCGTGAGTTATTCTCAGAGATTGATGTGGGTCATGAGCATAAATTATTAGCATTTGTGGCACTAACATTGTTATGGCATGTTTTCTCCTTGCATTGAAATCTTTGCACTTGTGTAGGAATTATGATAGGAAAGTGGAGAGGGGGTTGAGATGAACTACCAATGCTTTCATCATTCCTCTGTAGTGTGTTCTCCACAGTGTATGTTTAGTTTTTGTCATTTAGGTATCATTTTTAGGGTTTCATGATATGATCACTCATACATGACATCTATCTCATACTTATTTCATATCTCTACCTTGTTTCAATTCCTTTTGTTATGATTGGAGTGTACTAGGGTGATTATTCTCATTCATGTCTAGTAGATTAGATAGGGTCATGATGGATTACTCTAGGGAGATTGTTGAATTATTTAGATGGTGAAAATAAGATAATATCCTCTTTTCACTTGCATGGAAAAAATTCATTTTGAATGATGAGGGTTGATGAAAAATGATGATAGATAAAAAAAATTACATCTTTGCGCTTGATTCATATGAGGTGAAATCCTTCTACTAGACACAATTATTTCCAAATCATTGAGTGAAAGGGCGAGATCATTTTGGATCTTCTCATGTTTGTGAGTTATTCTCAAAGAATGATGTGGGTCATGAACATAAATTATTAACATTTGTGGCACTAACTTTGTTATGGCATGTTTTCTCCTTGCATTGAAATCTTTGCACTTGTGTAGGAATTATGATAAGAAAGTGGAGAGGGGGTTGAGATGAACTACCAATGCTTTCATCATTCCTCTGTAGTGTGTTATCCACAATGTATGTTTAGTTTTTGTCATTTAGGTTTCATTTTTAGGGTTTCATGATACGATCACTCATACATGACATCTATGGCATACTTATTTCATATCTCTACCTTGTTTCAATTCCTTTTGTTCTGATTGGAGTATACTAGGGTGATTATTCTCATTCATGTCTAGTAAATTAGATAAGGTGATGATGGATTACTCTAGGGAGATTGTTGAATTATTTACATGGTGAAAATAAGATAATATCCTCTTTTCACTTACTTGGCGAAAATTCATTTCTAATGATGAGGGTTGATGAAAAATGATGATAGATAAAAAAATTACATCTTTGTGCTTGATTCATATGAGGTGAAATCCTTCTACTAGACACAATTATTTCCAAATCATTGAGTGAAAGGGCGAGATCATTTTGGATCTTCTCATTTTTGTGAGTTATTCTCAAAGAATGATGTGGGTCAAGAGCATAAATTATTAGCATTTGTGGCACTAACTTTGTTATGGCATGTTTTCTCCTTGCATTGAAATCTTTTCACTTGTGTAGGAATTATGATAGGAAAGTGGAGAGGGGGTTGAGATGAACTACCAATGCTTTCATCATTCCTCTGTAGTGTGTTCTCCACACTGTATGTTTAGTTTTTGTCATTTAGGTTTCATTTTTAGGGTTTCATGATATGATCACTCATACATGACATCTATCGCATACTTATTTCATATCCCTACCTTATTTCAATTCCTTTTGTTTTGATTGGAGTGTACTAGGGTGATTATTCTCATTCATGTCTAGTAGATTAGATAGGGTCATGATGGATTACTCTAAGGAGATTGTTGAATTATTTACATGGTGAAAATAAGATAATATCCTCTTTTCACTTGCATGAAAAAAGTTCATTTTTCATGATGAGGGTTGATGAAAAATGATGATAGATAAAAATAATTACATCTTTGCTCTTGATTCATATGAGGTGAAATCCTTCTACTAGACACAATTATTTCCAAATCATTGAGCGAAAGGGTGAGATCATTTTGGATCTACTCATGTTTGTGAGTTATTCTCAAAGATTGATGTGGGTCATGAGCATAAATTATTATCATTTGTGCCACTAACTTTGTTATGACATGTTTTCTCCTTGCATTGAAATCTTTGCACTTGTGTGGGAATTATGATAGGAAAGTGGAGAGGGGGTTGAGATGGACTACCAATGCTTTCATCATTCCTCTGTAGTGTGTTCTCCACAATGTATGTTTAGTTTTTGTCATTTAGGTTTCATTTTTAGGGTTTCATGATACGATCACTCATACATGACATCTATCGCATACTTATTTCATATCTCTACCTTGTTTCAATTCCTTTTGTTCTGATTGGAGTGTACTAGGGTGATTATTCTCATTCATGTCTAGTAGATTAGATAGGGTCATGATGAATTACTCTAGGGAGATTGTTGAATTATTTAGATGGTGAAAATAAGATAATATCCTCTTTTCACTTGCATGGAAAAAATTCATTTTGAATGATGAGGGTTGATGAAAAATGATGATAGATAAAAAAAATTACATCTTTGAGCTTGATTCATGAGGCGAAATCCTTCTACTAGACACAATTATTTCCAAATCATTGAGCAAAAGGGCCAGATCATTTTGGATCTTCTCATGTTTGTGAGTTATTCTCAAAGAATGATGTGGGTCATGAGCATAAAATATTAGCATTTGTGGCACTATCTTTGTTATGGCATGTTTTCTCCTTGCATTGAAATCTTTGCACTTGTGTAGTAATTATGATAGGAAAGTGGAGAGGGGGTTGAGATGAACTACCAATGCTTTCATCATTCCTCTGTAGTGTGTTCTCCATAGTGTATGTTTAGTTTTTGTCATTTAGGTTTCATTTTTAGGGTTTCATGATACGATCACTCATACATGACATCTATCACATACTTATTTCATATCTCTACCTTGTTTCAATTCCTTTTGTTCTAATTGGAGTGTACTAGGGTGATTATTCTCGTTAATGTCTAGTAGATTAGATAGGGTCATGATGGATTACTCTAGGGAGATTGTTGAATTATTTACATGGTGAAAATAAGATAATATCCTCTTTTCACTTGCATGGGAAAAATTCATTTTTACTGATGAGGGTTGATGAAAAATGATGATAGATAAAAAAAATTACATCTTTGCGCTTGATTCATATGAGGTGAAATCCTTCTACTAGACACAATTATTTCCAAATCATTGAGTGAAAGTTCCTAATCATTTTGGATCTTCTCATGTTTGTGAGTTATTCTCAAAGAATGATGTGGGTCATGAGCATAAATTATAAGCATTTGTGGCACTAACTTTGTTATGGCATGTTTTCTCCTTGCATTGAAATCTTTGCACGTGTGTAGGAATTATGATAGGAAAGTGGAGAGGGGGTTGAGATGAACTACCAATGGTTTCATCATTCCTCTGTAGTGTGTTCTCCACAGTGTATGTTTAGTTTTTGTCATTTAGGTTTCATTTTGAGGGTTTCATGATACGATCACTCATACATGACATCTATGGCATACTTATTTCATATCTCTACCTTGTTTCAATTCCTTTTGTTCTGATTGGAGTGTACTAGGATGATTAATCTCATTCATGTCTAGTAGATTAGATAGGGTCATGATGGATTACTCTAGGGAGATTGTTGAATTATTTAGATGGTGAAAATAAGATAATATCCTCTTTTCACTTGCATGGAAAAAATTCATTTTTAATGATGAGGGTTGATGAAAAGTGATGATAGATAAAAAAAATTACATCTTTGCACTTGATTCATATGAGGTGAAATCCTTCTACTAGACACAATTATTTCCAAATCATTGAGTGAAAAGGCCAGATCATTTTGGATCTTCTCATGTTTTTGAGTTATTCTCAAAGAATGATGTGGGTCATGAGCATAAAATATTAGCATTTGTGGCACTATCTTTGTTATGGCATGTTTTCTCCTTGCATTGAAATCTTTGCACTTGTGTAGGAATTATGATAGGAAAGTGGAGAGGGGGTTGAGATGAACTACCAATGCTTTCAGCATTCCTCTGTAGTGTGTTCTCCATAGTGTATGTTTAGTTTTTGTCATTTAGGTTTCATTTTTAGGGTTTCATGATACGATCACTCATACATGACATCTATCGCATACTTATTTCATATCTCTACCTTGTTTCAATTCCTTTTGTTCTGATTGGATTGTACTAGGGTGATTATTCTCATTCATGTCTAGTAGATTAGATAGGGTCATGATGGATTACTGTAGGGAGATTGTTGAATTATTTACATGGTGAAAATAAGATGATATCCTCTTTTCACTTGCATGGAAAAAATTCATTTTGAATGATGAGGGTTGATGAAAAATGATGATAGATAAAAAAAATTACATCTTTGCGCTTGATTCATATGAGGTGAAATCCTTGTACTAGACACAATTATTTCCAAATCATTGAGTGAAAGGGCGAGATCATTTCAGATCTTCTCATGTTTGTGAGTTATTCTAAATGAATGATGTGGGTCATGAGCATAAATTATTAGCATTTGTGGCACTAACTTTGTTATGGCATGTTTTCTCCTTGCATTGAAATCTTTGCACTTGTGTAGGAATTATGATAAGAAAGTGGAGAGGGGGTTGAGATGAACTACCAATGCTTTCATCATTCCTTTGTAGTGTGTTCTCCACAATGTATGTTTAGTTTTTGTCATTTAGGTTTCATTTTGAGGTTTTCATGATACGATCACTCATACATGACATCTATCACATACTTATTTCATATCTCTACCTTTTTTCAATTCCTTTTGTTCTGATTGGAGTGTACTAGGGTGATTATTCTCATTTATGTCTAGTAGATTAGATAGGGTCATGATGGATCACTCTATGGAGATTGTTGAATTATTTACTTGGTGAAAATAAGATAATATCCTCTTTTCACTTGCATGGAAAAATTTCATTTTTAATGATGAGGGTTGATGAAAAATGATGATAGATAAAAAATTACATCTTTGAGCTTGATTCATATGAGGTGAAATCCTTCTACTAGACACAATTATTTCCAAATCATTGAGTGAAAGGTGTTAGGATCTTAGAGTACAATTGATTACTTTTGTATAAGCAACTAAACATAGAATTGAAACCAGAAGTAATAAGTAACTAGAAATCAAAAACAACAAATAATAAGAGATACAAAAAACAAACAACCTGTATTAAACTCTTCTAGAAGGAAATACAATGAAGAAATCTCTCTCTCTTCACACCTCACAAATGTAATGTAATTCTCCCTCAAGAGTTCTCTCTCTCTCAATCAATTACAATCAACTCAATTACTGAATTGTCTACATGCTATGAGGATCTAACCTTATTATATAGTATACTACAACACTAGGGTTTCATGAGCCATGCATTCGCCACCCTTAAATCCACCTCTTAAATCAAAAGCTCAAATCTATTTGGCTAAAAATAGAAAAGCTGGAAATGCACAAAAGTCGGTGTCGATCTGAAGATGACCGATGCCGGCCTACCCCTAAGCAATGTTGATTGGTTCTGACTGATGCCAGTCGACCCCTAATTGATGTCAGTTGGTTCTGACTGATGTGAATTACTGTGTAAGCCCAACAACCTCCACATTTGCTCATTAGTGAAGCTTTTAGCTCCATAACTCAATAATCTCCCACTTGGAGATAAACAGCTGCACTTGTACCTGTACAACATCATCCTCTAAACATCTTTGGCTTGTTTCTCCCTCTTCAAGTTCAATCTTGAAGACCAACACAAGTTGAATGAAGATTCAACTTCTCCTTTTTTACTGGCTTTGTTAACATATCAGCAGGGTTCTTATCTGTATGGATCTTTTCCAGCTTCAACTGTCCATCCTCCAATACCTATCTAATGAAGTGGTACCTAAGCTGTATATGTTTGGTTCTTGAATGAAAGGCTGAATTCTTTGCCAAATGAATTACACTTTGACTATCACTGTACAATCTGCAACTCTCTTGCTCCTTTCCCAACTCTTCCATGAACTGAGTCATCCAAATCATTTCCTTGCTAGCCTCTATGACTGCAATGTATTCTACCTCTGTAGTAGACAAGGCAACAACCTTCTGCAACTTTGAAATCCAGCTAACCACCATTCCACCAACAGTGAACACATATCCTGTGGTGCTTCTCCTACCATCTACGTCACCTGCCATATCTGAATCTACATAACCATGTAGAGAAGTGTTTGACCCTCCATAGCATAAATGCCTACTGCTGGTCCCTCTCAAATATCTGAGAATCCACTGAACTAATTTCCAGTGTTCCTTTCCTGGACTGGCCATAAACTTGCTAACAACTCCCACTACTTGGGCAATATCAGGTCTAGTACATACCATTGCATACATCAAGCTCCCAACTGCTGAAGCATAAGGAACTCTACTCATGTACTCAACCTCATCAAGTGATTTAGGACACTATTCTTTGCTCAACTTGAAGTGTCCAGCCATAGGTGTGCTTACCGATTTCACATCCTGCATATTGAACCTCTCCAACACCTTATTCACATAATCCTCTTAAGACAAAATCAAACTGTGATTTTTCCTATCTCTCTTAATACTCATGCCAAGGATTTTCTTTGTTGCTCCTAAATCCTTCATGGAAAATGTGTGATCTAATTTTACCTTAAGCTTAGTAATTTCTTGCATGTCTAAACCTGCAACAAGCATATCATCTACATACAGTAACAGGATAATATAACTACCATTATCCAATCTATTAAAATAAACACAATGGTTAGATTGACATTTACTAAAGCCATGCTCTATAATAAACCTATCAAACCTCAAATACCATTGTCTTGGAGCTTGCTTAAGACCATATAAGCTTTTCTTCAACCTTCACACAAGTTTCTCCTTACCTTTGACCTTAAAACCTTTCGGCTGATCCATATATATCTCTTCATCCAAATCTCCATGAAGAAATGTTGTCTTAACATCAAGCTGCTCAAGATGCAAATCCTCAATAGCAACTAAAGACAATACAGTCTGAATAGAAGTCATCTTTACTACAGGAAAAAAAATTTCACGAAAATCAATGCCTGGTTTCTGTGCAAATCCCTTTACTACCAACCTGGCCTTATGTCTCATTTGTCCATTCTCTCCTTCCTTTAACCTGTATACCCATTTGTTTTTCAGTGCTTTCTTTCTAGCTGGCAACTCAACCAAATCCCACATTTGGTTCTCTTCGAAGGAATCAATTTCCTCATTCATGCCATGCTCCCACTGTTTCCCAGATTCTACCTGCATTGCCTCATCAAAACTTTCTGGTTCTCCACCATCAGTGAACAACAAGTAGTATAAAGAAGGGGAATAATGAATTAGAGGTTTACTTACCCTTTTAGACCTCCTTATAGGTGTTTGAGACTCATTTACAGCTTGTTGTCTACCTAAATTTCCTTCTGATAGTGACCGATCCCGGTCATCTCTGATCGATGCCGGTCTACACCCAACCAATGTCGATTCCACCTGATCGACACCAATTTCCACCTAATTGACGTCAATTTCCACTTGATCGACATCAATTCCTACCTGACTGATGTCAGTTTCCATCTGACCGACGTCGGTCTCTGTATTTTTTTGTGAGTGATGATTTTTACTCGCGAGCTCATTTTGGATCATAACCTCTTCCAAATCAAGATTGTCCTGCTCAAAATTATTTAGCCTCTTGAGCTGATCATTGTACATCACCTTCTCATTAAAAACCAAAGCTTTCCATTTCTTAAATGTGTCAAAAACATCAGATTTCCTCTTAATGCAATAAACCCATACCTTTCTTGTAGCATCATCAATGAAAAAAACATAATACTGTGATCCTCCAATAGAAGCTACTTGAGTTGGTCCCCACACGTCTGTGTGAACAAGCTCCAACTTGTGCTTCTTCTTTGTTGACCCAGTTTTGAGAAACCTCACTTTCTTTTGTTTCCCAAAAATACAATGCTCACAGAAATCTAGATCTATGCTTTTCAAATCTGAAAGCTTACCTTTTGACTTAAGAACATTCATTCCCTTCTCACTCATGTGACCAAGCCTACAGTGCCACAACTTTGCATCTACATCTAAAGTAGATAAAATAGAAGGAGAATAATCAGTAATACAAGTAGATAGATAAAGTGTACCTACTCTCTTACCTTTTGCTAATACAAGTGCACCCTTGGAAACTTTCTAATATTCAACTGTGAGAGTTACTGTGTAACCCTCAGCACCCAACTTTCCTGTAGAAATTAGATTCCTCTTCAGGATGGGTACATGCATGACATCCTTCAACACCCATGTGTTGCCATTCTACAATTTTAGCTGTACTTTTCCTTTGCCAACAATTTTACAAAGCTCATCATCCCCTAAATAAAATTTTCCAAAATCTCCATGGACATAATCATTGAAAAATTCTCTATTTGGGGATGCATGGAAAGAGGCACCAGAATCTAAAACCCATGATTGTACTTTATTATCCAAAGAAAATATAAGAGCATCCTGTGCAACAATACCTACAACTTTTGCTTCTTTATTACCTTCATGCTGATTTTCTTTGTTATCCTTCAATGAACAATGTTTCTTTGCATGCCCTTTCTTTCCACAATTCCAGCAGGTTATTATTCCATTTCTGGATTTGGATCTACTTCCCATCTTTGACCTTAATTTCCCTTGCTTAGCCTTCTCTCTTTGCCTTCCCCTGCTTTCAACACTTAAATCATTACCTAATGTTTCCCCTGTGCTTTTCCTCTAAATTTTGTCATTCAAGATTACACTAACAACATCATCAACTTTCAAGATATTTGAAGCAGATGCATTATTACTAACTGCTATTACCAAACTATGCCAACTTTTAGGTAAAGAGCATAAGATTAAGAGAGCCTTAATTTCATCATCAAAAACTATTTTGACTGAATTTAACTGATTTACAATTGTATGGAAATCATTAAGATGACTAGATACAGATCCACCTTCTTGCATTTGCAAATTAAATAATTGCTTCATAAGATATACCTTATTTGAAGCTGAGGGTTTTTCATATAAATTTTCCAAAGTATCCATTAACTCTACCGTTGTCTTTGCCTGTGATAAGTTGGGAATCACAGAAGCTGTCAAGCTCAACCTTATAGATCCAAGAGCCTTTCTATTAAGAACATTCCATTCTTCATCTTTCATTTCTATGGGCTTCCTTGAAACCCCACCTAATGGTAAATATAGATCTTTCTGATACATATAATCTTCAATCTGCATCCTCCATAATTGATAATTCTTGCCATTGAATTTCTCCATTCTTAGTTTACTTTCTTCTACCATTGCTTTGCTCCCACTCAATCAGAAACCCCTATGAGTGAATTCTTTAATCAACAAACACTAACACGCTCTGATACAAGTTGTTACGATCTAAGAGTACAATTGATTACTTTTGTATAAGCAACTAAACACGGAATTGAAACCAGAAGTAATAAGTAACTAGAAATTAGAAACAAAAAATAATAGGAGATATGAGAAACAACCAATCGATATTAAACTCTTCTAGAAGGAAATACAATGAAGAAATCTCTCTCTCCTCACACCTCACAGATGTACAGTAATTCTCCCTCAAGAGTTCTCTCTCTCTCTCAATCAATTACAATCAACTCAATTACTGAATTGTCTACATGCTATAAGGATCTAACCCTATTATATAGTATACTACAACACTAGGGTTTCATGAGCCATGCATTCCCCACCCTTAGCTCCACCTTTTAAATCAAAGGCTCAAATCTGCTCGGCTAAAAATAAAAAACCTGGAAACGCACAGATGTCGGTGTCAGTCTGAAGATGACCGATGTCGGCCGACCCCTAACCGATGTCAGTTGGTTTTGACTGATGCCAGTCGACCCCTAACTGATGTCAGTTGGTTCTGACCAATGCTGGTTACTGTGTAAGCCCAACAACCTCCACATTAGCTCATTAGTGAAGCTTTTACCTCAACGACACAACAAAAGGGCCAGATCTTTTTGGATCTTCTCATGTTTGTGAGTTATTCTCAAAGAATGATGTGGGTCATGAGCATAAATTATTAGCATTTGTGCCTCTAAATTTTTTATGGCATGTTTTCTTCTTGCATTGAAATCTTTGCACTTGTGTAGGAATTATGATAGGAAAGGGGAGAGGGGGTTGAGATGAACTACCAATGCTTTCATCATTCCTCTGTTGTGTGTTCTCCATAGTGTATGTTTAGTTTTTGTCATTTAGGTTTCATTTTTAGGGTTTCATGATACGATCACTCATACATGACATCTATCGCATACTTATTTCATATCTCTACCTTGTTTCAATTCCTTTTGTTCTGATTGGAGAGTACAAGGGTGATTATTCTCATTCATGTCTATTGTGAGTTATTCTCAAAGAATGATGTGGGTCATGAGCATAAATTATTAGCATTTGTGGCACTAACTTTGTTATGGCATGTTTTCTCCTTGCATTGAAATCTTTTCACTTGTGTAGGAATTATGATAGGAATGTGGAGACGGGGTTGAGATGAACTACCAATGCTTTCATCATTCCTCTGTAGTGTGTTCTCCATAGTGTATGTTTAATTTTTGTCATTTTGGTTTCATTCTTAGGGTTTCATGATACGATCACTCATAAATGACATCTATGGCATACTTATTTCATATCTCTACATTGTTTCAATTCCTTTTGTTATGATTGGAGTGTACTAGGGTGATTATTCTCATTCATGTCTAGTAGATTAGATAGGGTCATGATGGATTACTCTAGGGAGATTGTTGAATTATTTACATGGTGAAAATAAGATAATATCCTCTTTTCACTTGCATGGAAAAAATTCATTTTTAATGATGAGGGTTGATGAAAAATGATGATAGATAAAAAAATTACATCTTTGCGCTTGATTTATATGAGGTGAAATCCTTCTACTAGACACAATTATTTCCAAATCATTGTGCAGAAGGGCCAGATTATTTTGGATCTTCTCATGTTTGTGAGTTATTCTCAAAGAATGATGTGGGTCATGAGCATAAATTATTAGCATTTGTGGCACTAACTTTGTTATGGCATGTTTTCTCCTTGCATTCAAAATCTTTGCACTTGTGTAGGAATTATGATAGGAAAGTGGAGAGGGGGTTGAGATGAACTACCAATGCTTTCATTATTCCTCTGTAGTGTGTTCTCCACAGTGTATGTTTAGTTTTTGTCTTTTAGGTTTCATTTTTAGGGTTTCATGATACGATCACTCATACATGACATCTATCGCATACTTATTTCATATCTCTACCTTGTATCAATTCCTTTTGTTTTGATTGGAGTGTACTAGGGTGATTATTCTCATTCATGTCTAGTAGATTAGATAGGGTCATGATGGATTACTCTAGGGAGATTGTTGAATTATTTGCATGGTGAAAATAAGACAATATCCTCTTTTCACTTGCATGGAAAAAAATCATTTTTAATGATGAGGGTTGATGAAAAATGATGATAGATTAAAAAATTACATCTTTGCGCTTGATTCATATGAGGTGAAATCCTTCTACTAGACATATTTATTTCCAAATCATTGAGCAAAAGGGCCAGATCATTTTTGATCTTCTCATGTTTGTGAGTTATTATCAAAGAATGATGTGGGTCATGAGCATAAATTATAAGCATTTGTGGCACTAACTTTGTTATGGCATGTTTTCTCCTTGCATTTAAATCTTTGCACTTGTGTAGGAATTATGATAGGAAAGTGCAGAGGGGGTTGAGATGAACTACCAATGCTTTCATCATTCCTTTGTAGTGTGTTCTCCACAGTGTATGTTTAGTTTTTGTCATTTAGGTTTCATTTTTAGGGTTTCATGATACGATCACTCATACATGACATCTATCGCATACTTATTTCATATCTCTACCTTGTTTCAATTCCTCTTGTTCTGATTGGAGTGTACTAGGGTGATTATTCTCATTCATGTGTAGTAGATTAGATAGGGTCATGATGGATTACTCTAGGGAGATTGTTGAATTATTTAGATGGTGAAAATAAGATAATATCCTCTTTTCACTTGCATGGAAAAAATTCATTTTTAATGATGAGGGTTGATGAAAAATGATGATATATAAAAAAAAATTACATCTTTGCGCTTGATTCATATGAGGTGAAATCCTTCTACTAGACACAATTATTTCCAAATCATTGAGCGAAAGGGCTAGATCATTTTGGATCTTCTCATGTTTGTGAGTTATTCTCAAATAATGATGTGGGTCATGAGCATAAATTATTAGCATTTATGGCACTAACTTTGTTATGGCATGTTTTCTCCTTGCATTGAAATCTTTGCACTTGTGTAGGAATTATGATAGGAAAGTGGAGAGGGGGTTGAGATGAACTACCAATGCTTTCATCATTCCTTTGTAGTGTGTTCTCCACAATGTATGTTTAGTTTTTGTCATTTAGGTTTCATTTTTAGGGTTTTAGGTTAAGGGTTTAGGGTTCAAAGTTTATAGTCCAGTGTTTAGTGTTGATTGTTTGGGTTCTGGCATTTGGGTTTTAAGGTTTAGGGATTATCCAATTTTAGGATTTAGGGTCTATGATTTTGTGTTTGAAGTTTTATGGTTCTAGGTTTCAACTTTCAAGGTTTAGGGTTTCAGGATTAGGGTTTAGTATTATAAGTTTAGGGGTCAAGGTTTTAGGTTTAGGGTTTGGGCTTCAATGTTTAGGGTTTAAGGTTCATGATTTTGAATTTTTTTGTTTAAGGTTTAGTGTTGAATATTAAGGACCTATAAGGTTAAGGTTCTATGGTTTAGTGTTTAGGATTTAGGATTTTAAGCTTATAGTTTGGGATTTAGGGTTAAGGGCTTAAAGTTTAAGTTTTAGGTATTAGGGTCTAGGATATAAAGTCTAGGGTTTAATGTTTTATGGTTATATGTTTTGGGGTTTAGGTATCATTGTTTTAGGTTTAGGGATAATGTACTAGGGTTAAGTGTTCAAGGTTTATGGTGTTTAGGGTTCAAAATTCAAGGTTTATGGTGTTTATGGTTTGGGTTTTAGGGTTAATGGTTTAGATGTAAATAGAGTGTATTAGGTTGAATTGAATTTGAAAAACCAACTTCTAAATGGTAACTTCTACAACTTTGTAATCAATTTCAGAAGATGTTTAGTGCCCCTAATTTGTTATATTTAGTAAAATAAATTTAAAGTATAGGAATATAAAATTTTATTATACTTAACATTCATTTTACTAAATATACCCTTGCAAATAAAATACATGTAATTGTAAAATTAAAAAAAATACATGGGTTTCAAACTTTTAATTGTAAACAAACAAAAAAACAAAAAAACAAATGCATGGCTTGAAAAAAAAATTGCACTCCAAAAGGGTGTATGCCCTTTATAAAAGATGCATGACCTTTTTAAAGGGAATACGCCCTTTGCAAAGGGTGTGCATCATTTATAAAGGGCGTATACCCTTTGCAAAGTGTGTGCATCCCTTACACAGGGCATATGCCCTTGAAAATTTTTAATTTTTAATTTTTTTCTCTCTAAATCTACCTTGGGTATAGGATTGGGGAGGTCTGAACCTACCTTGAAACTAGTTATGGAGTAGTCCACTTAGTTTCTAATAAATTTAGGAGTATTTTTTGTCTTTGTCGACACATCTGATCAAACAACTTTTATTGTTTAATATATATATATATATATATATATATATATATATGGGTTTGTAGAGAAGAAAGTGAAGTTTTAGAATATATATATATATATATTTTTAATGTTAAACTATTATTTATAATTATTACTTAATTTGTACATAACGTACCTCATTATAGACTATATACATCTCGTCACAAATTCCATTATAACTTTTTAAATATTAATCGAAAGTTTATAAAATTTATATTTCAACAATCTACACATTGTCAACTATGCTTTAAAAAAAATTAATTTTCATGAAGTTAAGGTCAAAATGTTGTGTTTGTACACTTGAAGTTTCATTTTTTTAGTTGTCTTGACTTTTAAAATTATTTATATAAAAAAATTAATCAAAAATATTATCGATAATCTTCAACACTTCACCTATCTATATATGAAATTTCATACAAAAATTCAATCATTTTCTAAAGAAAAGTGTGTTCGTACACATGCACTTTATTTATCTTTTTATAAAAAATGAGCAACTTATTATCATAATTGCATCTATTTCATACACTTTTATCATCTGGGTATTATAAAAAATTACATATTTAGAAACTACATTAAAAAAGCCACAATTCATGTTTTTATGTCATTGGCAAATTCCTTTTAGAAGTATCTCTAACATTCTCTCCAAGTTCAACTATTATTATTTTTAGAAAAAAGGTGTCACTTTATACCCCCCTTTTGTCTCCCATTATCCTACATCTACCCGTGATCACAATGTGAAGGGCGCAAGGTAATGGAGCCAGCATAGTGATTGTTAAAAGCTCTAGCTCGACAACCGGCATGCGTAGCTCCACCCTAGTAGAAGGTGCTCATGTACCCTATAAAATCAAGCTCAAACCAGTGAGTAGAGAGATGTGAATTAAGGCAGTGAAGCTCTGGAGAAATTGAACTAGACCGTTAAGACCACTGTTAGTGTTAATAATAGTATGGATGCCTTTGAAGATCCAATTTTTAGTTCTCAAGTTCACCTGTGAGCCTTTGGGTCATTTAGTAGCTTTAGCTAAGCATTTGCTCTATTTCAATTCTTATGTACTCTATTTATTTGGAGTTTGTTTAGAGAGGATGAAGGTTGTTCCAAATTAAGTTCTATCTAGTTCACGTGTTTGTGGTAATGTTATTTAAATGTGAATGTAATGCTATAATTTCCATATAGTTATGTTAAGCATAATGTTTTCAAGCTCTGGTTTAAGGCGTTAATGGCATCCCTGTGTTAAAAAATAATTTTAAATAATCAAATTATTTAATGGAAAGAAAAATAATAATATTACACTCAAGCAACCTTTTCATCACTTTTTTTGAAATTTACTTAGCCTTGTAAAAAACCCCACATGATCTCTTTGTTGAGATAATTTAAAAGTCTATTACTTCTAACCTTGAAATTGGTTTCGTTTGGAAACTTGGAACCACTAAATGTTGGAGTTTTTGATCCATAATTAAGTATATATATATATAATGTCGACCTCAAAATTTTTAATTATGTTATAAATGTTATCATAAGAATGGTAAGTATTAAAGACTATTTTTATTAAAAAATTGAAATCAATTTATGAGTAATGATATTTTGACATTTATTATTTAGTAGTTGATGAGGAATTTAATAATTATACTATTAAATCTAAGCACATACTCATTGATAGTCTAATTTAATCTTTGTTTGATTTGATCTAACTGTTCAAAAAGTAAACTTGATACAAATAATATTATTGAATAAAAAATTAAGAAGTCATCAAATAATATCATTAAAGAGTGTATTGATCCATATCATAAGACATAGAACAAATCAAGAAAATAATATTTCAATATCCTTAGAAATATCTTAATTAATAATCGACCACTATGAAAAAAAAAAAAAACATTAAAAACTCTATCGTAACAAGAAATGTCTCATTTTTTATTGAATTTTTCAAACTTTGGAGAAACAAGTTCTTTTAAAAGAGTGTATGCAAGTGATTCCTACGCCAACTATTTTAGAAGAATATAATTAGAAATGACCTTAATTCTTTTGTGAGACTGTTGAAAAAGAATAATAAATTTTAGATTAATCATAATTGCCTAAAAGCAATATGATGCTTACGTATTAATAGATGATTTGAGTTCAAATAAAGACCCTATGTTCATGAAAAAAAGGTGGGATAAGAGTCACACATGGTGAGGAGGATAAAGGCCTTGAAAAACCTACTATAATTGTACATTGACGCTTTGGACATCTCTACACACTTTGGACATATCTGGTGCATGATATCACACTTCATAAAGAAACGTAGAATGTCGTCTAACCTAAGGAAATGACAAAAAAAGGGTATCAATAATGCATATTTAAACCAATAATAAATAAGTGCACAAACAACAATTTAGTAACTAATAAATAATTAGAGGCCATTTTTAGGTGCCTACATCTAACTATAAATTCTGATAAAGTAGAAATATTTGATTTAGATGTTTCCTTTAGTCATCCCATTTATATTTAATGTGGTTAACTCACTTCAAAAATCACTCATCATGTCATTAGAAACTCCCTTCCAATTTTTACATCGAGAGATGTTCTACGATGGCATTTGAAGTGTAGTGGTGGATTATAATATTGTGAGTATGTTCACTTTTAATTTTATTCTTAGATTTGACATCCACATGATTGTCACTTAGAAAAAATTCCTAAATTCTTGGAGAAAATTAAAAAAATGATAATATCTCAGTGTGGAATTTGGAACCCCCTTTTTGTTTCAACAAAATATTTTAAACTTTACACAAATTTTCTCCAATCAATAAATAATTTATAATAAGATAATGAAATTATAAATTTAATTATAATATATAAAAGAATTAAAATTAAAATCTTGAGATTGATATCACTCTGTTAGATATATGACAACAAAGTTAAAAATTAGATCCTTTTAAGGTATGTGTTGTAGCCCACTTTATGACATCGCCTCCCCACTATTGTTGTAGGGGGTGCTTCAAGGAGTCAAACCCATATTTATAAGAAGACGAATTCCACCGATTTCTATTTTTAAGAAGGAAAGTTCTAATGGCATTTTTCCACTCTATTTTTAGGAAGAATCTGAAAGGTACTTTTCTAATTATATGTATTTATCTTTATAGAGTTCACATATAATTTAAGACGAATTCGTATGTAATATGTTCATCTTAGAGTTAAAAATTTTGATATCTTATACCATGAATATTTTTTTAGTTTCACTAAAATTTTACCATATAAATTTGGTATTTTATCTCATACATATATTTATTTTATCTATTTGAATTATTTCTGTTCTTACAAAATTTTATTTGATTTACCAATTATTTATTGCTACGAAATATCTAATTTCCTAATCCTCTTAATATTATATATATATATATATATTTAAAATATCTATATATATATATCCTATAGTCATGATATGGTCACTCATACATGACATTTATCACATACTTATTTCATATCTATGCCTTGTTTCAATTTTTTTGGTTTTGATTGGAGTGAACTAGGGTGATTATTCTCATTCATATCTACTAGATTAGATAGGGTCATGATGGATTAATCTAGGGAGATTGTTGAATGATTTACATGGTCAAAATAAGATAATATCATCTTTGAACTTGCATGGAAAAAATTCATTTTTAATGATGAGGGATGGTGATAGATAAAAAAATTACCTCTTTGCGCTTGATTCTATGAGGTGAAATCCTTCTTATAGACACAGTTATTTCCAAATCATTAAGCAAAAGGGACAGATCATTTTGGAGCTTCTCATGTTTGTGAGTTATTCTCAAAGAATGATGTGGGTCATGAGCATAAATTATTAGC
Organism: Torreya grandis; assembly: GCA_037957365.1. Classification (NCBI taxonomy): domain Eukaryota; kingdom Viridiplantae; phylum Streptophyta; class Pinopsida; order Cupressales; family Taxaceae; genus Torreya; species Torreya grandis. The sequence continues at coordinate 1,671,789 of JARHVA010000872.1, forward strand.
ATTTGTGCCACTAAATTTGTTATGGCATGTTTTCTCCTTGCATTGAAATCTTTGCAATTGTGTAGGAATTATGATAGGAAAGTGGAGAGGCGGATGAGATGAACTACCAATGCTTGCATCATTCCTTTGTAGTGTGGTCTCCACAATGTATGTTTAGTTTTTGTAATTTAGGTTTCATTTTTAGGGTTTCAGGTTAAGGGTTTAGGGTTCAAAGTTTATAGTTTAGTGTTTAGAGTTGATTGTTCAGGTTCTGGCATATAGGTTTTTAGGTTTAGGTTTTATCTAGTTTTAGGATTTAGGGTCTATGGTTTTGGGTTTGAGGTTTTATGGTTCTAGGTTTATGGTTTAGGTTTCAACTTTCAAGGTTTAGGGTTTAGTGCTTAGGGTTTTAGGATTAGGGTTTAGTATTAAAAGTTTATGGGTCAAGGTTTTGGGTTTAGGTTTTGGGGTTCGATGTTTAGGGTTTAAGGTTCATGATTTTAAATTTTTTGTTTAAGGTTTAGTGTTTAATATTAAGGACCTATAAGGCTAAGGTTTTATGGTTTAATGTTTAGGATTTAGGATTTTAAGCTTATGGTTTGGGATTTAGGGTTAAGGGCTTAAAGTTTAATTTTTAGGGCTTAGAGTCTAGGCTATAAAGTTTAGGGTTTAAGGTTTTATGGTTATATGTTTAGGATCTAGGTTTTGGAGTTCAGATGTCATTATTTTAGGTTTAGGGACAATGTACTAGGGTTAAGTGTTCAAGGTTTATGATGCTTAGGGTTTAGGGTTAATGGTTTAGGTGTAAATAGAGTGTACTAGGTTGAATGGAATTTGAAAAACTAACTTCTAAATGGTAACTTCTACAACTCTATAATCAATTTCAAAAGATTTTGAGTGCCCCTAATTTATTATATTTAGTAAAATAAATTTAAAGTATAAGAATATAATTATTCTTATACTTTAAATTTATTTTACTAAATATAATAAATTAGGGGCACTCAAAATCTTTTGAAATTGATTATAGAGTTGTAGAAGTTACCATTTAGAAGTTAGTTTTTCAAATTATATTCTTATACTTTAACATTTATTTTACTAAATATATCCTTACAAATAAAATACATCTAATTATAAAATTAAAAAAATATATATGGGTTTCAAACTTTTAATTGTAAACAAACAAAAAATTGAAATCCAAAAGGGTTTACGCCCTTTATAAAAGATGCACGACCTTTATAAAGGGCATACGCCCTTTGAAAAGGGTGTGCATCCTTGCGTATGTCCTTTGTAAAGGGTGTGCATCCTTTATATAGGTCATATGCCCTTGAAACTTTTCATTTTTTTTTGTTTTCTCTCCAAAGCTACCTTGGGTGTAGGCTTGGGGAGGTTTGAACCTACCTTGAAACTAGTTATGGAGTAGCCCACCTAGTTTCAAAGAAATTTAAGTGTATTTTTCATCTTTGTCGACACATCTGATCAAACAAATTTTATTGTTTTTTAAAAAAAATTATATGGGTTTGTAGAAAAGAATGTGTAGTTTTAGAATATATAATTTTTTTTAATGTTAAAATATTATTTATAATTATTACTTAATTTATACATAACATACTTCATTATGGACTATATACATATCGTCACAAATTCCATTATAACTTTTTGAATATTAATTGAAAGTTTATAAAATATTTATTTCAACAATCTACACATTGTCAGCTATGCTTTAAAAAAATTTGATTTTCATGAAGTTAAGGTCAAAAAGTTATGTTTGTAGACTTGAAGTTTCATTTTTTTAGTTGTCTTGACTTGTAAAATTATTTATATAAAAAAAAATTAATCAAAAATATTCTCAATTATCTTCAACATTTCACCTATCTATATATGAAATTTCATACAAAAATTCAATCTTTTTTTCAAGAAAAGTGTGTTCGTACACATGCACTTTCCTTATCTTTTTACAAAAAATGACCAACCTATTATCATAAATGCATCTATTTCATACATTTTTATCATTTGGGTATTGAAAAAAATTATATATTTAAAAACTACATTAAAAAAGTCACAATTCATATTTTTATGTCATTATCAAATTCCTTTTAGAAGTATCTCTAACATTCTCTCCAAGTTCAACTATTATTATTTTTATAAAAAAGGTGTCACTTTATACCCCCCCTTTTGTCTCCCATTATCCTGCATCTACCCATGATCACAATGTGAAGGGCATAAGGTAATGGAGCCAGCATAATGATTGTTAAAATCTCTAGCTCGACAACTGGCATGCGTAGCTCCACCCTAGTAGAAGGTGCTCCTGTACCCTATAAAAGCAAGCTCAAACCAGCGAGCAAAGAGACGTGAATTAAGGCAGTGAAGTTCTAGAGAAATTAAACTAGACTGTTAATACCACCGTTAGTGTTAATAATATTATGGATGCCTTTAAAGATCCAATTTTTAGTGCCCAAGCTTGCTTGTGAGCCTCTAGGTCATTTAGTAGCTTTAGCTAAGCATTTTCTCTATTTTTACTCTTATGTACTATATTTATTTGGAGTTTGTTTAAAGAAGATGAAGGTTGTTCCAAATTGAGTTTGATCTAGTTCATGTGTTTGTGGTAATGTTATTTACATGTGAATGTAATGCTGTAATTTCCATATAGTTATGTTAAGCATAATGTTTTCAAGCTCTGGTTTAGGGCATTAATGGCATCCCTCTATAAAAGATGACATCAACTAACTTTGTGAAATAGCCTAAGTGTAAGAAAATTCATGCATCCAAGCATTAATATCCATGCTAAAAGCAATAACTTGAGAATGATCTACTGGATTGAAGCAACCCATTGACCCCTCAAAGTAGCAAATGATGCTAAGCTTAGTGAAACAAAGACTTGTATCCTTGAAACGAGATAACCATCCAATATAGGCTTGCACATATAGACCATTAGACTTTTCCCAAAAAAGGATTGGACCGTTGAATCTACCAAAGCCATTATTGAGATGACCAAGTCTTATAAGTAATGAGTTACACCATGACACAACTAGTTCAATATGGGCCTCAATTCTTTGTCTGTTGCGCTTTAGGTGAACACATAAGGCTTGTGCCTTATGTGAATTGATGCCAACACAATCAAGTGATAAATGTTAAGGCTACGAGAATATATCATGTTTGCACCTAGTTGTAATGATTCCATAACTGACTTGAACAACTAAATGAGTGTGTAACCCCATGTTTGATGAATGAAAACCCCATGTAAATGGTCTAAAACTTAGAATATTTGATTGAAATATAATTTAAGAAACAAGAACAACACAATTGTAATAATGCTATCTCTGAGAAGAGATGTTTTATTGATGAAATTTGCAGACCCAAAAATATGCCTATCTTTGAGAACAGATGTCTGATTTCCTTTATGGGTTACATCTTCATTTAAAAATATTTTGAAGGTAGGAGGAAGATGTCGAAGCTCACCAATATCGAGGGAGATTAAGTGGTTTGACTTCTACAATTCACAACAATACATAATTTGAGGAATTACTATTTTTAGAAACTTACTATTTTTAAACTACAGTACTAAAATTGAAAATTGAGGCACTTCTATTTGGTTTTTATGAGTCAAAACCCATCAAGCAAAGCTCGTGTCATCTCACGATGTCACCCTTCATTCGTAGCTTTCCAACGGTTCAAACGGGGAGTCAAATGGAGCTATGGTGCAAAAGTTATGGCTCCCGAAAGTTCTGTCACCAATTGGGGTAGAACTGTCGCCCGAATTATTCCCTGAAATGTTGCTCAGATCAGTAAACTACAACATAAATGTAATATGATATTTGTGCATTAATAGATGATTTGAATTCAAATAAGGATCCTATTAATGTAAAAAATAAGGTGGGATAAGGGTCACACATGGTGAGGAGGATACGGGCCCTGAAAAACCTATTATAATTATACATTGACACTTTGGACATCATTGCATACTTTTGACATATCTAAAGAGTGATATCACACTTCGTAAAGAAGGGTAGAATGTGGTCCAACCTCAGGGAATGACTACTAATGGGTGTCAATAACACATATTTAAATCAACAATAGATATGTGCACAAACAACAATTTCATAACTAGTAAATACTTAAGGGTCATTTTTAGGTGCCTACATGTAACTAAAAACTCTGATAAAGTCGAAATATTCCATTTAGATTTTTCTTTTAGTCATCTCATTTATATTTAATGTGGTTAACTGACACTATTCAAAAATCACTCACTATGTCATTATAAGATCACTTCCAATTTTTATGTCGAGAGGTATTCTATAATGACATCCGTAGTGTAATGATGGGTTATAATATCATAAATATGTTTACTTTTAATTTTATTCTTAAATTTGACATCTATATAATTGTTATTTTAAAAAAAAATCCTCTTTTCTTTTAAAAAAAATAAAAAAATGATAATATCTTAATGTGGAATTTAGAGTCTCTTTTTAAAATAAATAAATAAAAATAATGTTTATAACACATTGTAGTATTATATTTTATTCAACGTGCGGTCATTGTAGTATGCGTAGATTGATACGACTCAACGCCCACATTGACATTTGCATATAAAAATAGTCTTTTACAATCTTTCTTTGTCTCAAAATTTTGGATTATATATACTCTGCAATAACAATCATTGTGCTTTCCAACCATGCAATCTACTTCAAGAAATTTGACCCACACAATTTTTTTCCCCAGTTTTCTTAATGAAATCATGACTATGACTCTTACTCTCACAGTTTTTTTTTTTAATATGAAACAGTATTACAGAAGTAAAAATTTGGGCTCATGGTTATTTATTTGAAAATAATTTTCCAATAATCAGTTTTCATCTATGTGCACACATACATTTAACTAATCTTTATTTTTTTATCACGTTGCCATTTTTGTCATGTTTCTCATTTCTCGTTTTTAATAGCATAGTTCTAAGCTCCTTGGTTAATTTAATAAATATTTAATAGAAAAAATATATGGTTTGTTAATTTTTATCCCTGTGACTATTTATAACATCATGTAATTTTTACTTATTATATACAGTCTGAAATAAAAAATAGGCTAAAATCTATCAATTTCTATACCTGTTAGATGTGTGGGAAACTCTAAAGTATATTTGATGTGATAATTTAAACCTTAAAAAATAGTAAATTAGTTTGAGAGTAGTAGTTTAACCATGCATGCTATGAATAACTTTAAAAATGTATTTAGACCTTGCACCCTTGTTGGAAATCAAGGTTCTAGAAGGCATTCTTAAAAAAAATGTTTTAGTTGTAATTAATGTCAAACTCATTATAACATTTTGACTAAAATAAGTTGTAAGTAAAATCATCTTAAGTCATCATAATAGATAATTTCAAAGGTAAAATTTCATCTCTAATTTGGACTTAAAGCTGAATTGACATCTTAAGGTACTTTTTAATGTCGACTTTATATTATATAAATATATAGTCGATCAGAGGATAGGTTATATTCAGTTCATAAGTTAACCCAACATTACTTCAGCGTCACCTATTAACATCATTCAAATGATATCAGTAAGTGATGTTAAGGCAATGATAGGGTTGAATTAAGGACGACATTGGTAATATCATCCTTGGCAACATTTTGAATGTCATATGGTGAGATAAGAGTCATCTTTACATGTAACTAAATTTTTCATTAAATCTCACTTTAAATTCGAAACTAGATTCGACTTTAATCCCATCTCTAAATCTAACTTTAAACTTTAAATTTATCTAAATTAGTTTAATAAAATCTTGTATCTTAAATGTTTTGAAATAATATATTTATGAAATTTTATGATACTAAAAACCCTAATTACATCGTAATTTTGTTAAAAAATAATTTTAAATAATCAAATGATTTAATGGAAAGAAAAATAATAATATTACACTCAAGCAACCTTTTCATCACTTTTTTTTGAAATTCACTTAGCCGTGTAAAAAACCCCACATGATCTCTTTGTTGAGATAATTTAAAAGTCTATTGCTTCTAGCTTTGAAATTGGTTTCATTTGGAAACTTGGAACCACTAAATGTTGGAGTTTTTGATCCATAATTAAGTATATTTATATTTATAATGTCGACTTCAAAATCTTTAATTGTGTTATAAATTTTATCATAAAAATGGTAAGTATTAAAGACTATCTTTTATTAAATAATCGAAATCAATTTATGAGTAATGATAATTTGACAATTATTATTTAGTAGTTGATGAGGAATTTAATAATTATAATATTAAATTTAAGCACATATTTATTGATAGTCTCATTTAATATTTGTTTGATTTGATCTAACTGTTTAAAAGTAAACTTGATATATATAATATTATTGAATAAAAAATTAAGAAGTCATCAAATAATATCATTAAAGAGTGTATCGATCCATATCATAAGACATAGAACAAATCAAACAAATAATATTTCAATATCCTTAGAAATATCTTAATTAATAATCGACCACTATGAAAAAAATAATAATAAAAAAATAAAAAATATTAAAAACTTTATCGTAACAAGAAATGTCTCATTTTTTTATTGAATTTTTCAAACTTTGGCGAAACAAATTATTTTAAAAGAGTGTATGCAAGTGATTCCTAAGCCAATTGTTTTAGAAGAATATAATTAGAAATGACCTTAATTCTTTTGTGAGACCGTTGAAAAAGAAAAATAATATGGTTTTGTAAGTTATAATATATGCATCATATAAGTGAGTCATTTAAAGATTTGGATTAAAAGTAAAAGTAGAATAAGTTGGAATATAATAATTTTAAAAAATAAAAAGATTTGAATCATGTGAAGCAATTTGAGAAACATTATAAATAAAAGGTGGTTGGACAAAAGAAATGTAAGAAGTGTGTTAAGATGTTGGAAAGGGTTGAGGGCAATTGAAATATGTTAAGAATTTTCAAGAACTTGATAAACAATAGGAACATGTTGATAGTTTGGAAGAACTTGAGAAATAATGTGAACATGTTGAAAATAGGAACATGTTGATAGTTTGGAAGAACTTGAGAAATAATGTGAACATGTTAAAAAATTATAACATTTTATGTATAATATCAAAAACAACATTTTAATAGTTTTAATTCAACAGTGAAAAAAATTCATTCAATACAATGTATTGTTAGCATGAACTTTGGTGCTACAATAAATATTCTAATAATTGATTTTGATTTATCTAAATTTGCTTGCATATATATATATATATATATATATATATAAGATTATTTTTAGATAATTTATAAATAAATTTTAGATTAATCATAACTGCCTAAATGCAATATGATGCTTTTGTATTAATAAATGATTTGAATTTAAATAAAAACCTTATTAGCATGAAAAAAAGGGTCGGATAAGAGTGACACATGATGAGGAGGATAAAGGCCCTGACAAACTTATTATAATTGTACATTGACGCTTTGGACATCACTGCACACTTTGGATATATTTGGTGCATGATATCACACTTCATAAAGAAAGGTAGAATGCCGTCTAACCTAGGAAAATGACAAAAAAAAGGTGTCAATAATGCATATTTAAACCAATAATAAATAAGTGCACAAATAACAATTTAATAACTAATAAATACTTAGAGGCCATTTTTAGGTGCCTACATCTAACTTTAAAGTCCGGTAAAGTAGAAATATTTGATTTAGATTTTTTTTTTAGTCATTCCATTTATATTTAATGTGGTTAACTCACACTATTCAAAGATCACTCATCATGTCATAAGAAACTCCCTTCCAATTTTTACATCGAGAGATGTTATACGATGGCATTTGAAGTGTAGTGGTAGATTATAATGTTGTGAGTATGTTCACTTTTAATTTTATTCTTAAATTTGACATCCATATAATTGTCACTTAGAAAAATTTCCTCTTTTTTTGAAGAAAATAAAAAAATGATAATATCTCAGTGTGGAATATGCAACCCCCTTTTTGTTTCAACAAAATATTTTGAACTTCACACAATTTTACTCCAATCAATAAATAATTTGTGAAGAAGATAATGAAATTATAAATTTAATTATAATATATGAAAAAATTAAAATATAAATCTTGAGATTGATATCACTCTGTTAGATATGTGACAACAAAGTTAAAAATTAGATCCTTTTACGATATGGTTTGTAACCCACTTTATGTCAACTCTTCCTTACGATATTTATAGGAAGACGAATTCCACCGATTTCTATTTTTAAGAAGGAAAGTCCTAATGGCATTTTTCCACTCTACTTTTAAGAGGAATATGAAAAGTATTTTACTAATTATATGTATTTATCTTTATAGAGTTCGAATATAATCTAAGACGAATTTGTATGTAATATATTCATTTTGGAGTTAAAAACTTTGATATCTTATACCATGAATATTTTCTTAGCTTTGCTAAATTTTACCATATAAATTTAGTATTTTATCTCATACATATATTTATTTTATCTATTTTAATTGTTTCTGTTTTTACAAACTTTTATTCGATTTACCAATTATTTATTGCTACGAAATATCTAATTTCCTAACCCTCTCAATATTTTTTAAATAAATATATTTAATTTTTTTAAAAATATATATGTTTAAAATATCTGTGTTACTATATATGGGTTAGGGCATTGAGGAATATATAAAACTTATTTGAATTCACCCCTGACGAATATGAGAATTGCCAACTCAATAGTCTAATAATGTTTTTGAAGACATTGTATTATTATATTTTATTTAACACGCGGTCATTATAAAAATAGTCTTATATATTCATACGACTCAACACCCACATTAACACAATCTTAAAATTTTGGATTTTATATACTCGCAATGACACAATATACAAGAGATTTGATCCACACAATTTTCTTTCTCAATTTTCTTAACGACCTTTGTAAATTAATTATCCCATTTACAAATTTTCCAACTTTTAAATTATTGTGTGGATGGTTGGATGCTACCTTTTTAGTTTAGGGACTTGTCAATTGCAATAAAAATTATACAAATTTTCATATTAGGAGTGTTATTATTCTCATAAATATTAACGTTTGGTTAAATTTTTATATATTTAAATGAATATATATTAGAAAAATATAAGGTTTGTTAATTTTTATACTTGTAACTATTTAAAATTTTATGTAATTTTTATTTGCTATATACAATATGAAACAAAAAAAATAGGTTACACCCTGTCAATTTTTAAGTTTAGTTCGATGTGTGGGACACTCTAAAGTATATTTGATGTGATAAATTAAACTTAAAAAAAAAAAAAAAAAGTAAATTAGTTTGACAAAAGTAGTTCAACCATGCATGCTATGAATAACTTTAAAAAATGTACTTAAAACCTTACACCCTTGTTGGAAATTAGGGTTTCATAAGGCGTCCTATGAAGAATTTCTAGTGGTTTATTTATTGCATAATTTAGCTTAGTTCTCAAAATGATATACTTGCCTAGGAATATTTCTCTTGTTATATCTCAATTTTGAAGACTCATTTCCTCAGGGTTACTATTAGGATAATGAATGCAAAAATATCCTCATAAATTATAAACAAGAGAAGCTATACATAGAAATAAACAACTTATTTGAAATAAATCAAACCATGCAACATATAAGACACCAATGTAACATGGTTCAGCCAATGGGCTAAGTCCACAGAGAAATTTGACCAACCTTTATTTGGAAAAACAATTAGGAGAATACCCAGTAACAACACCTAGTCACACCTCTCTCCAATCTCTCAGCCTCCTGTCTTCAATGCACCAATGAAAGCTTACACTTAGATTACAATCAAGCTACAACCAAGCTTGAAACCAATACTTAACAAGTCTTCACACCTTCACCTTCTTACAAGAATGTAAATATTGCATAAGCTCTCCTTTGTATTTGTTATCCTTATAGATCACTCTTGGATCCTTGCAAACTTGGGATTGCATGTTTGAAGGTTGAAGTTTGGAGCTCAACTTGAATGTTTTAGTTGTAAGCATTGTATGCTTTGGTCATAAGCATGGTAGTCCCTTGGAGGTTGAAGTCTAGAGGATTTTTAGCTTGGCTTTGTTGATGCTTTTGTTGTAAGCATTGGATGCTTTGGTTGTAAGTATGGTAATCCCTTGGACGTTGAAGCCTAGAGGCTTGTTAGCTCAACTTTATTGTGCTTTGGATGTAAGCATTGTGGAGGAGTTGCTTGTCATAGCTTGGAGGTTGGAGCCTAGAAGGATTTGTATGCTTGGCTTACTTGGATACTTTGGTTGAAATCATTGGATGGAGTAACTTACTGTAGCTTGAAAATTGGAGCCTAGAAGGCTTTGTAAGCTTGGCTCACCTGAGTGCTTTGTTTGTAATCATCGAAAGGAATTTCTTGAGAGAGTTGTTTATAGATGAGATTTACTGAATTAATTGAAGTCTCGAAGCTACCATATGCTCATGGTTTTTCCCTTGATGGTTTTGTAGGGTTTCCATGTATAACTTGTATAATACTTTCCCTCTTGTCTATTATGTTTTTTCACTTGTTTTTTTAGGTATTTATTTCTTACATGGTTTTAGGATGGTTTTTTATAACAAGTGGTACCAGAGCTTAGGTTCTAATAACTGGTACTTGAGCCATGGATCTTAACAAGTGGTATCAGAGTCATGGTGCCTTTGAAAAACTCTTGTTTGAATATTGAAACATTGTTTTGTGAAAGTGGGAGCTACTAAAATGACAGGAGTGACCAAGTACAATATTTAAAAAAAAAGTAAATAATAGTTTTTATAGTAGGTATTTCTCTCTATAGAATATGGAGAGTGGAGGAGAAGCTTAACAAGCTTTACCAGATAATCAATAACAACATAATTTTCTTAAAGAAGCAACTGTACATATTGATGACCAAGCTGGTCTCCATTGGTGTGTAGATGGGGGATGATGACAAGGCATTCACCTTGTTGTGTTTTTCAAATATAAAGGGGTATAGGTTGTGGTATCATATTGACCACATGATTGTTAGTTGAGATGTTGAAAAATCCATTGAAATAATTAGGTATAAAGAAACCTAAAATTGTACCTATTGATGTAGTTCAGGACGATGAAGAAGAACAAGTGAGACCTAAGGTTCCTTTTGTAAGGAGAAGGTTGGTGTTGAATCAAATAACTTAGAGATTCATTAAGTGAAGTGCATGTAAATGGTTTCAGTGTAGCAAAAGTAAGTATCTATGAGGGTTATAGTGTAGCTGAAGTGAGTAGCCAGGGGGACCGATGCATGGAGTAACTTTAGATGCAAATGAGTTGGTTTGACATGCAATAGAATAGATTGCATTTTGAGTATGGGCTCAAAAACTAGATAGGTGTAGTGATGCACTGATTAGTGTGACAACTTCCTCAAAAATATTGATAGGTGAACTTGTTCCATGTTGAGCATGGTGGGTAGCTAAAGGCTATGTCTAGAAGTCAAGAATTGACTTCTATGAGTTCTTCACTCTCTTGTTGTTAAGTATTATAAAGAGTTCTAGTTGCACTTGTTATTCAAGAACTGGAGTAGTTGGATGTGAAAACATCATTCGTATATGGTGATCTTGAGAAGAGATGGATTAGCCTGAAGGATATGAAGATGAGGCAAAGAGTTGCTAGTTTAAATATTGAAGAAATCACTATATAGGTTGAAGTAGACGTGCAGATGTAGTACATGATTTTAAATACCTTTATGAAGAGCCAAGATTTTTAGTAGAAGAAAGCAAATCATTGTGGGTTCAATGATGGGAGACTTGTTATCTTGATGCTATGGATTGATGACATGTTTCTTGCAACCTGTCAGGATTAAACCAAAAATTGATGTGGAATAATTTCACAGAATCATAATAATAATAATAGATATAAACAAAGATGTAGAAAGAATAGAAAATAAACATGTAAAATAAGAAGACAAGATTTAACATGGTTCACCCAATGTGGGCTACATCCACTAAAAAACACTTGCTTAGATTTTATTACAAGCCACGAGAGTACAAACCACTCTCAAATCAGTCTTCTTACAATTACAATGCACAAATATTGTTTGTAGCTATGCTTAATAAACCCTCTTGAATTCACACCTAAATTCACACACTTTGTTCCTTCTTCTCAAACCTTAGTTCTCATAATAATTATCTATGAAATATCCATCAATACATAATACATGAACAAAGCGGTATTACAAAACAATGGGTACCAAAACCATGGGCAGAATCAACCCAAAATGATTTCCCATTAAAAGAGGTCCAAATTTTTTTTAGGGGATATTACCCCTAAATCCCCATTTTTCAAGGGCAGCTACCTCCAAACCCCCACTTTTCAAGGGCTAACACCCCTGAACCCAGCGAGAATACATATAGAGTGTATAATACATTTAAAATGTACAGTATTTGAAAATACATTATAATTTAATAATAGGCTCCACAACACAACACAGGCCCAAAATGAAGAAGATCAATGTTTTCATGGTTGAGTTGGCTAGGACATTTGTGATGAAGGTGGTAGGAGAAACAAACTAAGGATGAAGATACACATGGATGGGAAAGCAAGGAAGATCTAGTTATCTCAAAACATATGTTGAGAATATTCTATACCGGTTCAATATGTAGAATGCAAAACCAGTAAGTACACCTCTTCCTAGACATTTTGAGTTGTCTTCTAAGTAGTGTCCTAGAACAGAGAAGGAGAATACATGGTTGTATTATGTATTATATTATTATAATTAAGAAGCCTCATGTATGGCATGGTGTACACCAAACTAGATATTCCCCACGTAGTGGGAGTTGTGAGTCGGTTCATGGTAGAATATTAGAATGGAGGATTGGTATGTGGTGAAGTGGAGTCACTTCAGGTGTTGAAATCCATTATGGAGGATAATATGTTGACAAATTCAATTAGGGTAGAGAAGTTTTGATTAGTGCAATAAAAATTATATTGGTCTTATTGAATTTGTGATAGGGAAACAATGGGCATGATGGCAATTAGATGGGAGAATACTCAGGTGTTATAAATTCTAAATATTGAATGCAAGTGGGAGATTGTTAGGTGTCAAGTCACTATTCATAGTCACTATGCACTATCACTATTCATGGTGATGTGGCATATAAGTGATGTGATAACTAGATGATGTGGCATGTGGTATGGCCCATGGAGGATCTTCCATGTGAAAAGTTGATGTGCATGAGGAGTGGGGCATAACACTTCACCAAGAGACATGGTTTTTTGTCCTTAGTGATTCACATGTGTTTGTCTTGTGATGTAAATAATAACGGTTAGTGATGGGGCACATTTCTTGGTGTCTCCATGATTAAAGTGTGTGGTTACAGTCAAAAGGTGATTGCAACACCTTGTAGACTTTTGTGTGAACATGGGAAGAAGAATACAAGTTGCTACTATTGTTGATTATCCTCACATGTGGAGTGGGGTATAACATCTAGAATCAGATGGAGGTGGCTTGGATCTTGTCTAAAGTAGATGATCCACTTTGTTGAACCTTGCATATGCAGATAAATTTTCTTTGTTAATCATTATTCACCCGACTAAAGTGTGGGACATTTTTGGCCACCCATGAGTTTATCTCTCCCTCTCTCTTCTCTACTTAAATACATGAGCTCTCCCTTGTATCTATTATCCTTATGGATCACTCTTGTATCCTTGAAAATTTGGGCTTGCATATTTTAAGGTTGAATCTTGGATCTCACCTTGAATTCTTTGGTTGTAAGCATTGTATGCTTTGGTTGTAAGCATGGTTATCCATTGGATCACTCTTGGATCCTTACAAGCTTGGGATTGCATGTTTGAATTTTGAAGCTTGGATCTCACCTTGAATGATTTGGTTGTCAGCATTGTATGATTTGGTGGTAAGCATGGTAATCCCTTGGAGGTTGAAGCCTAGAGGCTTGTTAGCTCAGTTTTGTTGATGATTTTTTTGTAAGCATTAGGTTTTTTATTTGTAAGCATGGTAATCCCTTTGAGGTTGAAGCTTAGAGCCTTTTTATCTCAGCTTTGTTGATGCTTTGGATGTAAACATTGTAGAGGAGTTGCTTGTTGCATCTTAGAGGTTTGAGCCTGGAAGGCTTTATGTGCTTGGCTCACTTGGATGCTTTGGTTGGAAGAATTTGATGGAGTTTCTTGTTGTAGCTTGGTGGTTGGAGCCTATTTGATCACTTGAGTGCTTTGTTTTTAAGTACTAGAAGTATTTTATTGAGGAAGCTATTTGTAGAGGAGATTTGTTGAAGTAATTGAAGTTTAGAAGCTACCATTGGCCCATGGTTTTTCCCTTACTAGTTTTACAGGGTTTCCACATATATCTTGTCTAATGTGTTCTCTCTTGTCTATTATGTTTTTTATCTTATTTTATTTTGTATTTATTTCTTTCATGATTTTAGGATGAGTTTTCCTAACAAGTGGTACCAGAGCTCATGCTCTAACAATCGATACTTGAGCCATGGATCCTAATAGTTACTAAGTATTTCATATGGTTGAGATACTACATCATGATTAGGATAAGCAATACAACCTATTGGTTGAAATAAATTTGTCAATTATTGATAATATCATATTATAAATTTTCCTTCTTTATTACAACTAAGGGGATTCTTGGTAATGAACCTATAAATATTGAATGTGTATTAGATCTACTAGACAACATAGTTCTATGCAAGGTCATTATGTGAATTATGTTTTAGTGGTTGACATGGGATGATCTTATATAAAATCCTAGGTATAGATATTAAGTGGTTGGTAACAACAAAATATCACAGGGCTTAGGTTATGCCATACCATCCACGACATATAATAGGCAAGTTGTCTTAGGCTTCTGGGTTCATGATCATACCTTTATACCTTTGTTTAGAACTGATTTCATCCATTATAAAATGTATAAGCTTGGTATAATTGTGGAAATACCCATAAGGCTTGACCAGAAGGTAAATCCTTAAGTAACATGTTGTAGATGGCGTGTCTGATATATGGGGAGATAGTATTATGTCCATGAAATGGCAAAGTAAACCCTTATGTAGTATGCATTTAGTTTCACACTAATATATTGATAATCTTTATAAGCTTACTATGGATCTATTTTCTCTTTCTATTATCAAATATTCCCTTATTCTATTTTATAATAAGGAAGAGTCGTAGTGGGATGTATAACCATACTGCCTTATATGAGAAACACCATTATGATCTAATTATCATACTTGATATGATATTCTCATTGAAATCTATGTTTTTTGTAGTATGGAATAGATATAACTTCCTCAATAAATGCACTTGATCCATGTTACTATATCAACCTTTCTTTTATGACCTCTGTAGACCTAAACTATGCATCATAATTGAAACCAAGCCCCAGACCTTATTCTAGGTGATAAATATAGAATGAAGTTTGGATTTTATATAATTTTTAATATATTTAAATCATATAATGGATTGATATCTAAGAGATGAGAAAGATACATGTGGGATTTTTGAACTCATAATACCTTTTTGTCTCATCACTGTTCTCTACCAGAACAATGTTTGATTGGATATATACTTATTGTTAATATTATATTATGGTTCTTATACCTGATATAATGTGGTACTTATGGGAAGTCATGATTATGGTGTATTTACTTAATTATCTTATGAGTATCTGGGATTTACAATTATGCCTCATAATAAAGAGAGACTAGGTAAGAATTGCATTGGTATAGAAAACTTTGATGGGGTAGAGTTTAAATGATAAAATGCCTGAATGATTACTATACCACTAGGTTATGAATCATTATTTTTGCATCTAGACTATACTAGTAATGGTGCATTACCCTACTCTCTATTTTTTTATTTGCACTTATCAAGATAATAAGGAACATGGGATGGTTTTTCAAAGGTAGGGGACATTAGATATATATATTTGAGCCCTTGAATGAAATTTAAACAAATCCAAGGGACTTTAGTTTGTGAGCTACTCCTTCAAGGCCTTTTCAAAAAATCCATTTTTTACATATTTTTCAATTATTATAGTACATGAAGTCCAATAATTCTTACAAGTTGTGTCTAATTTCAAAATTTTCATAGATGCCCACACAAGCACTTCCAACTACAACATATTAAAAAAATCCACTTTTTATTGTGTTTTAATTGATGTTTATGCCTTGTTTCAAATTCCTCATTTTGGTACAGGCTTAGAGGAAGTTGGAAAAGTTTATGTAATATTTTTTTCATGTCTTGTAATTATTGCATTCCATAAGACCATACCATTAAAGGCTTTTTGTCAAATAGTTCTTATGTATGCTTTCACATTTTACATAAATGTCTACCATGACACTTGTAACCATAAAATCTGATAAAAATATGCTTTTAGTTATGTTTTAATTGATGGCAATTCTAATTTCCAAAGGTCCTAATTTTTTAATATGCTAGGAGGATGTTAAAAATATATGTAGGGTCATGTGTAAATAGGCCTCTAAGAGTGTATTCCAAATCCATTTATGACCAAAAACAACAACATATCACTTCTATATTTATTTTTAATATATATTATTTCTCATTAAATCACATAATTCTATTTTTAGTTTTCCTAATATAGTGTAAGTGAAAGAATTATGTTTTCTTTATTTCAAAGGTTTTATAAGAATGTGCTTATTTTTAACTAAAAAATAAGTAGAGATCAACTAATAGCTCATTGTTATGGAGATGTATATTTGGCATGATCAAATATTTTTTTCATTTTTTTCTTAACTATTATTTTTTTTAGGACCCTAGTACCCAAAAAAAACCACACTTGGACAAAATGGAAAACCATATACTTTTCTTTTTGGCACCTCCAATATTTATTTAATGAAGTAATTCTCATTTGAGATTGGGATTTTATAATATTGATCATTTTGTTATAATGGTAAAAAGAATGGGAGAGGTAGAGTAAGGTTTCATATCATTTCCTTATTATGAAAAAAATAACCTAGGATTTAGTAGATAGTAGGTAGACTAAGTTTTAATTATTATTAATAGTGGAAAGAACATTTAGTTACTTAGATCTATAAGCTGATTTCATAATGGATTTTATATGCCTAGGAAGCCAATTTTAAATAATATTCATAATGGATCCTTTCTTAATTTATACAAAATTTATGAGTAAATCGAATGATTCATTGAGCATACTATTATGGGAATTGAGAGACCATATAAATGAAACTCAAAGATACCATAGGTCCAATGAACACATATTTCAATATTATAGGGATAGTATGGCATAAATGATGTCAAGGTTTAGAAAAATGATGTTTTAGTTTGTGGAACCTTAATAAAAAATAACCCAAGGCCAAACTATAAAAATATAAGTCTCGAGTTAAGAGGTACATGCTTATCATTTATAGTTCATGGTGCATGTAGAAAATAATATATCTTCATTTGAAAATTTATATGAACAGGATTCAAGACCTACTTTAGGGATAGATGAATACTTTAGTGAAATGATATATTACACATGTGAAAAGTACAAAAATAGAAAACTAAAAAAGCATTGACTTGTTGATATCTATAGATTGAAGCATGGAGTTTATATACAAGATGTATACTATAATGAAAATTCAAGTATGTTTATAATTAATAAATATTCAATTTATATATTACATTATATTATTATTATTATTATTTATTTAAACTGATATTTTTATGAATAACCATGTAGACACTAGTTTTACATATTCTACCTAGTAAGTGTCTTTATATATGTGTCATAATCCCCTTAGTTTATTATCCACCACCCTTATTTACTTTTACGCCAGGTAATTACTTCGTTAATTATATCTACCACTTCCCAACCTCCCAAATCTCTAAAAATATATTAAAAATACATAAAATATAAATTATCCCTCTATCTTAACATCTCACCCTTGATGAAAAACTCGTGAAACAACTTAACAAACCCCCTACCCAAATTACCCCATAGTTAGAACCACTTTAGACATGTTTTTTCAAGAAAAGGTAGATTCATTGATGATTCCCCATGATCGGTGTCAATTCTATTCGATTGGTTTCAATTACTTATACATGGCCTCAACTCACCCAAATAAATCCTAAAATTACACTGTAAGGTGGACAAAATGCCTGAGAGATGAATGACACTCAGGAAACTCTTTAGTGCAAACATTAGGCTATCTCATCGAAGCTTTGAATCCTTGGTATGACTCTGTGGAAGGTATAATACATCATCGATCTCTAGAACCATACAAAAGAATTACAAGGTTAGTATTGTACTTCATTTTTAGTATAATTTTGTTATCTATATTATTCTATGTAGTAATATCATTGTTTTAATCCTTAGGCTACCTAAATTATCCTTGGAATCTAATTTATTAAGTCATAATCTTTTTTTTTTTAAAGGGGTAAAAACTTTATTAAACTTAAAACATCAGATTTAAAAAGCGTCCAAATAGCCCACAAGACAAGCAAACCAAAAACAATAGCCTCAAACCTCAACTCCACCAATATCTCCAGTAAGAATGGGTTCCAGTTCCTGACGTAAATTGCCAGGCAGCTACTCCCATTCATCTGCCTTGCAGCCTTCTCCCTCTTTCGATGCCCATTTTGCCAAACAATCAGTCACCCTATTCCACTCCCGTGGAATGTGGGCATAGGATACCGACTCCATGAAAGAACTCACTTGTAAAATCTGTTGCACTATTGTGGCCAATTGCCAGCTCACATCAGAAATTTTCCTTTACAGGATCAAGTTAATCAGGACTTGAGAATCAGCTTCGCAGATCACCCTCCTCCAACCCAAAGCATAAGCTCTTCTCAAAGCATATAGGATAGCCAAACCTTCCATCTTATTAACCATCTACACTCTCTGATATGCTGAGAAAATAAAAACCACAGATCCCAAAAAATACCTAGCAATCCCACCAATCCCAGCTGCCCCTGGATTGCCCCTAGATGACCCATCCGTATTAATTTTCAAAAGCCTAGTAGGTGGAGGTGTCTACTTCCCCAATCGTTGAACTTTCTGCTACCCTTGTGTACCACATCTAACACAAGCTGAGATTGGAGATAACTCTCTTATGCCAAATCATTCTAACATCTCAGTGCCCCCTTTCTTCAATGGCAGCATAACCTTGCTCTTCACTTTAATAGATTCCTGGAGCATTCCCTTAATTCTACTCTAGACCTGCTGAGTCACCAATTTTTTGTTAGGTTGTGGAGCTAAAAGCTTCACTGATACAAATATGGAGGAGGTTGTTGAGAGGTTGCTGAGTTGCAGAGCAACCGATGTCAGTCTGATCAATCGACATCAGTCATATATAGTGAGAAGAGCAACTAACATCGATCAAGATCGGTTGACGTCGGTCATCTCCAGCTAGACAGGGACTGACGTCGGTCGCCTGTGCAGTTCCAAAACTGCTAGTTCACGAATAGTTAGTTAATAAACCAGTTGTTTGCATATTGAAAGGCTAATTTTAGTCTTGAGCTGTAGATCTAATTATTGTAATTAGATGTCTAATTATTGTTTGCATGAGATCTATATAATTGACTCATGGTCTGTATTGTAAAGTGTGCTAGTTCAGTAAGAGCAAGGTTAGCTCCTTTCGAGTGAAGAGAGCAAAGTGTGCTCCTCTTAGTTCCACAGGGGTACTGAGTGTGTATGATTAGGTAGAGCTACAGGTTGTGCAAGTTCTGGTAGAAGATCCATAGGGGTGCTAGTTTGGAGAATCAGAAGGGTTCTTCATGTGTGTATGATCTTGGTTGGCAGGTGTGTAAGGCCAAGTTTGGAGATCTACATGGTAAGTAAGATAATTGACTTGTAGGTGTTTATGTGTGCAAGGTCTAAGGTGGATCTGTAGGATAGCAAGGTCAAAGGTGACAGGCAACACAACAAGGTGCAAGATCAGGGAGATCTACTTGAAGTACGTTGTGTACTTGGAGTGTGGTGTGTACTCAGTGTACTGGCAGTTTTATTACTGACTGGTTGATAGCTCTGTGTGTTGAGTTGTGTTTGTAATTGATATTACAAGAGAGATAACTCTTGAAGAGATTTACTATTTATGCCCTAGAGGTGTGGGAGCCTTAGAGGTGTGTAAAGAAGAAGACTATGGCATTTTCTTTATTGTATTTCTTTCTGGAAGAGTATTAATACAATTGGGTATTGTCTCTCATATTCTATGTTATTTCTGAATTCTAGTTACTTGTTACTTCTTGTTAATTCTACATTTAGTTACTTGTACAAGGTAATCAATTGTGCTTCCTAGATCCTGACAGTGGAATCAGAGTATGTTTGTGGTTCTAGATTCCTGACAAAGTGGTATCAGAGCTAAGGTTGTAGGGAACATGTTTTGTGTTTGATTACAGGTCACTCTTAGGGGTTTTTGATTGAGTGGGAGTATAGCAATGGCAAAAGAAAGTACACTAAGAATGGAGGAATTGAAAAGCACGAATGGTCAATTACGGTGTTATGGAAAGAAAGAGCAGGTAAAGAGATATTGTTGGTTGGTAGAAGATCAGCATGAAGGAACTGAAGAAGCAGATGTTACAGGTGTTGTTACACAGGATGCTCTGGGATGTTCCTTGGATAAAGTAGAATATTGTTGTATAGATTCTGTTGCCTCTTTCCATGCAGTTTGAAATAGAGTATTTTTCCATGTTAAGGTCTTTGGAGACTTTAGAAAGATTTATTTAGGGGCTGGTGTGCCTTGTCAAAGTTTTGGCAAAGGGGAAGTGTGGCTAAAATTGCAGGTGGCCAACACATGGGTGTTAAAGAAGGTCATGCAGGTCCCAGTCTTGAAGATGCGGCTAGTTTCTTCAGGGAAGTTGGGTGATGAGAGATGCATAGTAACTCTCACAGTGGATTCTTGGAATGTTACCAAGGATGCACTTGAATTAGCATGTGGTAAGAAAGTAGGTACTCTTTATCTACCTGCTTGTATTACTGATTCCACTTCTATTGCACAGGTGTGGCTTTGTAGGCTTGGTCACATAAGTGAGAAGGGAATGGATGTTCTTAAGTCAAATGGTAAGAGTTCAATTTTGGAGAGCATAGACTGAGATTTCTATAAGCAGTGGGATGCTACAAGAAAGGATTGGATTTATTCCAAGAAAAGGAAGACTAATGTATTTGATAAACTTAAGAACTGGAAAGCCTTGGTGTTCTTGGAGGAGATGATGGACAGAGATCAGTGGATGGGACTGGATATCTTTGAGCAAGGTAGTTTGAACAGGTTTTGATTCAAAGTAAGCTCACGGGTAAAAAGTCATCACTCACAAGAGAACATAGGTACTGGCATCGGTCATGGGAAATCGGCATCGAACAAGCATGCACCGATGTCGGTCATGTGTAGATAGGCAAAGTCAGTGGTGTTAGGCAGGTGGAGACCGACGTCGGTAGTATAACC
The DNA here is from genome assembly GCA_037957365.1 of Torreya grandis. Taxonomy (NCBI): domain Eukaryota; kingdom Viridiplantae; phylum Streptophyta; class Pinopsida; order Cupressales; family Taxaceae; genus Torreya; species Torreya grandis. The sequence continues at coordinate 1,693,115 of JARHVA010000872.1, forward strand.
ATCGTCAGTGACCAGGACAGTCACATGGAACCAATGTCGATTGGATGCAGACTGTGTGGTGACTGAGGTCAGTCACTGGAACGGATTTTGGGCAGACAACAAGCTGTCAAAGAGTCTCAAATGCCCATATGGAGGACTGAAAGGGTAAGTAAGCCTCAAATTCATTATTCCTCTTCTTTATACTACTTGTTGCTCACTGCAGAGTAGGAAGGATCTAGGAAACAGTGGGAGCATGGCATGAATTCTTTAGAGAAAAACCAAATGGGAGATTTGGTAGAGTTGCCAGTTGGGATAAAAGCACTAAAAAATGAATGGATTCCTTGGTTAAAGCATAGAGCGAATGGACACATGAGATGGAAGGCTAGGTCATATGGTCTTGAGGAAGCTACAGGACAGTGGTACAAGTTTGACAGGTGTATGACAAAGTAGGGCTTTAGTCAATGTCAGTGTAACCATTGTGTGTTTCTTTACCAGGTTGGATGATGGTCGCGACATTATCCTATTACTGTATGTGGTTGATGTGCTTGTTGTAGGTGCATACATATAGGGAGTTGCTGAGCTAAAGGTAAAGTTAGTTCAGTGGTATGTCATGAAGAATTTGGGAGCAGCGAAATTCTTTGGCATGAGTAATCCTAGAGACAGGGAAGATCACAAGTTGATGTTGTCACAGGATGATTGTGTGAAGGTAGTGCAGGATGTAGTACGGCAAGCGCACCTATGGATGGACAGTTCATAGAACAGGGTCCCCAATCACATGATGAGGTTGAGTACATGTGTACTCCCTGATATTGCCCCAGTAGTGGGAGTTGTCAGTAGGTTTGTGGCCAATCTGGGAAAGAAGCACTAGAGGGCAATTCAGTGGATTCTCAAGTATCTGAGAGGGACTAGCAGTAGGTGCACATGCTATGTAGGGTCATGTTCTTTTCTACATGGGTTTGTAGATGCTGATGTGGCAGGTTACTTGGATGACAGGAGTTGCACCACAGGATGTGTGGTGGTTGGTCTTCAGGATTGATCTTGAAGACGGATACAAGTTAGGAAACAAATTAGATGGTGTATAGGTACAGGTACAGTGTAGTTATTTATCTCTAAGTGGGAGATTGTTAGGTTGTGGAGCTAAAAGCTTCACTGATGCAAACATGGAGGACGTTGTTGAGAGGTTGTTAAGTTGTAGAGCAATTGATGTTAGTCTGATCAACTGACGTCAGTCATATACAGTGAGAAGAGCAACCAACATCGGTTAGGATCGGCCGACATTGGTCATCTCCAGCCAGACAGGGACCAACGTCGGTCACCTGTATAGTTCCAAAACTACTAGTTCACAAATAGTTAGTTAACAAACTGGTTGTTTGCATGTTAAAAGACTAATTTTAGTCTTGATCTATAGATCTAATTATTGTAATTAGATGTCTAATTATTGTTTGCATGAGATCTATATAATAGACTCATGTGCCATATTGTAAAGTGTGCGAGTTGAGTAAGAGCAAGGTTAGCTCCTTCAGAGTGAAGAGAGCAAGGTGTGTTCCTCCTAGTTCCATAGGGGTGCCGAGTGTGTATGATTAGGTAGAGCTGTAGGTTGTGCAAGTTTTGGTAGAAGATCTATAGGGGTGTTGGTTTGGAGAATCAGAAGGGTTCTTCATGTGTGTATGATCTTGGTCGACAGGTGTGCAAGGCCAGGTTTGGAGATCTACATGGTAAGTAAGATCATTGATTTACAGGTGTTTGTGTGTGCAAGGTCTAAGGTGGATCTGTAGGATAGCAAGGTCAAAGGTGACGGGCAACACAATAAGGTGCAAGATTAGGGAGATCTACTTGAAGTATGTTGTGTACTTGGAGTGTGGTGTGTACTCAGTGTACTGGCAGTTTTGTTACTGACTAGTTGATAGCTCTGTGTGTTGAGTTGTGTTTGTAATTGATATTACAAGAGAGATAACTCTTGAAGATATTTACTGTTTATGCCCTAGAAGTGTGGGAGCCCTAGAGGTGTGTAAGGAAGAAGACTGTGGCATCTTCTTTGTTGTATTTCCTTCTAGAAGAGTATTAATACAATTGGGTATTGTCTCTCATATTTTGTGTTATTTCTGAATTCTAGTTACTTGTTACTTCTGGTTAATTCCACATTTAGTTGCTTGTACATGGTAATCAATTGTGCTTCCTAGATCTTGACAGTGGAATCAGAGCATGTTTATGGTTCTAGATTCTTGACATTTTTCCCCCTTAAAAATCCTCTAGTTTCTTTCCAGCCAAACTTGCCAGAGCAAGAAAATAGGGCCAACGTACCATGCATCCTGCAAGAAGGAAGTCAAAGAAGGGGGACAACCCACTCTAAACCAAAAATCTACCAAAGAGACAATGTGGATGCACTGGCACTGCCATGCATCCCACCAAAAGTGCCACAGTTGAAGAGTGAAGGGACAACAAAAAAAAATGTGAGAGGAGTCTTCCTCCTCTCTATTACAGAGCACACACCTCGAAGGACTAGCAAATCCCCATTTCTAAATATTGTCCCATGTCAAACATCTATTCCACACTAAAGTCCATGTAAAATAGTTACACTTTAGCCATGAGAAACCATTCCAAACTTTCTTCCACCACTGAACTTCCCCTCTATCCTCATACTGCTAGGAAATCAACTCCTGATAGCCATAAGACACCATATACTTCCTCTTGGGGTTCAGGGACCAGGCTAACACATCGCTGTCCATAAGTGCATTGCAACTACGTCAAGATAGAATATTCTACAGGTCTGTGCACTTTGCCTCTAAACCAAGAATTGACTACTCTTCTAGGGACTTCCATCTGGCAATCACCACTTGTCCCTAAAAGAAAAGGGATTTAAAGTCACACACCCTTTTCCAGCCAGCTTCAGAAAACTCTGGGCCAGAGTACTCAACTCAGGATATTGGTTGATTATAGGAGGGAAACCATCCCACGAGTCATGCCAAAATTGGACCTCCACCCCACTTTTACATATCTAGAAAAGACCCCTCTTAATTAGCGTGGCTCCTTTCTTGAGAGTCGCCCAAATTGCTGAGCCTTTACCAACCAAATCATACCATGGAATATCCCTCCTGGGAATCCCAAAAAATACTTATGGGATAACACTCTAGCCCACATCCGATCTTGCTCCACGCACCAATGCCAGTATAGTTTGGTAGCCAAAGCAGTACCAGATAGCGCAGACTATCATAATCCCAGCCTGCCAAACCTCTTTGGGCTGCAAACCTTCTCCCACTTAATTAGGCTCCACTTGGTTGAAGATAAATTCCTAGCCCATAAAAACTATCTTTTTTAGGAGTCCAAGTCCTTAACAAAGCTCATCGATGCCACCTGGATCATACACCTATAGATAGGAAGAGCCTGCACCATTGACTGAATCAGTTGAACCCAACCCACAAAGGATAACCAACGATGGGTCCAATGATTCACCTTGTCCCATAATTTATCTAGGATCACCTGCCACGACTCCTTAGCCAGTTGGCCAACAAAGATAGGAATTCTAAGATAAAGCAATGGGAGACTCCCAATTTGGAACCTAAGGATAAGAGCCACTCTTCATTGAATGGCCAGAGGAGTGTTAAAGAAAAAAATAGATGATTTTCCCTCATTAGTTACCTGTCCAGAGGTAGCAAGGTAAACATCCAAGCTCTTGCGTATGTTAGATGCCTCCCTAATAGTAGCCCTGCCCATCAAAGCCACATCGTCCACAAATTGGAGATGGGATTATACAGGGATTTCCTCTCCCCACTGCCAACCCTGAATAACACCATCACCCACATTTCTTTTGATCAATTGACCCAATCCCTCTGCCAATAGAAGAAATGAGTAAGGAGAAAGAGGGTCACCTTGCCTCAATCCATGAGAAGCCCCAAAGAGACTAGAGTGCTCACCGTTAATTAGAACTAAAAATGAGGTTGAGTTCACACAACTCAAAACCCAACGAATCTAATCCTCTGCAAAACCAAAGGCGCCCAAGACCTTCTAGAGGAAGGACCACTGAACTCTATCTTAGGCCTTTGACATATCCAGCTTGATAAACATCTCCTTCTCATTGAATTGGGTCATGGAATGTATAGTCTTAGTAGCCATCACCACCCCATCCAAAATCTATTGGCCCTCTACAAAGCCACCTTGCTCCTTCGAGATAAGTGCAGGTAGCCACTTTTTTAACCTCTCAGCGATCAACTTAGAAATAATTTTATAAGTGACATTACAGAGAGAAATGGGCCTAAAAAGACTCAGCCCTTGCACCCTTAGGAATGAGAGCTAGGAAGGTGGAGTTCAAAGCCCAAAACAATTGCTTGTTCCTCTGGGATTCTTGAACAACAGCCAGGAGGTCAAATTTCATAATTTCCCAAAATTCCTAGAAGAACTCAATCGAGAAGCCATCTGGACCAGGTGCCTTTCCTTTCTACATCATAAAGACTATCCTCCTTAACTCCTCAAAGGATATATCCCTCATCAAATTCTCATTCATATCCCTGGTCACCAAAGAGGGAATACAAGACAAGATCTGGACCTCTTTAGCCGAGTCCCCCTGCGCTTCCTCCTTGAATAACGAGGCAAAATACTACACTGCCTCATTAATGATACCCTACATAGAAGAAACAGTCTCCCCATTGTCCAACACCAAAGAAGTAATCCCCATGCCATGCTGTCTAGCCCGAATCGAATTAAAGAAGAAGGCTGTGTTCTTATACCCTTCTCTAAGCCATTCGATTCAGGCCTTTTGTTTCCAAAAGATTTCCTCCCTTAGTTCCCATTCCTCTAAATATTTTAAGGCCCTGGCTTCCTCCCTCAGCAAAACCTCAGTCATTCCCTCATCTCGAACAGTTCTGGTAATGACATTCAGCTCCATCTGTGCATCATTTTTTTTTTGGAAAATGTTCCCAAAACTTTGTCGGTTCCACTTTTTGAGCTGGTACTTGATGAATTGGAGAAGCTTAACAAAAGTATATATTGTTGTTCCTACAGTAGGCCTGCCCCTCCTCCACCAATCTGCCACTCGTCCAAATAGGTCTGGGTCCCTGAACCACATAAGCTAAAATTTGAAAGGCACTTTTAGAGGCTCATGGCTAGAAGAAATGACCAATTTTATTGGCCAGTGGTCTGAGCCCCTCCAATCAAGAATCTCAAGGCAGGAAGACCACAAACCCCCCACCTAATAATAGGAGGTCATGAATCTATCTATACACTCTGCAATGCACCTGTCCCCCACTCTTCAATTATTCTAGGTAAAGCATCCATTAACCGGCTTGATATCCACTAAATTGAGTGACTCAATATTATCTCGAAGTAGGAGAGAAGAAGGTTCCAACCATGCATTACCTCCTCTCTTCTCCGTTAAATCAAGAATAGCATTAAAGTCTCCCACCACAATCCAAGGCAAATAGGGAAATAATTGACGAAGAAAGTGGATGTTTTTCCAAACAAGAAGTTTACCTTGGAAATTTGTAGGAGCATAAACATTGGAAAAAAGGACTGATTCACCTAACTCACTACATGAAGCCACCATAGATAAAGAGGATTTAAAGGAAATATAGAACATGGGTTGGATCTTACACAGATTCCAGAAACAAGCTACGCCCCCTGAAGATCCATGAGCTCCAATGCACTGCCATGAACCATACCTCCATAACTTAGGTGCAATATTCCTCATATCATCCATAGAAACTTTCATTTCTTGAAGAAAGAGAATATTAGGTACTTGACATCCAAGTTTCAAATGAACCATAAGAGTTATGTAGGAAGTTTAAAGGCACTTTTATAACCACAGGGCACAGGTTGATTGGAAAGCCACAAGTCCCTTATCTAGAGGATCATAATGTAGTCCCCAAGGATGTTGTGAATAGTATAGAGGTTGAATGTTTATGATGTCACTGGATTTTTGTGGTAAGGAGATAAAGTCACTTTTGCTAAAGTATAAAGTTAGGGGAGAGAATGAGTTTCCAAATATGTCAAATAATGGTTCTAAAGTGTGACCCTGATGATTGGACAATGCATAAATCTCATTTGTGACTATAGGACAAATATATTACATGTTTGTAACATGTATAGAATATAAAGGGGCTTATGTTTATATAATTGATGACCTCTGTGCAGATCTAGGGTAAACCCTATACAATGAGGAGTTTTAAAAAGGGTGACAAGTATGTGTTCAATACATTATAATCCAATGTGGATTTACTAACCCCTCATATGCTCATTCGAATACCTCCTTGGGGAAACTTCCTAGGGGGACTATAAGTGTCATTTGCAACTTGAAAATTTATAGATGTGCAATTGGGGCCAAAACTTCCCCAATAGATCAATGGTGGGAATAATGCATTTATGCATTAAAAAAACAAATTTGAAAAAAAGGACAAATGTATTGAAAAAGACAAATGTGATAAAGGGACACAAGTGCAAAAGGGGAAAACATGTGAAAAAGTAGATTAGATCCAAAAGGGTAAAAAGGTTATTTTAACCTAGGTTTGGCATTTTTTATCTACTTTGTCTGAGCTCCTGCATGGGAAAGATATTATAGGTTTACAAGATCAGTATGGACCACTCCCAAGAAGATCTTTTGATAACCATGAATCAAGAATATTTTCCAATCATCATTGCAAGAGTAGGTTGTTCCATGGAGTGCATAAAGAAAGGGTAGTTATCTAGAAGATTCTAGATTTGCCATCGATTAACAAAAAGGGAACTCTAGGTAATTACACATAGTAAAAAAATCTATTTGGATCCTCAAATGAATATCCTCCTTCTAGATCATCTAAAAGGTGTTTTAAAGCAAAATATCAAATGATATGCTCCATATATTCATCATTCCTTATAGAGGTATTTTGAATATTTTTTTTCTTCTTGCAAGTGGATGAAGATCTCAAGTGTGGCAAAGGGCATATTCTAGTTGGAAGGATCTTGGTGGACCTGAAAGTTTGTTTTACAAATTTTAAAAGTTATGACCCAGAGTTCCAAATTAATAAATTTATAAATAGTGGTTTTGTCCTCTATTGTAAGGTTATTATTGGTCATTATTTTAGGTCTTAATCTTCTCTAAGTCTAGGTTCTACAAGATTTTTTGGGATCAATTTGTATGTAGAGATCTTGTCTCTCTTGCTAAGGTGGTTGCCATTGTATAGCCATTAGAAAGCTTTGAGAGCATGATTATATGTCTCCCTTGTCAAAAGAACAAACTCACCATACTTGTACCCTTAGTAGCATTTTGAATAATTGATGTGTGTAAAGTTTCTTTTCAAGATTAATTAAAATGCTTGTGGTTCTTTACTCTTTCTTGTTTATGAAGTGTAGTAATATGTCTTACAAGTCATGTTGATTGGATATTTGGATTTATGTTCACTACTAGTTGTCATCTTGATCATAGATCTAGATTGTAAAACCCTTTCTATAGTTTAACTTTGAAAATGTGTTATTGAATGACATTTTAGGGAACCTTAGGTCCACATATTTGACAGGAAAAAGTTTCTTAAAAGTTTAGTTGCAGTGTATGTTGTAGGTTTGCAAGGTCCATTTGGTATTTTTAGTTAACCTGTATTTGAGTCTTTTATACATCTTTTTATAAGGATAATGTCATGAACATTTTAAGAGATCCCATTATTTGAATAAGACACTTGCATGCCACCTTCCATTTTATACAATCGTCTAACTGTCCTACCTCTTCCCACCTTGCATATAATATATCCTTTGCATATTATGAGTATTATTTGCCCTGTAAATGCATAATATCTTTCTTACCTATCATGTATTTACATTTTATTGTTTGAATACTAGTGCTATATTATTTTAGAATGAAAGTTGCAGCCATATACATATCTATCTTCAGAAGCTTGAATATGACCTAGTGCATTTGTGCATTCCTTGTGACAACCCCTCCCAAGCGAAGTGTGGAAGTTCAGTTGCACCCTCATCACATTCATGTCTCTTTGTGCTAATAATCCCCATGGAGGTTAAATTTCATAATATCTCCATGTGAGCAAGCTACCCCTTAGGCCCTCTCACCTTGGTTCAGGCAAAGCTAGAGGTAGTAGGAAGCTAACCATACCCTTTGTCAGTGCCTCTCAATAATTTTCTTAGTCTAGTCCATTTTTGATTCCCAACACTTCCCCAACTATAATGACATACTAGTGGGTTTCTCATCACTATTTTCCATTTTTTTCAAGTGTACAAGTCTAGATTAGAGAGATGTACAACTAGGAATCAACACTTTATTGGTGCAGTTACTGGGGAGAGAAAAGAGATGCATGCTACTCTTGTTTCTGGGGATTCGTGTAGAGAGATGATATCATTTTAAAAATTTCTCTACCTATTTATGCTACAATCATACTATCTTGGTTGTCAATGTCATAACAATCCACTAGGGATATGCCAGAATTTGAAATATTTGATAATTTGACTTATGTTGTGTTTATTGCAAAGAGCTATTGATATTGCATGTTGGAAGGCATCTTTTCCCTTTTAAACATATTCTAGAAATTTTAGTGTCTTTTTTTTCTATCTCATTAAGCTTTAACAAGTTTAATTTCAACCTATATCACATCAACATGTTACTAAATATATTTTAGAATTTTGATTCTAGTTGTGACTCCATTTTATCATCTGGTTTCAAGAAGATCAATGCCTATTTTGAATATTGTTATTAACCTTCAGCTTTGAGTATTTTCTTGTTTGCAAAGCTAGAAGGACTGAGGTCATCTTTTAGAAGTGACCCATCAAAGAAACTTGTCTCTCCTTTAAGTATTCATCCAAGGAGAAGGGGACAAGTTTGGAAGCCTGTTGAAGGGACAAGTTTGGAAGCCTATTGAAAGGAAAAGTTTAGATGCTAAGGGTTGTCAAGATTTTGATAATATTGAAATCTTCATAAATCCTCCTATTATTGAGGACTATCATAGTTCTTCTAACAATTTTGAAACATATAGTCCCATTTATTTTCTAGCTCCTTCTAAACCAACTAAATCCCCTCCCATGTTTGATCTACCAAGTCTACCTCGTTCAACCCTTCATATCCCTTTGAAATTTTTTCTTGAACCTCCCATTGAACCAATCATGAGGCATAGGGATCTAGATGAGAATGCATGTCCTTCATTTTGCATTCCTAGATTCAAGCCTATTAATTTTGATGAAATGGAAGGATATCTTAATGAAATCCCAAATGAAGTTAGGAAATGCCTCCTAAAATTCCAAGGGAATAATGCAGTGAGTGGTGATTAGCACTTGAGGGCCTTCTAAAATATTATTGAATATTATGAGGTTAAGTATGAGGATGTGTGCATAAAGTTGTTTGTACACACATAAGAGGAAGAAGCTCATGAATGGTTCAAATCCCTTCCTACTAGATGCAATAATTCATCAGAAGAGATTCAATTTTTTTTTTTGAATTCATTATGGTGCTAAGATTGATCCAAGGTTTCTCTTGGTTGAATTTGAAAATATCAAAAATAATCTTGATGAGTGTGTGTAGAACTTCAACACTTAGTTCAACAAGATTATGATGTAATTACCCAAAAACATCAGGCCTAGTGATATAATTTTCTTGATAAAGTATTATGATGCTTTTGATAAGAAGGTTGCGTGCTACTTGAGGGACAAGGATCTCATTAACTTGTGATTGGTGTTTAATATGGCCATCCAAATTGAGAACACATAAAGGCTGTGGGAAATCCCATGAACAAGTGGGCTAATCTAAAGTTGGTCAATCCAAAAAAGACACAGCCCATAAAGATAGCCAACTTGGAGGAAACTATCAAAATGTTGGCCTTTGTAGTCAAAGAAATGCCATACAAGTTGTCTAGAGTTGAAAATGGGGTGCCTCATATGTCTACCAACTATGAGTAGGTTCCAAATTTGAATCAAGCACCAAGGGGGTCTACTTTCCACAATAGTGATAATGACATAGGGAAGAGGCCTACATGTGAAGAAAGGATGGATAAAAACTAGAATAAAGGGGCTGTAAGAGAAGTGCTTGATCCTTTAAATGCCAAGGTGAATGCTGTAAATTGTAACAATGATACTGATTGGTGTGACAAGTGCTTCCTTCCACATCCCCCATGTGATACAACTAAACCAATTGATGAAGATGCGAATGAGCTTGAGTTTGCATCATCAAATGATGAGATCTTGATGTTTAATTATCAAATCACCTGAAGTGAGATGATTGTCTCCATAGAATTGTTGAGTGCTACTATTGTTGAATAATTTTGGAGTGCAATTGAGAAGGTAAGTATCCCAACTCCTAAATTTACTTATGACATTAATATGACACAAGAATATGTATTTCCCATTCATGATTTCAATTTACTACATTCCATGAAAATCAAGAAATATGATGGGGGGATTCTGTCAGTTGAGGATAAACAATTGTTAATTGATGAAGTCATTGCTTAAGAGAATGAGTATTAATTGAGAAGCAAATATTAGGCTACTTCTCCTCAAGATACTACCCCTATGAATCCAAAAGCAAAGGATGCTGAAAAAACCTATAGAAGTCCCTAAAATTTCAAAACTAGTGCTTGTTTCCCAATTTGTTAAGCCTAGAGGTGTTCCAGCTAAGAATAGAGTGCCCCTATTGTCTAGTATCGCTAAGGGTGCTAATGAGTTTTAGTAAAATCCACCTTTGAAGGCTGTTGTTAAAAATTCAAATCCATCCCAACCTACTCCAATTCAAAATTTAAGTGATTGTATTCTATCCGAAGGTGTTGTTACCCTTCCACCAAATACTCCTCTTCTTCAATATATCATATGTGATATGGCCCAAGTGTTGAGCCAACTAAAAATCATTGTGCCATCTGTTGAATTATTAAGAATACCTAAACACAGGAAGAGAGCATTTGAGTACTTAGAATTTGGTGAAAGGTCAGCTACTAATGAAATTAAATTACCCCAAACACCCTCAAAAAGTGATGAAGAATTAGAAGAGGTTATTGAACCTAATCCAGAGGTCTATTTGGGGACTGCATTGGTATAAAGTCTGCTAAATGTGGATCCCTTCTATACAACTCTACTGATCAATAGTCTGATTGTTCAAAACCACATGTTTGACTCTAGAGCTTCTTGTAATGTGATTCCCCTAGGTGTCCTAAATGAGATTGGAGTTAAGATTATGTCAGCTTTTTGTAATTGCTATGCCATAGACACATGAGAAGTTCTAGTTGTTGGACAAGTTAAGGGGTTGGTAGTATAGTTGGTAGTTCATCCTAGTAAGTATATGAATATGGATGTAGTAGTTGTAGAATTTCCACCTAAGCGAGGAATATTGTTATCATGTAAATGGGCTGCTAGTATGGGTGGAAGTATACAGATGAACCTTTATTATGCCACCATTCCACTAGAAGGTAAGATGGTCAAGCTTTATATAGAGCCAAAGATTTTACATGTAATTGAAGATCCAAAACATGTTCTAAATGAAGTGTTGTACATAGATGTTGATCTTGGAAAATTTGTTGGGAATGTTGATACTAGTGAACAACCTGTTGTTCTTGATGTTGAACCTGATAAAGAAGGTGTAGTTTGGAAGATGTGTTTTGATGGGGCTTGCTCTAATATTGGAAATGGATATAGGGTTGTTTTCTATGCCCCCAATGGTAAATGTTTCATGTTTTCTTTTTAGATATCTTTTAAGTGCACTAACAATATTGCTAAGTATGAGGCACTCTTGGTTTAAGGATTGCTCACAAATATGGAATTAAAATCTTGATTGTCAAGGGTGATTCTGAGCTAGTGGTAAAGCAAATTCTTAGTGCTTTTGCCATAAAAAATAAGAGGTTGAAACAATATCAAAATGTTGTTTGGGATTTGCTTAATTTTTTTGATACATTCAACATTTGTTATCATGATAGAATTTTCAACGAAGAAGATGACAAACTTGTAGGGTTAGGTGCTGAATTTGATATTGCAAATACAAGCCCTCATTACCAGTATCAAGTGGAGGTGCTTGTTAAGATTTTAGTCCCAGATAATGTTCATAATTTGTAGGTCTTTGATGATGATGAACATATTAAGAGGTTTTTGAACTATGAGGCTGAGTTCTATGATCAACTCATAGACATGGAATCCATGATTCAAGTTTGTGATGGAAAGGAAACCTTGTTTGGGAAGGGCATTATTTAGCTGAAGAAAAACATGATCGTAAGAGGATTGGTAGGTTTAGAAACATATTTTGATGGAGATGATAGAATCAAGTTGAGAGACTCATTCATCTCAAAATATGTGATTGAGTGTGATTTGGGTTCTCATGAGAATCCAAGAAAGGTTTGGCTGGGTACTCATTTAAGTGAAGTTGAGAATAAAGCTTACATACAAATGTTAATGAAGTACTAAGATTTCTTAGTGTGGTCTTATTCTAAGCTAACACCATATAGGGAAGAATTATTTTAGAATGTCATTCCATTACAACCTGATAACAAGCCTTTCAAATAGAAATAGAGGTCTATTAACCCCATCTTAGCCACCAAAATGTGGGATGAATTAAATAAGCTAAGGGACATGGGTATCATTCAATGCATTAGGTACTCATCATGGGTTAGGAATTTAGTCTCTGTGAAAAATAAAAATGGTGACATCTACTTGTGTGTGGATTTTCAAAATTTGAACAACACTTATTTAAAAGATAATTATCCCTTGCCCAATATAGAGAGCATGCTACAAAGTGTTATTGGATTAGAGATGTTGTCCACTTTAGATAGCTTCTCAGGGTATAACCATATTGTGGTGAAGGAATCCAAGAGGTCCAAGACTACATTCACTATGCCTTGGGGCACATATGTATATATAAGGATGCCTTTTAGGTTGATAAATGCTAGCACAATGTTCTAGTGAGTTATGGATGTCACTTTTGTAGGGATAATTAACCAATTCATTATTGTGTATTAGGATGACATTACTGTGTACTCTAGGACTAGAGAAGAACATTTGGAACATCTATAAAAGGTGTTTATTAGATGAGGGGAGTTCATCATTTCACTTAATCTAAAGAAGTTTCACCTTGGAGTATAAAAGGCCAAGTTGTTGGGACATATAGTGTCCAAGGATGGTATTATGATTGAACCTAAGAGGGTTGAAGCCATTGAAAAAGTGCTTAACCTATATTACAAAAAAGTAATTCAATATTTCTTTGGATAAATTGACTTTGTGAAGAGGTTTGTGTCCAATTTTTTAGAGATAACTTTTCCTATTAATTCCATGCTAAAGAAGGACCAGACCAACAAATGGGTGGAGAAAGTTGTGTAAGCATTTAATGACATCAATGGAGTTTTATAGTTTGCCGCTATTTTGGCTAGTCTTAATTACACAAAGCCATCCTAGATATTCTATTTTACATCATACAATATTTTTGGTATTGTTCTATTGCAAAAGAATGAGGATGGTCATGAGCAATGCATATATTTCTTGAGCAAAGCTATGCAAGGTCCTAAACTAAACTACATCATCATAGAAAAACAATCTTTCACTCTTTTGAAGGCTATAAAAATGTTTAGGCCTTATATTTTGAGTTCAAATATTATTGCCTATGTCTCGCACACCATGGTGAAGGATATTTTAACTTAGACTAAAGTATTTAGAAAGAGGTGTAGGTGGGTTAACAAGTTACAAGAATATGACATAGATATTCAGACCACTAAATTAGTAAGAGGGATGGGTTTGTCCAAGATTATGATCGTGACCAATTTGTAAGATGTTGAGGTAAACATTGTTGTTTTTAATGTTGATGATTCATTGAGTCAATTTAACATGTCTCTATGGTATAGATATATTGTTTACTACTTGAAAAATCTATGTTGTCCTCCTGACTTGGATAAGAATCAAAGAACTCAAGATTGTGTCCCAAAAATACCTCTTAATTTAGAATGGATTAGCGTGGAAAAATCCAGATGGGGTTCTCCTAAGATGTGTGCTGGCAAAATAAATTGTTGACCTAATTGAAGGCTTCCATAGTGGAGTTTGTGGTGGACATTTGGCACCTAAGTTTATAGCTCAAAGTTTTTAGGGTTGGTTATTAGTGGCTATTATTGTTCAAGGATGTTGCTCAAATAGTCAGAAAGTGTGAGAAATGTTAGCACTTTGTTGGGAGGATGAAGGCTTCAAGTTATCTTCCCTTATAGCCTATGATGATTGAAGGCCCATTCAGACAATGGGGAATGGATTTCATTTGAGAAATTTTTGATTCATCAAGTGCTATACATAGATGGATACTAGTTTCAACTGAATATTTTATAAAATGGGTCACAACAATCCCTATAAAGAAAGTAACACACTAGGTAGTTTTGGATTTTTTCCTAAATCAGATTACTTGTAGATTTGGTGTGTTTGTCAAGATAGTTGTTGATAATGCCATGAGTTTCAAGTTGACCTATGCTTCTAGTTACAACCCTTAGGAGAATGGGCAAGTAGAATCTAGTAACAAGAACTTGCTCAAGATCATTAGACAAACTTTGGAAGAAAATAAAAAGAAGTGGGGTAAATAACTAAAGTTTGCCTTATGGGTTGATAGGATTATGGCCAAGAGAGCTATAGGAAAAATCCATTTTGAGCTTATTTATGGAGCTCAATTAGTTTTGCCTATGAACTTACAGTTACCCACCTATCAACTCATGCAATGGCTAGAGGATGATGAGCATATCAATAACTATGAGAAAAGGATGAACTAGATTATTGAGCTTGATGAAATTCAAAGAGAAGTTGTAGAAGATGTTTGATAGGAAGGTCACTCCAAGAACTTTCCAAGTAGGTGATCTGGTTTTACTTTGGGACAACATGGATGAGGAGAAAGGAAAACATGGCAAGTTTGATGCCTTATGGATAGGTCCCTATTCCATTGACTACCATGTTAGGAATAAGTGATTAATTATGTAATAACATGTAACATATAATTTATTTCTCAAAATCATAGCAACAAAGACATATGAAACAAAATTTAGATCTAAGTAAATACACACATAACATTGATATAATGTGGTTCTCCTAATGTGGGCTATGTCTACCATGAAACTATTTATAATATCATAAACAAGAGTAAAAGACAAATCTCAACAAGAAACCTCTCATAGAGATAAATTTCTCCAACCTAAATTCACACCAGAATTCTTGAGATGCTAAGTTATACCTCAAACCTGATCATATTGATCGAAGAGAGAATACAAAGATAAAAAATGAGATGCAAAATGACATGCTTAATATGTTCCACCTCACCCCTATTTATACTTTCCAAAACCCCTTGAAAATGTGACATACCTTGGAGATAAGAATATCCTCACCAAAATGGTAATAAATAAGGGAGGTTACAACCAATTGGGATAAAGATAATCCCTTGATTCTCTCAACCACCTTAAATTATGCCCACTTCTCCATAAAACATGCCACAAATGTGGGAAATAGTTGACACACTCAAAAAATGCATCACACCATTTATGAAAGTAAAAATTACATGTTAAAAATTTCCCATTAATTTTATGTTAACCTTAGGGGTGTTAAAATGGGTTCCACATTCAACAATCTCCCACTTAGAATTCATTTCTCCTTGAACAAAATTTAACACTCCTCCATGATCTTCACAATGACCAACCAAAGCTGAACATAACCTCAAATTCTTTAATGTGACTACCTTGGTCATCATATCGACAAGATTCTGGCTCATATGTATCTTTTCTAGCTTCACCATGTTTTACTCCAAAGTTGTCTTGATGAAATGATACTGCAACTATATGTGCTTCATCCTTGAGTGGAAATCAAAGTTCTTGGTTAAATGTATAACACTCTAACTATCACTATATAATCTACCAACTTCTTGATTATTCCCCAAATTATTAAGTAAATGTTGTAACCAAATCATCTCTTTGCTAGCCTTTATAGCAATAACATACTTAGCTTCTATGGTTGATAAATCCACAACCTTCTGTATCTGGAAAATCCAAATAACCACTGTATCATTGATAGTAAATACATAACCTATCATATTACTCCTACTATCTACATCCCCAACCATATCTAAGTCCACATAACCATGCAAAGTGGTGTTCTATCCACCAAAACACAATGTTGTACCCATGGTTCCTCTCAAATATCAAATAATCCAATTCATTGCTTGCCAATGATCATAACCTAGGTTACTCATGTACCTTCTTACTACACCCACTGCATGGGCAATATCTAGCCTAGTGTAAACCATAATATACATCAGGATACCAACCAATGATGAGTAAGGTACCCTGGACATCTTTAGATTTTCTTCTTCTATCTTGGGATACTGCTTCTTTGATAATCTAAAATTTCCTAACAAAGGAGTCCTAACCGGCTTAACATCCTACATACTAAACCTCTCCAAAACTTTCTTCTCATACTCTTCCTAGGATAAGATCAGCTTCCTCTCCTTCCTATCTTGAGTTATCCTTATACCAAGGATTTGATCACTACACCCAAATCCATTATAGAAAAGGAATCACCAAGTTACTTCTTGAGTGCTTGAATCTATTGCATGTTCTTTCTTACAACCAACATGTCATCTACATATAAGCATAAGATAATATAATTACCATCCTTAAATCTCTTGACATACATGTAATGGTTATAATGATACCTGGAGTAACCCTATTCCAACATAAAACTATCAGACTTCTTATACCATTACCATGGAACTTATTGTAGGCCATACAAGCCCTTCTTTAGTTTACACACCAATTTATCCTTTCCTTTGACCTCATGACCTTGTGGTTGCTCCATATATAATTCCTCCTTGAAATCACCATGTAGGAATGTAGTCTTCACATCTAGTTATTCTTAGCATAAATTCTCTACTACAACTATACCAAGCATAGTCCTAATAGAAGCCATTTTAACAACAAGAGAAAACATTTCATCAAAATCAATACCTTTCTGCTGTGCAAACCCCTTGACCACCAATCAAGCCTTATACCTTTTCCTTCCTCTATCATCGTCTTTGATTTTATATACCCTTTTTTTCTAAAATGTTCTCTTGCCCTTGGGTAGCTTCACCAAATCCCATGTCTAGTTCTCCATGAGAGAACTATGTTCCTCTTCCATGGCTTGCTCCCACTTCTTCCTATCATTCACCTACATTGCTTCCTCAAAACATTCTGGTTCTCCATTATTAGTAAGTAACAAATAACTCAAAGATGGAGGAAAATGTTTAGAATCTCTTCTTACCCTAGAAGACCTTCCATTCTTCATTCTTTATATCTAGGGGCTTGCATGCAACCCCACCCAACGGTAAGTACAGATCTTTTTGATATAGATAATCCTCTATCTACATCCTCCATAATTGATAATTCGTGCCATTGAATTTCTCCATCATTATCTTACTTTCTTCTACCATTACTACTCCCACTCAATCAAAAACCCCTGAGAGTGACCTGTAATCAAACACAAAACCTGCTCCCTGCAACCTTAGCTCTGATACCAACTGTTAGGAACCCACGGAAGCACAAATGATTACCAAGCAACTAAATATGTGGAATTAAACTAGAAGCAATACGTAACTAGAATCAGAAACAACACAGAATTTGAGAGACAATACATAATCTTGTATTAAATACTCTTCAAAAGGAAATACAATAAAGAAGTTGCCACAATCTTCTTCCACCTCTGAGGCTTCCCACACCTCTAGGACTTTCAGTAATCTTCCCTCAAAGCTCTCTCTCAACTATGGTCCCAACAAACAACTCACACATAGAATTGTTGTTCACCTCCAACCAGTCAGTCTCAACACTGCTAGTACTAAGCACTCAAAAGTATTTCAAGTAGATCTCCTTAATCTTGCAACAACCTGCAAATCAACCTGATCTTACTTACACATGTAGATCTCCAAATGTGGCCTTGCACACCTGCTGACCAAGATCCTACAACTGGAAGAAATCCTTTCTTGCCCTTAATTACAATACAGCCCATGAGTCTCTTAAATAGACCTCATCCAAATAATAATTAGACTTTCTTAATTATAATAATTAGACACGCAACTCAAGACTATAATTAGCCTTCAACATGCAAATTGGCCGTTCAACTAACTAACTGTTCATGCAACAGATAGTTTTGGAATGCACAGGTGACCGATGTCGGTCCCTATCTGACTGGGGATGACCAACGTCGGTCGATCCCTGTCGATGTTAGCTTCTCTGCACCCTGTATATGACTGACATCGGTTGATCAGATTGGCATCGGTTGCTCTGCAACTCAGCATCCTCCTCCATTTGCATTAGCGAAGCTTTTAGCTCCACAACCTAACACTATTGACCCCTCAAAGTAGCAAATGATGCTAAGCTTAGTGAAACAAAGACTTGCATCCTTGAAACAAGATAACCATCCAATATAGGCTTGCACCTATAGACCATTAGACTTAACCCAGAAAAGGTTTTCACCATTGAATCTACCAAAGCCATTGTTGAGATGACCAAGTCCTATAAGTAATGAGTTACACCATGACACAACTAGTCCAATATGGGCCTTGGTTCTTTGTCTGTTTCACTTTAGGTGAACACATAAGGCTTGTGCCTTATGTAAATTGATGCCAATGTAGTCAAGTAATAAATGTTGAATGCTACGAGAATATATCATGTTTGCACCTAGTTGTAATGAGTCCAGAATAGACTTGAACAGTTGAATGAGCGTGTAACACCATGTTTGATGAAAGTTTATATCTCAACAATCTACACATTGTCAACTATGCTTTAAAAAAAAATTGATTTTCATGAAGTTAAGGTCAAAAAGTTGTGTTCATATACTTGAAGTTTCATTTTTTAGTTGTCTTGACTTGTAAAATTATTTATATAAAAAAAATTAATCAAAAATATTCTCAACAATCTTCAACATTTCACCTATCTATATATGAAATTTCATACACAAATTCAATTTTTTTTCAAGAAAAGTGTGTTCGTACACATGCACTTTCCATATATTTTTACAAAAAATGACCAAACTATTATCATAAATGCATCTATTTAATACAATTTTATCATCTGGATATTGAAAAAAAAATTAAAACTACACTCAAAAAGCCATAATTCATGTTTTTATGTCATTGTCAAATTCCTTTTATAAGTATGTCTAACATTCTCTCCAAGTTCAACTATTATTATTTTTAAAAAAAGGTGTCACTTTATACCCCCCATTATCCTGCATCTACCCGTAATCATAATGTGAAGGGTGTAAGGTAATGAAGCCATCATAATGATTGTTAAAAGCTCTAGCTCGACAATCGACATGAGTAGGTCTACCCTGGTAAAAGGTGCTCCTGTACGCTATAAAATTAAGCTCAAACCATTGAGTAGAGAGACGTGGATTAAGGTAGTGAAGCTCTGGATAAATTGAATTAGACCATTAAGACCACTGTTAGTGTTAACAATAGTATTGATGCCTTTGAAGATCCAATTTTTAGTGCCCAAGCTCGCTTGTGAGCCTCTGGGTCATTTAGTATCTTTAGCTAAGCATTTGCTCTATTTCAATTCTTATGTACTCTATTTATTTGGAGTTTGTTTAAAGAGGATTAAGGTTGTTGAAAATTGAGTTCGATCTAGTTCATGTATTTGTGGTAATGTTATTTAAATGTGAATGTAATGCTGTAATTTCCATATAGTTATGTTAAGCATAATGTTTTCAAGCTCTGTTTTAGGGCGTTAATGACATCCCTATGTAAAATATGACATCAGCTAACTTTGTGAAATAGCCTAAGTGTAAGAAATTCATGCACCCAAGCATTAATATCCATGCTAAAAGCACTAACTTGAGAATGAACTACTGGATTGGAGCATCCTATTGACCCCTCAAAGTAGCAAATGATGCTAAGCTTAGTGAAACAAAGACTTGCATCCTTGAAACAAGATAACCATCCAATATAGGCTTGCACCTATAAACCATCAGACTTAACCCAGAAAAGGTTTTCACCATTGAATCTACCAAAGCCGTTGTTGAGATGACCAAGTCCTATAAGTAATGAGTTACACCATGACACAACTAGTCCAATTATGCCCCCGGTTCTTTGTCTGTTTCACTTTAGGTGAGCACATAAGGCTTGTGCCTTATGTAAATTGATGCCAATGTAGTCAAGTAATAAATTTTGAGTGCTATGAGAATATATCATGTTTGCACCTAGTTGTAATGAGTCCATAATAGACTTGAACAACTGAATGAGCACGTAACCCCATGTTTGATGAATGAAAACCCCAAGAAAACTACAACATAAATACAATATCAAAAATTTATACAATATAATTCTTTTGTTAGGTTTATAAAAATTTATCCTAGTTCCTGAAGTAATATCAAAAAATTTATCAATGCTATTTTTGGCATAATGCAAAGCTTGCAACATTGTAATCAGAGCAAAGCTCCCATCTCCTTAAAAAATGCTTGTCAAATAATTATGCATCTATATTGTTGTCAGGTGTTTTACATACAAAGTTTAGTTAGTTTTTCTTCTTAAAAACTTGATTTCTCTTTAAAAATTCAAGATAGTCGTACAATACTTTGTGATCTATTAAGGCAACTTCATTGAGAACGCCTTTAAACCAATCAAAAGAACCATTTTCCTTGAGGATCCAATTTAAATAAGTATGAATGGCATCTGAACCTTATTTTTTTTAGACTTACTCAACTCATTGGTTTCCTACTTTGTATTAAACTTGGTATTATTTAAAATGTCCTTAAGAATGCTAATGAAAGGACTTACCTCGATTCCAAGTCTAATGAGCAAGACCACATCATATTTCTTACAATTTGGGGATGGAGCTCTATATGGTCTATCAATCTTAAACATTGGAACCCTGTTAATTGCTACCAATCATGTTATTAATATTTTTATTTAGCATTTTTAGTCAATATTATTATCAATTGCTTTTCAAATTGAACTCTATTTTTCCATCAAATTAATCATCCATTTGGGTGAGAGATAATTTTTTCAATTTTTAAATTAATTTTATGTGTGGATGGTTGGATGTAGGGTTGAAATTTCAACTTAGCCTATTTTGTCAATTAAAAACTTGTTGACAACTAACTCTTTTAGGAACTTGTCAATTGAAATGACAATTATACAAATTTTTATATTAGGATTATTTGTATTCTAATAAATATTAACACTCGGTTAAATTTTTATATATTTAAATAAATATATACTAGAAAAAATATATGGTTTGTTAATTTTTATGCCTGCAACTATTTATAACACCATGTAATTTTTACTTATTATATGCAGTCTGAAATCAAAAAATAGGCTACAACCTATCAATTTCTAGGCTTGTTAGATGTGCGGGAAACTCTAAAGTATATTTGATGTGATATTTTAAACCTTAAAAAATAGTAAATTAGTTTGAGAGTAGCAGTTCAACCATGCATGCTATGAATAACTTTAAAAAAGGATTTAGAACTTGCACCCTTGTTGGAAATTAGGGTTCTACAAGGCATTCTTAAAAAAAATGTTTTAGTTGTAATTAATGTCAAACTCATGATAACATTTTGACTAAAATAAGTTATAAGTAAAATCATCTTAAGTTATCATAAAAGATAATTTCAAAGGTAAAATTTCATCTCCAATTCGGATTTAAAGTTGAATTGGCATCTTAAGGTCCTTTTTAATGTTGACTTTATATTATATAAATATATAATCGGTCAGAGGATAGGTTATATTCAGTTTTTAAGTTAACCCAACATTACTTCAACGTCAGCTACTAACATCATTCAAATGATATTAAAAGGTGATGTTAAGGCAACGATAGGGTTGAATTAAGGACGGCATTGGTAATATCATCCTTGGCAACATTTTTAATGTCATATGGTGTGTTAAGAGTCATCTTTACATGTATCTAAGTTTTTCATTAAATCTCATTTTAAATTTGAAACTAGATTCCACTTTAATCCTATCTCTAAGTCTAACTTTAAACTTTAATTTTATCTAAATTAGTTTAATATAATCTTGTATCTTAAATGTTTTGAAATAATATATTTATGCAATTTTATGATAACAAAAACCCTACTTACATCATAATTTTGTTAAAAAATAATTTTAAATAATCAAATTATTTAATGGAAAGAAAAATAATAATATTACACTCAAGCAATCTTTTCATCACTTTTTTTGAAATTCACTTAGCCTTGTAAAAAATCCCATATGATCTCTTTGTTGAGATAATTTAAAGTCTATTACTTCTAACCTTGAAATTGGTTTTGTTTGGAAACATGGAACCACTAAATGTTGGAGTGTTTGATCCATAATTAAGTATATTTATATTTATAATGTCGAATTCAAAATCTTTAATTGTGTTATAAATTTTATCATAAGAATGGTAAGTATTAAAGATTATTTTTATTAAATAATTGAAACCAATTTAAGAGTAATGATATTTTGACATTTATTATTTAGTAGTTGACGAGTAACTTAATAATTATAATATTAAATTTAAGTATATACTCATTGATAGTCTCATTTAATCTTTGTTTGATTTGATCTAACTGTTCAAACGTAAACTCGATACAAATAATATTGTTGAATAAAAAGTTAAGAAGTCATCATATAATATCATTAAAGAGTGAATCGATCAACATCATAAAACATAAAACAAATCAAGCAAATAATATTTTAATATCCTTAGAAATATCTTAATTAATAATCGACCACTACGAAAAAAAACAAAAAAACAAAAAACATTAAAAACTCTATTATAACAAGAAATGTCTCATTTTTTTATTGAATTTTTCAAACTTTGGCGAAACAAATTATTTTAAAAGAGTGTATGCAAGTGATTCCTAAGCCAATTGTTTTAGAAGAATATAATTAGAAATGACCTTAATTCTTTTGTGAGACCGTTGAAAAAGAATAATAATATGATTTTGTAAGTTATAATGTATGCATCATATAAGTGAGTCATTTCAAGATTTGGATTAAAAGTAAAAGTAGAATAAGTTGGAATATAATGATTTTAAAACATAGAAAGATTTGAATTATCTGAAGCAATTTGAGAAACATTATAAATAAAAGGTTGTTGGAAAAAATAAATGTAAGAAATGTGTTAAGATGCTGTGAAGGGTTGAGGGCAATAGAAATATGCTAAGAATTTTCAAGAACTTGATAAACATGTTGATAGTTTTGAAGAACTTGAGAAATAATGTGAGCATGTTGAAAAATTACAACATTTTATGTATAATATCAAAAACAACATTTTAATAGTTTTAATTGAATAGTGAAGAAAATTCATTCAATACAATGCTCTATTAGCATGAACTTTGGTGCTACAATAAATATTCTAATAATTGATTTTGATTTATCTAAATTTGTTTGTATGGATGCTTAATATTTTTTTTTCAAAACATACAAGATTATTTTTAGTTAATTTATAAAATAATTTTAGATTAATCATAATTGTCTAAATGTAATATGATGCTTGTGTATTAATAGATGATTTGAATTTAAATAAAAACCTTATTAGCATGAAAAAAAAGGTGGGATAAGAGTCACAAATGATGAGGAGGATAAAGGCCCTGAAAAACCTACTATAATTGTACATTGATGCTTTGGACATCATTGCACACTTTGAACATATCTGGTGCATGATATCACACTTCATAAAGAAAGGTAGAATGTCGTCTAACTTGGGAAAATGACAAAAAAAAGGTTTCAATAATGCATATTTAAACCAATAATAAATAAGTGCACAAACAACAATTGAATAACTAATAAATACTTAGAGGCCATTTTTAGGTGCCTATATCTAACTATAAAGTCTGGTGAAGTAGAAATATTTGATTTAGATTTTTCCTTTAGTCATCCCATTTATATTTAATGTGGTTAACTCACACTATTCAAAAATCACTCATCATGTCATTAGAAACTCCCTTCCAATTTTTACATCGAGAGATGTTCTACGATGGCATTTGAAGTGTAGTGTGGGTTATAATGTTGTGAGTATGTTCAATTTTAATTTTATTCTTAAATTTGACATCCATATGATTGTCACTTAGAAAAATTTCCTCTTTTTTTAGAGAAAATAAAAAAATGATAATATCTCAGTGTGGAATTTGGAACCCCCTTTTTGTTTCAACAAAATATTTTAAACTTTACACAATTTTCCTCCAATCAAAAAAAATTTATGAAGAAGCTAATGAAATTATAAATTTAATTATAATATATAAAAAATTAATATTAAAATCTTGAGATTGATATCACTCTGTTAGATATGTGACAACAAAGATAATAATTAGATCTTTTTACAGTACAGTCTGTAGCCCACTTTATGACATCTCCTCCTCACTATTGTTGTAGGGGGGTGCTTCAAGGAGTCAAATCCATATTTATAGAAAGACGAATTCCACTAATTTCTATTTTTAAAAAGGAAAGTCCTAATGGCATTTTTCCACTTTATTTTTAGGAGGAATCTGAAAGGTACTTTACTAATTATATGTATTTATCTTTATAGAGTTCAAATATAATCTAAGACGAATTCGTATATAATATGTTCATCTTGGAGTTAAAATTTTTGATATCTTATACCATGAATATTTACTTACCTTTCCTAAAATTTTACCACATAAATTTGGTATTTAATCTCATACATATATTTATTTTATTTGAATTATTTTTATTCTTACAAAACTTTATTCAATTTACCAATTATTTATTGGTAGGAAATATCTAATTTCCTAACCCTCTCAATATTATATATATGTGTGTGTGTGTGTGTGTGTGTGTGTGTGTGTGTGTGTGTGTGTGTAATTTTTATTTGTTATATACAGTATGAAATTAAAAAAATAGGTTACAACCTGTCAATTTTTAAGTCTAGTTAGATGTGTGGGAAACTCTAAAGTATATTTGATTTGATAATTTAAATTAAAAAAAAAAGTAAATTAGTTTGAGAGTGGTAGTTCAACCATGTATGCTATGAATAACTTTTAAAAATGTATTTAAAACCTTACACCCTTGTTGGAAATTAGGTTTTCACAAGGCGTCCTATGAAGAATTTCTAGTGGCTTATTTATTGCATAATTTAGCTTGGTTCTCAAAATGATATACTTGCCTAGGAATATTTCTGTTGTTATATCTCAATTTTGGAGACTAATTTTCTCAGGTTTACTATTAGGATAATGAATGCGGAAATATCCTCATAAATTGTACACAAGAGAAGCTATAAATAGAAATAAACAACTTATTTGAAATAAATCAAACCATGCAACATATAAGACACCAATGTAACATGGTTCAGCCAATGGGCTAAGTCCACAGAGAAATTTGACCGACCTTTATTTTCAAAAACAATAAAGAGAATACCCAATAACAACACCTAGTCACACCTCTCTCCAATCTCTCAGTGTCTTATCTTCAATGCACCAATGCAAGCTTACACTAAGATTACAACCAATCTACAACAAAGCTAAAACCAAGATTAAAACCAAGACTTAACAAGTCTTCACACCTTCACCTTCTTACAAGAATGTAAATATTGCATGAGCTCTCCTTTGTATTTGTTATCCTTATAGATCAGTCTTGGATCCTTGCAAGCTTAGGATTGCATGTTAGAAGGTTGAAGTTTGGAGCTCACCTTGAATGTTTTGGTTGTAAGCATTGTATGGTTTAGTCATAAGCATGGTAGTCCATTTGAGGTTGAAGTCTAGAGGATTATTAGCTCGACTTTGTTGTTGCTTTGTTTGTAAGCATTGGATGCTTTGGTTGTAAGCATGGTAATCCCTTGGAGGTTGAAGCCTAGAGGCTTGTTAGCTCAACTTTATTATGCTTTGGATGTAAATATTATGGAGGAGTTGCTTGTTGCAGCTTGGAGGTTAGAGCCTAGAAGGATTTGTATGCTTGGCTCACCTGGATACTTTAGTTGATATCATTGGATGGAGTAACTTACTACAGCTTGAAGGGTTGAGCCTAGAAGGCTTTGTAAGCATGGCTCACCTGAGTTCTTTGTTTGTAAGCACCAAAAGGAGTTGCTTGAGGAAGTTCTTTGTAGAGGAGATTTACCGAATTAATTGAAGTATAGAAGCTACCATATCCTCATGGTTTTTCCCTTGATGATTTTGCAAGGTTTCCATGTATAACTTGTATAATATGTTCTCTCTTGTCTATTATGTTTTTTCAATTGTTTTTTTTACATTTATTTCTTACATGGTTTTAGGATGGTTTTTTCTAATAAGTGGTATTTGAGCTTTGGTTCTAATAATTGGTCCCTGATCCATGGATCTTAACAAGTGGTATTAGAGTCATGGTGCCTTTGAAAAACTATTGTTTGAGTGTTTTCTATTGCAATGTTGTTTTGTGAAAGTGGAAGCTACTATAATGACAGGAGGAGTGGCCAAGTACAAGATTTTTAAAAAAAAGCAAATAATAGTTTTGATAGTAGGTATTTCTCACTATGGAATATGGAGAGTGGAGGAGAAGCTTAACAAGTTTTACTAGATAGTCAACAACAACATAATTTTCCTAAAGAAGCAACTGTACATATTGATCACCAAGTTGGTCTCCATTGGTGTGTAGATGGAGGATGATGACAAGGCATTCACCTTGTTGTGTTTCTCGGTTATAAAGGGGTATAGGTTGTGGTATTATATTGACCACATGATTATTATTTGAGATGTTGAAAAATCCATAGAAAGAATCATGAATAAAGAAACCTAAAATTGTACCTATTGTGTAGTCGAGGATAATGAAGAAGAACAAGTGAGACCTAAAGTTCCTTTTGTACAGAGAAGGTTGGTGTTGAATCAAACAAATTAGAGATTCATTGAGTGAAGTGCATGTAGATGTTTTCAATGTAGAAAAAGTGAGTATTTAGGAGTGTTATAGTGTAGTTATAGTGAGTAGCTGGGTGGATCGATGCATGGAGTAACTTTGGATGCATATGAGTTGGTTTGACATGCAATAGAATAGATTGCATTTTGAGTGTGGGCTCAAAAACTTGATAGGTGTAGTGATGCACTGATTACTGTGATGACTTCATAAAAAATGTTGGTAGGTGAACTTGTGCCATGTTGACCATGGTGGGTAGCTAAAGGCTATGTCTAGAAGTCAAGAATTGACTTCTATGAGTTCTTCACTCTCTTGTTCTTAACTATTATCACGAGTGCTAGTTACACTTGTTATTCAAGAACTAGAGTAGTTGGATGTGAAAACATCATTTCTACATGGTGATCTTGAGAAGAGATGGATTAGCCTGAAGGCTATAAAGATGAGGCAAAGAGTTTGTAGTTTACATATTGAAGAAATCACTATATAGGTTGAATTAGACGTGTGGATGTAGTACATGATTTTAAATACCTTCATGAAGAGCCAAGGTTTTTAGTATAAGAGAATAAAATAATTGTAGTTCAATGATGGGAGATTTTTTTATCTTGATGCTATGGGTTGATGACATGTTGGTTGCAGTTTGTTAGGAATAAAATTAGAAATTGATGCAAAACAATTTCATAGAATTGCAATAATAATAGATATAAACAAAGATGTAGAAAGAATAAAAAATAAACATACAAAACAAGAAGACCATATTTAACGTGGTTAACCCAATGTGGGATACATATACCAAGAAACACTTATTCAAATTTTATTACAAGCCATGAGAGTACAAATCACTCTCAGATTAGCCTTCTTACAATTACAATACACAAATATTGTTTGGAGCTGTGCTCAACAAACCCTCTTAAATTAGCACCTAAATTCACACACTCTGTTCTTTCTTCTCAAACCCTAGTTCTCATAATAATTACTTATGAAATGTCTATTAATACATAATACATCAACAATGTGGTATTACAAAACAATGGGTACCAAAACCATAGGCAGAATCAACCCAAAACAGTTTTCCATTAAAAGGGTTCCATATTTTTTTGGGGGGCTACTAAACTCAAACCCCCATTTGTCAGGGGCTGCTTCCCCCAAAACCTCAAGGATACCACCCTTGAACCCAAATGAGAATATATATAGAGTGTACAATACATTTAAAATGTACATTATTTGAAAATACAATGTAATTTAGAAATAGGATCCGCAACACAACACAACCCCAATATGAAGAAGAGCAATGTTTTGATGGCTCAGTTGGCTAGGACATTTGAGATGAATTTAGTAGGAGAAAAAAACTAGGGATGAAGATACACATGGATGGGAAAGCAAGGAAGATTTGGTTGTCTCAAAAAATATGTTGAGAATATTCTATAGTGGTTCAGTATGTAGAATGCATAACTAGTAAGTACCCCACTTCTTGCACCTTTTAAGTTGTCTTCTAAGTTGTGTCCTAGATTAGAGAAAGATAATGCATGGTTATATTGTGTATTATATTAATTATAATTAGGAAGCCTTATGTATGCCATGGTGTGCACCAGACTAGATATTCCCCAAGTAGTGGGAGTTGTGAATCGGTTCATGGTAGAATCTTGGAATAGAGGATTGGTATGTGGTGAAGTGGAGAGTCACTTTAGGTGTTTCAATCTATTATGGTAGATAAGACATCGAAAAAGTCAATTAGGGTAGAGAATTTTTGATTAGTGCAACAAAACTTGTATTGGTCTTGTTGAAGTTGTGATAGGGCAACAGTGGGCATGGATGGCAATCAGATGGGAGAATACTCAAGTGTTATAAATACTGAATATTGACTTCAAGTGGAAGATTGTTAGGTGTGAAGTCACTATTCATAGTCAATGTGCACTATCACTATTCATGGTGATGTGGCATGCAGGTGATGTGGCATATAAGCGACGTGACATATAAATGATGTGGCATGTGGTATGTAGGTGTTGTGGTATGGCCCATGGGGGATATTTCATGTGAAAATTTTATGTGCATGAGGAGTGGGGCATAACATTTCACTAAGAGACATAGTTTTTTGTCCTTGGTGATTCACATGTTTTTGTATTGTGATGTAAATAACAAGGGTTGGTGATGGGGCACATTTCTTGGTGTCTCCATGATTAAAGTGTGTGGTTAAAGTCAAGAGGTGATTGCAACACCTTGTGGACTTTTGTGTGCACATGGGAAGAATAATACAAGTTGGTACTATTGTTGATTATCCTCAAATGTGGAGTGGAGTACAATGTCTAGAATCACATGGAGGTGGCTTGGATCTTGTCTAAAGTAGATGATCCACTTTGTTAAAGCTTGCATATGAAGACAAATTTTCTTTGTTGATCATTGTTCACCCCACTAAAGTTCGGCACATTTTTGGCCACCCATGAGTTTATCTCTTCCTCTCTCTTCTTTGTTTAAATGCATGAGATCTCATTTGTATCTATTATCCTTATGGATCACTCTTGGATCCTTGTGAATTTGGGCTTGCATTTTTGAAGGTTGAAGCTTGGATCTCGCCTTGAATTATATGGTTTTAAGCATTGTATGATTTGGTTGCAAGCATGGTTATCCATTGGATCACTCTTGGATCCTTACAAGCTTGGGATTGCATGTTTAAATTTTGAATCTTGGATCTCACTTTGAATGATTTGGTTGTCAGCCTTGTATGATTTGGTGGTAAGCATGGTAATCCCTTATAGGTTAAAGCCTAGAGGCTTGTTAGCTTAGTTTTGTTGATGCCTTGTTTGTAAGTATTAGGTGCTTTATTTGGAAGCATGGTAATCCCTTTGAGGTTGAAGCTTAAAGCCTTGTTATCTATGCTTTGTTGATGCTTTGGATGTAAACATTATGGAGGAGTTGATTTTTACATCTTAGAGGTTTGAGCTTGGAAGGCTTTATATGCTTGGCTCACTTGGATGCTTTGGTTGGAGGCATTTAATGTAGTTGATTGTTGTAGCTTGGAGGTTGGAACCTATTGGCTCACTTGAGTGCTTTGTTTATAAGTATTAGAAGTATTTTTATTGTGGAAGCTATTTGTAGAGGAGATTTGTTGAAGTAATTGAAGTCTAGAAGTTGCCATTGACCCATGGTTTTTCCCTTACTAGTTTTATAGGGTTTCCACCTATATTTTGTGTAATGTCTTATCTCTTGTCTGTTGTGTTTTTTAGATTATTTTATTATTATTTTATTTCTCTCATGATTTTAGGATGAGTTTTCCTAACAAGTGGTACCAGAGCTCAAGCTCTAACAATCTCATTGTAATTTGTCATTTATTGTTTTTTTTTTTTTAAAATTATGTGTTTGTAGAGAAGAAAGTGTAGTTTTAGAATATATAATTTTTTTAATTCTTAAAATATTATTTATAATTATTACTTAATTTATACATAACATACTTCATTATGGACTATATACATATCGTCACAAATTCCATTATAACTTTTTGAATATTAATTGAAAGTTTATAAAATATATATTTCAACAATCTACACATTGTCAGCTATGCTTTAAAAAAATTTGATTTTCATGAAGTTAAGGTCAAAAAGTTCTGTTCGTATACTTGAAGTTTCATTTTTTTAGTTGTCTTGACTTGTAAAATTATTTATATAAAAAAAATTAATCAAAAATATTCTCAATTATCTTCAACATTTCACCTATCTATATATGAAATTTCATACAAAAATTCAATCTTTTTTTCAAGAAAAGTGTGTTCATACATATGCACTTTCCTTATCTTTTTACAAAAAATGACCAACCTATTATCATAAATGCATCTATTTCATACATTTTTATCATTTGGGTATTGAAAAAAAATTATGTATTTAAAAACTACATTAAAAAAGTCACAATTCATATTTTTATGTCATTATCAAATTTCTTTTAGAAGTATCTCTAACATTCTCTCCAAGTTCAACTATTATTATTTTTATAAAAAAGGTGTCACTTTATACCCCCCCTTTTGTCCCCCATTATCCTGCATCTACCCATGATCACAATGTGAAGGGCATAAGGTAATGGAGCAAGCATAATGATTGTTAAAATCTCTAGCTTGACAACTGGCATGCGTAGCTCCACCCTAGTAGAAGGTGCTCCTGTACCCTATAAAAGCAAGCTCAAACCAGCGAGCAAAGAGACGTGAATTAAGGCAGTGAAGTTCTAGAGAAATTAAACTAGACTGTTAATACCACCGTTAGTGTTAATAATATTATGGATGCCTTTAAAGATCCAATTTTTAGTGCCCAAGCTTGCTTGTGAGCCTCTAGGTCATTTAGTAGCTTTAGCTAAGCATTTTCTCTATTTTTACTCTTATGTACTATATTTATTTGGAGTTTGTTTAAAGAAGATGAAGGTTGTTCCAAATTGAGTTTGATCTAGTTCATGTGTTTGTGGTAATGTTATTTAAATGTGAATGTAATGCTGTAATTTCCATATAGTTATGTTAAGCATAATGTTTTCAAGCTCTGGTTTAGGGCATTAATGGCATCCCTGTATAAAAGATGACATCAACTAACTTTGTGAAATAGCCTAAGTGTAAGAAAATTCATGCATCCAAGCATTAATATCCATGCTAAAAGCAATAACTTGAGAATGATCTACTGGATTGAAGCAACCCATTGACCCCTCAAAGTAGCAAATGATGCTAAGCTTAGTGAAACAAAGACTTGTATCCTTGAAACGAGATAACCATCCAATATAGGCTTGCACATATAGACCATTAGACTTTTCCCAAAAAAGGATTGGACCGTTGAATCTACCAAAGCCATTATTGAGATGACCAAGTCTTATAAGTAATGAGTTACACCATGACACAACTAGTTCAATATGGGCCTCAATTCTTTGTCTGTTGCGCTTTAGGTGAACACATAAGGCTTGTGCCTTATGTGAATTAATGCCAACACAATCAAGTGATAAATGTTGAGGCTATGAGAATATATCATGTTTGCACCTAGTTGTAATGATTCCATAACTGACTTGAACAACTAAATGAGTGTGTAACCCCATGTTTGATGAATGAAAACCCCATGTAAATGATCTAAAACTTAGAATATTTGATTGAAATATAATTTAAGAAACAAGAACAACACAATTGTAATAACGCTATCTCTGAGAAGAGATGTTTTATTGATGAAATTTGCAGACCCAAAAATATGCCTATCTTTGAGAACAGATGTCTGATTTCCTTTATGGGTTACATCTTCATTTAAAAATATTTTGAAGGTAGGAGGAAGATGTCGAAGCTCACCAATATCGAGGGAGATTAAGTGGTTTGACTTCTACAATTCACAACAATACATAATTTGAGGAATTACTATTTTTAGAAACTTACTATTTTTAAACTACAGTACTAAAATTGAAAATTGAGGCACTTCTATTTGGTTTTTATGAGTCAAAACCCATCAAGCAAAGCTCGTGTCATCTCACGATGTCACCCTTCATTCGTAGCTTTCCAACGGTTCAAACGGGGAGTCAAATGGAGCTATGGTGCAAAAGTTATGGCTCCCGAAAGTTCTGTCACCAATTGGGGTAGAACTGTCGCCCGAATTATTCCCTGAAATGTTGCTCAGATCAGTAAACTACAACATAAATGTAATATGATATTTGTGCATTAATAGATGATTTGAATTCAAATAAGGATCCTATTAATGTAAAAAATAAGGTGGGATAAGGGTCACACATGGTGAGGAGGATACGGGCCCTGAAAAACCTATTATAATTATACATTGACACTTTGGACATCATTGCATACTTTTGACATATCTAAAGAGTGATATCACACTTCGTAAAGAAGGGTAGAATGTGGTCCAACCTCAGGGAATGACTACTAATGGGTGTCAATAACACATATTTAAATCAACAATAGATATGTGCACAAACAACAATTTCATAACTAGTAAATACTTAAGGGTCATTTTTAGGTGCCTACATGTAACTAAAAACTCTGATAAAGTCGAAATATTCCATTTAGATTTTTCTTTTAGTCATCTCATTTATATTTAATGTGGTTAACTGACACTATTCAAAAATCACTCACTACGTCATTATAAGATCACTTCCAATTTTTATGTCGAGAGGTATTCTATAATGACATCCGTAGTGTAATGATGGGTTATAATATCATAAATATGTTTACTTTTAATTTTATTCTTAAATTTGACATCTATATAATTGTTATTTTAAAAAAAATCCTCTTTTCTTTTAAAAAAAATAAAAAAATGATAATATCTTAATGTGGAATTTAGAGTCTCTTTTTAAAATAAATAAATAAAAATCATGTTTATAACACATTGTAGTATGCGTAGATTGATACGACTCAACGCCCACATTGACATTTGCATATAAAAATAGTCTTTTACAATCTTTCTTTGTCTCAAAATTTTGGATTATATATCCTCTGCAATAACAATCATTGTGCTTTCCAACCATGCAATCTACTTCAAGAAATTTGACCCACACAATTTTTTTCCCCAGTTTTCTTAATGAAATCATGACTATGACTCTTACTCTCACAGTTTTTTTTTTTAATATGAAACAGTATTACAGAAGTAAAAATTTGGGCTCATGGTTATTTATGTGAAAATAATTTTCCAATAATCAGTTTTCATCTATGTGCACACATACATTTAACTAATCTTTATTTTTTTATCACGTTGCCATTTTTGTCATGTTTCTCATTTCTCGTTTTTAATAGCATAGTTCTAAGCTCCTTGGTTAATTTAATAAATATTTAATAGAAAAAATATATGGTTTGTTAATTTTTATCCCTGTGACTATTTATAACATCATGTAATTTTTACTTATTATATACAGTCTGAAATAAAAAATAGGCTAAAATCTATCAATTTCTATACCTGTTAGATGTGTGGGAAACTCTAAAGTATATTTGATGTGATAATTTAAACCTTAAAAAATAGTAAATTAGTTTGAGAGTAGTAGTTTAACCATGCATGCTATGAATAACTTTAAAAATGTATTTAGACCTTGCACCCTTGTTGGAAATCAAGGTTCTAGAAGGCATTCTTAAAAAAAATGTTTTAGTTGTAATTAATGTCAAACTCATTATAACATTTTGACTAAAATAAGTTGTAAGTAAAATCATCTTAAGTCATCATAATAGATAATTTCAAAGGTAAAATTTCATCTCTAATTTGGACTTAAAGCTGAATTGACATTTTAAGGTACTTTTTAATGTCGACTTTATATTATATAAATATATAGTCGATCAGAGGATAGGTTATATTCAGTTCATAAGTTAACCCAACATTACTTCACCGTCACCTATTAACATCATTCAAATGATATCAGTAAGTGATGTTAAGGCAATGATAGGGTTGAATTAAGGACGACATTGGTAATATCATCCTTGGCAACATTTTGAATGTCATATGGTGAGATAAGAGTCGTCTTTACATGTAACTAAATTTTTCATGAAATCTCACTTTAAATTCGAAACTAGATTCGACTTTAATCCCATCTCTAAATCTAACTTTAAACTTTAAATTTATCTAAATTAGTTTAATAAAATCTTGTATCTTAAATGTTTTGAAATAATATATTTATGAAATTTTATGATACTAAAAACCCTAATTACATCGTAATTTTGTTAAAAAATAATTTTAAATAATCAAATGATTTAATGGAAAGAAAAATAATAATATTACACTCAAGCAACCTTTTCATCACTTTTTTTTGAAATTCACTTAGCCTTGTAAAAAACCCCACATGATCTCTTTGTTGAGATAATTTAAAAGTCTATTACTTCTAGCTTTGAAATTGGTTTCATTTGGAAACTTGGAACCACTAAATGTTGGAGTTTTTGATCCATAATTAAGTATATTTATATTTATAATGTCGACTTCAAAATCTTTAATTGTGTTATAAATTTTATCATAAAAATGGTAAGTATTAAAGACTATCTTTTATTAAATAATCGAAATCAATTTATGAGTAATGATAATTTGACAATTATTATTTAGTAGTTGATGAGGAATTTAATAATTATAATATTAAATTTAAGCACATATTTATTGATAGTCTCATTTAATATTTGTTTGATTTGATCTAACTGTTTAAAAGTAAACTTGATATATATAATATTATTGAATAAAAAATTAAGAAGTCATCAAATAATATCATTAAAGAGTGTATCGATCCATATCATAAGACATAGAACAAATCAAACAAATAATATTTCAATATCCTTAGAAATATCTTAATTAATAATCGACCACTATGAAAAAAATAATAATAAAAAAATAAAAAATATTAAAAACTTTATCGTAACAAGAAATGTCTCATTTTTTTATTGAATTTTTCAAACTTTGGCGAAACAAATTATTTTAAAAGAGTGTATGCAAGTGATTCCTAAGCCAATTGTTTTAGAAGAATATAATTAGAAATGACCTTAATTCTTTTGTGAGACCGTTGAAAAAGAATAATAATATGGTTTTGTAAGTTATAATATATGCATCATATAAGTGAGTCATTTAAAGATTTGGATTAAAAGTAAAAGTAGAATAAGTTGGAATATAATAATTTTAAAAAATAAAAAGATTTGAATCATGTGAAGCAATTTGAGAAACATTATAAATAAAAGGTGGTTGGACAAAAGAAATGTAAGAAGTGTGTTAAGATGTTGGAAAGGGTTGAGGGCAATTGAAATATGTTAAGAATTTTCAAGAACTTGATAAACAATAGGAACATGTTGATAGTTTGGAAGAACTTGAGAAATAATGTGAACATGTTGAAAATAGGAACATGTTGATAGTTTGGAAGAACTTGAGAAATAATGTGAACATGTTAAAAAATTATAACATTTTATGTATAATATCAAAAACAACATTTTAATAGTTTTAATTCAACAGTGAAAAAAATTCATTCAATACAATGTATTGTTAGCATGAACTTTGGTGCTACAATAAATATTCTAATAATTGATTTTGATTTATCTAAATTTGCTTGCATATATATATATATATATATATATATATATATATATATATATATATATATATATATATATATATAAGATTATTTTTAGATAATTTATAAATAAATTTTAGATTAATCATAACTGCCTAAATGCAATATGATGCTTTTGTATTAATAAATGATTTGAATTTAAATAAAAACCTTATTAGCATGAAAAAAAGGGTCGGATAAGAGTGACACATGATGAGGAGGATAAAGGCCCTGACAAACTTATTATAATTGTACATTGACGCTTTGGACATCACTGCACACTTTGGATATATTTGGTGCATTATATCACACTTCATAAAGAAAGGTAGAATGCCGTCTAACCTAGGAAAATGACAAAAAAAAGGTGTCAATAATGCATATTTAAACCAATAATAAATAAGTGCACAAATAACAATTTAATAACTAATAAATACTTAGAGGCCATTTTTAGGTGCCTACATCTAACTTTAAAGTCCGGTAAAGTAGAAATATTTGATTTAGATTTTTTTTTTAGTCATTCCATTTATATTTAATGTGGTTAACTCACACTATTCAAAGATCACTCATCATGTCATAAGAAACTCCCTTCCAATTTTTACATCGAGAGATGTTATACGATGGCATTTGAAGTGTAGTGGTGGATTATAATGTTGTGAGTATGTTCACTTTTAATTTTATTCTTAAATTTGACATCCATATAATTGTCACTTAGAAAAATTTCCTCTTTTTTTGAAGAAAATAAAAAAATGATAATATCTCAGTGTGGAATATGCAACCCCCTTTTTGTTTCAACAAAATATTTTGAACTTCACACAATTTTACTCCAATCAATAAATAATTTGTGAAGAAGATAATGAAATTATAAATTTAATTATAATATATGAAAAAATTAAAATATAAATCTTGAGATTGATATCACTCTGTTAGATATGTGACAACAAAGTTAAAAATTAGATCCTTTTACGATATGGTTTGTAACCCACTTTATGTCAACTCTTCCTTACGATATTTATAGGAAGACGAATTCCACCGATTTCTATTTTTAAGAAGGAAAGTCCTAATGGCATTTTTCCACTCTACTTTTAAGAGGAATATGAAAAGTATTTTACTAATTATATGTATTTATCTTTATAGAGTTCGAATATAATCTAAGACGAATTTGTATATAATATATTCATTTTGGAGTTAAAAACTTTGATATCTTATACCATGAATATTTTCTTAGCTTTGCTAAATTTTACCATATAAATTTAGTATTTTATCTCATACATATATTTATTTTATCTATTTTAATTGTTTCTGTTTTTACAAACTTTTATTCGATTTACCAATTATTTATTGCTACGAAATATCTAATTTCCTAATCCTCTCAATATTTTTTAAATAAATATATTTAATTTTTTTAAAAATATATATGTTTAAAATATCTGTGTTACTATATATGGGTTAGGGCATTGAGGAATATATAAAACTTATTTGAATTCACCCCTGACGAATATGAGAATTGCCAACTCAATAGTCTAATAATGTTTTTGAAGACATTGTATTATTATATTTTATTTAACACGCGGTCATTATAAAAATAGTCTTATATATTCATACGACTCAACACCCACATTAACACAATCTTAAAATTTTGGATTTTATATACTCGCAATGACACAATATACAAGAGATTTGATCCACACAAATTTCTTTCTCAATTTTCTTAACGACCTTTGTAAATTAATTATCCCATTTACAAATTTTCCAACTTTTAAATTATTGTGTGGATGGTTGGATGCTACCTTTTTAGTTTAGGGACTTGTCAATTGCAATAAAAATTATACAAATTTTCATATTAGGAGTGTTATTATTCTCATAAATATTAACGTTTGGTTAAATTTTTATATATTTAAATGAATATATATTAGAAAAATATAAGGTTTGTTAATTTTTATACTTGTAACTATTTAAAATTTTATGTAATTTTTATTTGCTATATACAATATGAAACAAAAAAAAATAGGTTACACCCTGTCAATTTTTAAGTTTAGTTCGATGTGTGGGACACTCTAAAGTATATTTGATGTGATAAATTAAACTTTAAAAAAAAAAAAAAAAGTAAATTAGTTTGACAAAAGTAGTTCAGCGATGCATGCTATGAATAACTTAAAGAATGTACTTAGAACCTTACACCCTTGTTGGAAATTAGGGTTTCACAAGGCGTCCTATGAAGAATTTCTAGAGGTTTATTTATTGCATAATTTAGCTTAGTTCTCAAAATGATATACTTGCCTAGGAATATTTCTCTTGTTATATCTCAATTTTGGAGACTCATTTCCTCAGGGTTACTATTAGCATAATGAATGCAAAAATATCCTCACAAATTATAAACAAGAGAAGCTATACATAGAAATAAACAACTTATTTGAAATAAATCAAACCATGCAACATATAAGACACCAATGTAACATGGTTCAGCCAATGGGCTAAGTCCACAGAGAAATTTGACCAACCTTTATTTGGAAAAACAATTAGGAGAATACCCAGTAACAACACCTAGTCACACCTCTCTCCAAGCTCTCAGCCTCCTATCTTCAATGCACCAATGAAAGCTTACACTTAGATTACAATCAAGCTACAACCAA
Organism: Torreya grandis; assembly: GCA_037957365.1. NCBI lineage: Eukaryota > Viridiplantae > Streptophyta > Pinopsida > Cupressales > Taxaceae > Torreya > Torreya grandis. Next base: position 1,731,464 of record JARHVA010000872.1, read on the forward strand.
GCTTGAAACCAATACTTAACAAGTCTTCACACCTTCACCTTCTTACAAGAATGTAAATATTGCATAAGCTCTCCTTTGTATTTGTTATCCTTATAGATCACTCTTGGATCCTTGCAAACTTGGGATTGCATGTTTGAAGGTTGAAGTTTGGAGCTCAACTTGAATGTTTTAGTTGTAAGCATTGTATGCTTTGGTCATAAGCATGGTAGTCCCTTGGAGGTTGAAGTCTAGAGGATTTTTAGCTTGGCTTTGTTGATGCTTTGTTTGTAAGCATTGGATGCTTTGGTTGTAAGTATGGTAATCCCTTGGACGTTGAAGCCTAGAGGCTTGTTAGCTCGATTTTATAGTGCTTTGGATGTAAACATTGTGGAGGAGTTGCTTGTCGTAGCTTGGAGGTTGGAACCTAGAAGGATTTGTATGCTTGGCTCACTTGGATGCTTTGGTTGAAATCATTGGATGGAGTAACTTACTGTAGCTTGAAAATTGGAGCCTAGAAGGCTTTGTAAGCTTGGCTCAGCTAAGTGCTTTGTTTGTAATCATCGAAAGGATTTGCTTGAGGAAGTTGTTTGTAGAGGAGATTTACTGAATTAATTGAAGTCTCGAAGCTACCATATCCTCATGGTTTTTCCCTTGATGGTTTTGTAGGGTTTCCATGTATAACTTGTATAATATTTTCCCTCTTGTCGATTATGTTTTTTCACTTGTTTTTTTTGACATTTATTTCTTACATGGTTTTAGGATGGTTTTTTTATAACAAGTGGTACCAGAGCTTAGGTTCTAATAACTGGTACTTGAGACATGGATCTTAACAAGTGGTATCAGAGTCATGGTGCCTTTGAAAAACTGTTGTTTGAGTGTTTTATATTGAAACATTGTTTTGTGAAAGTGGGAGCTACTACAATGACAGGAGTGACCAAGTACAATATTTAAAAAAAAGTAAATAATAGTTTTTATAGTAGGTATTTCTCTCTATAGAATATGGAGAGTGGAGGAGAAGCTTAAGAAGCTTTACCAGATAATCAATAACAACATAATTTTCTTAAAGAAGCAACTGTACATATTGATGACCAAGCTGGTCTCCATTGGTGTGTAGATGGAGGATGATGACAAGGCATTCACCATGTTGTGTTTTTCAAATATAAAGGGGTATAGGTTGTGGTATCATATTGACCACATGATTGTTAGTTGAGATGTTGAAAAATCCATTGAAATAATTAGGTATAAAGAAACCTAAAATTGTACCTATTGATGTAGTTCAGGACGATGAAGAAGAACAAGTGAGACCTAAGGTTCCTTTTGTAAGGAGAAGGTTGGTGTTGAATCAAATAACTTAGAGATTCATTAAGTGAAGTGCATGTAAATGGTTTCAGTGTAGCAAAAGTAAGTATATATGAGGGTTATAGTGTAGCTGAAGTGAGTAGCCAGGGGGACCGATGCATGGAGTAACTTTAGATGCATATGAGTTGGTTTGACATGCAATAGAATAGATTGCATTTTGAGTATGGGCTCAAAAACTTGATAGGGGTAGTGATGCATTGATTAGTGTGACAACTTCCTAAAAAATATTGATAGGTGAACTTGTTCCATGTTGAGCATGGTGGGTAGCTAAAGGCTATGTCTAGAAGTCAAGAATTGACTTCTATGAGTTCTTCACTCTCTTGTTGTTAACTATTATAAAGAGTTCTAGTTGCACTTGTTATTAAAGAACTGGAGTAGTTGGATGTGAAAACATCATTCCTAGATGGTGATCTTGAGAAGAGATGGATTAGCCTAAAGGATATGAAGATGAGGCAAAGAGTTGCTAGTTTAAATATTAAAGAAATCACTATATAGGTTGAAGTAGACATGCAGATGTAGTACATGATTTTAAATACCTTTATGAAGAGCCAAGATTTTTAGTAGAAGAAAGCAAATCATTGTGGGTTCAATGATGGGACACTTGTTATCTTGATGATATGGGTTGATGACATGTTTGTTGCAACCTGTTAGGAATAAAACCAAAAATTGATGTGGAATAATTTCATAGAATCATAATAATAATAATAATAATAATAATAATAATAATAATAATAATAATAATAATAATAATAATAATAATAATAATAGATATAAACAAAGATGTAGAAAGAATAGAAAATAAACATGTAAAATAAGAAGACAAGATTTAACGTGGTTCACCTAATGTGGGCTACATCCACTAAAAAACACTTGGCTAGATTTTATTACAAGCCACGAGAGTATAAACCACTCTCAAATCAATCTTCTTACAATTACAATGCATAAATATTGTTTGTAGCTATGCTCAATAAACCCTCCTGAATTCACACCTAAATTCACACACTCTGTTCCTTCTTCTCAAACCTTAGTTCTCATAATAATTATCTATGAAATATCCATCAATACATAATACATCAACAAAGCGATATTACAAAACAGTGGGTACCAAAACCATGGGCAGAATCAACCCAAAATGATTTCCCATTAAAAGAGGTCCAAATTTTTTTTAGGGGATATTACCCCTAAACCCCCATTTTTCAAGGGCTGCTACCTCCAAACCCCCACTTTTCAAGGGCTAACACCCCTAAACCCCAGCGAGAATACATATAAAGTGTATAATACATTTAAAATGTATAGTATTTGAAAATACATTATAATTTAATAATAGGCTCCACAACACAACACAGGCCCAAAATGAAGAAGATCAATGTTTTCATGGCTGAGGTGGCTAGGACATTTGTGATGAAGGTGGTAGGAGAAACAAACTAAGGATGAAGATACACATGGATGGGAAAGTAAGGAAGATCTAGTTATCTCAAAACATATGTTGAGAATATTCTATACCGATTCAATATGTAGAATGCAAAACCAGTAAGTACGCCTCTTCCTACACATTTTGAGTTGTCTTCTAAGTAGTGTCTTAGAACAGAGAAGGAGAAGACATGGTTGTATTATGTATTATATTATTATAATTAAGAAGCCTCATGTATGCCATGGTGTACACCAAACTAGATATTCCCCACGTAGTGGGAGTTGTGAGTCAGTTCATGGTAGAATATTAGAATGGAGGATTGGTATGTGGTGAAGTGGAGTCACTTCAGGTGTTGAAATCCATTATGGAGGATAATATGTTGACAAATTCAATTAGGGTAGAGAAGTTTTGATTAGTGCAATAAAAATTATATTGGTCTTATTGAAGTTGTGATAGGGAAACAATGGGCATGATGGCAATTAGATGGGAGAATACTCAAGTGTTATAAATACTAAATATTGACTTCAAGTGGGAGATTGTTAGGTGTGAAGTCACTATTCATAGTCACTATGCACTAGCACTATTCATGGTGATGTGGCATATAAGTGATGTGATAACTAGATGACGTGGAATGTGGTATGTAGGTGATGTGGTATGGCCCATGGAGGATCTTCCATGTGAAAAGTTGATGTGCATGAGGAGTGGGGCATAACACTTCACTAAGAGACATGGTTTTTTGTCCTTAGTGATTCACATGTGTTTGTCTTGTGATGTGAATAATAAGGGTTAGTGATGGGGCACATTTCTTGGTGTCTCCATGATTAAAGTGTGTGGTTACAATCAAAAGGTGATTGCAACACCTTGTAGACTTTTGTGTGCACATGGGAAGAAGAATACAAGTTGCTACTATTGTTGATTATCCTCACATGTGGAGTGGGGTATAACATCTAGAATCACATGGAGGTGGCTTGGATCTTGTCTAAAGTAGATGATCCACTTTGTTGAACGTTGCATATGTAGATAAATTTTCTTTGTTAATCATTATTCACCCTACTAAAGTGTGGGACATTTTTGGCCACCCATGAGTTTATCTCTCCCTCTCTCTTCTCTACTTAAATACATGAGCTCTCCCTTGTATCTATTATCCTTATGGATCACTCTTGGATCCTTGAAAATTTGGACTTGCATATTTTAAGGTTGAAGCTTGGATCTCACCTTGAATTCTTTGGTTGTAAGCATTGTATGCTTTGGTTGTAAGCATGGTTATCCATTGGATCACTCTTGGATCCTTACAATCTTGGGATTGCATGTTTGAATTTTGAAGCTTGGATCTCACCTTGAATGATTTGGTTGTCAGCATTGTATGATTTGGTGGTAAGCATGGTAATCCCTTAGAGGTTGAAGCCTGGAGGCTTGTTAGCTCAGTTTTGTTGATGATTTGTTTGTAAGCATTAGGTGATTTATTTGTAAGCATGGTAATCCCTTTGAGGTTGAAGCTTAGAGCCTCTTTATCTCATCTTTATTGATGCTTTGGATTTAAACATTGTGGAGGAGTTGCTTGTTGCATCTTAGAGGTTTGAGCCTAAAAGGCTTTGTATGCTTGGCTCACTTGGATGCTTTGGTTGGAAGAATTTGATGGAGTTTCTTGTTGTAACTTGGTGGTTGGAGCCTATTTGATCACTTGAGTGCTTTATTTTTAAGTAATAGAAGTATTTTATTGAGGAAGCTATTTGTAGAGGAGATTTGTTGAAGTAATTGAAGTCTAGAAGCTACCATTGGCCCATGGTTTTTCCCTTACTAGTTTTACAGGGTTTCCACGTATATCTTGTGTAATGTGTTCTCTCTTGTCTATTATGTTTTTTATCTTATTTTATTTTGTATTTATTTCTTTCATGATTTTAGGATGAGTTTTCCTAACAAGTGGTACCAGAGCTCATGCTCTAACAATCGATACGTGAGCCATGGATCCTAATAGTTACTAAGTATTTCATATGGTTGAGATACTACGTCATGATTAGGATAAGCAATACAACCTATTGGTTGAAATAAATTTGTCAATTATTGATAATATCATATTATAAATTTTCCTTATTTATTACTACTAAGGGGATGCTTGGCAATGAACCTATAAATATTGAATGTGTATTAGATCTACTAGACAACATAGTTCTATGCAAGGTCATTATGTGAATTATGTTTTAGTGGTTGACATGGGATGATCTTATATAAAATCCTAGGTATAGATATTAAGTGGTTGGTAACAACAAAATATCACAGGGCTTAGGTTATGCCATACCATATAGGCTTCTGGGTTCATGATCATACCTTTGTACCTTTGTTTAGAACTGATTTCATCCATTATAAAATGTATAAGCTTGGTATAATTGTGGAAATACCCATAAGGCTTGATCAGAAGGTAAGTCCTTAAGTAACATGTTGTAGATGGTGTGTCTGATATATGGGGAGATAGTATTATGTCCATGAAATGGCAAAGTAGACCCTTGTGTAGTATGCAATTAGTTTCACACTAATATATTGATAACCTTTATAAGCTTACTATGGATCTATTTTCTCTTTCTATTATCAAATATTCCCTTATTCTATTTTATAATAAGGAAGAGTCGTAGTGGGATGTATAACCATACTGCCTTATATGAGAAACACCATTATGATCTAATTATCATACTTGATCTGATATTCTTGAAATCTATATTTTTTGTAGTATAGAATAGATATAACTTCCTCAATAAATGCACTTGATCCATGTTATTATATCAACCTTTCTTTTATGACCTCTGTAGACCTAAATTATGCATTATAATTGAAACCAAGCCCCAGACCTTATTCTAGGTGATAAATATAGAATGAAGTTTGGATTTTATATTATTTTGAGTATATTTAAATTATATAATGGATTGATATCTAAGAGATGAGAAAGATACATGTGGGATTTTTGAACTCATAATACCTTTTTGTCTCATCACTATTCTCTACCAGAACAATGCTTGATTGGATATATATTTATTATTAATATTATATTATGGTTCTTATACCTGATATAATGTGGTATTTATGGGAAGTCATGATTATGGTGTATTTACTTAATTATCTTATGAGTATCTAGGATTTACAATTATGCCTCATAATAAAGAGAGACTAGGTAAGAATTGCATTGGTATAGAAAACTTTGATGGGGTAGAGTTTAAATGATCAAATGCCTGAATGATTACTATACCACTAGGTTATGAATCATTATTTTTGCATCTAGACTATACTAGTAATGGTGCATTACCCTACTCTCTATTTTTTTATTTGCACTTATCAAGATAATAAGGAACATGGGATGGTTTTTCAAAGGTAGGGGACATTAGATATATATATTTGAGCCCTTGAATGAAATTTAAACAACTCCAAGGGACTTTAGTTTTTGAGCTACTCCTTCAAGGCCTTTTCAAAAAATCCATTTTTTACATATTTTTCAATTATTATAGTACATGAAATCCAATAATTCTTATAAGTTGTGTCTAATTTCAAATTTTTCATAGATGCCCACACAGGCACTTCCAACTACAACATATTAAAAAAATCCACTTTTTATTGTGTTTTAATTGATGTTTATGCCTTGTTTCAAATTTCTCATTTTGGTACAGGCTTAGAGGAAGTTGGAAAAGTTTATGTAATATTTTTTTCATGTCTTGTAATTATTGCATTCCATAAGACCATACCATTAAAGGCTTTTTGTCAAATAGTTCTTATGTATGCTTTCACATTTTACATAAATGTCTACCATGACACTTGTAACCATAAAATCTGATAAAAATATGCTTTTAGTTATGTTTTAATTGATGGCAATTCTAATTTCCAAAGGTCCTAATTTTTTAATATGATAGGAGGATGTTAAAAATATATGTAGGGTCATGTGTAAATAGGCCTCTAAGAGTGTATTCCAAATCCATTTATGACCAAAAACAACAACATATCACTTCTATATTTATTTTTAATATATATTATTTCTCATTAAATCACATAATTCTATTTTTAGTTTTCCTAATATAATGTAAGTGAAAGAATTATGTTTTATTTATTTCAAAGGTTTTATAAGAATGTGCTTATTTTTAACTAAAAAATAAGTAGAGATCAACTAATAGCTCATTGTTATGGAGATGTACATTTGGCATGATCAAATATTTTTTTCATTTTTTTCCTAACTGTTATTTTTTTAAGGACCCTAGTACCCAATAAAAACCACACTTGGACAAAATGGAAAACCATATACTTTTCTTTTTGGCACCTCCAATATTTATTTAATGAAGTAATTCTCATTTGAGATTGGGATTTTATAATATTGATCATTTTGTTATAATGGTAAAAATAATGGGAGAGGTAGAGTAAGGTTTCATATCATTTCCTTATTATGAAAAAAATAGCCTAGGATTTAGTAGATAGTAGGTAGAGTAAGTTTTAATTATTATTAATAGTGGAAAGAACATTTAGTTACTTAGATCTATACGCTGATTTCATAATGGATTTTATATGCCTAGGAAGCCAATTTTAAATAATATTCATAATGGATCCTTTCTTAATTTATACAAAATTTATGAGTAAATCGAATGATTCATTGAGCATACTATTATGGGAATTGAGAGACCATATAAATGAAACTCAAAGATACCATAGGTCCAATGAACACATATTTCAATATTATAGGGAAAGTATGGCATAAATGATGTCAAGGTTTAGAAAAATGATGTTTTAGTTTGTGGAACCTTAATAAAAAATAACCCAAGGCCAAACTATAAAAATATAAGTCTCGAGTTAAGAGGTACATGCTTATCATTTATAGTTCATGGTGCATGTAGAAAAATAATATATCTTCATTTGAAAATTTATATGAACAGGCATCCAGACCTACTTTAGGGATAGATGAATACTTTAGTGAAATGATATATTACACATGTGAAAAGTGTAAAAATAGAAAACTAAAAAAGCATGACTTGTTGATATCTATAGATTGAAGCATGGAGTTTATATACAAGATGTATACTATAATGAAAATTCAAGTATGTTTATAATTAATAAATATTCAATTTATATATTACATTATTATTATTATTATTAATTATTTAAACTGATATTTTTATGAATAACCATGTAGACACTAGTTTTACATATGCTACCTAGTAAGTTTCTTTATATATGTGTCATAATCCCCTTAGTTTATTATCCACCACCTTTATTTACTTTTACACCAGGTAATTACTTTGTTAATTATATCTACCACTTCCCAACCTCCCAAATCTCTAAAAATATATTAAAAATACATAAAATATAAAGTATCCCTCTATCTTAACAACTCACCCTTGATGAAAAACTCGTGAAACAACTTAACAAACCCCCTACCGAAATTACCCCATAGTTAGAACCACTTTAGACATGTTTTTTCAAGAAAAGGTAGATTCATTAACGATTCCCCATGATCGGTGTCAATTCTATTCGATTGGTTTCAATTACTTATACATGGCCTCAACTCACCCAAATAAATCCTAAAATTACACTCAGGAAAATCTTTAGTGCAAACATTAGGCTATCTCATCGAAGCTTTGAATCCTTGGTATGACTCTGTGGAAGTTATAATACATCATCGATCTCTAGAACCATACAAAAGAATTACAAGGTTAGTATTGTACTTCATTTTTAGTATAATTTTGTTATCTATCTTATTCTATGTATTAATATCATTGTTTTAATCCTTAGGCTACCTCAATTATCCTTGGAATCTAATTTATTAAGTTAATCTTTTTTTTTAAAAGGGGTAAAAACTTTATTAAACTTAAAACATCAGATTTCAAAAGCGTCCAAACAGCCCACAAGACAAGCAAACCAAAAACAACAGCCTCAAACCTCAACTCCACCAATATCTCTAGCAAGAATGGATTCTAGTTCCTGACGTAAATTGCTAGGCAGCTACTCCCATTCATTTGCCTTGCGGCCTTCTCCCTCTTTCGATGCCCATTTCGCCAAACAATCAGTCGCCCTATTCCACTCTCGTGGAATGTGGGCATAGGATACCGACTCTATGAAAGAATTCACCTGTAAAATCTATTGCACTATCATGGCCAATTGCCAGCTCACATCAAAAAATTTCCTTTCCAAGATCAAGTTAATCAGGACCTAAGAATCAGCTTCACAGATCACCCTCCTCCAAACCAAAGCATAATCTCTCCTCAAAGCATATAGGATAGCCAAACCTTCCATCTTATTAACTGTCTGCACTCCTTGATATGCTCAGAAAATAAAAACCATAGATCCCAGAAAATCCCTAGCAATCCCACCAATCCCAGCGACCCCTGGGTTGCCCCTGGATGACCCATTCGTATTAATTTTCCAAAGCCTAGCAGGTGGAGGTGTCTACTTCCCCAACCGTTGAACTTGTTGCTACCCTTGTGTACCACATCTAACACAAGATGAGATAAGAGATAACTCTCTTATGCCAAATCATTATAGCACCTCAGCGTCCCCTTTCTTCAATGGCAGCATAACCTTGATCTTCACTTTAATAGATTCCTGGATCATTCCCTTAATTCTGCTCCAGACCTGCTAAGTCACCAATTTTTCCCCCTTAAAAATCCTCTAGTTTCTTTCTAGCCAAACTTGCTAGAGCAAGAAAATAGGGCCAGCGTACCATGCATCCTGCAAGAAGGAAGTCAAAGAAGGGGGACAACCCACTCTAAACCAAAAATCTACCAAAGAGACAGCGTGGATGCACTGGCACTACCATGTGTCCCACCAGAAGTGCCATAGTTGAAGAGTGAAGGGACAATAAAAGAAAATGTGAGAGGTGTCTTCCTCCTCTCTATTACAGAGCACACACCTTAAAGGACTAGCAAATCCCTGTTTCTGAATATTGTCCCATGTCAAACATCTGTTCCACACTAAAGTCCATGTAAAATAGTTACACTTTGGCCATGAGAAACCATTCCAAAATTTCTTCCACCACTGAACTTCCCCTCTATCCTCATACTGCTAGGAAATCAACTCCTGATAGCCATAGGACACCATATACCTCCCCTTGGGGTTCATGGACCAGGTTAACACATTGCTATCCATAAGTGCATTGCAACTACGTCAGGACAAAATATTTTGTAACTCTGTGCACTCTACCTCTAGACCAAGAATCGGCCACTCTTCTGGGGACTTCCATCTGGCAATTGCCACTTGTCCCTGAAAGGAAAGGGATTTAAAGTCACACACCCTTTTCTAGCCAGCTTCACAAAACCTCTGGGCTAGAGTACTCAGCTGAGGATATTGGCTGATTATATGAGGGAAACTGTCCCATGAGTCATGCCAAAATTGGACCTCCAACCCACTCTTGCATATCTAGAAAAGACCCCTCTTAATTAGCGTGGCTCCTTTCTTAAGAGTTGCCCAAATCACCGAGCCTTTACCAACCAAATCATACCATGGAATATCCCTCCTGAGAATCCCAACAAATACTTATGGAAAAACATTCTAGCCCACATCCAATCTTGCTCCACGCACCAATGCCAGTATAGTTTGGTAGCCAAAGTAGTACCAGATAGCGCAGACTATTGTAATCCCAGCCTACCAAACCTCTTTGGGATGCAAACCGTCTCCCACTTAATTAGGCTCCACTTGGTTGAAGATAAATTCATAGCCCATAAAAACTATCTTATTAAGGAGTCCAAGTCCTTAACAAAGCTCATCGATTCCACCTGGATCATACACCTATAGGTAGGAAGAGCCTACACCATTGATTGAATCAGTTGAACCCAACCTGCAAAGGATAACCAATGGTGGGTCCAATGATTCACCTTGTCCTAAAATTTATCTAGGATCACCTACCATGACTCCTTAGCTAGCCGGCCAGTAGAGATATGAATTCTGAGATAAAGCAATGGGAGACTCCCAATTTGGAACCTAAGGATAAGAGCCACTCTTCGCTGAATGGCCAAAGGAGTGTTAAAGAAAAAAATAGATGATTTTCCCTCATTAGTTACCTGTCCAAAGGTATCAAGGTAAACATCCAAGCTCTTGCATATGTTAGATGCCTCCCTAATAGTAGCCCTGCCCATCAAAGCCACATTGTCCACAAATTGGAGATAGGATTGTATAGGGATTTCCTCTCCCCACTGCCAACCCTGAATAACACCATCACCCACATTTCTTTTGATCAATTGACCCAAGCCCTCTGCCAATAGAAGAAACAAGTAAGGAGAAAGAGGGTCACCTTGCCTCAATCCACGAGAAGCCCTAAAGAGACTAGAGTGCTCACCATTAATCAAAACTGAAAAGGAGGTTGAGTTCACACAACTCAAAACCCAACGAATCCAATCCTCTGCAAAACCAAAGGCACCCAAGACCTTCTAGAGGAAGGACCACCAAACTCTATGATAGGCCTTTGACATATCCAGCTTGATAAACATCTCCTTCTCATTGTACTAGGTCATGGAATGTATAGTCTTATTAGCCATCACCACCCCATTCAAAATCTATCGGCCCTCTACAAAGCCACCTTACTCCTCTGAGATAAGTGTATGTAGCCACTTTTTTAACCTCTCAGTGATCAACTTAGAAATAATTTTATAAGCAACATTACAAAGAGAAATGGGCCTAAAAAGACTCAACCTATCAACCCCTGCACCCTTAGCAATGAGAGCCAGGAAGGTGGAGTTAAAAGCCCAAAACATTTGCTTGTTCCTCTGGGATTCTTGAACAACAGCCAGGAGGTCAAATTTAATAATTTCCAAAAATTCCTAGAAGAACTCAATCGAGAAGCCATCTAGACTAGGCACCTTTCCTTTCTGCATCATAAAGACTATCCTCCTTAACTCCTCCAAGGATATATCCCTCATCAAATGCTCATTCATATCCCTGGTCACCAAAGAGGGAATACAGGACAAGATCTGGACGTCTTCAGCGGAGTCCCCCTGTGCTTCCTCCTTGAATAACGAGGCAAAATACTACACTACCTCATTAATGATACCCTACATAGAAGAAACAGTCTCCCCACTGTCCAACACCAAAGAAGTAATCCCCATGCCATGTTGTCTAGCCCGAATCGAATTGAAGAAGAAGGATGTGTTCTTATCCCCTTCTCTAAGCCATTCGATTCGATCCTTTTGTTTCCAAAAGATTTCCTCCCTTAGTTCCCATTCCTCCAAATCTTTTAATTCCCTGGCTTCCTCCCTCAGTAAAACCTCAGTCATTCCCTCATCTCAAATGGTTCTGGTAATGACATTTAGCTCCATCTGCGCCTCATTTTTCTTTTGGAAAATATTCCCAAAACTTTGTCGGTTCCATTTTTTGAGCTGGTACTTGACGAATTGGAGAAGCTTAACAAAAGTATACATTGTTATTCCTATAGCAGGCCTGCCCCTCCTCCACCAATCCACCACTCATCCAAATAGGTCTGGGTCTCTGAACCACATAAGCTAAAATTTGAAAGGCACCTTCAGAGGCTCACAGGTAGAAGAAATGACCAATTTTATTGGCCAGTGGTCTGAGCCCCTCCAATCAAGAATCTCAAGGCAGGAAGACCACAAACTCCCCACCCAATAATAGGAGGTCATGAATCTATCTATACACTCTGCAATGCACCTGTCCCCCACTCTTCGATTGTTCTAGGTAAAGCATCCATTAACCGGCTTGATATCCACTAAATTGAGTGCCTCAATATTATCTCGAAGTAGAAGAAAAGAAGGTTCCAACCATGCATTACCTCCTCTCTTCTCCGTTAAATCAAGAATAGCATTAAAGTCTCCCACCACAATCCAAGGCAAATAGGGAAATAATTGACGAAGAAAGTGGATGTTTTTCCAAACAAGAAGTTTACCTTGGAAATTTGTAGGAGCATAAACATTGGAAAAAAGGACTGATTCATCTGACTCACTACATGAAGCCACCATAGATAAAGAGGATTTAAAGGAAATCCAGAACACAGGTTGGATCTTGCACAGATTTTAGAAACAAGCCACGCCCCTAAAAGATCCATGAGCTCCAATGCACTGCCATGAACCATACCTCCATAACTTAGGTGAAATATTCCTCATATCATCCAAAGAAACTTTCATTTCTTAAAGAAAGAGAATATCAGGTACTTGACATCCAAGTTTCAAATGAACCATAGGAGTTATGTAGGAAGTTTAAAGGCACTTTTGTAACCATAGGGCACAGGTTGATTGGAAAGCCACAAGTCCCTTATCTAGAGGATCATAATGTAGTCCCCAAGGATGTTGTGAATAGTACAGAGGTTGAATGTTTATGATGTCACTAGATTTTTGTGGTAAGGAGATAAAGTCACTTTTGCTAAAGTATAAAGTCAGGGCAGAGAATGAGTTTCCAAATATGTCAAATAATGGTTCTAAAGTGTGACCCTGATGATTGGACAATGCATAAATCTCATTTGTGACTATAAGACAAATATATTACATGTTTGTAACATGTATAGAATATAAAGGGGCTTATGTTTATATAATTCATGACCTCTGTGTAGATCTCGGGTAAACCCTATACAATGAGGAGTTTTAAAAAGAGTGACAAGTATGTGTTCAATACATTATAATCCAATGTGGATTTACTAAACCCTCTTGTGCTCATTCGAAGACCTCCTTGGGGAAACTTCCTAGGGGGACTATAAGTGTCATTTGTAACTTGACAATTTATAGATGTGCAATTGGGGCCAAAACTTCCCCAATAGATCAATGGTGGGAATAATGCATTTATGCATTAAAAAAACAAATTTGAAAAAAAGGACAAATGTATTGAAAAAGACAAATTTGATAAAGGGACACAAGTGCAAAAGGGGAAAACATGTGAAAAAGTAGATTAGATCCAAAAGAGTAAAAAGGTTATTTTAACCTAAGTTTGGCATTTTTCATCTACTTTGTCTGAGCTCCTGCATGGGAAAGATATTATAGGTTTACAAGATCAGTATGGACCACTCCCAAGAAGATCTTTTGATAACCATGAATCAAGAATATTTTCCAATCATCATTGCAAGAGTAGGTTGTTCCATGGTGTGCATAAAGGAAGGGTAGTTATCTAGAAGATTCTAGATTTGCCATCGATTAACAGAAAGGCAACTCTAGGTAATTACACATAGTAACAAAATCTATTTGGATCCTCAAATGAATATCCTCCTTCTAGATCATGTGAAAGGTGTTTTAAAGCAAAATATCAAATGATATGCTCCATATATTCATCATTCCTTATAGAGGTATTTTGAATATTTTTTTTCTTCTTGCAAGTGGATGAAGATCTCAAGTGTGGCAAAGGGCATATTCTAGTTGGAAGCATCTTGGTGGACCTGAAAGTTTGTTTTACAAATTTTAAAAGTTACGACCCAGAGTTCCAAATTAAAAAATTTATAAATAAGGGTTTTGTCCTCTATTCTAAGGTTATTATTGGTCATTATTTTAGGTCTTAATCTTCTCTAAGTCTAGGTTCTACAAGATTTTTTGGGATCAATTTCTATGTATATATCTTGTCTCTCTTGCTAATGTGGTTGCCATTGTATAGCCATTAGAAAGCTTTGAGAGCATGATTATATGTCTCCCTTGTCAAAAGAACAAACTCACCATACTTGTACCCTTAGTAGCATTTTGAATAATTGATGTGTGTAAAGTTTCTTTTCAAGATTAATGAAAATGCTTGTGGTTCTTTACTCTTTCTTGTTTATGAAGTGTAGTAATATGTCTTACAAGTCATGTTGATTGGATATTTGGATTTATGTTCACTACTAGTTGTCATCTTGATCATAGATCTAGATTGTAAATCCCTTTCTATAGTTTAAATTTGAAAATGTGTTATTGAATGACCTTTTAGGGAACCTTAGGTCCACATATTTGATAGGAAAAAGTTTCTTAAAAGTTTAGTTGCAGTGTATGTTGTAGGTTTGCAAGGTCCATTTGGTATTTTTAGTTAACCTGTATTTGAGTCTTTTATACATCTTTTTATAAGGATAATGTCATGAACATTGTAAGAGATCCCATTATTTGAATAGGACACTTGCATGCCACCTTCCATTTTATACAATCGTCTAATTGTCCTACCTCTTCCCACCTTGCATATAATATATCCTTTGCATATTATGAGTATTATTTGCCCTGTAAATGCATAATATCTTTCTTACCTATCATGTATTTACATTTTATGATTTGAATACTAGTGTTATAGTTTTTCAATCAACCTATATTTTGAATATTATTTTAGAATGAAAGTTGCAACCATATACATATCTATCTTCAGAAGCTTGAATATGACCTAGTGCATTTGTGCATTCCTTGTGACAACCCCTCCCAAGTGAAGTGTGTAAGTTCAGTTGTACCCTCATCACATTCATGTCTCTTTGTGCTAATAATCCCCATAGAGGTTAAATTTCATAATATCTCCATGTGAGCAAGCTACCCCTTAGGCCCTCTCACCTTGGTTCAGGCAAAGCTAGAAGTAGTAGGAAGCTAACCATACCCTTTGTCAGTGCCTCTCAATAATTTTCTTAGTCTGGTCCAATTTTGATTCCTAACACTTCCCCAACTATAATGACATACTAGTGGGTTTCTCATCACTATTTTCCATTTTTTTCAAGTGTACAAGTCTAGATTAGAGAGATGTACAACTAAGAATCAACACTTTATTGGTGCAGTTACTAGGGAGAGAAAAGAGATGCATGCTACTTTTGTTTCTGGGGACTCTTGTAGAGAGATGAGATCATTTTAAAAATTTCTCTACCTATTTATGCTACAATCATACTATCTTGGTTGTCAACGTCATAACAGTCCACTAGAGACGTGCCAGAATTTGAAATATTTGATAATTTGACTTATGTTGTGTTTATTACAAAGAGCTATTAATATTGCATGTTGGAAGGCATCTTTTCCCTTTTGAACATATTCTAGAAATTTTAGTGTCTTTTTTTTCTATCTCATTAAGCTTTAACAAGTTTAATTTCAACCTATATCACATCAACATGTTAGTAACTATATTTTAGAATTTTGATTCTAGTTGCGACTCCATTTTATCATCTGGTTTCAAGAAGATCAATGCCTATTTTGAATATTTGTATTAACCTTTAGCTTTGAGTATTTTCTTGTTTGCAAAGCTAGAAGGACTAAGGTCATCTTTTAGAAGTGACCCATCAAAGAAACTTGTCTCTCCTTTAAGTATTCATCCAAGGAGAAGGGGACAAGTTTGGAAGCCTATTGAAAAGAAAAGTTTAGATGCTAAGGGTTGTCAAGATTTTGATGATATTGAAATCTTCATAAATCCTCCTATTATTGAGGACTATCATAGCTCTTCTAACAATTTTGAAACATATAGTCCCATTTATTTTCTAGCTCCTTCTAAACCAACTAAATCCCCTCCCAGGTTTGATCTACCAAGTCTACCTCATTAAACCCTTCATATCCCTTTGACATTTTTTATTGAACCTCCCATTGAACCAATCATGAGGCATAGGGATCTAGATGAGAATGCATGTCCTTCATTCTGCATTCCTAGATTCAAGCCTATTAATTTTGATGAAATGGAAGGATATCTTAATGAAATCCCAAATGAAGTCAAGAAATGCCTCCTAAAATTCCAAGGGAATAATGCAGTGAGTGGTGATTAGCACTTGAGGGCCTTCTAAAATATTATTGAATATTATGAGGTTACGTATGAGGATGTGTGCATAAAGTTATTTGTACACACATAAGAAGAAGATGCTCATGAATGGTTCAAATCCCTTCCTACTAGATGCATTAATTCATCAGAAGAAATCCATTTTTTTTTTTGAATTCATTATGGTGCTAAGATTGATCCAAGGTTTCTCTTGGTTGAATTTGAAAATATCAAAAATAATCCTAATGATTGTGTGTAAAACTTCAACACCCAGTTCAACAAGATTATGATGTAATTACCCAAAACATATCAGGCCTAGTGATATAATTTTCTTGATAAAGTATTATGATGCTTTTGATAAGAAGGTTGCGTGCTACTTGAGGGACAAGGATCTCATTAACTTGTGATTGGTGTTTAATATGGCCATCCAAATTGAGAACACATAAAGGCTGTGGGAAATCCCATGAACAAGTGGGCTAATCTAAAGTTGGTCAATCCAAAAAAGACACAGCCCATAAAGATAGCCAACTTGGAGGAAACTATCAAAATGTTGGCCTTTGTAGTCAAAGAAATGCCATACAAGTTGTCTAGAGTTGAAAATGGGGTGCCTCATATGTCTACCAGCTATGAGTAGGTTCCAAATTTGAATCAAGCACCAAGGTGGTCTACTTTCCACAATAGAGATAATGACATAGGGAAGAGGCCTACATGTGAAGAAAGGATGGATAAAAACTAGAATAAAGGGGCTATAAGAGAAGTGCTTGATCCTTTAAATGCCAAAGTGAATGCTGTAAATTCTAATAATGATATTGATTGGTGTGACAAGTGCTTCCTTCCACATCCCCCATGTGATACAACTGAACCAATTGATGAAGATGAGAATGAACTTGAGTTTGCATCATCAAATGATGAGATCTTGATGTTTAATTATCAAATCCCCTAAAGTGAGATGATTGTCTCCATAGAATTGTTGAGTGTTACTATTGTTGAATAATTTTGGAGTGCAATTGAGAAGGTAAGTATCCCAACTCCTAAATTTACTTATGACGTTAATATGACACAAGCATATGTATTTCCCATTCATGATTTCAATTTATTACATTCCATGCTGATCAAGAAATATGATGGGGGGATTCTGTGAGTTGAGGATAAACAATTGTTAATTAATGAAGTAATTGCTTAAGAGAATGAGTATTAATTGAGAAGCAAATATCAGGCTACTTCTCCTCAAGACACTACCCCTATGAATCTAAAATCAAAGGATGCTAAAAAACTATAGAAGTCCCTAAAATTTCCAAACTAGTGCTCGTTTCCCAATTTGTTAAGCCTAGAGGTGTTCCAGCTAAGAATAGAGTGCCCATATTGTCTAGTATCCCTAAGGGTGCTAATGAGTTTTAGTAAAATCCACCTTTGAAGGCTATTGTTAAAAATTCAAATCCATCCCAACCTACTCCAATTCAAAATTTAAGTGATTGTATTCTATCCGAAGGTCTTGTTACCCTTCCACCAAATACTCCTCTTCTTCAATATATCATATGTGATATGGCCCAAGTGTTGAGCCAACTAAAAATCATTGTGCCACCTGTTGAATTATTAAGAATACATAAACACAGGAAGAGAGCATTTGAGTACTTAGAATTTGGTGAAAGGTCAGCTACTAATGAAATTAAATTACCCCAAACACCCTCAAAAAGTGATGAAGAATTAGAAGAGGTTATTGAACCTAATCCAGAGGTCTATTTGGGGACTGCATTGGTATAAAGTCTGCTAAATGTGGATCCCTTTTATATAACTCTATTGATCAATGGTCTGATTGTTCAAAATCACATGTTTGACTCTAGAGCTTCTTGTAATGTGATTCCCCTGGGTATCCTAAATGAGATTGGAGTTAAGATTATGTCAGCTTTTTGTAATTGCTATGCCATAGACACATGAGAAGTTCCAATTGTTGGACAAGTTAAGGGGTTGGTAGTATAGTTGGTAGTTCATCCTAGTAAGTATATGAATATGGATGTAGTAGTTGTAGACTTTCCACCTAAGTGAGGAATATTGTTATCATGTAAATGGGCTGCTAGTATGGGTGGAAGTATATAGATGAACCTTTATTATGCCACCATTCCACTAGAAGGTAAGATGGTCAAGCTTTATATAGAGCCAAATATTTTACATGTAATTGAAGATTCAAAACATGTTCTAAATGAAGTGCTGTACATAGATGTTGATCTTGGCAAATTTGTTGGGAATGTTGATACTAGTGAACAACCTGTTGTTCTTGATGTTGAACCTGATAAAGAAGGTGTAGTTTGGAAGATGTGTTTTGATGGGGCTTGCTCTAATATTGGAAATGGATCTAGGGTTGTTTTCTATGCCCCCAATGGTAAATGTTTCATGTTTTCTTTTTAGCTATCTTTTAAGTGCACTAACAATATTCCTGAGTATGAGGCACTCTTACTTGGTTTAAGGATTGCTCACAAATATGGAATTAAAATCTTGATTGTCAAGGTTGATTCTGAGCTAGTGGTAAAGCAAATTCTTAGTGTTTTTGCCATAAAAAATAAGAGGTTGAAACAATATCAAAATGTTGTTTGGGATTTGCTTAAATTTTTTGATACATTCAACATTTGTTATCATGATAGAATTTTCAACGAAGAAGATGACAAACTTGTAGGGTTAGGTGCTCAATTTGATATTGCAAATACAAGCCCTCATTACCAGTATTAAGTGGAGGTGCTTGTTAGGATTTCAGTCCCAGATAATGTTCATAATTGGTAGGTCTTTGATGATGATGAACATATTAAGAGGTTTTTGAACTATGAGGCTGAGTTCTATGATCAACTCATAGACATGGAATCCATGATTCAAGTTTGTGATGGAAAGGAAACCTTGTTTAGGAAGGACATTATTTAGCTAAAGAAAAACATGATCGTAAGAGGATTGGTAGGTTTAGAAGCATCTTTTGATGGAGATGATAGAATCAAGTTGAGAGACTCATTCATCTCAAAATATGTGATTGAGTGTGATTTGGTTTCTCATAAGAATCCAAGAAAGGTTTGGCTGGGTACTCATTTAAGTGAAGTTGAGAGTAAAGCTTACATGCAAATGTTAAGGAAGTACTAAGATTTCTTAGTGTGGTCTTATTCTAAGATAACACTATATAGGGAAGAATTATTTTAGAATGTCATTCCAGTACAACCTGATAACAAGCCTTTCAAATAGAAATAGAAGTCTATTAACCCCATCTTAGCCACCAAAATGTGGGATGAATTAAATAAGGTAAGGGACATGGGTATCATTCAGTGCATTAGGTACTCATCATGGGTTAGGAATTTAGTCTCTGTGCAAAATAAAAATGGTGACATCTACTTGTGTGTGGATTTTCAAAATTTGAACAAAACTTCTTTAAAAGATAATTATCCCTTGCCCAATATAGAGAGCATGCTACAAAGTGTTATTGGATTAGAGATGTTGTCCACTTTAGATAGCTTCTCAGGGTATAACCATATTGTGGTGAAGGAATCCAAGAGGTCCAAGACTACATTCACTATGCCTTGGGGCACATATGTATATATAAGGATGCCTTTTAGGTTGATAAATGCTAGCACAATGTTCTAGTGAGTTATGGATGTCACTTTTGTAGGGATAATTAACCAATTCATTATTGTGTATTAGGATGATATTACTGTGTACTCTAAGACTAGATAAGAACATTTGGAGCATCTATAAAAGGTGTTTATTAGATGAGGGGAGTTCATCATTTCACTTAATCTAAAGAAGTTTCACCTTGGAGTATAAAAAGCCAAGTTGTTGGGACATATAGTGTCCAAGGATGGTATTATGATTGACCCTAAGAGGGTTGAAGCCATTGAAAAAGTGCTTATCCTATATTACAGAAAAGTAATTGAATATTTCTTTGGATAAATTGACTTTATGAAGAGGTTTGTGTCCAATTTTTTAGAGATAACTTTGCCTATTAATTCCATGCTAAAGAAGGACCAAACCAACAAATGGGTGGAGAAATTTGTGCAAGCATTTAGTGACATCAAGGGAGTTTTATAGTTTGCCCCTATTTTGGCTAGTCTTGATTACACAAAGCCATCCTAGATATTCTATTTTACATCGTACAATATTTTTGGTATTGTTCTATTGCAAAAGAATGAGGATGGTCATGAGCAACCCATATCTTTCTTGAGCAAAGCTATGCAAGGTCCTAAAATGAACTACATCATCATAGAAAACAAATCTTTCACTCTTTTGAAGGCTATAAAAATGTTTAGGCCTTATATTTTGAGTTCAAATATTTTTGCCTATGTCTCGCACACCATGGTGAAGGATATTTTAACTCAGACTAAAGTATTTAGAAAGAGGTGTAGGTGGGTCAACAAGTTACAAGAATATGACATAGATATTCAGACCACTAAATTAGTAAGAGGGATGGGTTTGTCCAAGATTATGATCGGGACCAATTTGTAAGCTGTTGAGGTAAACATTGTTGTTTTTAATGTTGATGATTCATTGAGTCAATTTAACATGTCTCTATGGTATAGATATATTGTTTACTACTTGAAAAAACTGTGTTGTCCCCCTGAATTGGATAAGAATCAAAGAAGAACTCAGGATTGTATCCCAAAAATACCTCTTAATTTAGAATGGATTAGCGTGGAAAAATCTAGATGGGGTTCTCCTAAGATGTGTGCTGGCAAAATAGATTGTTGACCTAATTAAAGGCTTCCATAGTGGAGTTTGTGGTGGACATTTGGCACCTAATTTTATAGCTCAAAATTTTTAGGGTTGGTTATTAGTGGCCATCGTTGTTCAAGTATGTTGCTCAAATAGTCATAAAGTGTGAGAAATGTTAGCACTTTGTTGGGAGGATGAAAGCTTCAAGTTATCTTCCCTTGTAGCCTGTGATGATTGAAGGCCCATTTAGACAATGGGGAATGGATTTCATTTGAGAAATTTTTGATTCATCAAGTGCTATACATAGATGGATACTAGTTTCAACTGAATATTTTATAAAATGGGTCAAAACAATCCTTATAAAGAAAGTAACACACTAGGTAGTTTTGGATTTTTTCCTAAATAAAATTACTTTTAGATTTGGTGTGTTTGTCAAGATAGTTGTTGATAATGCCATGAGTTTCAAGCTGACCTATGCTTCTAGTTACAACCCTTAGGAGAATGGGCAAGTAGAATCTAGTAACAAGAACTTGCTCAAGATCATTAGACAAACTTTGGAAGAAAATAAAAAGAAGTGGGGTAAATAACTAAAGTTTGCCTTATGGGTTGATAGGATTATGACCAGAGAGCTACAGGAAAAATCCCTTTTGAGCTTATTTATGGAGCTCAATTAGTTTTGCCTATGAACTTTCAGTTACCCACCTATCAACTCATGCAACAACTAGAGGATGATGAGCAGATCAATAACTATGAGAAAAGGATGAACCAGATTATTGAGCTTGATGAAATTCAAAGACAAGATCATCAAAGACACCTCAAATTCAAAGAGAAGTTGTACAAGATATTTGATAGGAAGGTCACTCTAAGAACTTTCCAAGTAGGTAATCTGGTTTTACTTTGGGACAACATGCATGAGGAGAAAGGAAAGCATGGCAAGTTTGATGCCTTATGGATAGGTCCCTATTCCATTGACTACCATGTTAGGAATAAGTGATTAATTATGCAATAACATGTAACATATAATTAATTTCTCAAAATCATAGCAACAAAGACATATGAAATAAAATTTAGATCTAAGTAAATACACATATAACATTGATATAATGTGGTTCTCCTAATGTGGGCTATGTCTACCATGAAACTATTTATAATATCATAAACAAGAGTAAAAGACAACTCTCAACAAGAAACCTCTTATAGAGATAAATTTCTCCAACCTGAATTCACACCAAAATTCTTGAGATGCTAAGTTATACCTCAAAGTTGATCATATTGATTGAAGAGAGAATACAAAGATAAAAAATGAGATGCAAAATGACATGCTTAATATGTTCCACCTCACCCCTATTTATACTTTCCAAAACCCCTTGAAAATGAGACATACCTTGGAGATAAGCATATCCTCACCAAAATGGCAATAAACAACCAATTGGGATAAAGATAATCCCCTGATTCTCTCAACCACCTTAAATTATGCCCACTTCTCCATAAAACATGCCACAAATGTGGGAAATAGTTGACACACTCAAAAAATGCATCACACCATTTATGAAAGTAAAAATTACATGTTAAAAATTTCCCATTAATTTTATGTTAACCTTAGGGGTGTTAAAATGGGCTCCACATTCAACAATCTCCCACTTAGAATTCATTTCTCCTTGAACAAAATTGAACACTCCTCCATGATCTTCACAAAGACCAACCAAAGCTGAACATAACCTCAACTTCTTTAATGTGACTACCTTGGTCATCATATTGACAAGATTCTAGCTCATATGTATCTTTTCTAGCTTCACCATGTTTTACTCCAAAGTTGTCTTGATGAAATGATACTACAACTATATGTGCTTCATCCTTGAGTGGAAATAAAAGTTCTTGGCTAAATGTATAACACTCTGACTATCACTATATAATCTACCAACTTCTTGATTATTCCCCAAATTATTAAGTAAATGTTGTAACCAAATCATCTCCTTGCTAGCCTTTATAGCAATAACATACTTAGCTTCTATGGTTGATAAATCCACAACCTTCTATATCTGGGAAATCTAAATAACCACTGTATCATTGATAGTAAATACATAACCTATCATATTACTCCTACTATCTACATCCCCAACCATATCTAAGTCCACATAACCATGCAAAGTGGTGTTCTATCCACCAAAACACAATGTTGTACCCATGGTTCCTCTCAAATATCAAATAATCCAATTCATTGCTTGCCAATGATCATAACCTAGGTTACTCATGTACTTACTTACTACTCCCACTGCATGGGCAATATCTAGCCTAGTGAAAACCATAATATACATCAAGATACCAACCAATGATGAGTAAGGTACATTGGACATCTTTAGATTTTCTTCTTCTATCTTGGGATACTTCTTCTTTGATAATCTAAAATGTCCTAACAAAGGAGTCCTAACCAGCTTAACATCCTGCATACTAAACCTCTCCAAAAATTTCTTCACATACTCTTCCTAGGATAAGATTAGATTCCTCTCCTTCCTATCTTGAGTTATCCTCATACCAAGGATTTGATTCACTACACCCAAATCCATTATAGAAAAGGAATCACCAAGTTACTTCTTGAGTGCTTGAATCTATTGCATGTTCTTTCTTACAACCAACATGTCATCTACATATAAGCATAAGATAATATAATTACCATCCTCAAATCTCTTGACATACATGTAATGGTTATAATGATACCTGGAGTAACCCTATTCCAACATAAAACTATCAGACTTCTTATACCATTGCCATGGAGCTTGTTGTAGGCCATACAAGCTCTTCTTTAGTTTACACACCAATTTATCCTTTCCTTCGACCTCATGACCTTGTGGTTGCTCCATATATAATTCCTCCTTGAAATCACCATGTAGGAATGTAGTCTTCACATCTAGTTATTCTAAGCATAAATTCTCTACTACAACTATACCAAGCACAGTCCTAATAGAAGCCATTTTAACAACAAGAGAAAAAATCTCATCAAAATCAATACCTTTCTTCTGTGCAAACCCCTTGACCACCAATCGGGCCTTGTACCTTTTCCTTCCTCTATCATCTTCTTTGATTTTATATACCCTTTTTTTCTAAAATGTTCTCTTGCCCTTGGGTAGCTTCACCAAATCCCATGTCTAGTTCTCCATGAGAGAACTATGTTCCTCTTCCATGGCTTGCTCCCACTTCTTCTTATCATTCGCCTACATTGCTTCCTCAAAACATTCTAGTTCTCCATTATTAGTAAGTAATAAATAACTCAAAGATGGAGGAAGATGTTTAGGATCTCTTCTTACCCTAGAAGACTTTCTTACTACAGGAGTTTGGGGTTCCTATTTAAGAGGTTATTGAACTATCTCCTTGGACACCTTACCATTCATAATATCATCCAACACTGTGTATTCTTTTTGTTCTTGTTCCTACAACTGATCCTTATACATGACTTTTTATTTAAAGACAACATCCCTAAACTAGAATATTTTTTTGTCTCTAAGACTCTAAACCTAAAAACCAAAGTTATCCTCACCATAGACAATAAAGGTACATCTCTCAGACTTAGCCTCTAACTTGGTCTTATCTTTCTTGGAAACATGAACAAATGCCTCACATCCAAAGACCCGAAAAGAATAATTAATTTTATTACTAGACCAAGCTTCCTCAGGTATGCCTCCATACAAAGGCATTGAAGGTCCTCTGCTAATTAGATATACCAATGTGCTAACTTCTTCCACCCAAAACATTAGGGGAAGCCTTACATGCAACCTCATGTTCCTAGCATGCTCCATGATTATCTTGCTCATCCTCTCTAACACTCAATTCTCTTATGACATCCCTAGAACCATCCTTTGCTTATGAATTCCATTATGTGATCAATAATCATAAAATACTTTCCTAAAATACTCTCCTCCATTATCTAACTTGCATTATTTCAACTTGAGATCTATTTCATTCTCAACCAAAACTTTCCATCTCTTCAGTGTTTTAAACCCATCAAATTTATTATTAATGCAATAAACTCAAAATTTCCTAGTTGCATCATCAATAAATGTAACATAATAATTTGAACCACCAATAGAAGATACCTAAGCTATCCTCCATACATTTGAGTGAACCAACTCCAACTTATTCTCCTTCTTCATAGGTCCAAACCTCAAGAACTTAATTCACTTCTGCTTCCTATACACACAATCATCATAGAAGTCCAAATCAACCTATTTCAATATAGGTAACTTGTATTTCAAGATCTCCATGCCCTTATAGCTCATATGACTAAGCTTGTAGTGCCACAAAGTTGCATCTCTATATATAGCAACTAAATTATAGTGATCAAAACTGTTAGTCAAATAAAGGTGCCAACTTTCTTATCTCTCATAACCACAAGAGTACCCTTGGTAACTTTCCAAGAGTCTACTGTAAACATCACCAAATGACCCTCACTGTCCAACTACCCTATTGATATTAAATTCCACCTTAACTATGGGACATGTCTGACATCCTTTAGTAGCCATGTGTTCCCATTTTTCATATTCACCTAAATACAACCTTTCCCTAGTATACTGCATACTTCATAATCACCAAGATAAACATGTCCAAAATATCCTTGAACATCATCAATAAAATTATGCCTTTGTGGGGTGGCATGAAAAGAAGCCCCTGAATATAATACCCAAGATTTAGAAACATTATTTAAGGAAAGAATTAAAGCATCCTGAATAATAGTACCTATTGTCATATTTACCTCCTTGGTCTCCTCATGTTTGGTCTTCTTATCATGAAGTTCTCAAAATTCCTTCTTTGTGTGTCCACTTTTACCACAGTGCCAACACACCATCTTGGCTCTAGATTTATATCTTCCCCAACCCTTTGAATTTCCATGGTTTCCTTTACTTCTATTATTTTAACTCCTTCTAGTCTCCACCATCAAAGCATTCCTTGAAGATGATTCCTTGATGCTCTTCCTTTGCATTTTATCACTAAGAATCACACCTATAACATCCTCAAACTTTAAACTTCCCTTAGCAGGGATGACATTACTCACAACCATAACCAAGTTATCCCAACTATCAAGAAAGTAGCATAAAATCAATAAATCATTAACTTCATCTTCAAATTTAATACCAACAAAAGTTAGCATACTCACAATCGTATTAAAATCATTCTAATGATCAGCTACAGAACCATTTTTAGATATTTTCATATTAAATAACCTTTTCATATAAAATATTTATTAGAGGTAGAGAGTTTTTCATCTAACTCCCCTAATTTCTTTATCTGACCGAATGTGGTCATCTCCTTTGAAATATTAAAGGTAACCAAAGATACAAGGCACAACCATATGGCTCCTAGTGCTTTCCTATTGAGTGAATTCCAATATGCCTAATCCATACCTGAAGGTTGGTCTACTTTCCCCATCAAAGGGTGATGAAGATCCTTCTAAAATAAGTAAGCCTCCATCTGCATCTTCCACAATCCAAAATTTTGCCCATTGAATTTTTGAACTCTAGATCTACCATAGCTCCCACTCAAGCTAATATCTTTCCCTATGATTCACCACTTTAGCAAAAATAATAAAGGATATCTGATAATAATTTTTAGGAATAAGTCATTAATTATGCAATAACATGTAACACAAAATTCATTCCTCAAAATCATAGCATCATAGACATAAGAAAGAAAATTTAGATCTAAGTAAATACACATATAACACTAATATAAGATGGTTCACCCAATGTGGGCTATGTCTACCAATAATATCTCTATAATATTATAAAAAATAGTACAAGACAACTCTCAACAAGAAAGCTCTCGTAAAGATAACTTTCTCTAACCCAAATTCACACCATAATTCCTGAGATGGTAAGATACACCTCAAACCTGATCACACCAACCAAAGCGAGAATACAAAACTCAAAAATGAGATGCAAAATACAATGCTTAATGTGTTCCCCCTCACCCCTATTTATTCTTTCCAAAGTCCCTTTGAAAAATGCACCATATCTTAGAGATAAGCATATCCCCACAAAAATGGCAACAAATAAGAGAGGTTACAACCAACTAGGATAAAGATAATCCCCTAGTTCTCTCAACCACCTTAAATCATGCCCACTTATCCATAAAACATGCCAAAAATTTGGGAAGTGGTTGGTACACTCAAAAAATACACCCCATCATTTGTGAAAGTAAAAATTACATGATAAAAATGCCTCATTAATTTTATTTTAACCTTAGGGCTGTTGAAATGAGCTCCAAATTCAACATGCAAGATTGGGGAACATACTTTATTATTGAAGGACTTAGATGGTGAATTATTGGAGTTTCCAATTAATGGTAAACATTTAAAACACTTCCTTGATTGAGTCTATTTGTAACTATGTACATATTGTATAGTGTTTTGTCTTTCTATTATTTCATTACTTTATTGCCCCTCTGCTTTTGGCCTTGTTTGTTAAGCTTCCCTTTGTGTTTTATTGTGTGTTCATTTTCAGATCCTCCTGATAGATTTTTGTAAGTTTTCCATGTTTTTTTGAGCCTTCATGGATGTTTTCTAAAAATTTATAAGTATTTAATCCATATCCCAATGGATTGGCACCTGATCTTATGTTTTGGGTTTTCTTTGCACACCTATAAGGTGTATGCATCCCCTAGAGAGAGCCAATGTTAGTGCCCAAACTTTTACTAAAACAATTGAACCCTTTTCAAGTATAAATGCCTAAGTCCTTAGCCTAAATTCCATCTCCAAGTGTTCCTTTAGAAGGTCAGGTTCATGTGAAAATTGGCTAAGTCCTAATCTAGGCTTTTCTTGGAGAATGTGTCTTTCCCTTATTAAATTTTGTTGGGTTTTTTGCACAAACACAATATTCAATGGAAATAGGTCTTCAAGATTTTTTTATTGGACAAAAAATTTGAAGACTTATTTCTATTAGATAGTTTATCTACTACAAAATTCTAAAGACTTATTTTTGTTAGACAATTTGTCTACTATAAAAAGTCTAAAGGAATTCAATGTCTTGGCCAAGTCCCATTTGCATCAGGCTAAGTGTTTCACAAAAAAAATGAAGGGTCATTTATTTTAGACATTATATCTATGGCAAAAAATTTTTAGGACACTTGCCCTTTAGGCATTTTTCCCACATAAAAAGTTTGAAGGGCACTTACCCTTTGGAAAAAGTGAAAAGGTCTAATTTCTTCAGCAAAAGAGCTAAGTCTAATTCCTTCAATCAAAGTGTAAGGTCCATTTTTTTTAGACTTTTTGTCCACAAAAAAAAGTTTGAAGGGCACTTTCCATTCAGGAATTTTACCCACAACAAAAAATCTTGAAATAAAAGTTTGAATTCCTTCAGAAAAATGTAAAGTAATTTGTTTTGAACATTTTGTTCATGGTAAAAAGTTTGTATGACAGTTTCCCTTTAGGCATTTTGCTTGCAAAAAAATCATGATAAAAATTCCTTCTTCAGCAAAAGTGTAAGATCAATTTATTCAAAGAAAATGCCAAGTTCAATTTTTGTGGGGAAATTGTTTCAGATAAAATGTCTGAAATAATTGTCCCAATAATGACAAAATGCTGAAGACTCAATTCTTATGGGAAAAGTGCAAAGGTTAATTTATTCAAGGAATTTTTTTTGGACAAAATGTCCAAAATAATTCTCCCAATAAATAGAGGGCTTGGGAGTAGAAGTGCCAAAGACAAAAGCCTGCAACAATTATTATGGGACAATTATGCCAAAGATAGAGAAGCTAAAGACAAAAGGCCCAATAAAATTCTTTTGAATACCAAAAGGTTGATCAAAGAAATAATGTCAAAGATAAAAGATCTGATAAGCAAAGTCTTGATGAAATTTTTAAATTTACATAGGTGATGAGCTCACAAATGTCATTGATAGGTGTGTGGATGTTAAATTTAAGCCATGGAAGGTAGCCATTGGGGTTCAAATATTCTAATATAGTCATGTCAGCATCAATTTTATGCCCTATAAAGTATCTATTTGAGTTCAAATGAAGGCAAATCTATGGTGCACATTAACATGGAGCAGGATGATTAGACAGTGCGTGATCAAAGATGAATAGTCAAAAAAACATGGGATGAGTGAGATGGCAATAAGTTTCATCATTGTGGGACCATATAATAAATCCAACAAAATGTAGATCAAAGGACTCAGCCCTATGGATAGAAAATTGATGGTATGAATTGATCCACGCACATAGATCGATAATGTGAGTGAGATTTGACCTGATAAAGGGCTTAAAACTTGTAAGAAAGTGACACATGTCTAATAGGTGACAAAGGTTATATTTTGAAGATAAGGAATGACATGACATGATGAATTCCACATGGTCATGCACACCATATTCAAAGGTCTTATGAAGATAATTTCATAAATATTTCACCAGTGATAAGTGGATTGACTAGGCAAGTTTCAAATGAACCATGGGAGTTCTATAGGAAGTTTAAAGGTACTTTTAAAACCATAGGACATAGGTTGATTAGGTAGCAATAGGTCCCTTATCTAGAGGCTCATAATTTAGTCCCTAGGGATATTGAGAATGGTTTAGAGGTTGAATGTTTGTGATGTCACTGGCTTTCTGTGGTAAGGAGATAAAGGCACTTTTGCTAAAGTATAAATTTAGGGTAGAGAATGGGTTTCTAGATATGTCAAACATTGGTTCTAAAGTGTGATTCTGATGACTGAACAATGCATAAATCCCATTTGTGATTACAGGACAAATATATTACACGTTTGTAGCATGTATAGAATACAAAGGGGCTTATGTTTATATAATTGATGACATCTATGTAGATCTTGGGTAAAGCCTATATGATGGGGAGTTTTAAGAAGGGTAACAAGTATGTGTTTAATACATTATAATCCAATGTGGCTTTAATAACCCCTCATGTGCTCATTCGAAGACCTCCCTGGGGAAGCTTCCTAAGGGGACTATAGGTGTTAGTTGCAACTTGGCAATTTGTAGATGTGTAAGTGGGGCCAAAACTTCCCAAATATATTAATGGTGGGAATAATGAATTTATGCATTAAAAAAGCAAAGTTGCATAAAAGGACAGATGTATTGAAAAAGACAAATTTGCTAAAGGGACAATAGTGCAAAAGGGGAAAGTATGTGAAAAAGCAAATTGGAGCCAAAAGGGTAAAAAGGTTATTTTAACCTAAGTTTGGTATTTTTCATCTACTTTGTTTTTCCAAGATCCTCCATGGGAAAGATATTATAGGTTTACAAGATCAGTATGGACCACTCCCACGAAGATCTTTAGGCAGTCATGAATCAAGAATATTTTCTAGTCATCATTGCAAGAGCAGGTTGTTCTATGGCATGCATAAAGGAAGGGCAATTATCTAGAAGATTCTAGATTTGTCATTGATTAACAAAAAGGCATCTCCAAGTAGTTTCACATAGTAACAAAATATGTTTGGCTTCTCAAATGAATATACTCTTTCCATCTCGTGTGAAAGGCATTTTCAACCATAAGATCAAATGATATGCTCTAAATATTCATCATTCCTTATAGAGGCAATTAGAACAATGATTTTTCTACAAGTGGATGAAGATATCAGGCGTGGCAAAGGGCATATTCTAGTTGGAAGTATCTTAGTAGACCTAAAATTTTGTTTTGAAAATTTTGAAAGTTACAGACCATAGTTATAGATTTAAAAATGTATAAATAGGGGTTTTATCCTCTATTGTAATGTTATTATTGGTTGTTATTCTAGGTGTTCATCTTCTCTAAGTCTACATTCTATAAGAGTTTTTAGGATCAATTGTTGTGTGTAGATCTTCTCTTTTGATAAGGTGGTTACATCTGTACAACCATGAGAAATCTTTGAGAGCATGATTATATGTCTCCCTTGTCAAAAAATCAAACTCACCATGCTTGTCCCCTTGGAATCATTTTGAACCATTGATGTGTGTAAAGTTTATTTTCAAGATTAATGAAAATGCTTGTGGTTCTTTGATATTTTTTATTGATGAAGTACAGTAATATGTCTTACAAGTCTTGTTGATTTGATATTTGGGTTTATGTTCAGTGCTGATTTTCATCTTGAGCATAGATCTAGGTTTTAAATCCCTTTCTATTTTTTAACTTTGAAAATGTGTTATTGGATGACCTTTTAGGGCACCCTAGGTCTACATATATGATAGGAATTTTTTTATTGAAAGTTTAGTTGCAGTGTAAGCTATAGGTTTTCAAGGACCATTTGGTATTTCCCATTAACTTGTATTTGAGACTTTTCTACATATTTTTCTAAGGATAATGTCATGAACATTGTAAGAGATCCTATTGTTTGAACATGACACCAACATGCCACCTTCCATTTTATATAATCATCTAACTATCCTACCTCTTCCCACCTTGTATATAATACATCCTTTGCATATTATGAGTATTATTTTCGTTGAAAATGCATAAGATCTTGCTTACCTAACATGTATTTGCATTTTGTGCTTTGAATACTAGTACTGTAATTTTTCATTTGACCTATATTTTGAAGATTAATTCAGAATGAAAGTTGTAGTCATATACATATCTATCTTGAGTAGCTTGAATGTGACCTAGTACATTTGTGCATTCCTTATGACAACCCTTCCTAGGTGGAGTGTGCAAGTTCGGTTGTGCCTTGGTCACATTTGTGTCTCTTTGTGCCAATAATCCCAATGGAGGTTGAATTGCATAATCTTTCCATGTGAACAAGATACCCCTTAGGTCCTCTCACCTTGGTTCAGGTAGAACCAAAAGTAGTAGGGAGATGACCATACCCTTTGTCAGTGCCTCTTAATAATTTTCTTAGTTTGGTCCATTTTTGATGCCCAACCCTTTCTTAGCTATAACGACATACTAGCAGGTTTCTCATCATTGTCTGCCATTTTCTTCAAGTGTACAAGGCTAGATTAGAGAGGTGTAAAATTGGGAACTAACACCTTACATCAAAAAGCTCAAATATGAACTATTGAGGGTTTATTTACTATCCTCATTATTGTGGAGTTGCCTAATAAAGAGTTATAATAGATGACATGTTCAATAGATAAACTATTGCAACTACTAGTTCTACCCAATACATATGTAACAAACATGAATCCTCAATCACGAAACACACCATTTTCATCATAGTTTGATTATGCCTTTCTAAAAAACCATTTTATTTTGGAGTATAAAATGGATTCATATATCATTAAATACCATGTTATTTCAAATAGGACACAAATGCTTTACTGGTGTATCCTCCCACCCATCTGAGTGGAAATCTTTGATTTTAAAACTAGTTTTTATTTCTATAGTTGATTTGAACTCTTTGAAGATGTTAAATTCTTGGTCCTTTGCAATTAAAAAATATATAATTTTTTTGCATGAGTATTGGTCCAAAAAGAGCAAAAAATATTGAAACCCATGGTTACTAGGTCTCATGGCTCTGTATAGATCAATATGCACTAGATCTAATTTTTCTGAAGCTCTAAATTTAATTTTATAAAATGATGCTTTTTTGTTGGTTACTTGCTAGAAAACTAGGATATATATTTGTTTTCATTTAAATACAGGGAGTCCTCTCACCATATTATGATGGCTTAGTGAATCTAGGTATACAAAACTCACATGCCCATATTTGTGATGCCACAATTTCATTGAGTCTAAATACTTTATAATAAGTTCCTAATTGTTTTTTTTAACAAAGTAAATTTGGAACAATCTCCCAACTCTAATTGCTTTTGTAATGCTTTTAAACTTATCTCTAATGAGGTACATATTTGTATCACCTTTGCAGTTAAAATCAATCTTCAAGTTATGCTCAAGAAATTTATTGATAGAGAAATTATTCTTAGTGAGTCTTTGGATTCATAGATCATCAATATCATATAGTTATGTCATCCAAGTGGTAAGAAGATGTTACCAATGACTTGGACATGATAGAATGAATCATCACTAAAAGAGACATGATTTTTATGAGGTATCTCATTCAAAGTGTAAAACCATTATTTTCTTCTAGTCATATTTTAAGTTGCACTAGATTCAACATACCAGATAAAATTTGGTGAATTTGATTCCTCATGCGAGTGTAAAATTATAGTCATATAAAATGTAAAAATTGGTAGCTTGAGTGTGGCATGTGGTACCGAACCCATAGGTATTTCTTGCATGTACTTATGACCCTTTTAGACACCTTTTGGATTATTCCCAGTCATCCTGAGCTTTCCAAATGATCATTCCACCTCAACCAAGCAACATT
Source organism: Torreya grandis (assembly GCA_037957365.1). NCBI lineage: Eukaryota > Viridiplantae > Streptophyta > Pinopsida > Cupressales > Taxaceae > Torreya > Torreya grandis. Next base: position 1,764,743 of record JARHVA010000872.1, read on the forward strand.
TCATAGGCAAATCCTATCCCCCTAGCTCTTACACTTATAGGATAGGAGTGTCCAACTTGGATTATAGTATCAGACCCTAAGGTGTCTTATTTCAGGGATCTTGTCTAATTGCATTTTTTACTCCAATGGTTATTTCCTTCTGGTTCCTATCCTTCATCTTGTCAGCCTAGCACAAATGCATTCGACCTATGACCAATAGATATCTATAAAATTTTGTTCAAAGTTTATTTAAAAAGAGGTTGGAAAATATTATAAAGTGTAGAGTAAAGATTTACTCTACGTTTCATTCTATTTTTCAATCGCATGCTACAAAATTTTGTTCCTGCATACTTTGGTCCGAGATGGCAAAGTTTTGAAATAGAGCATGGGCTCTATTTTCCTTTTGTTTCATTTTTGTCTAAGTGTCAATATCAGGCAGAAGCTACCAAGTGTCATCATCTGAGGCATCCTTCCTCAAGCAAAAACTACCAAGTGTCATCATTTGAAGCACCTTTCATATTTTCTATGAGTTGGTAGAATGTGCCATGTATCTCATAACAACTCAACAGAATGCGCCAAGTGTCAGCATCCACATTTTCATATCAGCACCCACATTTCAACTCTTTTCAGTGAAAGGTTTTGACAAGAAGTATTAGGATCAGGTGGAAAGTGCCAAGTGGAAATCATGGAAGGTCTCAATTTTGCTTTTCTAAAAGTGATGGAAGATGCCATGTACCGCCACAAAAGAGAGCAGAAGCCACCACATGTCACAATCCAAATTATCTTCATTTTTGCTTCACTGATATAGCAAGGACCGTGGTGGGTCTTAAGTGTTGTTTCTGAGGCAGGCAGAAGCTGCTAGGTGTTGTTGTCCATGTAAATATGAAATGAGACCCATTTGTTTCTATAGTATAAATAGAGTAAAGTGGAGACTGCCATGTGTCATCTTCTGCAAGTTTCTAAAAAGGTAGCTAAAAGAAGCGGAGACCACCACGTAACCCTAGATGAGTAAAGCGGAGATTGCCACATGTCTTTTGATGAAACAATAGATTTTTCCACCTGTCCCTATGCTCCTTTTAAAAGTTACTCAGGTAAGAAATGCTGTGAGTCTTATTTTATTTTAAACTGTTGAAGTTTCAAGGAAGTAGATTGTGACAGGTGTCAAAGGTAGAATGCTCATAAGCAAAGATACAAAAAGAGTATAGGTTGCACAAAAAGTATTGCATGTCTTCGATAGGTGTTGTGGAACCCATCAAGTATCATCCTCCAGTGTCTCCTAAAGTAATAAGAGGGTTTTCAAGAAATTGGCTAAGTGTTACCTAGCATTTAAGAGAAGGGAGAGTCCTACAATCTATTTTTGCCAATGAACTGCCAGAAGACAAAGCATTTCAAAATCTATAAAATATCTTCTGTTAAACACTTCCATTTAGTTAGATTTCAATTGGGCCATTAGATTGGGAACAAACAGACAATCTGGAGTGAATCCAAGGCTATAAATAAGGGTGCAGAGATCACCAGAGGGATCATCATCAAATACCAGAGAGAATTTTTTGAAGAGAATTATTGTAAAGAGTTTAGACTTTCTAGAGCGGTGACTAGGAATATCATTTGCTTTTGTTTTATCTTCTTAAATTGGAAGGTTTATGTAACTGTGCATGTTTTTGTGCCTCTTATGTGACTGGAGAATTAATGAGAAGATTGAATCCTATGCCTTTGTTGATATTTTCTGTGTCATTGCAAAAGTAGTCTAGGCTATGTTGTCAAGAGTTTAGACTTTCTAGAGCTGTGATTGGAAATGTCATTTGCCTTTGTCTCATTTTTTTGAGTTGAAAAGTTTATATAACTGTGCATGTTTATGTGCCTCTTATGTGACTAGAAAATTCAAATAAGAAGATTGAACCTTGTGCCTTTGTTGACATTTTCTATATCACTACAAAAGTAGTTTATGCTTTGAGCCTCTGTTTCTATTGTTTTCATCTTTTACATTGATCATGCACTTGTTTTCTCTTAAATGTAAATGAATCTTACATATAGTCTCACTGTGCTTAGGATTAAGGTTGAATTACATTCAGGCACATCGCCATAGTTAGATTTTCTTTCTTGCATTTGTGTTTTTGTTAAAATTCATGTTTCTTTTCCTAGTATACACTTGATCTAAAGAAGAACTAGCTTCTCAAAAATCTGGAGGTTGTTTCAAGTCACAAGTCCCACATCTTGAAACTTCCCATTGTTGGTGTTAGAACAAGCACAATTTTAAATCATCAACAATTTTTGTCACGCTCGGTGGGACCAATCTTGAAGTTTCTTTCAAGATCATATGAACCAAAGCGCCATGAGGAGTCATAGCTGTGGACCAGTGACCAGATCACAATCTGCTATAAATCCAAGTATTCTTTTGCCACCTTTGGTAACTAGTCCAAGAAGAAGAGTCAACCAATTTATACCAATACCAAGAGCAAATATGGGAGCCCTTATACCCCCAAGAAATTATGCAAGCTAGAACACTGGTAGTCCATTGATTCTTCCAATACCCCTAGCCACTTGGAACCCTATCCCAGTGAATGCCTTAAAAGCTCTACCCAAATTTAGTGGGCAAGACTTTAAAACACCTGAGGAACATCTGTAGGATGTATAAGATGTTTATGCTATACATGTTGTCACACAACAAAATGTAGCCATAAGATTATTAGCCGCTTCTTTTAAAGGGAAGGCTCTAGAATGGTAGGGGTCTTTGACCCCAAATACCATATCTACATGGGATCAGCTTGGAGATCTTTTCTTTGAAATATTTGAAGAGAAGGGTGATAAGTCTTCTTTGTCACAGTAATTAATTACCATTTAAAGGGCACCACAAGAAGCTATGACTGACTTCAATTCCAAATTTCAAAAGACTTGGGAAAGAATCTCTGCTACAGCTAGATCATTACCAGGTATGGCTATAGTATTTTATCTTAAGGCTTTGAATTCAGATATATCTATTATGATTCAGTCACTTGGAGGACACACTTTTCCTGAAGCTTATGACTATGCAGTCAGAGCTGAGAATAATTTGATAGATGCTAGAAAGTTACCTCCAAGGCCTCCCATGCCCATGTTCCCAAAAATTTCCTTACCATTACCTCAAGAAGCCCCTAAATCTATAGCCCCACCTGTGTCTATGTACACCTATCCTCAATCATCTACTAAAGAAATTGTCACCACTCAGTCATCTGAGCTGGATGATATCAAGAATATCCTAAGGACATTTTCTAATGAGCTGTTCAATATAAAAAGACAACAAAATACTTTCCCTAAGCCTCCATATCAAGGCTATCAAGGAAACATATTTTCATCTCAACCAAACCAATACCAGGGTCCTCCAAGATAAACTAACCATCAACCAACCAACCAATTAGTTGCAGTCCCCACACCCTCACAAACTATTACTCCCAATTCAAATAGGGAGATTTATCTAGGGCAAAACAACTATGTAGATAACACTAATGCCTAGTGTTTCCCTTGAAATAATGCTCATACACCTAGAGATTATCCCATGGGTAATCTACAACAAAAGGTGGTAGAGCAAAGAAGAATGGATGGTTAGTTTGCAAGTTTTAATGACAATCAAGCATACCAGTCTTCTAGTATGCAAAATCCAGTCTTAATGGCTCATATGCAAGGGATGTCCTTACAACAAGAGGAAGAAATAGCCCTGAAACATGTTTTCTTCTCATGGGTTGAAGATGAATGATTAGTTTTCTTGAACGAAGCATCTACCTCCAAAAAATGAGTGGTGCAATCTGATTATTACACCAGATCAAAGAGAAGGATGGTGGAACAGCCTGAGGTTATAAATAGTCAATTCATGGAGAATCCTCCATTTCAAGGATAAAGAAACACAACTATCAAACAAGAAGTGCCTCAACCGGTGTAGAATAAGAGATTCCTGCACAAATTCAAGAAAAAACAAGATATCCTTATTTTCAAAGAACTCAGACTCTGGGACCAATAAATGTGGTGGGTCAATTGAAGAAGACTCCAGCACAAGTATCAATATGGGATATATTGGCTATTCTTGAATAGAAGACACTACTACAAGAAGCTCTACAAGGCCAAGTAGTGCCTAAAGGTACTGTTATCAAAGAAAGACCTGCTAAAAAAGAAAAGCTCAAAGATACAGTTCATCTACAAACAACAGCGCTAGTGAATAATACAACAGATGAAACCAAATCCAAACTGGATCCCTTCTATTTAACTTTGATAGTGGGTAAGAAATTGCTGCATAATGCAATGATTGATTTAGGGGCTAGTACTATAGTAATGCCCAAGCAGATAGTTGATGCTTTAGAAATTAAGTATGAACCACTCACTAAAGGAGTCATACAGCTAGATGGCAAAGCAGTACAAACAATAGGGAGAATTAAACAAATCTAATTACAATTATATGCTTATCCTAATATAATTATAAATCAAGATGTCATAGTGATAGATATACCTCCTATTTTTGGCTTATGTTTATCAAGAGACTTTACAGCCAAGATAGGAGGATATATGCCTCTTGATTTATCTCACCTCATCTTAAGAACTAAATATAGTTCAAAGATGAAGATATTATCTAAGCCATTATATAAGGATCATATCACCAATGAACCAACTGCAAACTTAGAAGTAGCCCATGCTATGATGAATAAAGAAGAAAAGGTTTTTGTCGAGGAGCTAGGTGAATGGACTGGATATAATCAAGAAGAAGAAAATGATCATTTATTAGCTATGATGCAAAGTGACCCATATGGAAATTATGATTTTATTGATCTGGGCACTTACATTATACTTGATGAAGATCATAAAATCCCAAATGTTCTAGAGGAAGAAAAGTTAAAAGATACCTCTTCTATCAATCCTCAGGTCTCTCAACATAAATTCAACATTCTGAGTGAGAAGTCACAAGCATATGCCTTAATCTCTGATGAAGAAGAAATAATTTTTGACTTTATTCTTACTTTACAAGATGATGAGGAAGAGCATGGATATTTCCTTGATCATGATTTAAACAATTTGTTTGAAATCATTGGATCAAGTTATAATATTTTTCAAGGAAGCTGTGAGCCAATTGCAGAGGAACAAGTTAGCATTGAGACTTAATTACATATGCAAAATTATTACACTCTTTCAAAATTATCCTTTCAAGAGGTTGGTGATTTTGAAGTCATTAAAGAGGATGATCATGCAATAGAACCAAAGTTTGAAGCAGGAGTTAAGTCAATAAATGATATATGTCAAAAGGCTTTTGTTAATGAGCAAATAGTCGTTAACTTCTTGATAAGACATATCAATATCAAGAGACAGTATTTGACGAGCTTCCAAGAACAAGAAGAGTCTATATATGTTGGAAGCAGGTTTGACTCAGACTCACCCAAATGTAGGCCAGACACCATGGCATACAAAGAAAACAAGTCATCAGAGCTATATCGAATTCAAACACTTGTCTGACAATATAAGCTGGCTTGTCATGAAAGAGATTTTAGAAATTCTTTTGATCCAGGAGAGAGATAAAGATACTATGTATTATAGTTAGATAGTTTCCCCTTTCTGTATTGCTTTTGTTTTCCCGTTTGGTTTTCCCGCTTTTCTTTTAAATAAGTGTTCTTTAAACACATAGTCGGCAGCTCAAAATTTTCAAAATTCTCTAATACATTAAATGTCTCCCAAATATTTAGAAATCCCCAAGGTACCTTGCGCTACCACTTTCATAACGTGTATATCTCACTATTCCATAAATATTGAGTAGGATCTACTAATAGTTATCCGAGTTTAATGCCATTTCGAGACTTGATAGGTCAATAAATACCTCTTAACAAGAGATAAAGCTTACAAGTTCTCAAACATTCCTGCATATACAAAAATATCCTACTACTTGCATTTTCTGTGCCTAGTAAACTTGCTTCAGCAAAAGCATTTCTATTTTGAAAAAGTTCATACAAGTTACCACAGAGAAGATATAAAGATGGAGGGGGCACAATCTTCACAACAAGGAGCTGGGATGTATGAGTCCCTTGATAAGTTTCTTGCAAACAAGTCATATGCTTTAGCTCCTGCACAGCCATTGAAGACCTATCCACGGACCAAGATTCTTAAATTTTGTCAAGCAAATAACCCAGCAAAAATAAAAGATTATGCAGATGGCATCATGGACCCAATTTTTCAGAGAGCTAGTAGCAAAACTCTTAGAGGAGGGGCACATCAAAGGTGTCTATAGAGGGCTAGAGTAGGGCAATATGAAATATTTGCCATGAGGATATGGAATACACAACTGGCACAATTCATTATCCCAGCTATGCATCTATGCCCCAAATTGGTCGAATTATGTGCAGATTTGTTCCATGCACCCTCGTGCACCATTCAATAGGGTCCATTTTTAGTACAAATCACACCACAGGCTATCAGGGATATGTTAGCCCTGTATCACGATAGTACAAATACATTTCCCACTATTGCTAAGATGCAAAGAATGTGGGTAAACATCAACACTCAGTTAAGGTTCTTGAGATCTGAATTACAAATGGGTGATGATGACACTACGGTGCCCACACTCCCTACACCAAGAGCCCAATTTGCACAAGCTAGTCAAGACACACTGTCTATGATGGCTTTCATTTTTGGCATGAAAGATGATATGGTAGTGTATGCAGAACAAATGGCTATCCTTTTTAGGCTGAAGACCATTGACAAAACCCAGGAGTATCAGCTCAACTTTTATGAACAAATTGCTTTCTCAATGGTAGAACAACTGGCCCATTTCAAATCAAAAGGAGTGTTCAGGTATTCTTCCTATTTGTTCCACCTCATGCTTTTTTAGAACTCTGACCTCTTTGCCCAACATATGTATCTTGATATGTATGACCCAAATTTTGATCTCCAAAGGACCATTCCTGTGTCTGCATGGACACATATTTTGTCAAAGACTAGTGACCCATATGAATTCTGGGAATTATTTGTTACCCCTACTTTTTTCCACCTCAGCCCCAAACTAGTTATGAATAGATTATTCTCAAGTGTTTCAAATCTTCTGGCTAGTTGCCCAATTCCTTGTGATTTCTATTTTGGATCCCACCATACCATTATAAGAGTCCATGGTTTTTGTGGGGAACCAATATTGCTACCTAAGATTTTGACTCTTAGGTTAGCATTCCTAGAGGTCACCAGGTAGGTATCCACAGTTGACAATGAATTTGGCTCTAGGAAGAGGAAAATAAAAATATATGACCTCCCATGGATGACAACCATCATGGTTTTGGAAACCAAAGACGCTGAAGTTGTGTTGCTCAGAAAGCTAGCCTTTCTAGGTTTCCTTTTAATAGAGGACAAATGGGTTTATGACCCAAATTATTTTATAGCTTATTGGATAAGAACTAATAGAGTCGCAACCAGAATTGCACATGAGGGCTGCCCTTTTTGGGAAACCAAGAAAAATCCTAGGGAAGACACTTCTAGATTTTATGTTGAGTTAACAGACTTGTGCCTTCCACAGAATAGACCCTGGGAAACATTCTATGTTAAGCAGAGGGATTATGATCCTAAAGTCAGAATGACTTCTAGCTTAAGGAGGACATTAAAAAATAAAGATTTGGGATACTGAGAAAATAGAGGCCTATTGGAAGTATAGGCATGAAATTTGTGAAACAACCCATTCTTTCAGGAACGTAGACACAAATGAGAGATGGGAAGAACTATGGGATGAGTGCCATCTCTCCCCTATATCTAGCCTAGAGACAAGTAATTTGTCAACATCGGGTGAAGAGAAAGAAGCTAGGGCCAGGTCAAGCCAAGAGTCACAAGCCTCAGAGCAAGCTGCAGCTGTAGTAACTATATTAGTTTGGCCCCAATCTCTCAGCATTGTGGAAAAGCAAAAGAGTGTGGTGCCTACACCACCACCAGCTTCCCCATCAGCAGTGGTTATAGACATTCCCAGTTCTCCACAAGAAGTAGATGTGGAAGGAAAAAGAACATGGCTAGAAGAAGAGACACCTAAGAAATGAAAGAGGGTGTAGTTTCAATTTTAATTAGAAGAGGAAACGGACACCCCACAATGCCAATTACAGGGTACTGTAATTTCTCCTCAAGTAAGTATTATTCCTCCCTCTCCTTATCATTCTATTTCTTCTCCTGTTGGCATGATGATTTCATCTAGCTAGATGACATCTCTTACCACTTTTGCCATTCCCATTTCTCACTTTGCCCCATCTGTGCCACCTCAGGCTTTAACATTACCTCATTTCTCCCCCTCTATTCCCAAGAAACTTTCCCCTTAGATTGCCCATAGCCAACAATTGGCTATTCAGTATGGTTTACCACAGGGACATCCTTTTGTGGGTGGGCACATTGCCTCTCCTTCTACCTTTTAGACCCAAGCAGATGCTGCTAGGAAGGCAAGAGAAGCCCAAAGAGAGAAAAAGAAGATCAAAGAAAATAAATCATTGGCTACACCCCATCTATGGTCACAATTTGACCCCATCCAACAGCAATTGATGGTGACTCATTTGTCACCAAATGTAATAAAGCCAATTGAGTAGATGTAGCTAGAAGATTACATGATGAATACAGTGGCCATTGACATGTCCCTCTTCAGGTCACAAGACAAAATTGAGCTACTGACTGAATCCACTTTTGTGGTTATTGAAGACTACTTGAAGATATCAAGGAGGCTACATAAGATGGAAGATGAGCTAGCCAAGGAAAAGGCAAACTATAATAGTTTAACCTCAGAGATCAATAGAAAAGACAATGAAATAGAGAATCTAAATAAATAGTTGTAAGATACTATTTCTCTTCAGACTCACCAGGCATTTCAGGCCCAAAAGGATTCTTTAAAAGTAGGGCTCGCGTAGGTAAAAGATGCGGTGACAACCCTAAGGCATGAAAAGGTAGCATTGTAAGGAAAATGTGAGGAACACCTATTGAAAGTTACCCAATTACAACAAAAGCTGCTAGCCAAACAAAATATTACTACGGCCATACAAGCCCAATTTCAAGTAGAGCAATAGAGAGCAACACAATTGATGCTAGAGTTGGCCAATAGGCCAAGGAATGTTGGAGTATTAAGTTTGGTGAAGGAGCTATATGAATCCATGTGGAAGATAATCTCTTTAGAGATTATTCAGCTCAGGCCTTCTCTCACCTTCTTGCTAAATGCACATAAATTGTGCAAAAAGGTGGAGAGTTCAGTTGTAAACACTGGCTACAATCTTTGAGAGAGTAATGGACTCGAGAATGTTGCTACAAAAGATTAATGATGCAATGGATGTAACATTGTCAGTAGTAGGAATCAATGATAGAATGGTCATTGCCAAGTGACTAAATGAGGTTCTCAATTGCAATTCCATAGCCATCAGTTGTAGAGAGCTTCTAGATGTCATGAAGGAAGGAATTAATGAAATGAAACAACATGTTGAAGATCTAGTACAATTAGGTCTTCCTTCTCCATTTCCTGATGACAACACCATGATGATGGTAGATGAAATTGAACCTTTGTTGTTGGCCAAACATAATATCAAATAGTTTTCCATAATCTAAGGGATGATTCATTAGTCCCTGAAGTAGAAGCTGTCTTGGTTCCTATTTCCCAGCTCGAATTCAAATTAAAGGCTATGGTTCAAATTTTGTAAAATTTTTCACACAAGGATATTATTAACCTTGATTTAGCCTTCAATGAATTGTAGAATAAGTAAGGGTTATCTGATGATGAGTGGTCTGCCTACCAGATAGCATTGCTGAAGCTGTGATTTTGAAATTTTGATCTCACGGGAGTTGTGGTTTGTTTTTGAGCAGGCTCAAAAGTCCTTGGGGTCACCAATAACTATAGAGTAAAGATTTACTCTATTTTTCATTCTATTTTTTAGTCATGTGCCACAAAAATTTGTTCTCGCATACTTTGGTCTAAGATGGCAAAGTTTTGAAATAGAGCACGAGCTCTATTTTCCTTTTATTTCATTTTTGTCTAAGTGTTAAAATCAAGTAGAAGTTGCCAAGTGTCATCATCTGAGGCATCCTTCTTCAAGTGAAAACTGCCAAGTGTCATCATCTAAGGCACCTTTCATATTTTCTATGAGTTGGTCATAATGTGCCACGTATCTCATAACAACTCAGTGGAATGTGCCAAGTGTCAGCATCTGCATTTTCATATCAGCACCCGCGTTTCATCTCTTTTCAGTGAAAGGTTTTAATAAGAAGTATTAGGATCAGGTGGAAAGTGCCAAGTGGCAATTATGAAAGGTCTCAATTTTGCTTTTCTAAAAGTGATGGAAGACACCATGTACCCCAACAAAAGAGAGCGAAAGCCACCACATGTCATAATCTGAATTATCTTCATTTTTGCTTCACTGATATAACAAAGACCATGGTGGGTCTTAAGTGTTATTTTTTAGGTAAGCAGAAACCATTAGGTGTTGCTGTCTATGTAAATATGAAATGAGACCCATTTGTTTTTATGGTATAAATAGAGTAAAGTGGAGACCGCCACGTGTCATCTTTCATAGGTTTCTAAAAAGGTAGCTAAAAGAAGCGGAGACCACCACGTAACCCCAGATGAGTAAAGCGGAGATTGCCACGTGTCTTTTGATGAAACATCAGAGTTTGCCACCTGTCCCTATGCTCCTTTTAAAAGTTACTCAGGTAAGAAATGTTGTGAGTCTTATTTTTTTTAAACTATTGAAGTTTCGAGGAAGCAGATTGCAATAGGTGTCAAAGGCAGAACGCTCATAAGCAAAGACATAAAAAGAGTATAAGTTACGTGAAAACTATCACATGTCTTCGATATGTGCTGTGAAACCCACCAAATGTCATCCTCTAATGTCTCCTAAAGTAATAAGAGGGTTTTCAATAAATTGGCTAAGTGTTACCTAGCGTTTAAGAGAAGGGAGCATCCTGCAATCTGTTTCCACCAATGAACTACCAGAAGACAAAGCATTTCAAAATCTATAAAATATCTTCTGTTAAACACTTCTAGTTCAGTTAGATTTCAGTTGGTCCATTAGATTTGAAACAAGCATACAATCTAGAGTGAATCCAAGGCTATAAATAAGGGTGCAGAGATCACCAGAGGGATCATCATCAGATACCAGAGAGAATTTTTTGAAGATAATTATTGTAAAGAGTTTAGACTTTCTAGAGTGGTGACTAGGAATATCATTTGCTTTTGTTATATCTTCTTAAATTGGAAGGTTTATGTAACTGTGCATGTTTTTGTGCCTCTTATGTGACTGGAGAATTAATGAGAAGATTGAATCCTATGCCTTTGTTGACATTTTCTGTGTCATTGCAAAAGTACTCTAGGCTATGTTGTCAAGAGTTTAGACTTTCTAGAGCTATGATTGGAAATGTCATTTGCCTTTGTCTCATTTTCTTGAGTTGAAAAGTTCATATAACTGTGCATGTTTATGTGCCTCTTATGTGACTGGAAAATTCAAATAAGAAGATTGAACCCTGTGCCTTTGTTGACATTTTCTATATCATTGTAAAAGTAGTCTATGCTTTGAGCCTCTATTTCTATTGTTTTCATCTTTTACATTGATCATGCACTTGTTTGCTCTTAAATGTAAATGAATCTTACATATAGTCTCACTGTGCTTAGGATTAAGGTCGAATTACATTCAGGCGCATTGCCATAGTTAGATTTTCTTTCTTGCATTTGTGTTTCTGTTAAAATTCCTATCCCTTTTCCCAGTATACACTTGATATAAAGGAGAACTAGCTTCTCAAAAATTTAGAGGTTGTTTCAAGTTGCAAGTCCCACATCTTGAAACTTCCCATTGTTGGTGTTAGAATAAGCGAAATTTTAAATCATCAACAATAAGCAAGAATACAAGCAAAACCACTTAATTAAATTTCTGTATTCTTTGCAAATTAACCATCAAATATAGCTATAAGCATATCCAAATACTCACACCAGTCCCTAGCCACCTCAATCACACCTAGTTTAGCATTTTTGCATCTACATTACACTATTACACAAAGCACATTAAGTGGAAGAATTACATATGGCTTGATCCCTCTTCAAAGTATTGGTATGTAAGAAATGTGCCCACACAAAGTGTGTATATACATGGTCAGTTATTACACACACTAACCCTCCTTTTTTCTCAAGTTTTATAAAAACATAATGAAGTTTAAGGTTTGAATATTAAATCATCTATATAAGAAGTTTTGTAGACTTTCAGTAGTCAAGATTTCATAGGCAAGATCACATAGGGACAATGAATAAAACCCAAAAAAACTCAAGTCTCTATGAGTAGTTTGGACAACAAAAGTAGAAGAGGACAATAACACCAGACTCTAAGGTGTCTTGTTTTGATGCTCCTATCCTTTCACAAAACAAAAGCTAGATCCTAATTTGTGACACTATCCCAGTCCTGCATAGTCAATATCAAACCCTACAATAGTCATTTCAGTTCATTTTCAACTAAGTTTATTTTTTTCATATTTATTATTATTTATAAAAAAAATAAAAATACAAATAAATTATACAAATTAGTGGTTAAATTATTACAATATTATTTATTTATTTATTCAACCTAGACCCTTAACTAAAATAGGAATAAGACTCCAATATTCCCAAAATAATTAAATCATTTAGTGAATCTAACTTATTTTGTTTGCACATAAAAACCCTAGAAACCCTAGGGAAATTTCCTTCTAATTTTTCCAAAATTTTTCTATTTTTTACCTATACATTTAAATTATAAATTCACTTTAAATTTTAAAATTCCATAGTAATTTTTTAAAAAAACATTTTCTTTCAAACCCTAGTTGCATATACTAGGTCCCTTTAAATCAAGATTTTTTCCAATATTTTTTTGATTTTTTACCTACATATTTAAATAAAAAAATCACATTAATTTTTAAAATTCCATAGTAATTTTTAAAAAAAATCATTTTCTTCCAAACCCTAGTTACATATACTAGGTCCCTTTAAATCAGAAGTTTTTCCAATATTTTTCTAATTTCTTACCTGCATATTTAAATAATAATTTCACATTAATTTTTAAAATTTCATAGTAATTTTTTAAAAAAACATCATTTTTCAAAACCCTAGTTGCATATAATAGGTTCCATTGCTTTTGAGGTATCACCTTACAATTTTTTGAGTTTCGTATCTTTTTTATGTATTTTTAAGTTTGCTATTTTTAGGAATTTACATTTCCTATATTCAGTACTTTCATTCCATATCACTTTGCTTATTACAAATCATTACAAAAACTTTAATCAATTTTCAATTTGTTTTCCTACTTTAACAATGGCCAAATATATTGGTTTTGATGAAATTGATAAAAGTGAACTTCAAGAACTCTTAACTAAACACCCTAACATGCAAGATGATATGATTAAAATACTACAAGAAGAGTAATAAAAAATAAACAATGATCAATCCTTTCAAACCATAGAGCAATTAGTTGCAAATGACACTACAGAGGCAACTATGTCTCAACAACTCCTTATAGTAGCCCAACCTTCCTATGAGCCACCACTAGCTATGACTAGTACATCTTTGTCTCCTGATATGGTAACCTTTGTGCAAGAGATAAAATCTCTTCAATCCAAAGTGTTACATCTTGAGCAAGGTGCTTCTAGAACAACATAGGATTTGGATTTTTTTACACTACTGCTTACACCATTGGTACATCATATTGCTTTGACACTCTTTCCACTAGGTTTTATTCAACCTAAGCTCACTATATATGATGATAAGGGTGATCGATAGACACATTTGAGAGATTTTCATATGACATGCTTGGACTATGTGCCAAATTATTGGCTACTAACCAATCTATTTCCACAGAGTCTAAAAGATAATGTTTTACAATGGTTCTATAGTTTACTGAATTAGTTGATCAATGCATTCAATCCTTTCACCAACATGTTCCTAGCTCATTTCAGCATTAAAATTGGTGATAAGGTTTCCTATGCCCAAGTTGCATAACAAAAACAAAGATCAAATGAACATCTCATAGATTATGTTCTTCGATATAAGACTATCTTGGCTAAGATGACTAGCCCCATGGCCAATCAAGAGCTACAATATCTCTTCAAATAGAGTCTTCTACTAGCTTTAAATCAATCAATAATGTTCAAAAGGTTCTGTTCTTTCACTGAGTTATGTGATACACTTAAGGAAAGGGAAGTCAAATTAATTTCAATGGGCAAATTCATGTATACAAGGATATCAAAAACAACAAAAAAGAGTAACAACAAAGTCCCATACAAAATCAAGGTTAATGATAATAAAAGCTAGAATCAACTTACAGTCAATGTGACTTCAGATCCCCCTTAGTGAGTGGTTTTATCAACACCTCCTCGATGAACCTTTACCAATCTACCAGTTTTTCCAACCATAGTTTTATAGTAGCTTTTGGAATGTAATATCATATCTCTCCCTCCTATTCAAGAAGTGGATCTAACAAAGCCTCTTCCATAGGGATATGATCAGAATGTATTTTTCAACTTTCATAGGGCACCAGGCCACACAAAAAATAGATACATCAATTTGAAACACAAGATACATGACTTGATAGATGGCAATATTATTGATCTTGGTACTCTAGTTGAGCCTTCACAAAAAAAAAACACAAGACAAGGCTCTAAAAATTTGCTCAGATCTTTTTCCACAACATTCTAAATAACAGACAAGGGACACATCAGGTGTTCACCATGCATATCATAAACATCCACCACTAGCTACATATAGGGCACCTTCAGTTGAGTCATATCCTTTGAGTAACATGATTGGTGTGTATAATTCTAGAGTTCCAGCTAGACTTTTGATCTCCTTCTAAAAGCATGAGATAGTTGAGGATGATTTCGATTATCATGCACTCTTTATTAGCTCTTACATTCATAATCATCCCATTCATAGTGTTCTCAGGGATAATGGATTTAGTGTGAACATGTACACTATGATATTATTGAAACATTTAAGATATTCAGAGCAAGATATTACCCTGATGGACATAGTTATCAATAGATTTAGTGGGCATATACAGAATTCATTGGGTGAGATTTTACTTCTTCTACAGGTTGGTTCAACACATGTGACCACACCATTTACTATTGTTCCCAATGCAGGATTTTTTGATATGTTACTTGGCCAACCATGGGTTTAGAAACTTTGATCTATACCTTCTAAAATTCATAGATGCTATTCATTCATGTTAATTAGGTTATTGCAATTAGTGGAGTTCCATATGAGCTACCACTCCCCACTTTAGATCCATCTCTTACTCTACAGTCACTAGTTTTAGTTTCTCCACCAATTATAGTTCTTCCTCTAGTTTAAATTTAAACACAATCAAGGCCTCCATCACCAGCACAAAGAGTTCATATATTTCCACAGTGACCTCTTTTAGAGCAACCATAGTTTCAAAATTCTAGATAGCTTCCAACTACAATGTTCACACCTAGGGTAGTATTATTGAGATCCCATACCTCTGCGCATAGAGCACATGTTCAAAGAACTTCTCTTACCACCATATGGGTCCCTAAGAATGCCACAGTTGCATCTACTTCTTAGAGTTGTAGAGGGATGCCATAGTTGTTTTCTACTTTAGAAATTTTAGAGAATTTATAACATACATAGCTTTTAGAGCAATAATCATAGCCCTTCCATCATACTTCATGATCACACATGATCCCTCTCCTTGATAAAAGACACTATGATAGGGAGTCTCTCATCAGACTCGTTGGTTAGTATCATCTCTTCTCAGCCTTACTTGTATATAGCTTTTTTTTAATTACTTGTGCATAGTCTCCTTATGATTGATTATACATAACTTATTCCAAAAAAAATACAAAAATTCAAAATACCAAAAACATTCAAATATATCAAAAACCCAAAAACATTCAAATATTTCAAAATCCAAAAACATTCAAATATTCAAAAACATTTCAATTGTATGCATCATACATGCTTTACATTTCTACTACCATTCTAGACTTACATTTTGTTGTTCTATACTATTGTTTGTCAATTTATCTACATTACCATGATTCACTTGATCTTCTTTGAGCATGTACAGTGAAATCTAGATCCTTTATTGTTTCACTCTACGCATTGAGGGGGTATATTACTTCTAAATTTGAGACATACATCAATATATCTACCCACCAGGGGCATCTTTTAGATGACTACACCATCCAGGTTATGTCATTCCTACACCACACACTCTATTTATCATGTTGATGTACATTACTTACTAGATTACACTTATTACTATATCAACGTTCATTAGTATATAAAACTTAGGTATTTATTAGCATATACCTAGTCTTGTACGCCATGTCTTACATACTTTCACTTCTTTCTTTAATTAGTTAGATGCTATTGTATTTCCAATATTCACATGTTTTCCTTTCTTGATTTGCATAGCTAGATGTGATTACATTTCTCAGTTCTTATTTTATCTCTTGTATGTACCTTAGGACATTTTCTAATGTCCTTTGCTTCTACTCTCACGTGTGCCTTAGGAAATTTTCCAATGTCCTTTTCTTGTACTCTTCTATGTGCCTATGGCCCTTGTGCCAACCTTGCTTGTTTTAATGTTATGTGTTTATGGCATTTGAACAAGCCTTGTATGCTTGCTTTCTAGTTTGAGTGACATGTGCCCAGGTCCCTTGTTTGCTTGGCCCCTTGGCTAATTTTACATGCTTCTTGCTTCTTTCCTTGCATGCTTGTTTGCTTGTTTACTTCTCAATTTGTTTACAATGTTGTGATCTATATCATGCATTCTCTTACTTTCTTAGATGCCATAATGAACATCATGATCCATCCCTCCTTGATAACTAAAAACTAACAAGTAACTATGCTTCCAATTCTAGTTCACTATATTTCACATGTTATTACATTATTACATCTATCTAGGCATATCCCTATTGAGCTAACAATCTCCATTACAAACTATGTTCTATCTTGAGATATATTTTTGATTATCATTACTATGTCATCTATTTTCATAGCATAACACACTTGTATGGATTTTTCTTCTGAGGATAGTCATTGCAAGGTCTTCATTCCTACCCTCAAAAGAGGGGAAAACAAATAGGGATTTTTTCATAGATATCAAAGCCTCTAATCAGTCAAAAATCAGTTTTCAAAACACCTAGAACAATATTCAAACTTTGAATTAGGTAGAACAAATTAGATAGATAGTGACAATTATAGAATAGTCTTCAAAATCAACATAGGACAAGTGTGCCAACTTTGGAATATAATTTTTAGACAATAGAGTGTCGTATTTTGGTGATCCTATCCAAACAACAAAAGAAATAGATTTTCTAGAAATAGATAGAAAGGTAAGACTAGTTATAGTTTTGTCAGCAATAGTTTAGTTTAGAATCAACAATTTTAGTACATTTTTTCTTAAAAAATCTAGATATAGGGGGCATCATGCGTGACATGATGTTCTCACTTCTAGTTTCAAATACGTTGGTATAGCTTCTAAATCAAAATCTATGTTACAAACATTAGTGATTTGGCAAAAAGTACACAACACATTTTCTTTCTCTTATTTATAGTTTATGGCATTACCCATGCCTTCTTAGTAGTTGCAATAGGTGATTGGCATCATTCCTGAGTGGCTTCCACATAAGCCTATTACCTAGTTTCATAGTGGCTTTCATACAAGCCTAATCTCCACCATTTCTAAGTGGCCAAGTGTGGCCTAGTTTCTAGTATATATTCAGATATCCATGCTACATTTTTAGATTAAAAAGCATTCATGGGCTTTATGAGCCATCTCATATGACACACATTTCATACCAGTATTAGTTCTTAGCTTTACTTCATGGGGAAATGATGGAGCCAAAGGACTAGCTAGCCTGTGTATTCTTGAGCCACCTACTCAAAGGGATTGGACACACAGTCTAAACATCGATTAACACACATATGATCACATAGATTCAATTAGTGGGTGATGATGGAGCCAAAGGGCTAGCCTTTGCATTCTTGAGCTACTCTCAGGGAATTGAGCACTCAACTCTGTTCATGATATTAATTTTGGTACAACATCATTCAACACATACCCAACATCACTTGGTATCATGATAGGTTTTGTATTGGTTTACGTATCCAGTGAGGTGTATTTATTCCTTTCTCTTCCTCTCTTTTTTACCCATCTTTTGTATGTTTTTACTTTAGACATAGCATGTCTAGTAAGAAATGATTTACTTCTGATTTTATTTTGTAGATTTACACTTCTTGATGTGCTCTCTCTATGCACACCCAACATCAAATCA
Source organism: Torreya grandis (assembly GCA_037957365.1). Classification (NCBI taxonomy): domain Eukaryota; kingdom Viridiplantae; phylum Streptophyta; class Pinopsida; order Cupressales; family Taxaceae; genus Torreya; species Torreya grandis. Next base: position 1,782,980 of record JARHVA010000872.1, read on the forward strand.
CTTTATGAGCTTCACCCTTAAAAGTAAGTTTAGGTACACTTTCTACTTTCCTTCATCCTAGTATTTCATTTTTCTACATCACTAGAATAAAGGTGGGGCAAATGTAGTCATATAAAATGTCAAAATAGGTAGCTTGAGTGTGGATTGTGATACCCAACCCATAGGTATTTCTTACATACTCTCATGACCCTTATAGACACCTTTTTTCTTATTCCCAATCATCCCAAGCTTTCCAAATGATCATTCCACTTCAGCCAAATAATATTTCTTAGGAAAGTCCTATCCCCCCAGGTCTTTCACCTAGAGGATAGGAGTGCCCAACTTGGAATATAGCACCAAACCCTATGGTGTCCTATTTTGTTGCTCTTGACCAATTATATTTTAAGCTCTAATAGTTATTTCCTTCTATTTCTTATCTTTCATCTTGTTGGCCTAGCATAAATACATCCAACTCATGACCAATAGATCTATATAAAATCCCATTCAAAGTTCATTTAGAAGGAGGTTGGTAAGTATTACAAATCAAGAAAGAATACAAATAAAACTACTGAAGCAAATTTCCTTATTCTTTGCATATAGCCATCCAATACAAATATAAGCATATCCAAATCCTCACACCTAGTTTAGCATTTTTGCATCTGCATTACACTATTTCACAAAACACATTAAGTGGGAGAACTACATATGGCTTGATCCCTCTTTGGAGTATTGATATGTAGGTAGCATGCCCACACAAAGGGTATGGATACATGTTTAGTGCATCTTACACACACTAATACCCCCTTCTTTCTCAAGTTTTATCAAAGCATAATGAAGTCTAGGGTTTGAAGATTAAATCAGTGCTATAAAGAGTTCCATAGACTTTCAGTAGTTGAGATTTTATAAGCAAGCTCACACATTGATAATGAATAAAATCCAAAAAAAATGTCTTTGTGAGAATGTTAGACAATGGCAGAAAAGGATAAAATGAAATCTAGAACCTAATTTGTGACATTGTCCTAGTCTTGCACAACCAATATCAGACCCTACAACAAGCATTTCAATTTATTTTAATCTAAGTTTATTTTATCCATATTTATTACTATTTATAGAAAGGTTAAAAATACAAATAAATTATACAAATCAGCGGTTAAATTATTACAATATTATTTACTAATTTAGTCAACCTAGACTCTTAAATAAATTAGGAATAAGACACAAATATTCCCAAAATAGTTAAATCAACAACATATGGTAAATCATCATCTAAGTGATTATCTTCCTATCTAACAATTTTGCCTTGTTGATGTTATTTATTTCTCTATTTTCCCTTATTATGACCTATCCTTTATTATGTTATGAAAATGATTGTTTATTTGGATCATTGTTCGTAGACGATCCCTTTATGAATGAATTATACCAACAACATTGTAGTTCATAGCCTTTTCTACCATAAATGAGGAATTTGTTTGGTTGTTTATTCCTTTATGTATTTTTTAGATGACTATTTTGCTAAAATTTGTCTATTTCAAGTCTAAATAAAAATAGAAAATAATGATAGGGATAAGTGATTAAAATGAACCCAAATTGGTTTGTGCACTGTATCCAGATGTTGTGAGCACTCCTCTTTCGTTGGGCAGGTTTACCTGCAAGTAAGAAAGCACTACCATAAAATGTTTGTTAGTAGATAATTGAGTGGGCTGCCAAGCTATCCACTTGTTTTAGGAAGAATCAAACTTCCTTAGAGATGACAATCTACTTTTGAAAGATAAAAGAATAATAAATAACCAAAAGAGAGGCAAAAAGGGAATAAAATAGAGATAATGTTACTATTATTCACAACTTGAGTGCAAGAAAAAGTAATAGAGTGCAAGTGGTATATTTTATTTGTATTTTAGAAGGTGTTTGGGTAGGTTTTGGAAAGTTCAGGAAATCCACAGTTGCCGATGTTGGTAAAGAAGTGATCGATATCAATTATACTGCCAAGGTTGGTGGGTGAAGGTGATTGATGTCGATTAGGCTATTGAGGTCAGTAGGGGCAATAATTACCAAGGAGCTAGTAGAAGGTTTTTTTAGTCTAGGAAATGGTTTTGGTTAGGTTTGGGAAGTTGGAAAGAGAGTTGTGTGTGTGTGAGAGAGAGAGTATGGTTTAGATGGATCTAGTTAGAGGTTTGGTGTGTTGGGTCAAGGGGAAATAAGCATGGAAGCTTTATAGCTCTATAACGAGGGTTCAATGAATAATGTGTAAAATAATAAATAGTAGATGTAAAGTTATAGAAAAGTAACTACTTAAAAGACATATAGAATAAGTGATATACTTATCTACAATGGTGACTAAATGATAAGTGTTGGATGGATGGCTCCTATCAAGTAATCTAAACTGATGACCTGAATAGAGAAAATAAGTAGATGTTGCTGGTCCTCAAGAGCTTGTTTCCTAATCTAGATTGACTTATATAAGATAACATTAAGCCAGGATGCCAAAAGTTGAATGTTGAGAGCTTGGATGTAAATAAGAATGAGTTTTCTTGATTTTTGTTGACCTAAACATAAGGTTGGATTTTGGCTTATATAATCGACGTCGGTGATCCTGCTGATGTCAGCCATGGGTTGACCAATGTCGATGGCCTTAGAATAGGTAAAACTACTATTTTTGGCTAGTTTTATATTACTCCTCATGCCAAGTGTGGCACCTATTAAAAAATAGTAAAAATAAAAGGTTAAAAAGGGCGTAGTTGGTTAAGAATTTAGTTTTGAGGTGAGAATAAGTCTTGGGTAGTTAAGATGAGGGGACCAGGTCTTGAGGTAACTCATCAGGTGAGAATTAGTTTTAGGATGAGGTGGCCAAGTGAGGTGGTAAAAAGGGTTTTTAATTAACTTAATTATATATTTCAAATTAATTAAATATGTGAGGGGTAAAAGCATGGATTAGGGAGGCTAATTACTATTTATTGAAATAGGGCTCAAGGGGGGTTTCGACACAGGGAGTTATGCACATGTGTGTGACATATTTTTTGTGTCTAAATTTGTCCTTTTTTATCTTATAATTTGAATTGACAAGTTGTAATAAAAAAATAGGAGTTAGATGCTCCAAGTATTGGATGAGGTATCCCCCCTCAAAATGAGAATTGACAGAGGAGAAATTGGAATTAGGTACTAGTTTGATAAGAAGTGAATTGGGTGAGTAGAGGAGAATGTGGTATCATTGCGTGTGTGTATACTACTATGATATATAGCCAATAAATCAAGAATAGGTAAGGTTAAGGAGAACTCAGATAGAAATAACCAAAGCATAGCTTGTAAGTGATAACTGAGAAGGTAAAAAACAATCAAAGTTATAGCTCTAATGGTCTATGTATGCCAAGTATCTTAGGTAGTAAGTGCCCTTAGGAAACACAAAAGGTTGTAGGTGATAGGATGATCTTGGTTGCCATCCAAAACACCTAATATACATGCATGTGTATAATAGCCAACTATATTAGAATAGTATAAGTGGTCAAGATAGGCAATGCAAGGGTAGTGTAAAAGGGTCAATGAACGAGGAGATATTCATGATCTCCAAACACAGTCATCAAGGGGGATATTTAAGTGATCTCCAATGGTGATTTTTAGGGTTGGGGAGATATATTTGATCTTTAAGTTGGTGGTTATGGTTGGGGAGATATATGTAGTCTCTAAATTGCCCTAGAGTATGGGTAAAGTAAAAAAAAATTAGGGTTGTTGGTGGAAACATTAATGCAATGGTGTCAACATTGGTGATTCACCAATATCGATAGTAAATAGTGTTAATATTAGTGGCTTAGGGAAATGTTATCGATGTTAGTAGGATTAAGTGTTGATATTGGTAGATTAGGTCAAATATGATGATGTTGATGGTTGACCAAACCTGACAAAAGGGGGTTTGGTGGCCAACCAAACTCATTTGCAACTTATGATTGGATAAAAATAGAGCTCTGACTATGATTGAGATGGTTGAGCTATGAGGGGACCCAGTGGGAGTTGTGCCTCCACAAGATCCAACTATGCTAGTCCAGAGGAGATAGAAAGATGACGTAAGAGTCTCAAAGATTTGGTTTTGAATGTGAATTGGTTTATTTTCTTTGGTAGGTTAATTTGAGAGTTGGTAGGAAGAAAATGTTAGTAGAGGGGTAGGAAATTGGGTAGGGTAGGTTTAGAGTAAGTTGGGAGGGATTTGAGGTAGTTTTAAGGTAAAAAATGTGAAATTTTGTACTGACATCATTTAATATGGTACTAATGTTAGTAGGTTTTGGTTGATGTCAGCTAACACAAGCATCGATGTCGGCATTAAAACTAATGTCAATGATTGTAAAGAACCAAAAAATAGGACAAATTATTAGTTTAGGTCCCTAATGTAAGTAGTCAACTAGCCTAATGGTTGAGCTAGCCTTAAAAGACCTTGTGTCAATTGAGTGTTACCTACATATCCTGATTTAAGGCCTCAAGCCAATGTAGTTCTTGTAGAGCCTAGGAAAAAGATCTAAGGTATGATTAAAAGTGTGTTAATAGAAATGGATAAAAAAGGTAGTTTGAGATAGGTCAGGAGGCCTAGGGCTTAAAAGAGAGGGTATAGGGTCAAAGGTCAGGGATATAGGCCGTGAGGCCTAGAATTATGATAGGCAGTTGGGCCTAGGATTAAGAGAGAGAGAGAGAGGTAGTGAAGCCTAGGATAGAGAGGGAAGAGTAGGGTAGATACTAAGGTGGGTATATGGTAAGCATGTTAGCGAGGTGACCTATCATTCAGTGAGTTTCACCTATGAGCCACTGTATATCGTTGATAAGGAGTAACATCAATTGAGAATCTTAATGATGATAGGGATCATAGTGTATGCATTACCAGATATAGATGGTGGTAGATTTCTAATTGCATTGATGGGTGTGCTGGCATAGATGGTTGAGCAGTGGACTATTTTTGCATGGGGACCAATATTTTTGGCTCAATTATGTAGAGAGATATGGCATTTGAGACTGTGATGGTGATATAGTTTATGTGTCAGCCATTTAATACACTATTGGGTATACAAGCATATCATGGTGACATGACCATTGGGGCTCCCTACCACAATTTTATCCAGCTTCAGGGTGGGTTTTAGGTGGTGAAGAGATGGGATGGCATAGACCTGAGTAGATGGCATGGTACACAACATTACTTATTATAGGTGTATGATTGAGGGTTCGATCCCTACATATATCTTATGGAGACCCTACCTAACATACCCCATATTCAGAGGATAGGCATAGCAACTAGTTGAATTATAGAGCTCATTATGGGTTAAGAGGAGATGAGATGGTGAGTTGGAGATGGTACCCATGGCATGAGTCATGAGGTAGTTCGACCTATTATAGGATGTACCACCTACCTTCCCTCAATATAAGAGGGATGATATAGAGGTGCCCCTACCTTTTCCTTAGGATACAGACGGGCTATATTTTTAGGAGCTATTAGCAGGGTTGAGCGTAGTTGATCTAGGGTGTACAGTGGCATCTATGTCTTGGTGGGTCAGTTTACATCCCATAGTTGAGGTCAAGAGGCCACCACCAGATTCGTAAGGTGTGGTGAGGGAGAGAGATGCATCCATAGAGGCATGGGATATAGTAGTGTAGGCTAGAGATGTAGTGTAGGCATATGTATTAGACTTATAGGGATAGGTGGCGGCACTACAGGGCCATGTTGGGGCACTACAGGTCTAGGTCAGGGTGTCATAGGGGTAGGTTACTACACTAAAAGTGGAGAGGGATAGTTTGAGAGCATCAGGTTAGGCTACTCCTCCTTCTCCACCACAGTGACTAATACAGACTAGGCCTTCAGTCAGTAGAATGGGACTACCACAGACTATATCTCTAGTGAGATATACTACTACCCTAGATGAGATTTCCTATTAAGAGAGGGCCATTAGGGATTTTCCATAGATTTAGATGTATTTTGATTTAAAAGAGTAGGAGAGATTTGTGTCACGTGCCATGGCTTCTATCTCATGTAGATGTAAATAGGCAGAGAGTGATGATATCACTACTTCTTCATGACCATGTGGAGAGTTTTGAGGACTCTAAGTGTAAGAGTTTTCCCTTTTTGGTTATATATGTTATATGTACATCGGCTTATGAGCTAAAGATGCGAGATGTATATTTTAAGAGAGTGATGATATTATAATGATGTATTGATGGACATGTATTTTGAGCATATATATATGGGATGTTTGTTTATTGTGATTTTGAGATGCATTTATTATGATTGTGATGATGATATTTATGTAGATTTTATGCTATGTTAATTTTGATGTTAATGTTGAGCATGTTAGCTAAGGTGTACTAGCATTTTCCATATGTGTGATGGTATATGCATAGTTGATTTGTTAGTTTCATCTTAGCATTTGTCCATATTTGTGATGGTGTATGCTTAAAATGAATAGGCTGGGTATGTTAGTTTATTTCAGCATTTTTTCATATTTGTGATGGTGCATGCTTAAAATAAACGGAGTAGGCTTGATAGTGTTAGTATAACATTTTCATCTTAGTAGAGAGATTGACATGTGATTTGGATGGGAAAATAAAGAGGCAGAATGCTCGTGTATTGGTAAAGACCATAATCACAACATAAATAGGATCAGGAAAATCAACCTCTTTCATGCATTACATCATTGGACTATTGTGTTTTATAGATAAGTGTCATTTTCACTTTATGCTAAGTAAGTTAAAAGTCTCTTGAAAGAGTATGAGGGAGAAAGGGTAAAAGGATGGAAAATGTTTGGGTACTGTAACCTTGGAAGTTGGAATGATATGCCCCTATTGTGGGTGACCTGAGAGCTACTATAGGCAAGTCCATGACTTAAAGCTTTTTTTTGTGTGTGTGTAAGCTGATCAATGTAGAAATATTACAATGGGATTGTGTTGTGTAGAGGTCATATAAATCTGATCAATATGAGAAGATTTTAATTTGTATTCCTCTTTGAGAACAAAGCTTGGCCTAGCCATCCTTCAATGGAGTGGTCTAAGTGTTTGTTTTTTATTTTTAAATAAATGTTTTTTAAGGGAGTGGTCTATTGATATTAGCAAAGAGAATTTACGTAGTTATCCTTCAAGGGAATAGTTTACGTTGAGAAATAGGACTTTAGAGATTATAACTTGTCTACATATCCTTTTTTTTTCTTTTAGTCATGGACAAGACTATAGAGGCTTAGGACTTTACCAATTTGAGGTTAAAACCATAGATATTTATAAGTTAACTAAGTGTGTAGGAGTAAGGGTGAAGAGAAAGGGAGATGAATGTGATAGGGGTGCTCAAGAGACTAGCTCAAGTTAAACACATGGTGAAGCAATGCTTATCTAAAAAAATAATGGTCATAGGTGTAAGGTATATAAAGGTTTGGGTTCTAGCCTTCCTTCGAGAGAAGACAAGTGATAATTTCCTGAGCCATATTTGTGAGTTATGATATAGAGTCTAAGCCAATTAGGAGCAAACTTAGCCCATTTTCTTTTATCCATGTTCATCACATGTTAATTTTATTTTAAGATGAAATCTCTAATATTAAAATCTCTCTTTGACGTTTTTGTTGTAAGTGGGTTTGATACACTCTTGATAGATTTGGATGTGGTTGAGGGCTATGAGATGGTGCTCATCAAGCAATTCAAGTTCAGCCAAATGTTCTTGGTGAAATTCATCATTAGTAAGTATGTCTTTTAGATAAATGTGAAGAGAAAGAATCTGAACCTCAAGAGGCAAAACAACCTCCATCCCATATACCAATGAAAAAGGTGTATCACCCATAGGGGTTTGAATGCTAGTGTGGTAAGCCCATAAAGCAAAAGGAATGTGTGTGTGTCAATCCTTACCCATATCATTGACTACCTTCATCATAATTTTGGTCAATATTTTGTTAGAAGCTTATGCCTATCTATTTTATTGTGGATAGTATGGCAATGAAAAGCTTAATTTGATTTTGAATGTATCACAAAGACTTTAGACAGTCTTGTTTTTAAATTTTTTTCCATTATCTGTTATAATTTTATGACAGACACCAAAATGATAGATGATGTCATGGTTAATAAATTCAATAATTTTTTCAGCCTTAGTGGAAATGAGAGGAATATCCTCAACCCACTTGGTGAAGTATTTAGTGGTAGTAATGATAGAATGATGATGAAGGGAGGAATGAGGGTTAATCTCCCTGATAAAATCCAAGCCCCATTGGGAGAAGGGCCAAAAGTCTTTAGTGACTTGTAATGCATGACTCAAAATGTGAAGGAGGTTAGCATGTTGTTGACATTTGAAATAATGTTGAATGTAATCAACATAGTCTTGATAGAGTGTGGGCCAATAATAGCCAAGTCAAAGGATACGCTTGGCAACTACATGACCATTGAAATGCCCACCACAAATCCCATCATGGACCTCCTTAATAGTGAAGGGAATCTCAGTACTGGTAAGGCATCTAAGAAGGAGAACATCAAAACCTCTCTTGTAGATAAGTCCCCCTAATATAGTGTAATGAGCAGCATATTTTATGAAGGCACAACTTCCCTTATTGGAGAGATCAGAAGGGGTAATAGAGAAAGAATGGTAATCTATGAGTTATTTATACCATAATTCATGTGGGTTGGATGTGACATTTTTGATGAAGAGGATGCTAGTTGATACATAAGAGGGTAATGTTAAGTGATGCATGGTAACATATTTTTTAGGAAGAGGATGAAGAGGGTATGTGCAAGGCAAGTGAAGCCATTGTGTTAGCAAACTTGTTTATAGATCAAAGAATAGTTTGTAAGAGATTAGAGTCAAATGATCCCAATAACATATCCACCTGATGTTTATATTGCTACAATTTTTTTTTTGCATAGGTAGGAACCATTAACCTGGTTAACCACTAGCTGAGAATCACTAAAAATGGTTATGAATTTGATACCTAAGAAGAGAGATGTTTGAAGTCTTAAGATCAAAGCCTCATATTTGGCCATATTATTAGTGCATTCAAAGTCTAGTTTAAATGACAAAGGCATAGGACCACCATCTATAGGAATAAGAATGACTCCTACACCCCCACCATATTGACATTTAGATCCATCGAAGAACATCATCATTTGATAGGAGATGTCATTGGTGGAGAGTGTTGTAATGGATTTGTCAGGGAATTTGAGGTTTTAAGGTTGGTTGTTAGGCAAAGGGGTGGTAGTTAATTGGTCAGTGATTGTTTGCCCCTTAATAGACTTCTGTTGAATAAAATCTAAGTCAAATTCAGTAAGGAGCATGAGCCACTAAGCTACAAACTAGTTGTGATATAGCTTAGAATGCATGTATTTGAGGGGATCAATATGGGTGACCACAGAGGTTTTATAATTTAGGAGATAATAGCAAAGCTTGGAAGCTAAAGAGACCAACTTGAAGTGATTTTTTTAGGTATGGGTATATCAAGTCTCATAATCAATAAGTGTGTAGCTTATGTAGTAAACCACTTGCTCTTGATGTTGGTCATCTCAATGTGCAATCATATCACCCAGAGAATGGTCTATTGTAAAGATGTATAGGTAGAAACGCTGATTTTCCTTAGTTGGAATTAGGTGGAATAAGAATTGGTGGGGAAAGGAGATATTGTTTTAGTGCATAAAAAGCTTCCTAGCAATCTATATTCCAATGGAAGGAAACATCCTTTTTGAGGAGATGGTGAAAGGGTTGGCAATGATCTAAAAATTGGGAGATGAAGAGATGAATTGACTAAAGTTTACCTTGCAGGCTACAGAGTTGTTTGATATTAGTAGGTGGAGGCATCTCTAATATTGCACTAACCTTAGCAAAGTTGACTTCAATACCATGGAGAGAAATGATAAAACCTAAAAACTTATTGGAAAGTACACCAAAGACACATTTCTTTGGGTTTAGTCAAATGTTATATTGGAGGAGACAAGTAATTATGGTTTTGAGAATCATCAAGTGATCTTGGCAAAGTTTAGACTTTCCAAGTAAGTCATCCACGTAATCTTCCATAATTTTGTATAAGAGATCATGAAAGATGTAAGTCATAACACAATGATAAGTGGCACTAGCAGTTTTCATACCAAAAGGCATGACCTGATAATAGAAAGTCCCCCATGGGATAATGAAGGTTGTTTTGTGTTGATCCTTGGGAGCAACCAGAATTTGATTATATCCAGTGAACCCATCCATAAGTGATAACATTTCATGGCTGACTATTAGATCAACAAGTTGGTTGATACTTGGTAATGGGAATTCATCTTTTGGATAATTGAGGTTTAAATCATGATAGTCAGTGCAAATGTAGATTCCCCCAGTCACTTTTGTGATAGGAAAAATATTGGAAATCCATTATGCATAGTTGATGGGTTGGATAAAGTTAATAGAAAGGAGGCATTGGAGCTCTTCTTTGACAAATAAAGCAATATGAGGATGCATCTTGTGAAGCTTTTGCTTAATAGTTTTAACATCTCAATTGGTGACAATGTTATTGGTGATGATAGAGGGGTCAATACTAGGCATGCCATTATAAGACCAATCAAAGGCTTTGCTATGGTTATTAATAAATGTGGCATAATAATCTTGCTTAGAGGAATCCAAAGATTGACCAATTTTGAGGATACGAGGATTATCGCAAGAGGTTAGATTGATGTCAATAGTTAATTCATTTAACATAGCTTGTGTTTTAGATGAGAGTGATAATTGGATATACGAATCATCAGCACCTATGTATGTGAGAATTGTATCATAATTTTGACATTAGATAATGTTAATAGTGGGAGAGTCTTCATCAATTATTTTAGGATGAATGAGAGGAAGGGACCTTGTTTCCTTACCTTGGTGATAGGTGAGAGGCCCCAAATGAATGGAATTTATTAAAAAGATTTAGGAGGTATAGATCCCTCTAATTTGTTAGGTGATGGTGGAGAAGAAGGTGGAGAAGGAGAGACTGGCTCTTCATTAATTGGTACATGGGAAATTTTAATGAGTTTAGTTAGTTTGTCATATCCCACCCCATGCCTCTTTTTGGCATTTTCAATGATTTGGCTAGTGGGATATTCAATAGACGTATGGACACCTTGCTTGTAATGACCCAAACCAAATCCTTTCTAGGCACATTGATAGATATAGGTGTATGCAAAATTAGGGTTGCTTAGGAAAGAGAAGTCACAAGTAAATGGTTATGGTGAAGAAGATGGATTGTCGATAGTGGGAGCTTGATCAATTCCCCCATATGTGAAACTAGTTTGAAGGCTAGGGGGGCCATAAGGGATGACCATCCTAATGAAAATATCATAATTTGGGTGCATGTGAAGCTTTACATACTCTTATGGGGTATAAAACATGTCAAGTGTCTATAAGCTATATTCTTTGAGTGACAAATGTTGAAAAGTTTCCTCCATAGGATCCTTGTTAGGGATTTGTGTTGTCGGTATCTGTGTAACTGAGGGAGTGGAGCTTGTGAAAGATTTAGAAGTATCATGTGGGGAAGATGATGTATTCAATGGAATGAGAACATCATTGGGACTATAAGTCATGTTGTATGTTTTAAATGGAGGTGGGTTAATGAGTATAAATGCACTTATCCATCATGTTCAAACTTGACACAATGGTGTGAAGTTGAGGGTACACATGCCATAACATGTATCCAAGGTCATCCAAGAAATATATTATATTAGAAATATCCTTCTACAACATAGAATAGCTCAAGAATTATGTAGAGACCTACATGAATATGTAAGATAACTGTTCCCACTATAGTAGCTATGGTATCATTAAAGGAGTGGAGTACCACATCAGTTTGAGACATGAAATTATCAGGAAGAGCTAGTTATTTGTAGGCATGAGTGGAAATAATATTTATACTAGCTCCCCCATTGATCGTGACTTTATTAACATGAGTTTGATCAATATATGTAGTAATAAAAAGGGTAGAATCCTGATCTTCAGGGTGTTGAAGTGGAATTTCTAAATTACTGAAAGAAATCAGGGAGATGGAATTAAGGGAACTACCCAAAGCTATAAGAGGTTTGGGATCATTAGGTTGTACCTCAATAACTTGCAAGGCACTAATCAAAGCTTGAAGTATTGGGATGAGTTTTGGATTAACTCATACAAGGACATTTTCACAAGAGTTTAGTGAAGTTATTTCACCATCAAACTTTGAATAACATCCAAAGATGTTGTTTTAGAGACACCTAAGATAGAAAATTTGGTATTTTGAGGAGTGTCTTTGGAAAAGGGATGAGCCCAAGGAGTAGTGACCTTTTCCTTACCTTTATCCTTTTGGTTTTGTGATCATGTGGCCACATTAACTATGCTAATTTGAAATGTAGGTGAAGGAGGTGGCAAAGGGGGTATGACCACATCTTTGGGTTTGAATTTAAGTGAAATAGTAGGAGAAATTGTGGATGCCAAAGGTGGAATAATGGGAGTATCAACAAAGAGAGTGTCGACATCAAAGTGTTGTAGAATGACTATTATGAGGGCTTTACAACTCTCAATATCATGTCCAGGTGAATGATGATATAGACACATTTGTGTATCATTAAACCAAGAAGGCTTCATTCCAAGAAGACTATAAGGTTTAATGGGAGGAAGTGTTATTATAGAAGATTCCAATAACTAACATAGGAAAAATATCTAAGAGCCTACAAGTGGGCTCATACTAGTTGTGCTAATAGAAGTGGACACCTTCTTTTGTTTAAGAGTCATATAGGTGATTTTATGTGGTGCCTTATTTTGTGGTGGTGGGGTTACATGTTTTATTGACACTTTCTTGGTGTTAGGTATCTTGGTGTCAGATGTGAAAGGCTTACTAGGTGGAAAAGGTAGTAGTGGAGGTAACTTAACCTTTTATTTTGCTTGAGTCAGCAATACTCCAACTAAATTAGAGGGGTGTGGTCTCAAAATTGATAGTAAAGTTGAGGGTTGAAGAGGGAAGGATTGGTGAGATGTAGGAACTTAACACTTTTTTGTAGTTCAAGCCACAAAACACTAACTTATGGTTGAGGAGTTAAATCTAATTTCACCTGTAGATGAATTAAATTAGAGATGGGGCATACACCTAAGCGATTGATCTAATTTAATGTTGAAAATGTCTGTGAGGGTGAGGGTTCTGACATAGATAGAAGAACTTCATGTGATTTTGGTGAAGAAGCTCTACGTTTGTCAAATACCTTGGGATAAAGGGTAGTGAGAGGGTTAGAGGTAAAGGTTGACATTAAATGTGTTGGATAAGGAGGTTTAAGCTGGTCCCAAAATGCTATGTGATCTAGCTTCGTGGAGTCAAGAAATTCTAGAGTTTTTACCAACCATGAGAAGGGTTTAAATAATGTGGGAATTATGGTTTCATATTTATAAGGTTGAGGTGTTTTAGAAAGAGGGAAATTATTTGTCTTTATTACTTTGAGCTAAAGATGAGAAAGAGCCATAACAGGGTCATCTTCGACAGAGATGGGAGAAGAGGCATGGTCTCCATGTGTGGAGGAGAGGTAGGTGAAGAGGGTTCATCAAGGGGGTAAAACATATATATGATTGCTCCCTCAACATGTGGGTGAGGAACATGTAAATTATAATCCTTCATAAGTAAAATAAGTGGTAAGAGTGGTATAATTGGAGTAGGTACTTTAGGTCTCTCATCTAATGTAAGAGTAGATAAGACTAACTCTTCAAGGTGAAAAGGTGGAGTGGATTAGGTGTTACTCTCTATTAGAAGAGGAGAGGTAGGTGAGGAAGGTTCTTGAAGAGGGTATAACATAGGAATGATGTTCCCTTCAACATGTGGTTGCAGAATAGGTAAGGTGTGGTCTTCAAGTGGTAAGATGATAGGTAATATTGGTGCAAAGGGAATTGAAAATAATGGCTCCTTTGATGGAAAAAAAGTGGTAAAGGAGGCTCTCCCTCATGTGGGAGTAGAACAGGTGAAATAGGCTCTCCTACTTAGGGAGGAAGAATGGGCAAAACAAATGCCATTGACTGTGGGGGAGGATTCAATAGAATGGGTGTCTCCAATTGAGGGGGAGGTTGAACTAGAGGTAAAGGAAAGACCATATTAACCATATGGATATTATGATCACATGAGTTAGTCATCGTATGAATAATATTTTGATTGGGTGAATGGTTAGGAAAAGGGTGTTTGAACACATCCATACTTTGATTAGGGGGTGCATTAGGATTATCCAAGATGAGATCACCTTTATCAAGCATGTCTTGAACAATGTTTTTGAATGTCTTACAATTATTAAAATTATGGCCTTTAACTTAATGGTAGCCACAAAACTCATCTTTCTTGTACCAAGTTGGAATAGGATGGGAGGGGTCAAACTATATAGGAGGTTTTATTTGAGGAAGGGTTATGACACCATGTTGTAATAGTTTTTCCAGAATGGATGTATATGACTCCCCAGTGGGAGTGTATTGTCTTTGTTCATACCATTATTGGAATTACTTTGTCAGACTCTGGGAAGTTAAGGAATTAGATTGGTTGGTGGTTGTGGAAGAAGCTGACTTAATGACCATTGCATTGGTCTTTTAGATTTTTGGTTAGAAGGAGAATTTTTAGAAGAGGAGTCATTTGATTTAGAATTGGGGTTCTTACTGTGAAACTTGACTTTGCCTTCATCTATAGCATGAATCTTGAGTTTTCATGCCATTGTAAAGGCCTCATCAAATGTGAAAACATTCTGTACCTAGAATGTGGATGAGATGTGCTTAACACATGCCCTTGAAAAGAACTCAATAAGCTCAAGTTGGGGTAAGGAGAAGGAGAGTTGATTGATCAAGCATCTCCAAGGAATGATAAAATCATGATAGATTTATCATCAAATTATCTGATAGAATAAAGATCTGTAATAGAAACCTTTTTATAAATTTTAGTAGAGAAAAGGTCTAGGAATATTTGTGCGAGTTGGGTAAATGAGAAAATGGAGTGCTGAGTTATAGAGCTATACGAATCCAAGGTAACACCTAAAAGAAACATAGGGAAAGTGCAAAGTAGTAATGCATCATTATGCCTTATTAAATAATAAGCATGTCTAAATGCTCACAAATGATATTATAGGTCCTCTTTACTATGGAAATGAGTAAATTTAGGGAGTTCCCATTTGATGGGGAATCAAGAACAACAAACAGCTCTGATCCCACTTGTTAGGATCTTGCTCCTCAATAAGAGCACAATATGATTACCTTGTATTAGCAATTAAACATGCAGAATTAACCAGAAGCAATAAGTAACTAGAATTCACAAATGACATAGAATATTAGAGACAACACAAACTATATTAATACTCATCCAGAAAAGAATACAATGAAGAGATGCCACACTCTTCCACACCTTTTAGGCTTCCCACACCAAGTGTACAGTAATTCTTCTCAAGAGTTCACTCTCCTACCAAAAATGGTCCCAACACACAACTCACACACAGAATTGGTGTTCACCTCCAACCAGTCAGTAATAACCCTGCCAGTACACAAGTACTCAAAGTACTTCAAGTAGATCTCCCATAAGCTTGCAACAACCTGCAACTCAATAGACCTTACTTACACATGTAGATCTCCTATGAGCTTGCAACAACTTGAAACTCAAATGATCTTACAATGGAAGGATCTTCCTTGCCTTCCCCTATTAGCTCTTTGTGGAACTAGGAGGAACACACACTTTGTTCTCTTCACTAGCACACTTTACAATACATGCCAATGGGTCTATAAATAGATCCCACACTTAAACAATAACTTAGACTTCTAATTTACAATAATTAGACATGCAGCTAAAGACCAAAAATAGCCTTTTACATGTAAACACTCAGTGCAATGAATTAACTATTCGTGCAACGAACAGTTCTGGAACCGCACAGGCGACCGACATTGGTCCCTGTCTGCCTGGAGGTGATCGACGTCGGCCGACCTCCTATCGATGCCAGTTTCCCTTCTATTCACCCATGACCGATGTTGGTCACACTGCTGATGCTGGTATCCTTGGAACTCAGCAACCTCCATGTCTGTAACAGTTGAAGCTTTTAGCTGTAACTATACCTGTACCTGTACACCATCTAGTTTGTTCCCTTGGCTTTGTATCCCTCTTCAAGATCTCTCTTGAAGACCAACCACCACAAATCTTGTGGTGCACCTCCTGTCATCCAAATCCCCTACCACATCTGCATCTACAAACCCATGTAGAAAATAACTTGACCCTCCATAGCATGTGCACCTGCTGCTGGTCCCTCTAAGAATCCACTGAACTGCCCTCTAATGCTTCTTTCTTGGATTGACCTCAAACTTTCTGATAGCTCCCACTGCTTGGACAAACTCAGGTCTAGTACATACCATGCACTTAACCTCATTATGTGAATTAAGACACTATTCGTAGAACTGTCCAACCATCGGCGTGCTAACCGGTCTCACACAAGCATCCAAAGACAAAATCAACCTATGACCTTTCATGTCTCTAAAACACACTCATGCCAAAGAATCTTGCTACTCCAAGATTCTTCATGACACACCTCTGAACTAGCTTTACCTTTAGTTCAGCAACACCTTGTATGTGTAACTCTACAACAAGCACACAATACAGTAACAGGATAATGTAGCTAATATTATCCAATCTGGTAAAGAGAAACACAATGGTCAAACCTCCATTGTCCTACAGCTTTTTCAAGACCATATACCCTGGCCTTCCGTCTCATGTGTCCATTCCCACTCTTCTTTATCTTGAACATCCATTCGTCTCTCAATGCCTTCTTCTAGCTGGTAACTCCACCAAAAACTCCCATTTGGTTCTCCTCCAAGGAATCACATCCTTCATCCATGCCAAGCTCCCACTGTTTCTTGGATCTACCTGCTCTACTTCTTTAACAACTTCCTAGTTCTTGACCATCAATGAGCAACAAGTAGCATAAAGAAGGGAAATAATGAATTTGAGGCTTACTTACCCTTTAAGTCCTCCATATGAGCGCTTGAGACTCCTTGACAGCTTGCTGTCTGCCCAAAATCTATCTCAGTGACTGATGTTGGTCACATCTCAGTCTGCACCTGACTGACGTCAGTTCCATGCAACTGTCTCATCACCGACGTCAGTTCCCCTGACTGACACTGGCGTTTATCTATCTTGAGTCACCGACATTGGGCTGCACATAGCCGACATTGATCCCTATCTGGATGCTGATGTCAGTTTTCTAACCGACATCGGTCTCTATGTTTTACTTGTGAGCGATGACCTTTACCCGCGAGCTCCTTTTGGATCAAACCCTTGTCTAAATCACCCTTGCTCTGCTTAGAATTCTTCAGCCCCTTTGACTGATCTCTGTCTGTCATCTTCTCCTTGAAAACCAAGGCTTTCCTGCTCTTGTCACGAACATCGAATTTTTCAAAAAATGTTACCTTCTTCTGCATATAGAAATCTTGATTCATGCTTTTCAAATCCGAAAGCATACCCTTTGACTCAAGAACATGCATCTCCTTTTTATTCATGTGACCAAGCCTATTAAGCCACATCTTTGAATCTATAGCTGAAGTAGATAAACCAGAAGGAGATTCAGTAATACAAGTAGATAGATAAAGCGTACCTACTTTCTTGCCTCTTGCTACAATAAGTGCACCCTTGGTAACCTTCCAAGAGTCCGCTGTGAGAGTTACTGTGCAACCTTCATCACCCAACTTTTTAATAGAAATCAAATTTTTCTCTAGGATTGGGACATGCATGACCTCCTTCAACACCCATGTGTTGCCCGTCTGTAATTTCAGCTTCACTTTCCCTTTGCCAACTATTTGACAAGGCTTACCATCCCCTAAACAAATTTCTCCAAAGTCTCCCTGGACATACTCATGAAAAAATTCCCTGTTTGGGGATGCATAAAAAGAGGCACCAGAATCTAAAACCCAAGATTCTACTTTATCTAAAGAACATACCAGAGCATCCTATGCAACAATACCTGCATCACCTGCTTCTTCATGTCCTTCATGTTGATCTTCATCCGACCTGTAATCTCTCTTTAAGTTCCCTTGCTTTCCACATTTCCAACAAGTTATTCTGCCATACCTGGACTTGGATCTCCTGCCTATCTTTGACCTTGATCTCCCATGCTCGATCTTCTCTCTTTGCCTTCTCCTGCTTTTCACACTCAAAGCATTTCCTGATGATTCACCTGTGCTTTTCTTGCGAATTTATTCATTCAAGATTACACTCACAACATCATCCACTTTTAAGTTTTTTGAAGCAGATGCAGTATTACTAACTGCCATTACCAAACTCTCTCAACTTTTAGGTAATGAGCATAAGATTAAGAGAGCCTTAATTTCATCATCAAAGGCAATATTGACTAAATTTAACTGGTTTACCAAACCATGAAAATCACTAAGATGACTATGAATATATCCACCTTCCAACATTTGCAAATTAAATAATTGCTTCATAAGAAATACCTTATTCGAAGCTGAGGGTTTTTCATATAAATTTGCCAAAGATTCCATCAACTCTACCATTGTCTTAGCCTGAGATAAGTTGTAAATCACAGACGATGCAAGGCTCAACCTTATAGATCCCAGAGCCTTCCGATCAAGAACCTCCCATTCTTCAATCTTCATATCCATGGGCTTGCATGTAACCCCACCCAACAGTAAGTACAAATCTTTCTGATACAGATAATCTTCAATCTGCATCCTCCATAATTGATAGTTCTTGCCATTAAACTTCTCCATTCGTAGATTACTTTCTTCTGCCATTGCTATACTCCCACTCAAACAAAAACCCCTGTGAGTAACCTGTAATCAACACACAGCTCTGATCCCACTTGTTAGGATCTTGCTCCTCAATAAAATCACAATATGATTACCTTGTATAAGCAATTAAACATGCAGAATTAACCAGAAGCAATAAGTAACTAGAATTCACAAATGACACAGAATATTAGAGACAATACAAACTGTATTAATACTCATCCAAAAAAGAATACAATGAAGAGACGCCACACTCTTCCACACCTTTCAGGCTTCCCACACCAAGTGTACAGTAATTCTTCTCAAGAGTTCACTCTCCTACCAAAAATGGTCCCATCACACAACTCACACACAGAATTGGTGTTCACCTCCAACTAGTCAGTAATAACCCTGCCAGTACTCAAAGTACTTCAAGTAGATCTCCCATAAGCTTGCAACAACCTGCAACTCAACAGACCTTACTTACACATGTAGATCTCCTATGAGCTTGCAACAACCTGCAACTCAAATGATCTTACAATGGAAGGATCTTCCTTGCCTTCCTTTATTAGCTCTTTGTGGAACTAGGAGGAACACACACTTTGTTCTCTTCACTAGCACACTTTAAAATACATGCCAATGGGTCTATAAATAGATCCCACACTTAAATAATAACATAGACTTCTAATTTACAATAACTAGACACACAGCTAAAGACCAAAAATAGCCTTTTACATGCAAACACTCGGTTCAACGAACTAACTATTCATGTAACGAACAGTTCTGAAACCGCACAGGCAACCAACGTCAGTCCTTATCTGCCTGGAGGTGACCGATATCGACTAACCTCCTGCTAATGCCAGTTGCCCTTCTGTTCACCCATGACCAACATCAGTCACACTACCAATGCCGGTATCCCTGGAACTCAACAACCTCCATGTCTGCAACAGTTGAAGCTTTTAGCTCCACAACCTAAAACCATTGGCTTAGATAAGGGTAAATAGGAATAAAGGATGGATGTGTTCATTTCATATTTGATCATAAGATAACACATTCTTTGAACCAACAATGGATGTCTCTAGATTAGACATCTTGTCCATTAACATATTAATAAGGTTTGGAGGGGGATTATTCTAGGAGATACCTCCTAAGTTATAGGGAACCTGATAAGAAGCAGAGGGAACATATGACATAGCTTGTTGTGGTTGTGTTAGCACAACATAAAAATAATGAGTCATAAGCTATGGCCAGAATGAAAAGGGGCTTATCCTATTGGGTTAGAGACTAGGTTTTGATTAGGTGTTATTATTATAGGTTGGGTTACTGGCATGGTTAAACTAGATGAAGGGTGAGTCATAACTCAGGTAATTATAGTTGTGAGATTAGATGGAATAGGTACCACCAAATTCTAGAATAGGGTAAGACTTGATTGAATTGGTTATGGTTGTGAAAGTAGGGAAGTCACACCAAGGTTTAGGTGAGATTGGGTAGTTGGTAATGCTAAACTTTGGACATTATTTATAGTCAAGTTACTTATTGAAGTAGTGGTTTGAGTAACCATGGGGAAAATAGTGGTGGTAGCTAAAACTGAAGTTGTCTCCATTAGAGATCTTGGCATACCATAGATTAGGCCACCTAAAGAATTATGTGTTTGGCTCATGGCAAGGTAATGTTGAAGGGCTACCACATTACGATCCAAAAATTTAGAAAAATCTTGATCTCCTTCAGGCACAATGGGAATTTGGTTGGGGCTAGGAGTATGCTCTATATCTGAAGTATGCTCCATGATAGACTAAAAAACAAGAGGGGAAGGTGGAAGTGGTTGTCAGCTTGCATAATTGGTAAGAATTTTAGATTGAGATCACATCAATACTATACAAGAAGAAGTATAAATAGTCTTACTACTCTGTATTAGTGATAGAATAAGGAAAAAGTAGGTTCGGTTGTAAGTAAGTGGGTTACTTTAGCTTGTTATTTTAAGCAAACAAAAATTACATAGTCACTGACGTCAGTTGATTAACTGATGTCAGTAGCAAAATTTTATCGATGTCGATGGGATCACTAATTTTGATAGCTAAAATATTTTGATGTTGGCATAGTTAACTGATGTTGATCACTATGATATCTTGGGAGATGGAAAATCCAATGTTTTAGAAACCTATAAGTTGAAACTAGGTAAGAAAATGGATGCAGGAGGTTTTTATAAGAAGGAAGAACACTCAAAAAACCTAATATAATAGGTTATACAAATTGAGTATTAGAAATAGTGTTGATTTTATAAATCAATAGGAAAACATCCTTACTAGCTCTAAAATATAGAAGGTAATACAAAAGTAGAAAAAGAACATACAACTAGAAACTAACTCCTAGAGATTAATTTTAGTCTTGTGTTGGTTTATGCCTTAATCAGATAATGAAAAGAGAATTTGGTTATCAAAGGTACTAGAAAAAAATCTAGAGCTAGTTTCAGATTAGTTTTAGTGCTCAAGAGGAAATCTATGTTAGACCAGGTATGTGACTTGAAATAAGAGCTTACTTGTCACACTTCACAAACCTAAAGCCAAGACAGGCTGCTTAGCCAAAATATACCTTCTTTCTAGAGTTTATACTCCACTAGAGAATGGAGTGGGTTCTCCCCTTGGTGGTGAAATCCAAATAGGATAGCTAGGTAGGGTAAGGTGATCCACTTGGTGATGAAATCCCAATGGGTTTTCTCTCATGTGAGTTTAGATATTTTTTTTTTGTGAGTGTGATTTGGTTGTGTAACATAGGTGTACTACAATTCATTCATAATGCTTGTAATTAACTAGGTGAGCTAATATGTAACAAGCAAATAATGAAATGCAGTAAGCTTTTAAACCCAAATCAAAAATGTTTAGATTCAAATGAAAACAAAGATGAAATAGGAGTAGAGAATGAAATTCACTATCCTAATTTCATGTAAGAAGAAGTAAATAGAGATTATTTCAAATTGTAAGAAATAATGATGAATTAATTTTAAAGGCAAAGAGAAAAGAATAAAATTTTAGTTTATTGCCTTTAAAAAAAATAAAATGTTGAATTTTTTGTTTTAAGAAAGAAGAGAAGAGGAAAGTGCAAGAAATGAAAATTTCACTATAACGCACCTATATGAATGTTTAAAACAAGCAATGAACCCAAGGAAAACTCTAGGGTCCCATTGGGTATGCCATAAATATTTCACTAAAATTTGTCTATTTCAAGTCTAAAGAAAAATAGAAAAGAATGATAGTGAAATCGATTAGAATGAACTTGGATTGATATGCGTGCCATATTTAGACATTGTGAGCACTCCTCTTTGGCTGGGGAGGACTACCTGCAAGTAAGAAAACACTACCACAAAATGTTTGTTAGTAGATAATTGAATGGGTTGCCAAGCTACATGTTTGTTCCAAGAAGTGTCAAACTTCATTAGAGATGATAGTCCACTTTTGAGAGACAAAAGAATAATAAATAATTAAAAGAGAGGCAAAGAGAGAATAAAAGAGAGACAATTTTATTTTTATTCAAAACTTGAATACAATAGAAAGTAACAAAGTGCAGGTGGTATATTCTATTTGTATTTTAAAAGGTGTTTGGGTAGGTTTTGGAAAGGTTAGGAAATACACAGTCATTGACGTCAGTAAGGAAGTGATCGATATCAGTTATGTTGCTGAGGTCAGTGGGTGAAGGTGACCGATGTTGATTAGGTTACTGAGGTTAGTAGAGGCAATAATTGCCTAGGATCTTGTAGAAGATTTTTCTAGGTTTGAGAAATGGTTTTGGTCAGGTCTAGGAAGTTGGAGAGAGAGTTGAGAGAGAGAGAGAGTATGGTTTAGATGGATCTGGTCAAAGGTTTGGTGTGCTAGGTCAAGAGAAAAAAAGAAGTGAAGATTTATAACTCCCTCATGGGGGTTCAATCAGGAATGTGTAAAGTAATAAATAGTAGATGTAAAATGATAGAAAAGTAACTACTTAAAAGACCTACAAAATAAGTGATATACTTAACTACAGTGGTGACTGAATGATAAGTACTAGATGGATGGATCCTATTAGGTAGTCCAAACTAATGCCTTAAATAGAGAAAATAAGTGGATGCTTCTGGTCCTCAAGAGCTTAGTTCCTAATCTAGATTAACTTATGCAAGATAAAAGTAAGCCAAGATGCCAAAAGTTGAATGTTGAGAGCTTGGATGTAAATAAGAATGAGTTTTCTTGATTTTTGCTGACCTGAACATAAGGTTGAAATTTGGCTTATATAACCGATGTTGGTGATCCCATCAATGTCAACCATGGGTTGACCGATGTCAATGAACTTAGAATAAGTAAAACTACTATTTTTGGCCAATTTTCTATTGCTTCTCATGCTAAGTGTGGCACCCATTAAAAAATGGTAAAAATAAGAAGTTAAGAAAGACGTAATTGGATAGGAATTTAGTTTTGAAGTGAGAATAAGTCTTGGTAAGTTAAGATGAGGGGACCAGGTCTTGAGGTGACTCATCAGGTGAGAATTACTCTTAGGATGAGGTGGCTAGGTAAGGTGGCAAAAGGGGTTTTTAATTAAGTTAATTATATATTTCAAATTAATTAAATATGTGAGGGGTAAAAGCATGGGCTAAGGAGGCTAATTGTTATTTATTGAAATAGGGCTCAAGGGGGTTTTGACACAGGGAGTTATGCACGTGCATGTGACATAATTTTGGTGTCTACAATGACCTTGGTTCTAAGGTAGTTTATAAACATTTATGGGTTATTCCCTTTTTGTTGATGAAAATCAATAACATGTTCTTATTCTTATTCTTATGCATGTATAGACTCTTCTCATTGCAACATCTTGACCAACATTTTAAATGATGTTTTCTGAGTTATGATAGTCAATGTTGCCTCAAATATTCTATAGGAAGGTGACTGTGCTCTTAGGATAAATAGTACAAGATAAGTATTTATCACTTGCTCACCCAATGCTTGGAGCCATGCCCTCAGGGTTGTAGCACATCCTAGGAAATTCTACTTTTTCACTTGACTTAAATTTGAGAGAATGAAGTTGAATATACAAGTGGAGAATTGTGATTTCATTTTTGGCCTCATTCACTATTTGGAGCTTATCCAAAACTTCCTTAGTTGTTGTGGCCTCATGAATATGTGACTGTACCTCATCCAATACACCAAACATTATAATCAATTTTACCTTCTAGTTTGCTTTGTAAAACTTATGTTGTTGATCAACATTAGAGCATGTCAGATGAATGCTTTGAACAATGGGCCAAATTTCCTCAAATTATAAAAGTGGTTTGATTTTGGTTTCCATGCAACATAGTTTTTGCCACATAGAAGCTGTGAGTTTGGTAGAGAGATTTTTGGGTCATTTATAACCATTTTGAGCAATTGGACAAAGGGAGATGAATTAGTTTATTATCACTCTAGTAGGTTCCCTTTTCTATATATCATCAATATGATATACCACACCTCTTTATATAAGTTCCCTTCTTATATACATGCTGGTACATGGAAGAAGCTCAACCTTTCATATACCTATTAGTATGTGAAAGAGACATTTACGTACATGAAAGTAGAGTGGTACATGGTACCAAGATAATACATGAAAACTATTTGTTTGGATAATGTGTAATTTAATATATGTGAGCATAACTTACCTATATACTTAGAATTTCAACCTATCAGGATTTAAGCCTAAAGATCATGGCGAATGGGCAATATAGGGATGGTTTTATAAAAAAATGTTTGACCTTATTTCTCCCTAAAAATTTATAGGGAAAAATCCCATATGTCAGTGTGTAAACTATGTAAGGCTATGTATGTAACAGCTCAAAGTGTGATGATATTATCTATAAATGTGAGCCAGAGACAATGCTTACATTGAACACTACTAGTGAGTTTTAAAAATCTCATTTTATGTTTGTTCCAATGATTTTTGATATAAAAATGGAAATATAATTCAATTTAAAATTACAATTTTTTGTAAAATAAAAAAATAGGAAAAAAAATTATCTCCCACTTTTTTAGAAAACAAAATTCTTCCCTGTTCTATCTGGAAGTAAAAAGTACACTTTTCCTAGTCTGTTTCAGTGAATAAAGTGTTTTTAATGGCCTCTCATTTTTAATCTTTCCTATTTTATATTTTTACATAAATTAAAATTTTACTAAAAATGTATTCTTGAGATTTGAACTCTAGACCTCCCATTTGGATGAGTTCCCACTAAAATGAAGTTACTGATCCGCCTATGCACTATTTCTAGAATACACAAGACAAATGTATATTTAAAGGCTAAAAACATACTTTCAATGAAAAACATACCTCTTTCCTAATACCATGGATTTTAATGAAGGTGGTTTTATGAATAAAGTGCAACAAAGGAAAATTTTGGATGGTAGATTTGAGGGACAAAATAATGGTTTTGACACATCACTTTAAACCCCGCAACATTTTTGAGTAGGATTTTGAAAAATCATGATTTAATGTTAGAAAAACACAAGTTGATGTTTGTTGTAGGTGGTTTTGAATGAATTAAACATGAAATTTGTGTTGGAAATGTAGCTTGGTGTAAAACATGCACTTGATATTATAAAGTCCATTCCAACATAGATGAATGCTTCTACTACAATATCAATGAAATTGACAAATCCAACATTTTCAAGTAACATGTAACTATATCATAAGTTGACCATGTAGCTTCAATGCACTATGAGGATGGTGAATTCACTCTAACCAATCCACTAATTTTTGCATAGGTGGAGATGTGATTCATATCTTAACTTTTTCTAATGCAAGATCCTATGCATTGATGAAAGTAATACGAATTGATGAAAGCTACATTCAAGTATGAATAAAAGATCAATTTATATTTGTTAATGGTGGAGTGTCAAAAAATAAATCCAATGCACCTATATACAAATCCAACAAAAAATGAATGCATTTGTGAGCATTTTGACTGTATGCATATGCAATACAAATTGAAGAATGTAATTCAAAGAAAATTATTAGATTGAGGATGCTCAAGATCCTTAATTTGCTCTCTTGATTCAATATTTTTCCTCCCTTGAGCTCTATGGTTTAGATATCCAATGCTCTAATACCAAATAATGGAATAAATTAATCTTTCATTAAATCAAGAAATTGATCCAATGCATGCTCTCTCTCTCTCTCTCTCTCTCTCTCTCTCTCTCTCTCTCTCTCTCTCTCACACACACACACACACACACACACACACACACACACACACACACACACACACACACACACACACATCCATGAAAACCCCTAAATAATAGGATCTTAACATCATAAATAACCAAATCCCAAATAGTAAAATAATAATCTAAAATATTATGTGAGTTGTGATATACAAGAACCTAAGATGACAAATAGTCTATGATGAATCAACCACCATATTTTATTCTAGCATTTGTGCTATTGTCCATTAATTAGATATGGTTTCCATATTAATTTAGGCCTAAAAACTAAATGAAAACATGGTTGTCCATCATGTGGTCCAATAACTATGTATAGGCAATCAAAAGATCTCAAAAGAAATATGTATGATGAGTATAGATACTTCTTACTATAAAACCATCATTATCGCTTACGTGATAAAAATAGGTTCAATGGAAAGGAAGAGGAAAGGAGGAGGCCAAGGAATATGAACCCTTTGAGGTGGAAAGTGGACAATGAAAAAAAGGAAGGGAGAAAGACCCATTAGGAATGAAAAGACTATTTAAGTTTAAAAATTAGAATATTATGAGCACGTCCCAATAACTCATCTATTTGATGCAATGCATATTGTAAAAATGTGGCATAGTGATTATGAAAACATCTAAATGGAATCAATGACAAATCTTAATAAAAATTAAGGAAGGACCTACAAATTGTCAATGTGATGTTAAACATGTGGTTACGTGGAAATAACACATATGATCATGCTCCTTGGGTTTTTACATCAGAGGGGAAAAAATATGTGTTTGATGCCATGAAAACCATAATATTTATACTAATTTTTGTGTGACATTAAAAATTGCATTCACAAGAGATGGTTCAAAATTATTATAAATGAAAACATGTGACTTGCATAATTGGATAAAGGTAATTCATGAAACCTTATTTCTTGGTTTAAAAAAATTATGCTACCAAGAAATAAGGTGAAAAGGCATGGGATGAATGGATGGAGAATTATGATGAACAAAATAATAAACATGATGAACAAAATAAAATAGAAGGTGAAAAGGCATGGGATGATATATATAATAAACATGGTCAAAACACTGCTCAAAGACTTCCTGCATGTCATAAAATAAAATGGCCAAATAAATGACCATGGCACTAGTTAAAAACCAATATTAAACATGAGGAAATCAAGGGAAAGAAACAAGTGACAAATAAAACATATATTTTGTTAAAGGATCTATAAATTGGGAGGTGATACGTAAATTATATAATTTAATAAAAATTATTTTTGAATATTGTGTATACTTGAATCTAATTAGTTGATATGTATATGAATTTAGGTAACATGCTATAAAATAATGTGCATTATTGGTCATCATTTTCGCACCAAGAAGATTCATGAAAAGTGAAAAAGTTATGATTGTGGAATTTCAACATCATTTGAAGTGGAATGGCATTCATATGCATATGAAAAAAATATAATCACACGTACACATCATTATTATGGAGTGTTGGAGGATATAATAGAGCTTGATTTCATGTCTTTAAAAAAAAATCATGTTGAATGGTATAGGATCTTTTAATTGGGCCATGATAAAACTATTATTTTGCACAAGAATAGATTCAATATGATAAATACATCTAGGTTTGAAGAAAATTATGAACCTTATGTGTTTTTAAATCAATACAATCAAATATTTCTCATTATAAATTTAGAAAAACCTGGTTGGTCCTTTGTAATTGATTATGGTCCAAGAGGATGAAGAGTAATCTTTTTAAAGATATTGAAGGATGTGATCTACTTGAAGAGATAAAAGATCCACTTGAAGACATATATGATCAAAGGGAAGATGTTGAGAACATGACTATTGATGATGAAGATGACCAAGATGAAGATAATGGTGAGTTTATTAAAGTTTCAGAAGGACAAGAACAAATTTTTTAGCTTGAAGCACATAAAGATGATGAGTTTATGGATTATCATTTACCTATAGTGGAAGGGGATGAGGATCATCAAGACTATTTTATTAAATTATTTGTGGATTTGGGGATCATTAATGATGGTGTATTTATTCCTCCAAACAAATAAATTCTAAAGTTAGATGAGGATGAATATGTTTGATCATCATGTTCACTTTAAGATGGTTTTAACAACATAACATAATATAATAAAAAAGTTTAAAAATAGAGTATTATTTATATTTTGTTTATGCATGAAAAATAATTTGAAATGTACTCTATATGTTTTTATTAATTGAATAATTCACTTTCATTAATAAAAATAAATATAGTACATAGTTAATCATACAAAAAAGATAGGTGGAAAAGTCACACCCCAAAAGAACTACCAAATCGAGCTAGAACAAGCCTCGAGAAGAGAAAAGCCCACAAAATTCCACCATAATGCTAGATAGACCAAGGTTAAACTAGCTCAATTGAATATAAACCAAAAAATGGTTAAACAAAATCTTAAAAAATTAGGAACCCATTAATAAACAATAATAAACATTGTGGTAGGTAGAGGCAGAGAATCTTGAGAGTTCCCTCCCCACCCCTCTTCAGTTGGAGAGGGTCTTCATCAAGTGGTAAGGGATCCCAACCATCATTATGTTGGTTATTTTTAGTATCATCCTACTAATTAAGAATAAAATCATGTTTGGAGGATGACATGATGAGGGCCATCCATAAGAACTTGTCTTGTGGAAGAGGTCCCCAAGCCCCTTTCCACCACTGTCTCTATTGGCCATATTAGATCCATAGTGTGAAAATGGCCGGCGAGGGTGAGGAGAGGAGGTCATATAGATTCTATGCCACTAAATATAAAACCATTGACACATATCCCCATGTCCACACCCTCAATAAAGAATGGTGTTATGGGGATCTACATGTTCATGACTAACCCCACAAGGAGCATTCCCCTAATGATCCAAGAGCATTTATATATGGTAGAGCTTGAGTTGAACTTTATTTATTTGACTATGAATATTAAGGGTAACATTTTATATCACAACAAATGTATTAGTTATAAAAAAACATTTTTTCATTTCTTCATGATTAAAACATGCTTTATTTATATTTTTCCAAATTTGAAAAAGAATGTCATTACAAAAAATATGCTAGAATCTATTGTATCTTGTAGGAAGTAAGGTGGACTCCCTTAGGAGAGCCATCTTTGAAGTAAAATATTTAGGCCTAAAGGGATTGAAGAGGGTATGCATCCATCTCTAGGTAGACTAAGCATGAGGGAAAAACTAAAAGAGGTGTTTATAGGATTCATGGTGGTGACACATAGGGTAAGTGTGATTCAAGACCCCTATGTGCTTGAGATGGTCACCCATATACAAACCTTGGTAAATTATACACCAAAGGAAAGGGAATGTTTTAGGTTCAATGAAAGTCACGTAGATAGTATCAAACCTTCTATCCCAAACATGATGAAGGGATATAAGATTCCATCGATGATTGAGGGTCTCAATATTAATATGCTGAAGGGCTAAAATATGATACCTTAACTGAGAAAAATAGTGATAAAATGGCATAGTTGTAGGCTAGGATTTGTATTTCCACTATGGCATAAGAGAGGTAACACTAATTTTTTGTAGATACTCTTTAAGTATGGAACTTTGTAACTTAGAAATGGACTTTGCATCTTCATTATTAAGATTGAAATTAGATTTCATAAGATTCCATGGAAGCCAGTCTTGAATGGTCATGTAGAATGGATCCCCAATCATGTGGTTACCCTTTTTAAACAACCTCAATATTTTGATCCAAGGGACCATGGAAAAAAGAAAATTATGAAAATTCAAGGTAGAAGACCACCATAGAGATTTAACAATAAGTGAGAGAAAACTCCTAAGCCCTTCCCCCACCCAAATAAGGTGAGGTTTAAGCTTCTCCCAAGCCTTCTAGATTCTTTGAGAGATAAATGTGCCCCCTATCTTAACATGAACATGGGTGATGAGAATGTTGTAGAGACCAATCCCTTGTCATGCCTTTTTACCAAGAGAGTAGCCTTGAGAAATGCAATTCCTCGATAAAATTTTATAGGATTCTAATAATATATTTAAAAATGAGTGAAATATCTTGGAGTTTAATGTCAATGATCCCAGTCCCACCAGCTTCTTTAGGTAGACAATAAATGGCCCAAGAGATTCTATGAAACCATGATGCCCCTCAGAATTAGCCCATAGAAAATCTCTTAAGATTTTTTAAATCTTAGAATAAGAGGCATTGGAAGGATCCCAATAAGATGAGTAGTACACATGAGTATCTATAATCATCTTGAAACATATCTGGAACTTCCTAGCTAAAGTCAAGGGTTTGGTGATCTAGAAGGAATATTGTTTCTCAACCCTTTGAAACACATAGGACATAACTCAGTGGTCGAGGCTCTAAAATTAAAGGAAATTACTAATAACTTAAATTACACTCTAGGGAGAATCCATTACCATTATTATCCCTCAAACCAAGGAGGTTTGGGAGAGAGGGACCAGTGATAACATTGAGTCTTGTAACATTAGATGAAGACATATAAGTGAGATAAAAAGTGTCTAGGAAATCCATAACATTTTTAATAGAGTCCTAATCTTCTTAAAGAGTGAGAAATGAATCATTAGAAAAGTTCCCATTAATTAATTTATGGTCTGAATTAGGGAGAGAAATAAACTTCACTGAACCCCTAGAAGCATAATTAGCCAAAAGATAGTTGAAGCCCTCAGTAGCCAAAACATATAAAGGAGTTAGAGGGCACCCTTGTCTGATAGATTTGTGAATCTCCAAGAGTTAATATTGATATCCATTGATAGTAATACAAGCACTAACATCCTAAAAAAGCATATTAATAGTTTGCACAAACTTGGGACCAAAACCAAGAGCCTAATGCATAGTTGTAATGAAAAACCCTACATCAGTGACATCCAAAATGTATCTATGTTAAATAAACTTGATTTGCTCATTTCTCAAAATTAAGGGGATAAGGTGTTTTATTTCATTTATTAGAGATTTAGAAATGATTTTTTAAGATACATTAATAAGAGTGATGGGCCTCTAGTTGGTAATAACTTCAGGGCCACTAAATTTAGGAATGAATTTGATGTTACCTTGATTAATGAGAGAGCCTAAAAAGTTGGATAAAATAGCTTTCAATTAGACTTTATGAAGATCAAGACCAATAATATCCCATATGGATTGATAGAACTCACAAGGAAACCCATCAAATCCTATGGATTTATTATTTTCCATCTGTATAATAACTTATTTAATATCACTTAAGTTGAGAAGTCTATTATAGGTAAATTATTGAGCTTTAGAGAGCTTACATGGGATAACTCCATGGCATTGAGGGAGAGAGCAACTTCACGAGTAGGAGAGGTGGGATGAGCAACAAACTCACCATGATAGTGATATAAAAAAGCTTGTAATATGTCAAGTAATTTTTTAAATTTGGTTGAAGCACATCTAATGGCTTTCATTCTATCCATTGGTTATCTAGATCAGAAAAGAGAGAAGAATTATTTGATCACCTTATCTCCAAATTTTAACCAATGCATATGCAATCTAAGTTGTGATCCTATAGCCTTGTAAGCATCATATGATTAGAGTTAATGTCTCCATATAGTTGCTTGAGCCTAAAAATGAGGGATAAAAGGAGAGGCTTGTAGATCTTATGAAACTCTAAAGTATTCATGGTTTGTAACATGATGTATATGCCATCAAATATAGTAGCCATTTTTTCATATATTCAAGTAAAGGTGGTGGTATGAGCTATGAAATCATCCCACCAATCAATCCAACTAGTATCCCTAGTGGGTTTGGGAGCCAAGTTCAAAAATTTGAATGATATGCCCAATAATTCACTCATGTTTGAGATGGGTAGTGTTGAGGTAAAACTAAGAATTATGGGATTTAACCTCAGGGGTAGTCCATTCAAAACAAAATAAAATAGGGTGATGATTAGATGATAAAATATTTAGGATCACAACTACAATTTGATCATACACAAGAGCAAAGAAGAAAAGTTCTTATTCTACTATCAAATCATAGTCAAGACACTTAATCACTATATCTTCTCCCTAGTGAAAATTAGACTAGGTGACTGAAGGAGAATTTTACTTATTCCTCTAGTGTTTTTTGGGATAAAAAACCCGAAGTTTGTTATGCATGTAGAATCATGCCTCCCACTCCCCTTTACACCACCACATGGGGATTCATCTTTCTTTGTCTTCAATGAACTCTAACATGTTGAAGTCACCATTGATAATCTAGTGGGAATTTGAGAAAGAATCTTTCAACCATCTCTAGATCAAGGTGCATTCTACAACATCATTAGATGCATAAAGGTTGACAAGGCTAATGATGTGATTATCAAAGTCAAAAAGATTCTAGGCCACCCAATGGGTGGGGTTGAAACCCCAAGAAATAATATTTTAGGAGAGTTTAGGTACCAAAAGAGTGACAACACCTCCATGGTTGGGTTCATGATAGGTGGCCTAACAAAGGGCCCCATTATAGATAGTGCAAGCAATATTCTAAAGGAGGAAATCAAAAATTTTAAACTTATTGCATGAAAAAAAATCATTTTAGAGAAATTTTGATAACTATTCCTAACTGTAACTTATGTGTCAGATCATTGAGACCTATGAAATTTCATAAATAAAATATCATTGGGAAACATCAATATTCATATCATTTCCCTTTGTAATGTTTGAGAGGGCTACAAATTGATTAAAAGTTAAACCAAGTAGGGTAAATTTTCCTAGCTTGAAATGTTGCCTTTTGGATGGCACATAGTCATCATTTACTAAATTTGAGGGGCTATGAGAGTGCCTCATAGTATATTTGTGGTTGAGAGTCATGAGAGTAATCTCAGAGTCTGAAAAATTCACCCTCAAAAGGGGTTGTGAAGATGAAGCCATAAGAGCAGGAGATGGTGAGGAGGAAAAATGGGTGACTGCTTGAGGCAAGCGAGAGATAGGAGGTAGGGGTTTAACTTATGTAGGTGAATGCATAGTACTATTATATATCCTCTATGGACTAGTAAATATCTATTTGGGTTCTCGTATTATCACAAGTCAAATTATTTTTCTTATTAGAGACTGTCGTCTACCTATCATAATTCCCATTATATGGTTTTGAATTAGTCCCACTTTTTTCATGAGGAGTAGGAGTGGGGACAATTAAATGGCATTATAGAATCATATGGTCAAAGTCCTGTCACTGAAAATAAGTGTTTAGGAGGTTAATATATAACACATGCTACGTCAAGAAATTATTTCCCACTTGTATCTCAATAGACTCCTTAAGATCTTTAGCAAAGTATATTTATGTGTAGACTATTCTCTGAGGATGTGATGCATATAAATTTGGTTTTTCATGGTAGATAAAATGTCCCAAAGGCTTAATAATCTAGTCAATAAAATTCCATAGAGGGAGAGGTAATCCCAAAAAATTTATCCATATTAGGATTTTAAGTTTGGCTTGTTCTAAGACCTGAAAGTCTCAGGTCTAATGAGAGAAAACAACCAACATATTATAGATAAACTAGAGGCCATGGATAATAATAGATTTTTAGTGTTTGGGGTTGGCGAAACAAAACATGAAAAACCCCTTGGTAAGGTTTTGGAATCCTTCCAATTTCACACCATCACCTTGCCAATGGTTATGGATACACTACTTTAAAAAGATCTCTAGTGGGACTCGACCCACAAAATAAGCTACAAAGGTAAAATTCTTAATATAATTACATGATTTACCAAACCTTGGTAAATTAAAAATAACACCAGGTAAAGTGGTGTCTAAGTTATAACCAATACCTCGTAGTATACCTTTGGGATAAACTCCTAAGCTTGTTTTGATGCCATTACTTCTCGGGCTTCCATTGACTATCCCTACATCAAATGATGTAGGAGTGGTGGAGGCAACCATTTAATAAAGGGAAAGTAGCACTATATAAATGGAAAAATGTTATCCTATCTCATCACAATAAATGCATTTTTAAAACAATATTAATCCTACTTAGATTTGTGGTATATCAATGGTGTGATAGAAGGAGAGGGAAACTCTAAAAGATTGTAAACATCTAGCACTTTGTACGATGGTGTGTAAATGAATTTTTCCTATGTAAATGCATATAAATTAGGATTCTACATGATAAAGAGGTAAAATATGCCTTCAATATACAACAAAATAATCCCCAGCTAGGTTGTCAAGTATTAGGTTCCATAAATTTGGATTTGGTGGGTATAATAACGTCCATAACAGCTTGGTAAGTGAATAGTCTCATTATTTTTATCTTATTTTTTAGGAGTAAATTATAAAATTATGAGTTAAATGTATTTTATGATAAATTATACCTTGTAATTTATATTATCTTTATACACATAGGTTCACAAATTTCAAAAGGAAACTTTAGATGAAGATCTCAAATATGCTTTATTACTAGGTTCCCAATGGCTCTAACAACATATGCTAGATCTAGGGGAAAATTGATCATTGAGCATGAATATAAGGTAATATTATTATAGTATTTAATGACATAAAAAATCATTTAACTATAGATATTATGGTAATTTAATCAACTAAACTATTTTATGTAATATGAATTTGAACAATCAAACTCATCAATGGGAGCAACTGGCAATGCACATGAGGAGGCTAGTGATGATTTTATTATTTCATGCGATAAATTTATCATAATTCCTACAAATAATCAAGAAAACACCCCAAAAATATATAAAATAAGAGGCTAGGATGATGAGGATGCTTTGTATCATGAGCATGCTACATCCTCTATTAGTATAGTTCCTCATCAAAAGAGGATAAAATGAATAGGCATACTTTTCATTGGGATATTATAAATATAATTAATTAACTTATTCACTTTATTATATTACATATATTCCTATTTTTTTAAAAGGGTAATGTATAATGCCTATTTTATAATATAGTATCAACTTTTGAAAAGATGAGATACTATATTTTTTGATGTATTGACTATACCAAGAAATAAAAACATTTTTAATGAAGCATTTGGAAAAGATATGGAATTTAGTTTGTTTTTTACAAATATTTATTTAAATTTTGATTCAATATTTTATTTGGGTTGGGATGTTTGATATTTTTGAATTGATTATTTTCAATTACATATAAAAACATATATTGATGAATCCACTAGTGTGACTTAAAACATCATAATTGAAAATGTGTTGACACAAGTATATCCAAAATCATGTTTCATAATAGTCGATAATAGATAATAGGTTTTACCTCTATAGAAAATGACCTATAAAATGCATGACTATGGAATGAAGATAAATAATATAGTGGAGCCCATAGCATTATATTTTTATAAATTATATGATTGTATTTCATAAGGAACACAAATGTTTTTAGATAAGGTAATTTTATCTTCCTATTATTTTTATAAAAATTAATAATTGAATATAACTACCCTATTTTAAAGATGAGGTGACCCTTCTTGGATTTTAAATTTGATGACTTGTTTTCACTAGAAATTGAGCGTAGCTTCACCATTCAGGAATTGGAGACCACAACAAACAACTTGTTGTTACTTGCATAACACATCCCATTTTCAAATTGAAAATAAGGACCCTCTTTTTGCTCTGGAGTCTGGTCTTATATATTTTAGGAGTTCATTGGTGGTTGTTTGTTTAAGATAAATTTCTTTTAAGAGCATCTTTTCTAGTTATGAATATTTAAATATGAATGTGCTTCATTGTTTTAGCCAATCTCAAATAATAATAAATTTGCATCATAAAAACTTGGCATAGAAATCACATCTAGGACCACATTAATTTAAAAATCTAAATTAACATATCTCTATTAAGTCTTGGTTTATCTTCATTCCTGTGTTTTGAAACACATTTTACTACTTCCTTTTTAGACCATTTCATCTTAGTTTTATGCACATTATCTAACCCTTTCAGAGTTTTCTACTTTTTTTCCTAAATAATTTAGTCCATTTCTACTTCATTTTGATTTGAATGACTAAATGCTTATAAATTTTTACTTTTTAACTTGGATTTAAATCAACAAAGTTAGGTTTATTTTTTGTGTTAAGTTTTATGTTTTCATACTTTTTTGGCTTCTTGCCTTAGTCATTTTTTGGTTTTTGTCTTATCCATTTTTATTTAAAAACTTAATTGTTTGATTCTAAATTTGAAGTTGCTAACTAGGCCTTTATTTATTTTACTCTTAGGTGCCTAAAATGGTCTCGATGCCACATGGTGATCTCCCGATAGCTAGGGCCCATTCAAAAGAGCTTCAAAGATAGGTGATTCTACAAAGTTACTTAGAGCCATGTGTCAAATTTATGCTCTATGAGATTTGGTTGATTTCTTTGAAGTTTACCTGGTAGTAGGGAAGTGGATCACCAGGATGATACCAAGTGGAAAAATATTGGTGACCCATACCCTGGTCGATTATGTACCAAACAAAGTTCACTAGGCAAGTAGACAAGTGGAATGGCACCACATGGAATGATCTTGGTGACCTACTAATCTGGTCAAATATATAAAATATAAACACCTCTGGGTGAGACTATAATAAATATATTTCCATGGGGCATGATCCTAGTGATTCATTACCCTAAGGTGATCTATACAACTTCAAAATCCATCAAATATCTGGGTGAGTGATATTGCATCATGTGGCACAATCTCATTACATCACAGTCAAAGCATGATAAACACATGAATCCATGGTAATGTAGTGAAAGGTCAAGGATAAACCAATTAGTAAGACCCTACCAATGAAGGACACAATGGAAATCTATGTTATCAAGACACTGGTCCAAATTTGACAGCCCATCTGGCCATCAAAACTATCAAAAATTGAGAAGAGATTATGCATTCAATTTGATTTATAGAATTATGTTGTATATGGTTTATCACTAATAAATGATCATACATGATGGAATTAAATTTAATATTGGGTAATAAAATTAATCAAAGTATTGTGTGCACATTGGGATTAAGTGCAGAGTATAAAATATAAAACTTAGCCTTAAAGAGGTATGGTAATTGGTTGGATAGAATCCTAGAGTATGGAAATCCTGATGCAATCCCAACTACTTTTAGCTGTCAACACTCAATTGAGGCATGGTTTTAATTACACAAAGATTGTATATGCCTCTAATCTATCAGAGATCCCTACTACCTCCTCAACTACACCTCCCAATCGCATTGATGATTTTTGCATCCTTCTCATTAGTGGGTGAATTTGAATTTAAAATACATGGAACTAATTATCTATATAATATCCAATCATGTGTTATAAAAAGGGTTTGTATTTTTAGGATTAGAAAAGGTTATACCTAGTTTGATCTTTTTAGTATTAGAGAGATTATGCCCATTTGTTTTTAGCATTTTTCTTGCTTTCTAGTTTAGTTCTATAAGTCAAAGTTTTTTAGAATCCATGTCTATAACTCACATGAGTATTAAATGAACTCCCAATTTATGCTATTAATATAAATATATTTATATTAAATCTTGGGACATCTTTGAAAATTTGTTCCTTAACCATTTCAGTCTACCCTTGACCCTTCTATCTTGTTATACCAATTTGCCACAAACTGTAAAGAACCTGATGAACCGATTAGTGTGTTCAACCAAATATTCCATCAACTATACATTGGGTTGAAAGACCCTTTATTTCAAAATTGTGAGATTTACAATAGTCATTAAACTATAAACTTTATTTTCATAACAAGAAGGAAAACACTACACTAAGAAAGCATGAAGAATGATTTTTCTCCTAATTATGGATAATCTAAGCATGTTTGATCCACTAATTTATACTCTAATCTAAGGGATCCAACCATATCAATTTACCTCAATGTTTTATACCTATTTTCATTAGGATGAACCCATATAATCTTGCATCCTTGGTGTTGGTTTACCAAGAGGCTATCAATATAGAGCAATAATTAATGACTCATGGATTTAGTGTCGGCCCTTCATATTATTTAGAAAAATAAGGTGTTTATGCCCTTGATACTTTGAGTTAAATGTATATAAGTTATCCCATTTATAAATATGTGCCTAACAGTGAATTTTTTCCTAAATATTTCACCCAACCAACCACCCTATTATGAATGAGAACCTTGCTTACTCTTTTAATGTCTATAACTCAATTAATTTTAGGTATAATCAGTAGGTTGATTTATATAATTTTAGTAACTTAATATATTTGGGTGATATTATGTATCAAATACCATTTTTTTAAGGATAATATCAATTGGTGATGCACAATCCAAACTATAAGTCTGCATAGTCAAATGCCCCATTTGGAGTTTGTGATCTTGACTACACTGCTAATGTTAAGATAATTCCCATTTAATAAGCATAATAAATTAATAAAAGGATAAAAAATTGGTGATTATGAATCTGAAGGTGAGGAAACATCAACTATTGAAGGAAAATTAAGATCTAAAAGACAACTTGATGAAGTGTTGTCTACACATAGCAAATAAAAACAACTTGAAGAATCTTGTACTCAGCTAGAAGAAACATTCAAAGAATTAGAGAAACTAGAGGAGGAAGATGCATATTATACATATAAAACATCCTTTTCATATGATCCTACTCATACATTTGAAAATATATGCCAAGATAATGGACATCTCTATGATAGCAGTCTAGCTTCCCCCTTGTCATTAAAAAATTATGAACTTGAATAAGACAACATTGAGCCAGATTATTAGTACTAAGAAGAAGGGGGTTATCCCTTTGAGTAAAATAAGCTATAAGAGTTTAAAATTGATGATCTCTCTCCTTAGTTCAGACTCACCTTCAAATTAATTGAAAGCATCTATGAATTCTTCCCAACAATAAAAGAAATCAAGCTAGAAATGGGAAGTCATGAACATAGTGGCTTGAATGAATAAGTTATGACAATGGAGATGCAAGCTAATAATGATATAATCCAACCTATATTTCCACATACTTTGGCCATTGATGATAAATTCATATGGTATTTAATATGGGAAGAATTTGAACCATTCCCATGCCTTTTGGATAATAAAAACTACAAACAGGATGTTATACAGACTTCTATTTGCATCCACCAGATGGTTCATTTGATTACTGCAACCAAGGAAACACCTCTTCCAGGTTGGATCTTATAATCAATTTGGTACATATAAATTCCCATACCTATCTCTCACCACAATATAATATATGGGATAAGGTATTTTATTTACCCTATCCTGAGTGATTTTGTAAATTAAATGTGGACACATTATTGAATTGCACAAACTCAATTGTTTAATTTGAATGAAAAAAACATAGACACACGTCTTTGGGATAGTGTTTTCCAATGTAAAGGACAACATAGAATCAATTAGGTGTTTCTTTTTCCCTTCTCAAAATATTGAATAATCACGTATCTAATTAATTCAAGTATGCATTTGTTTGAAAACCCCTGTGGATAATTTCTTTCCCCTTTCTCGTTTTGTTTTGTTTTTTCCTTCTTGTCCCTTGTTGTTAGCTTAGGTTATCTTTTTTTTTTCACCTTTTTAATTTTTAGGATTGTCCCAACCATTTTAACCTCTAGTTCCTGTATTAATCAAAGAAATTAAATGAAATTCTATTTCATAAGTAACATAGAATGCACTCAGAGGGCCTAATTACAACTTTTCTTGAAAATGTAGTGTGAACTATTATGTCTACTTTATTCATTTCTTGAATTTTAAAGGTCAAAGATTCATAATAGAGCTTGAAAATTTAAAAAAAAAAATTATCTTTTTCAAAACCATCTAATACATTTAATGAAATATCTAAATAAAATTCAACACTGCTTCAATTCTAATTTATTTTGAGTTATCTTGAACTTGTTGATTTCCTTTTACCCATGGCTTGGTCCCCAACCCTCTATGGATGAAAATGTAAAGTATCCTTTCAAAATAAGATTTAACCTATTATAAAATATAAAAATATTTATGAAAAGGTGATCTTGGTAGCTTCCACCACATGATTTATCGCATGGTTAGCAATGGAGCAAGGCCTTTGGAAGGGACCAAATGTATCTCTGTTAGAGCTATAAATGCCTATTTGGCAGTAAAGCAATGTCAACGTCACTTACCCCAAGCTCAACTATATAATATTTTTCCTTTAGTAGTTATAACCTTATGCAAATGTGAATTACTACATGTGAATTCAAATAAAATGAAGTAATCACTTAATCACACACATAGATGGTTTTAGGCAGGATTGAAACTTAGTATGTCACATGCTAAGGTAGACTTTAATATATTTAAATTTTGATTTGTTCTAGGTGATTGATTTAAACTAATGATTTTTATTCTTGTGAAATTAGGGATTTTAGATTATCAAAATAATTTGGAGTATTTTCCAATAGGATTTACCATTTGTTGTTACTTGTACAATACATCCCATTTTCAAACTAAAAATAGGGACCCTTTTTTTGCTTTGGAGTCTAGTCTTATATCTTTTAGGAGTTCATTAGTGGTTTCTTGTTTAAGACAACCTTCTTGGAAGATCATCTTTACTAAATGTGAAAATTTAAATTTGAATGTGCTTCATTGTTTTAGCCAAGCTTGAATAATAATAAATATGTATCTTAAAAACATGGCATAGAAATCAAATCTATGACTACATTAATTTAAAAATATGAATTTGATTAATATATTAAGTCTTGGTTTATCTTCATGCCTATGTTTTGAAACACATTTTATGGATTCATTTTTAAACCATTTCGCCTTAGGTTTAAGCAAATTATCTAACTATTTCAAAGTTTTCTTCTTTTCTAGAATAATTTAGTCCATTTCTACTTCATTTTGATTTGAATGACTAAATGCTTATAAAGTTTTAATTTTTAGCTTAGTAAATTTTTGGTGAAATATACAAAATTGGATTTAAATTGATGAAGTTGGGTTTTTTATGTTAACTTTTATGTTTTCATGCTTCTTAAACTTCTTACCTTAGTTGTTTTAATTTAAAAACTTAGTTGTTTACTTTTAAATTTGAAGTTATTGAATATGCCTTTATTTATTTTTCTCATAGGTGTTTAAACATATCCTGATGTCAAATGGTGATATCTCAAAGCTCCTGATGACTTAGGCCCATTTAAAAGAGATTAAAAGACTTAGATTATTCTATAAAGTTGCTCTGAGCCATGTGTCAAATTTTTGCTCCATGGGACTTAGTCTATTTCTTTGAAAGTTTGCCTAAGATCCTCCAAGTCAAAAAAAGTTTGCTAAG
Source organism: Torreya grandis (assembly GCA_037957365.1). NCBI lineage: Eukaryota > Viridiplantae > Streptophyta > Pinopsida > Cupressales > Taxaceae > Torreya > Torreya grandis. The sequence continues at coordinate 1,824,050 of JARHVA010000872.1, forward strand.
CAAGTGGATCACTAGGATGTTACCAAGTAGAAAAATATTGGTGACCTACTACCCCAGCTAATTTTGTATGAAGTAAAGTTTTTTAGGTGAGTAGATAAGTGGGATGCCACCATGTAGCGTGATCTCGATGACCCACTACCTCGGCCAAATCAATGAAATGTAAATACCTCCAAGTGAAAGGACAAGTGGGATACTACCACGTGTCATGATCATGGTGATCCAATTCCCCTCTATAGTTTATACAACTTTAAAACCCATCAAATCTCTAGATGAGGAAGATTATTTTGTGTGGCACGATCTCATTACATCATGATCAAAGCACAATCAACACATATGAAGCCTTGGCCATGTAATTAAAAAGTGAAGATAAGCCAATTGGAAAGAACCTACCAATGAAATAAATGCTAGTAATCCATGTCAGAAAGACACTAGTCCAAATTTTATGGGCCTTCAAGGTATCAAAACTATCAAAACCCGAGAAGGGACCGTGTATTCAATTTAATTTGTAGAATCAATTTGTAAATTATTTCTCACTAAAAAATGATAAAAAATAATGGAATCCAATGAAATATTGGGAATTGACATTAATCAAGGTATGGTGTGCATATTGGGATCGAGCATAGAGAACAAAAAATAAAACTTGACCTTAAAGGGTCATGGTATTTAGTTGCATAGAAGCTTGGAGTATGGCAATACTGATGCAATCCCAATTGATTTCAATTGCCAATATTGAATTGAAGGATGTTGTTAAATACATAAATCATACACATGTATCCAATGTATTATAAATCCCCACTACCTCCTCAACTGCATCTCCCAATCACATTGATGATTTTTATAGCCACCCCATTAGTGGTGAATTTGAATTTGATCTCCATAGAATTAACTGTGTATATAAGATCAACTCCTCCATTATAATAAGGGTTGGAATTTTTTAGGACTATAGAAGGCTATACCTATGTTGATCCTTTTAGGATTAGAGAGATTATGCCCATTTATTTTGATAAATTTTTGTGTTTTTTAATGTAGTTCTCTAAGTTGACACTATTTTGAATTCATGTCTGTACCTCACATGAGTATTTGATTAACTCCCAATTGATCCCATTAATATAAATATCTTTATTTGAAAGATTTTTCATTTGATAGACTTGGTTTATGCATGTATATGGTGACCTTGTTTCTCTGATTGCCTCTACTACTTCATTCCATAGACTCTTGCACCAACCTTAGTTGGAGTTGTGCTAGGTTTATCTCAACTAAGGATTGGTTCCTTTAGGAAATTTTTCTATTAAATGGAATAGACTAGGTCCATTATAAAGAGGATATTATTTCTCTTTCTCCTTTCCCTTCCCTCTTTTTATTTTTATTTTATTATCTCTCTTAGGTTTGAGTCTATGCAGTCTACTCTTAGTGTTATATCTTGATTCCTTGATTTATTATTTGTAGTTGTTATTGCATTTTTGTATTTAAGTGTGATACATACATGTCTAAATCAGTTGTATTTCCATGACATATCTATATGTTGATTTACTTAGGCATTGGATCCTAGTTTAAATGCATATCGATTTGTCTAAAATACTCCAGTGACTAGCAAAGGCCCCTTGAATTAGAATGGTCACAATGAGCCACTGAGTGATGATCAATGCACCTAGACTAGGTAGAAGAGATATTGGGGAGTGGAGATCTCAATATTTGCATCCTTTCAAGAGGGGTAAGTGCATCAAAAATGCTTACCCACATTTGGTTTTCCTTTTGTGTTAAGGGACTAACCAGTAAAACTTTTAAGAAATAAGTGCAACAAGATAACTATGATAATCCTCGATGATTTTAATGGTATCCTAAACCCTAAAAGGTAAACATGACATATACCCCTTGATTTTTATGTTCAAATAACTTGTTTGAACTACATAGTAGAGTACTCAAGTGATTAATTTATTAAATATGTCTTAGAATATTATAAGTATAGCTAAGTTGATATGTAATAACAACTATGAGGTGAAACTAATAGTTAAACTACAAAGATATTTGGTAATTCTTTTGTAACATTATACTTTATCCCACACCAATGATTGTAAATAAAAAAATTATATTTCTATTTCTATATGGATTGTGTATAATTACGCTTTTTCTAGGTGCCAATAGTTATTTTTATTTTTTTAATATTCATTAATTTTGGTGATAGTGCCATATTTTTTCATTTATCTTGATGTTATGTAGCTTATTTATAAGTTACAATGATTGCATTGATTAAAATTATGGTATTATTATGCACTTAAATGTATGATATAGATGTAGTAGATGGATCAATTTATTTTGGGACTCTATTTTACATTGGTTAATATTATGTTCAATGGATTTTTAGGGTTGTCTATAACAATGACTTAGCTTCTAATGTTTAAAAAAAATAGATTCCAATTTGTATCCAACCCGGGCCTACTCACTTACTACATGGGTTATGAGAGTTCATCTCACTTATGGAGTCTAGAATTTGGTCCATTCTCACATTCTATAATATTACATTTGACCCAAACAAAAATAGGTATTTTACCTCTATGCTATGTTAATTTTGTGCCTATTTTTACATTAAATCCTAGATAGTCAATTGAAATATGTTGTCTTATTCTTGATGTGATGGAAACTTAAGCTCAACATATTATTTTAATTCAATCAAATCTTAATTTATGCATGTTGATCCTAATCCATTTGTATTTTCCTATACTCATGCAATTTATTTTGATAATTTATGCTCTTGTTCATCCTCCACTAGATGCCTTTATCACTCCTTTTCATTTACATAGTCAGATGAAGTCAAATTATGGTAAACACATTTATAATATTTTCACTCATGGTTATATTAGTTCTTGGTGGATTTATTATATCTAGAGGTGTGAATAATTTAAAAAAAATATTAGTTTACTTAAAAGAAAATAAAATTTATGAAACAAATTAATTTATGATTCTTTACAACTTGTGGATTTTATTTTTATAGAGGATGGTAAACCTTGTTAGATATGGGGTTACTAGTCATATCCTCTTATGTATGCTCCAAATTATTTGTAATAAATGAATTTTTGTTAAGCTATTGGCAAAAAGTTTAGATTAGAAATCAATTTATTTGTGCAAACTAGGAACATTGATGCTTTATCTATGTTGTTGATATGATAATGCCATGTTAGTTATTGTTGCAACTAGGAAAAAGCATTGGTACATTATTTTTATAATCTTGCAGAATGTTTATGTAAATTTAATGGTATTGGAAGACCCTTGGAGTAATTACAGGACATGCTATTATTTTTAATTATGTTAGAGGTGTTTTTATTGGAAAAAATGGACCTAAGATTCATCCATGGATCTAATTAATGTTGTTCACATCACATTTAATGCAGTGACATAGTGGCACCTAATAATATGCATTTATTGCATCCATTTTCACATGTATTCTTGCTTGGTGAATGGTAATAAAATGTGAAAGTAAGGCAAAATATTTTAATCCACTAAAACAATTTTTATGATAGCTATAATAATAATGGATTTTCCCACAACTATGCATTTAGCATTCATAAAACATGAATGATTAATGAAAGATACAAGCGCCCTAAATGCCCATCACGTGTCTGCCCTACAACATGTGGGGAGATTCTCATTATTAGTAATATATCTTATTCATCTAAAATTTTCATGATTAATAAGGTAATCTCCATGGCATTTCTAAATTTCTCTATATATAGCTATAAATTTTGATGGGCTTCCCAAACATCATACTTACTCCAATTTCCATTATTTATTTAAAATAGGTCCATATCTGAAACTTGTATTTTCTCTAGGGAAGAAGAGTTGACAGTAAATTGTACCTAAAGTGATATCCTTGATGATGACAACGTATAAGAAATGACTTGAGACATTGTATCTTTCTTTACATGATCATCAATTCTCTTAGAATTGTATTTAAGATCAAACCTTGTGGTGCTATTGCAAATACCACTCACTAAAATTGCATTCTATATAAGTATAGTTTATCAAATATATATGTACTCTAAAGCAAATAAACCTTGATCACACCCATGCTATTTTCTAATGATCACTAGACCAATGTAATTACTTACATTCAAAATGTCTTATAGATTACAATTACTGATAAAATAGACAGACATATTGAACTTACCTTGCTAGTTTTGGACATTGAACTTCTTTGATTACTCTTCATTTGTTGAGAAATGATCTTCATGACAAGGAACAAATTTGGAAATAGAGGGAAACGATACATGAAAAGAGAAGCAAAAATTGTGCAAAGTGTTTGCAATTTGTGTCAGAATACATAACTCACCAAGTGTTGTGCGAGTATCTCAACATATATTTATGGTGTGGCATTTGGGCATTACCTATTTCTGTAGGGCCATTATGATTGTTAGTACAATGATGTATGATGCTATAATATAAAACATAAAATATCATAATATAAAATATTTATTAATATCATATATTAGTTATTATCTAAATATTTTAATATATGTCTAAATATTATATAGTATTTTTGTATATAAGTATTAATTATATAATATATATGAATACTATATAATTTATATAATACATATTTCAATTTTTAGTATATTAAATAATATATATTTTATTATTATATTATATTACATTTTCATATTATATATTTTAATTATATAATCTATATGAATATATGATATTAAAAATAATATTAAAATACATCAAATGTGGTGGCATCTTTTATTGAGTTTAATTACTTAGTTAAGGTTTTTCCTTAATATATTTAAATTGACTTACATGGTTATAGTTAATAGACTCTATATTTATAATTATGAGTAGATGCTTCCAAAATAAACATGAACTATGGAGCTTTCCTGTAGCAAATTCTATCTTGACACATGGTCGCCCACACAAATTTAAATATTGAATCGCTAAACAAGAGCCCTACCCAACTATGTTGAAATTGTACCCCCTTGAATACCACACCCTCCCAAACAATTTTTATGATAATGACAACATATTTGAATCCTTACGATTCATAGGGAAGTCTCCCTCCACCATTCTATCACCCAAAAGTATGTCTAGCCATATCGTATCCTCATATTTATTTTCCACCTTCAAAATTAATTATTTTGCCACCCCTACCCAAATTCAGTCATTACAAGATATCCTTGAAATTATTTAACAAAATACAAGATGGATTAATATGCCTCCTCATCCTCAAAACTCAAAACTTGCATCGCATTTTGGAGTGGATACTTTTGATACTAGTGGCACTGACACACACTTACATCAATATATGACCAAACAAATTTTGTTTTAATTAATTTTTATGGGTAACTTGAAACCCATCACTAATGAATGCATCTCACCGAAGTCTATATTGTAAGTTATGTAAATTTATAGTTAAACCTCACACAAAACCCAAAACACCTTGAAATATTTCACTGATTTCATACTATATAAGAATGTATTTCGAAGTGAAAATAAGTTCCTGTAAAGTTATTCTTGGGGGCAGACTAATCAAGATCTGAGTTATATTTCAATGACATGGGGGCATTTCATATCACTTGAAATACATTGATTTTATGTAACCCACTTACCACTTAGTGCCCACCATTTTTCCTTGGTGGTCGCATATTGACTATTTTCTATTTGATTATGAAAAGACTTGACCTTTGATCTATGGATTGAATCAAAAATTCAAAGACATTGATGTGGGGGTAACATATAGAGGTCATGTAGCTTATCTTATTTATTTCATTGTAGTTAAATTGAGTATTTAAACTTTTGTAAAGTGCATGCCACACAGATGCATAAGGGGGCATCGCTCGTGATATAATGTGAATGCCATAGTAGAGGATATGTCGATTGACATAAAATGTGGTCAATTGGTGGTCATTCCTAGGTGGTTAGGAGAGTTGATAAGTTTATTTCTCATGTAGTATGAGGTACCCCTATTGTATCATAGTTTGGTGAATCCCTTTAGATTCTCAAAAAAATTGAAAAGTAATTTACATGTCCATCTAAGATCAATTTAAACAAATTCCTATCATTGTTTTAACTCACCCTTGCTCAAAGGTTTATGTTATAAAATGAATTCCCATACTTCTTCAATGCATGGGGACGGGCATGTGACAACTGGTATGGGCTAGGTAAAAATGTCAACATCTCAATGAGTTTTTGAGTCATTAAGGTGTTAAGTGTGAAGTCACTATTCACAAACACTATTCATGAGTACTATTCATGATGATGTGTAATGCAAGTGACATGGTTTTTAGTGATGTGGAATGGCTCATGTAGGATTTCACATGTGATAGAGTGGGGCGTACCACTCCATAATGTGATATTTTTTGTCAATATTAAATTCACATGCTTTCATCTTTTGGTGATAATGGAAGACAAGGAATATATGGCATGTGAAGTCCTTTTGAATAAGTGAAAAGGTTATTGGAATCATGTGAAGGCATGTGTGTGCACATTGATAGTGGGGCATCAAGTCACTATTCTTGATTGAAGTGGGGGACAAATTGGAAAAAATATTCCCACTCATTTTGGAAGCACATGAAGGAATTCAATGGGCATCATGAAGATGCCACCTACCTTTTTTAAGTCAAGCACATAGATTCAAGCATGCCCAATAGTGTTGCCTTTGGCCCACATGGATATGGGTCAAAATTCTTTATCTCTCCTTTATTTCTCCCTCTCATTTGTAATTTTTATATATGTTTATTCTCTCCTTTGTGTTTGAAAAGCAAGAAAAAAAGTAAGAGGGAAAAGAAGATAAGTAAGAGTTGATGCATTGTGTCACATTATTGTGAAATAGGTGTGAAGACTTAGTGAAGTATTTTTAAAAGCTTGGTTGAAAGCTTGAGTGTGTGAAGAAGAAGATAGAGAAGAGTAGAGAGTGTATTCTCTTTGTAACTGTTGTAATTAATAATATGGACAATTTCTCTATGGACGTAGCTCAATTGGTGAGCCACATTATATCGATGTCTCTTTTTGTGAATGGTTTTCATATGTTTTTTTGTTGATTTAATTTTTGTTGTATAACTTTTCTCATATTGCAATTCATGAGGATATAATTCTACATCTAGATATCTTAACAAGTGGTATCAGAGCAAAGGTTATTTGTTGCTAAAGTTTGAATTGTATGAAGCTAAGGATTATAGCTTGAGTGGGAGATATGGTAGATGATATCAAATCAAAGGTCGAGAAGTTAAATGGATATAAATTTGTATAATGGAAGATGTAAATGGAAGATTACGTCTTTTTAAAAAACCTCTACTTACCTTTCGAAGGAAAAACCAAGAAGCCAACAACAATGTCAGATGAAGATTGAGAGTTGTTAGATAGGAAAGCACTCAAAACCATCCAACTATGTATTGCATCAATGGTAGCATTTAATATCTCTCAAAAAAAGACTACATAAAGTCTTATGAGTGGTCTAGGGAAGTTATATTAAAAATCCTCTACTTTCAATAAATTTTCTTAATGAAGAAAATATTGAATATGAGAATGTCTAATTATGGTTCAATAGAAAATCATTTAAATGATTTTAACATGGTTATAAGATAGTTAGATTTTGTTAATATTGAATTTGATGATGAAGTCAAGGATCTCCTTATTTTGTGTTCTTTTCTTGAAAGTTGGAATAGCTTGGTCATGGTGGTAACTCTGTCTCTAAAAAGTCCAAACTCAAGTTTAAGGATGTGGTGGGTGTGATGCTAAGTAAGGAAATGCGAAGGAGAGGCATCGATGAAACTTCCACATCGAAGAATTTACTAATGATAGAGACTATAGGGAGACAAAAGAATAAAGGAAGAGCAAACCATGGAAAATCAAAGAGGAGGTCAAGATCAAATTCAAGAAGTAGATTGGAATGTTGGCATTATGAGAAGCTAGGATATAAAGAGAAATATTGTTGGTTTTTAAAAGGAAAGCCTGGACAAATAGCCAAGAACCAAAAACTAGAAGGTAACAAATAGGCAAATGTAGTAGGTGATGCATTACAAGATGCTCTTATTCTTTCTCTAGATAATGCTAATGAATCTTGGGTTTTAGATTCTAGTGCTTCTTTTCATTCTACTCCTCATAGACATTATTTTAGAGATTATGTTCAAGTGAATTTTGGACATGTTTACCTTAGTGATGATGGACCTTGCAAATGTTTTGGAAAAGGAAATGTTTAGGTTAAATTGCATAATGGGAACACTTGGATGTCTAAGGATGTTAGGCATATTCCAAGCTTGAAGAGAAATATGATTTCTACATGACAATTAAGAACTGACGGTTATATGGTCACTTTTACTGGTGACTCATGGAAGGTTACCAAGGGTACTCTCCAGGTATCAGGAGGTGAGAAAGTTGGCACTTTATATTTAGCCACTATCAGTACTAATGCATATTATGATTTAGTTGTTTCAGATACAAATATAATTATATGGCATTATAGACTTGGCCACATGAGTGAGAAAGGAATGAAAATCCTTCACTCAAAGGAGAGTTTCCATGTCTTAAAGAAATTAAATTAGACTTGTGTGAACACTGTATATATGGGAAATAGAAACATGTTCAATTTTTGAAAGTTGGACTAGCCAAGAAGATGAGGAAGTTAGATCTTATGCATAAGGATGTATGAGGACCCGCTTAGGTATCTTCACTTGGTGGTTCAAGGTATTATGTCACATTTATTAATGATGCAACTAGAAAGGTTATGATTTATTTCATTAAACAAAAATATGATGTGTTTGATATATTTAAGAGATGGAGAGCTTTAGTTGAAAATGAAATAGGTTTAGAGCTCAAGTGCCTTAGGTTAGATAATGGTAGAGAGTACTATAGGAAGGATTTTAACAACTACCATTCACTGAATGGAATCCATAGTTAGAAGACAATTCCAAGAACACCACAATTGAATGGTTTGTCATAGACGATGAATAGAACCATCATGGAATGTGATAGAAGCATGAGGTTGCATGCATGATTGTAATTAAAATTTTGGGCGGATGTAGTTGATACATCCATATACCTGATAAACATAGGACCTTCAACTACATTGGATGGTGGCATACCAGAGGAAGAATGGACTAGTATGAAGGTAGACTATTCATTTTTAGATTTTTTTGGTTATGAATATTTTGCTTATATTGACAAAAATAATATGTGAAAATTAAAGGCAAAATCTCAAAAGTTCACTTTCATTGTATATGGTACTAATGACTTTAAATTCCAATTGTGGAATAAGGAAGATAAGAAAATCATCAAGAGTAGAGATGTCTTCCATGACAAAGTCATGTATAGGGAATAATTTTTGGAAAATAAATAAGAGGTAGCCAATAAAGAATACACAATGTTGGAGGACATCACTAATAAATATGTCACAAAGGTACCAATGAAAATTGTATAATAACAATAGGAACCCCAAACCCCTATTGTGAGAAGATCTACTAGAGTAAGTAGACCACCTGAACATTTTTTTCTTTCATTAAATTATTTGTTACTTACTAATGATGGTCAGCCAAAGAGATTTAAAGAAGCAGTGTAGGTTGATGCCAAGGATAAGTGGGAGTAGTATATGGATGAGGAGTATGACTCTCTCATGAAAAACTAGATATGAGATTTAGTGAAGCTTATAAAGGGAAAGAAGAAATTACAAAATAAGTAGGTATATAAGTTGAAGGAGGAGGATGGTGATAAAATTAAATACAAGATTAGATTAGTGGTAAAAGGATTTGCACAAAATAAAGGTATAGATTTTGATGAAATCTTTTTTTCTGTGGTTAAAATGACTTCTATTAGAACTGTTTTGAGTATAGTTGCAATGGAAGACTTGAATTTAGAATAGTTGGATGTGAAGAATAATTTCCTTCATGGGGATTTGGAGGAGGAGATATACATGGAGTAGCCATAAGGTTTTGAATTCAAGGGTAAGGAGAAGTTTGTGTGAAAAATGAAGAAGAGCTTGTATGCACTTAAGTAAGCTCTAAGGAAATGGTATATTAAGTTTGACAGTTTTATGTTGGATCAAGGATATTTTAAATGTCATTCTAACCATTGTATATATTTTAAGAAATTTGAAAATATAACCTATATTATCTTCCTTTTGTATGTGGATGACATGTTAGTGGTAGGTTCTAACATGCATGATATAAATTTACTCAATAGGTAGTTGGGAGATTATTTTTCTATGAAGGATCTAGGTACTGCTAAATAGATCCTTGGGATGAGAATAACTAGAGATAAAAAGAATCAGAGTTTGACACTATCATAGGAAGAGTATATCAAGAAGGTATTAGAGAGGTTTGGCATACATAATGCTAAAGTAGTTGGGACACCTTTGGGAGGCCACTTCAAGTTAACAAAGGAGCACTATCCCAAGATAGAATAAGAGAGGAGTCACATGTCCAAGACAAATTAATCATCAATAGTTGGTAGATTAAGTATGCAATGGTGTGTATGAGGAAAAACATTTACCATGCATTGGGAATGGTGAGTAGATTTATGAGTGATCTAAGAAAGGAAAATTGGCAGCTAGTAAAGTGGATTATGTATTACCTAAGAGGGAATTCAGATGCAGTGTTGTGTTATGGTGGATTAGATGTTACTTTACATGGATATGTTGATTCAAACAAGGCAGGTGATTTGGATGGTAGGAGAAGCACTGTTAGTTACGTTTTCATTATGGGTAGCATAATGGTGAGTTGGATATCATGTCTATATAAAGTGGTGGCACTTTATACCATAGAAGCTGAGTATGTTGCTTCTACATAAGAAAGGAAGGAGATGATATGGTTTTAGAGACTAATTGAAGAGTTGGGACACTAACAAGGAAAATGGATACTTTTTAGTGCCAGTTAGAGTGCCATTAACTTAGCAAATAACTGAACATTTCACTCTAGGACTAAGTACATTTAGTTGAGGTATCACTTCATTCAGTCAATATTAGAGGAGGAACAACTGAATCTAGAGAAGATACATATGGATGAAAAACTTGTGGATATGATGGCCAAGATGGTCATAAGAGTGAAGTTGAAATTATGTTCAACTTCATTTGGTCTACATAGATGAATAATATTGGGATGATAATTGGTTCAGTGGATGATGCAACAAGAAGTTGTGAATACTAACTTTAAGTGGGAGAATTTTTAGGTATGAACTCACTATTCAAAAGTACTATTCATGGTGATGTGGCATGCAAATGACATGGTTGTTGGTGATGTGGAATGGCCCATGTAATATTACACATGTGATAAAGCCCATGTGATGGAGTGGGGTGTACCATTCCATAATGTGACATTTTTTGTCAATTTTAAATTCACATGCTTTTAGTTTTTAGTGATAATGGAAGACAAGGAATATATGGCATGTGAAGTCCTTTTGAATAAGTGAAATGGTGATTGGAATCTTGTGAAGGCATGTGTGTGCACATGGGATAGTGGGGCATCAAGTCACTATTCTTGATTGAAATGGGGGACAAATTGGAAAAGAGATTCCCACTCATTTTGGAAGCACATGGAGGAAGTCAAGGGGCATCATGAAGATGCCACCTACATTTTTTGACTCAAGCACATGAATTAAAGCATGCCCAATAGTGTTGCCTTTAGTACACATGGATATGGGTCAAAGTTCTTAATATTTCCTTTATTTTTTCTCTCCTTGATTTATTCATCTCATTTTTAATTTCTATATATGTTTATTCTCTCCTTTGTATTTTGGAAGCAAGAAAAAAAAGTAAGAGAGAAAATAAACTAAGAGTTGATGTATTGTGTTGTATTATTGTAAGAGAGGTGAGGAGGTGTGAAGACTTAGTGAAGTATTGTTACAAGCTTAGTTTAAAGATTGAGTGTGTGAAGAAGAAGATGGAGAATATTAGAGAGTGTATTCTCTTTGTAGTTGTTGCAATTATAACGCTAAACAATTTCTCCATGGATATAGCCAAATTGGTGAACCATGTTATATTGGTGTCTCCTTTTGTGAATGGTTTTCATATGTTTTGTTAATTGATTTGTTTTTATTTTATATCTTCTCTCAGTTTCCAATTCATGAGGATATAATTTTTTGTGTATATATCCTAACATGAAGCACATTAGTTTGTGATCCTAATGTGTTGGGGTTGGGCCAACTATGGATGATTAGTTTTGAACAATCAATAAAAAATACCTTAGATGCACTATAATGCCAATTATATAGATACAATACAATGAGATTCCAATCTCTATATTGTAACTTATGTTCATCTATGTGGGCCTATAGATAAGACTTAAATAAGGCCCACATACTTCTCCCTTACCTACTGAGAGCAATTTTTAATTGAATCTAAATAATTATTGGAATGAGAATCTAGATAGAGGCAATAATTTTGAGTGGAAAATTTGAGAATCTACTCATCTTAGTTATAGTGTATTGAATGAGATTAGAGTTAAATATGACTTGATGCACCTACACATTGGATAGGATTGATGAATGCATCACTACACAAAAAAATGAATCCCTAAAATGACACAACCCAATAATAGGGTCATATTTAACAGTATAAAACATCATTATATTATATATATTATATTATATTTATTGTATTATAATATTGTAATATGTAATAAATTTATAAAATATTATATTAAATACTATATTTTCTATATAATATTTAGTATTTAATATAATTATCACTCATTTTAGTTGTACATTGGATGTGGACTCTTTTTGTAATCAAATAATATCTCATGAAGAACTCATCCACCCTTTAAAATAGAAAATTACCAATCAAGTATGCCACCACCATGTAAGTTGTGTACCCCTTTGTAATAATGGATACATATCATGTAAATCTAAAAATTGCCTTGAATCTAGGTTTTTTGCACTATATGGTCCCTATAGGGTATGATATCATATAAAATACCCTATCATTGACCCTTAACGTCATCATCCCATTCACCTTAATAACACATAAATACCCTATCAATGGCCCTTATTGGCATCAAGGATGAATGAAAGCTACAAGATAGACTCTTACATGTCAATGTCTTATCCCAAAATCAACAATATTTCATCATTGATTCAAGCTACATATGATACATGAAGCCCTATCACAATCAAAGTAATTCTCATGACATCCTCATCCACACGTGACCAAAGAAAACATCCAATCTAATGTGATACCACCTTGATTTGATATAATTGACACATATCATTCTGCACCACTATTATGTTGATGTGTTGATTTAAATTTTAACATATCCATGTGTGTAAGGGTAAATTATATGGGATAAATGTTATCCATATGTCATTGCAAATAAATATACATTATTTTCAAATGGTAACATGTTCATCTAAGCTAATATGGTTAATTTAATGTGTACAAATGTAAATCATTTTCTCATGATAAACTAGCATTCTGTTTGCATACTAGGTTATTGAAATGTGTCTAGGTGAAAACCCTATGTCAAACACACTTTAAAAAACCACTGGATAATCTAGACTAATGGATGGGTGCCACATGATGAAAAAATAGAGTCAAAATGGAGCTTAGGTGGTTTGTGCTTAGGCTCATGTAAGTTTGGGTCAATTATAGTGAGTTCAAGGTGAGCTTGAGGTAGTTTTAAGCCAATAAAAATGAACCCAAAAATGAACATAAACAAAATTCATGGGACACTCTAACAACTTTTCCATGAACAAGGAAAAATCTACATTCATGCTTCATGACTCTAGGAAATAAATTAACCCCTCCAGATTAGATGATTCACCTCCCAGTGTAATTACCAATGAGTGACAATGAGACTACCACCCAATAATGTGTCAACATCACATTATTCACCATCATTCCTAAGCCATGTGTAGTCCCCATCTCCCACCAAGGATCGACATCAAACTATATGATGCCACATGTCCAGAATAATGTTTCTGATTCCTTTCAGCGTTCCTTGCACCCTTGGGGAAATTACTAATTTTATATGTCTTGGCACTCACATATCTATAATATGAGTTGAAATAAAGTCCCCACTTCCCACATTCTTTGAATTTTGTTAACTTTTAATAATTCAAAAAATTATAGAAAATGATAGTTGACTATGTAGGTGAATATGATTTTATTTCTTGAATCTCTTGGGAAACCTCAAATATTAATTTTAGAAGAATGTTTAGAGGAAAAGCATGAAAATAAAATAGTATAAAGTAGACACACTCCACAAGACATGTAAATGATTTACTAAAATAAAAGTATTTTTTTTGTGAATTTGGTGGATCAAGGTTTAGTCTTCTTTTTTATAACATTAATGATATATTTTTCCTTTTTTGGCATTAGAAGTGAGACCTTCAAAATTAGGGAGTAATAATAATGTTTTGAGGTCTTGGATTATAGTTTAGAAAAAGGGAATGGCATTTCCTTTTCAAACTTTATAAATTACATTTGAAAATGCCAGCTACTATATGGACATGCATACAGTATAATATCTTCCCTTCAATCTTGAAATCATGTCTTGTATCCAATAACTCTAAGAAATGAGATTTTATTAAAAAATTGTATAATAATTTTCCAATCAACATTTTTAAGCATGCTATGTGACCCATCATCAGGAAAAAAATTAACATTTTTATGGATTTTAGATTAAATAAAAACCATTTTTTTTAGTTTTATTCTACTATGTGATCTAAACACATTCTATTGTCTTGATTGAAAAATTACTACACGGTGTTTTTGTTTCAAAAGCTCATTTCTTAATATTATTGACTATGAAAACCTTCTCTTTAATGAGTAACTTAATTCAATCCATGTTGGATATAATATATAGGATTTAAAGCAACAAAGAGTTACAAAAGATAGACTTTGTATATTGTGTGAAGTGAGGTGGTCCTTTAGGCCTAATATAATCACTTATTTAATTGGTGTGAGAGGAGCTATAAATACAACATTGGTGGATGTTCTTGAAAGAAGGAAAACAAGGGGATAAATTGAAGGATTCATTACTATCTATGGCTATACAAAGAACTAAGAAACATTTTATTGTATATTTGGTTATTTTGAGTAAAATGACATTCATTCTCCTTATGTTACAGTTTATAAGTCCCTAGTTTATTTCTCTTGGCTTCATCTTCTAAAGGAGATAGATCCTCAAGTAAAAAAGGTATAATATGTTGTAATTTCACTTCAAAATATTCATTTTTTCTATTAATTAATTTATTTGGTAGAATTAATCTAGAGTCATCTATGAATTAAATATTAATTTTTGTTCTAAATGATGGGTAGGGTTTTCATTGAACAAAAAATGTGAAAAAACATATTTTGCATATACATGTAGAGGTTTATAGAAGAAGCAATGGACCTTGTTGAGTTGAATTTTTTAAGAGAATCACTAGTTGGGCTCCCTAGAGTGAATGTTATTTACACATAATAATGCAAGACACTGATAATCATAATTGAACTGGTAGCAAATCTTTCCATAATTTTCTTGGATGAGCCAACATCAGGTTTTGATGCAAGAGCTTTTGCCATTATTATGCGAACTGTGAGAAACATTATCGATACATGAAGGGTTTGTTGTCTACACCATTCACCAACCTAGTATTGATATTTTTGAATCCTTTTATGATTTTTTTATTACTCATGTATAATTATATTATAATAAATAATAGTACTTAAAATTTTTAGTGCTTGTACAATTATTCTGAAATCAACTATTGAATATTCTCATTGTCTAAAAAAATAAAGATTGAAACCAATGCTTATATTAATTAATGAACATGTAAAACTAAATTTGGTGTTGAGGAAGCGTGGAGGGAAGATGATATATGTAGGTAGATATAGGGTAATGAGGGACAAAAGGGGGAGGGGGGCTTAAAGTGCCACTTTTTCCCCCTAAAAATGATAATAGTTGAACTTGAAGAGAATTTTAGAGACACTTGGATAAATAATTTTAAAATAACATAAGAAAATTAATTTAGTAATTCTAAATATAGTTTCTAAATATATAGTTTTTTAAAATACCAAAAAGATGAAATTATGTGAAATCGATGCATTTTTGACAATGACAGTATTTTTTTTGAAAAATAAGTACACTGTATGTATATGGACACTTTTTTGAGTAAACAAATGAATTTTTGTAATAAAATTAATATATAGATAGAAGAAATGTCTAATACCATTGAGAATATGTGTGTGTGTGTGTGTATTATTTTTAAATAATTTTACAAGTATAAAAAGATGGAAAATTAAACTACAAGTGTACAAACACAACTTTTTGACCTTGACTTCATGATTTTTTTTTCAAAGTATACCCAACGATGTGTAGATTGTTGAGATATAATTTTTATTATTAATGGTGATAAAATTATTAAATTATTTTTAATGATATATGCATGAACCATAACAAGGATGTTAAGTAGATATATATATATATATATATATATATATATATATATATATATATATATATATATATAGTTTCACCTACAAACTTATTTATATTTTAAAATAAAATAAATCCACCTACTCAGATGTGTTCACGAAAATGGAAAAACCACAAAAATTTACTAAAATTTATGTTGGCTAATCCATGATAGGATTTCAAGGTAGGTTTAGTTGCACAGGCCTAAAACCAATATGATTTTATAAGTAAACTCAAAATGTCAAAGAAAAAGTCTTATATAAGGTGTGTGGCCTTCTATAAAGTGTGTATACTCCCTTGCTAGAAATGTAAGATTTCATTAAAAAGAGTGTAAACCCTCTTCCATGTTTTTTTGACTTCCTTGGAAGTGAGGTTGAAAACCGCCATTGGTTGAGTATATAGGAATGAAACTCATTGTAAATCATAGATTTTCTCTCATATTTTGTCTTTCTCAATGTTTATTCTCTCAAACAATTTTTAAGTATATAAATGTGCAACTTATCTTTCAATACAGGAAGTATTTCTAACATTTACATGAAATTATTAGAGTAGATTCCAATCATATGATAAATTTATTCAATCAAGATAAAAATTTCCACTCAAACATTATAGATACATTAATCTAGAGATCCAAAATACATCACAAGTAAGCCTATTACACTTGGATGTGACTAATATCCTTTTGAAGAAGCTTAAGTAATATGAATGGCTTTATTTACCAATCCTACAAAGCAAGAATTCTAATCTATAAGGTAGGAAATATAATCTAGAAAGAAAGAAATCCAATCTAGAAAGCATGAAATCTAATATAGAAATCAATCTAATTTACTCCTACTGCTAACTCAGACCTCATAGTCATTTGAAGATGTTCCTAGTTGGATCAACCATGAACTAATGTTTCAAAAAATTCTCATTGATTGGAAACTTCAATTCATTACCTTGTAGATATTTTAGTCGCAAGACATTGCCATCCAAAATTTTAGAGATTTGATATGGCCCAATCCATAATAGAGTGGACTTATCATGTTGTCCTTTCTTTCCATCTGCTTTATCCCACATGAGGACTAGATTTGAGATTTTGAAAATTTTGATATTCAATATTTTGTCAAACCATCTTTTGATAATATCCTAATGTTTATTGAAACTTTACAAAGCTTTTATTCCTTCATCTTTCATCTGAACCATGTCTAGTATCTTAAATTGAATCTTGTCATCATCTCCCATATACTCCTATATGAATTGATATGTTGGTAGTTTGAGAGTAATGGGAAATATTTATTGTTGTCCATACACCAATAAAAAAGGTGAAGATTTTATATCTTGCTTATATCTAGTCATGTCTGCCCATAATGCATACTTTAGAAGTAGATGTCATTCTCTTGGTTTGTCTTCTGCTAATGTATTGATGGCATCCATAAGATTTTTGTTATTTGATTCTTCAACTCTAAATTTTATTGCCATAGGCCCATTTTGTGAACTCTATAGATTAACACCCATGATCATTATTAAAAACTAAAGAGATTGGAGTTTCAAACCTAGTCAAAATGTTTTCCTTAAGGAATCTAATATCATCTTGTGCTCATGAATTTTTTGTAGTAATAACTTTGGTCCATCTTTTAAAATATTTTTTTGGAGTAAGCATAAAATTATGTCCAACTAATGAATTCATATTAATAACTCCCACAAAATCCATATCCCATTGTGCAAAAGGGCACCCTTTATTTATGAGCTATAAAGGCATTTATACCTATACTTATCATTTTACAAATACTTGATATTGGTGACAGTTTATGACATGGTTGTGGGCATATTTAAAAATAATAGGTTGGTAATAACCCATCATTAGAATTTTGTGTTTTGTAACATTTTGTGAAGGGTATCCACTACCAATCTTCTGGTGAAAATTATCAAGGATGTTTGTAGCTTTTTCTCTGGAAACACATTTTAAATAAATCCTTTCATAATTATTTCAATAAATAAATTCCTTCTTTATCATATAGCATGAAAACTTAAGCCTAAGTTCTCACATTTGATCTGTATTTAACTCAAGAGGATACATGACTGTGAGTAAGTAATGAATGATTTGAGCATAAATCTCCCCTTTAGTTACCTGAGACTAGTTAATTTGATAAATAGATATACATGGATTAATATCTACCATTAAATGAAAAATACCTTATCCTCACACCATCTTGGGATGTCTAATTTCAATATCAAATTCCTATAACTTGGCCATCCTCTTTCCCTTTATTTTTCCTAACTCATTATGATCAAGTGTATGTTTGATGGTTGGGTATAGAACAATGGCGTATATCTTCTTATCCAAAATATAATGCCTAAATTTACTCACTACCTTAACCAAAGCATAATTTTTTAATTTATCATGGAATATTTTAGTTCTGTATCTTTCAATTAGCACTCATAAACACAATAGTGTGTTCACTATCCTTAACCTTCTATATGAGTATCGCTACTATAGTATGTATGTAATGGGAAATGCAATAGATATATAAATCAATCCTATCTCAAAGAAGATAAATCCTACTTACACTTTTGATTATGTATACATTATATATTATGGGTCATGGCTAAGATTAATCTGTTATATCTAGCCTAGGGATCTCTTATCACAATAAATTCACTAGGGAGGGTTCCAAAGCCTCCAATCAAGTAAAAATATGCAATAACCCTAACTAGGTCTTACATTTTCAAATTCACTAAACTAATAACAAGTACATAAAAAATCTAATCTAGTGCTCACTAAATCTTTTGGCACAAAGTGGGGGTAATAAACATTAACAGTAAACATGCATAGAAGACATATACTCATGTCAATGTATATAGAATCCTAATGCATGGGAGAGAAGTACAAATTCATATCTATCTACTCTTATAAATGAGGAATAGAGTTAGGAATACTTACCTTCGAAGATAAAC
The DNA here is from genome assembly GCA_037957365.1 of Torreya grandis. Taxonomy (NCBI): domain Eukaryota; kingdom Viridiplantae; phylum Streptophyta; class Pinopsida; order Cupressales; family Taxaceae; genus Torreya; species Torreya grandis. The sequence goes on from JARHVA010000872.1 coordinate 1,843,360, forward strand.
CTATCGAGCCTCAATCTCTCCCTTGTCCAAGGTGTTTTACAAGAGGTTGTTGTGGTATATAAGGATGACAAGGATAAATCAACTCTAGGCTACACAACTTATCAATGCATCTAAAAGACTTATCCACAAGAAAAGATCTATATCTCTAAAGAAAGTATGAAACCCTAAGCTATGTTTCTCAAGTAGAATGGTGGATAAGTAGATGTATAATATATATCTCTTCTTCTTCTCTTCTCTTATAAATGATGAAATGGATGTGTTTATATAGGCAGATCTAACCCTAATCCTTTCTAAAAGTTTAGGTCGATAAGGTTGACCTAATCAGCCTTATATCATTATTGAAAAAAATAAATAAGGTCTCGATCTAGGTCGACCAAGGGCTGACTTAGACCCTAAATAATTTTTATCAATTACTATACAAGGTTGATGGGGCCGATAGTGTAATGTGAACTATCAAAAAGGATTTTAGACTAGAGAACGGATAATAAAGGTGGAAAATTACTAGAGGAGGGTGAAAAAGAGGATTAAAACTTAGGTAAATGTTTTTATGAGATGATTTTGTAGATAGTAAGTGGTTATAAGCTAAAACAATCCTATGAATCACCAATGGTATACCCACCCCTTTCTTAGTATACCCCTTAAGTTGTGCACTCAGATAAATTGAGACTTGATGGGTTTTTACAAGATAGAAAGCATAAATATTTGATAAAGTTTTAAAATATTTTGTGTATACATATTCCCACTTGAAGTTCATCATGTGTCACTTAGGTGAAACAAGGGATGGTGCTTCGAGAAAGAACATAGGAACACACAACATTGAAGCCAAAAAAAGTTACAGTGTTTTAAAGTATAAAAATAACTAAAATTTAAATGATTGAAATAGAAATAACTAAAATAGTAAATGTAATGTGTGCCTTGACTTACCTTTATTGTTAGTTATTTTTTGTGTTTTTAGTTTTCATCATGGAGGGTAGAGAGACTGCTTTCGACAAACCTAAGGATGCAAAACTAAATAGCAAAAACAAACAAATGCAAGAAAGCCAAGATAACTAATTCTATGTGGATTATATGTACTTGGAAATTTGGTAAGCTGGGGTGATAAGTGCTATGTTAGACTAAATAATCAAGTCAAAATTTTAGAGTAAATCAAGTAACCAAAAATTCAAGACTACTAAAGATGAAAAAACTCAAACAAGTAAACCTTAAGTAAGAAAGGAAAACTCACCAAGTCAAACCAAGGATACATGTTAAAAAAGATGGTAATCAAGCATCAATGTGAAATCAGTAACAATACATACTTAGACAAAGATGGACAAGAAAAATGGTAAAATAACATTGATTAGTGAGCAGTGCCAATCCTTACTCAATCATCGATGGAAAAAGGTGCATAAAAGGGGAAAAAACATTGGTGAGTGAGAAGTAACAAGCCAACCTCACTCAACAGTGGAAAAAGAATAGGAAAGTAGAAATGGACTCAGGTGTCCACAAAAATGGGTAATATAACAATAACAAATGGTAAATAAAACCAAAGCAATGTTGAGATGTAGAATCGTGTTATAAATAGAATAATTCATAGTTGCTCAAACATATTATGTTTTTCTAAAGATGGATAAAATTAAAACAAAGCATTGCTAGTATTTTTTTAGGATATGGAGAAGAGTGAATATAGAATAAGGGAAAATAGATTTAGAATCACATTGTCCCTATCAAGGGGGGAAGTGAAATGGGTGGAGGGGATAATGAAGGAAAAACCAAGGCAGAGGAAATTTTTATCAAAGTCAAGACACTCAAATTAGGTTTGTTAAAATAAGAGGACTTTCGACCTTAAGGACTCTAAATAACTTCTCTTAGTCACATAATTCTTAAATCAACAAAATGAAGTATGTAGATCATCCCATGAAGGCTATATGCATGAAAAGTAAAATTGACCTTCCTTCTCACAATATGTTCCCTATTCCTCAGGATCTATTATAGAGCCATCAATCTATTGTGAAGATTGAGTACTTTCATGATAAATTAGGTAGCACCATAGAGTTTGTTGAATTCTCCTATTCCAATTTGCTAGCCTACCATACCCCAATGAACATCGACTCTATTGTGAGGTCAACTATGTAGTTTGAGCTTTGATTGGATATAGATGTTATTTAAATCACATATTTTGGTGTGATTTTAACTTTTGAATTTTTTAGGTTGCCTTTTGTATATCATTACATTTTGTTTCAAATGATTTGGATTTTAACTTTCTTGATGGTTTTTCTATTCTTTCTCCATACGGATTCAAAGAACTAAACATGGGTTCTAAAGATGACTTTCATTTGAATAATTTGGACTTTGTTTCTAAGAGAGAGAACTCAGAGATCATAGTGTCTAAGAGTCTTTATTAATTTAGGTGAAATAAAAGTGTTATCTTGACTTCGACCTTGTTTTGTTCAATGTGGAATGAAAAGAAAAGGAAACAAAGAGGACTGAAACATTAAATAATTTGAATTAATTCAAATAAAAAAATGTGACAAAGGGTGAAAATGGGATACAATGATAGTAGAGTGTGATTCCTTATCATAAGGAGGGAATTGTATAAAAACATGCTAACATAGGTCATTGTACAAATTTTATTTATAAAAGAAGCAAAATCAAAAGTTGAGAACATGGATCACAAGGTTATAATTATTGCAAAACACATTCTAGACAAGGAATAGTGAATGAAAAGATGGTAATTTTATGAGGAAGGCCAGGTCCTATCTATAATATTACACTACAAATCATAAAAGATAAACCCACAAGGGTATACAAAGCTTGTAAAAAATAAGTAAATAATATATTTGCGAGGAAGGCCAAGTCCTATCCATGGGCTTATAGTGTAACTCACAAAAGAGAAACCCAAGAGGGTGCCAAAAAGTATTGGAAAGCAAGAAAACAATGAGAACAAAAGGTGTTGGATTAGTTTATGATCCAAAAGTTATTTATTTAATGTTTTAATTAGTTTATTTTTAAATTTAATAAGTTGGTTATTCAAGAAAGTTGGTTTGTTCCTATAACCACCCGTGAATCTTTTTAAGCTTTCACCTTTCTTTGTAAATCTTCATCCCAAAATAATATTTTATCATTTTGTGTGAAATACAAGGTTAGCAATGTAATTTTCAATTTTTTCTCTCACTTTTGGATCCAACTATTGTCAGGGATGTAGAACAACAAACATGCTCTGATACCACTTGTCAGGGATGCGAAATACCGGAAGCATACAATTGATTACCAAATACCAAGCAACTTAATATGCGGAAATAACTAGATTCACCAAGTAACTAGAATTCAGAATAACACAGCATATGAGAGACAATACACAACTTGTATTAACACTTTATACAGAAAAGAATACAATAAAGAAGATGCCACTTCTTCTCCACCACCTTACAGAGGTTTCCCACACCTCAAGTGAACAGTAATTCTTCTCCCCAAAGCTCTCCCTCTCACAGGTCCCAACACCCAACTCAAATACAGAGTTGGTGTTCACCTCCCATGCTCCACGCACACCACAAGTGCTCCACGCACTCCACAAGTACTCCACGTACTCGACAAGTACTCAAGGTACTTCAAGTAGATCTCCCATGAATCTGCAACAACCTGCAATTCAACAGACCATACTTATGGAAGGAACTCCCTTGCCTTCCTCTCTGCTCTATCCGAGTACACACCTGTACTCCAAGTAGATCCTGCCTGATACTGCTCCCTGTTGTGTTGCTGTCTATATGACCTTGCACACCTGCAAATCAAACAACAGTTCTGCTCACCTGTGAACCTCGACCTTGCAAACACATACACCTACAGATCAACGATCTTACTTACCATGTAGATCTCCTATATAGGCCATGCAATTGTGACCAAGATCCTACACTCCTGAAGAACCTAGCTGGCTCTCCAATCCAGCACCAACACACCTGGTACTGAGGCACTAGGAGGAACGCACCATTGCTCTACCTCACACACAGAAGGAGCTTATAATTATGCTCTCTTACTCCCTAGCACACTTTTCCAATACAACCATGAGTCTATTATATAGATCTCATCAAACAATAATTAGACATCTAATTACAATAATTAGATCCGCAGCTCTCAGTCTAAAAATAGATCTCTTCATGCAAACACTTGGTTCGTTAGCTAACTTCCCGTAACAAGCGCAGTCTGAACCACACAGGCGACTGACGTGGGTCCCTGTCTGCCTGGAGGTGACCGACGTCGGCCGATATATGACCGACGTCGGTTGCTTCCCTTTGCTATCCTATCGACGTCGGCTGATCAGATCGACCCCAACTTCTCTGTAACTCAGCAACCTCCTCTCCTGTTTGCATCAGTGAAGCTTTTAGCTCCACAATCCTAACAATCTCCCACTTGGAGAGAAATAACTGCACTGTACCTGTACCTGTACCCCGTCTAATCTATTTCCTGGTTTGTATCCCTCTTCAAGCTCCAACTTGAAGACAACACACCACACAACCTGTGATGTACCTCCTGTCATCCGAGTACCCTGCCACATCTGAATCTACAACACCTGTAGTGAAGTCCTGACCCTGCATAGCAACACCTGCTACCGGTCCCTCTCAGAAACCTAAGAACCCACTTCCCCGAATTGGCTCCTAACTCTGATAGCTCCCACTGCATGGGAATACTCAGGTCTATACCAGACCTCATGTGATTTTAGACACTGTACCTGTTCAGCCCTTAGTGTGCTCCGGTTCTGCATCCCAAACCTCACCAACACCTAATTCACATCAGCTCCCACTCGAGACAAAATCAACCTGTGATCTCCATGCCTCCCATGTCAAAGAATTTTGCTGCTCCAAACTCCTCATGACATGCCACTGAACTAATCTTACCCTTAGCTCAACAAAACCCTGTATGTACACCCCTGCTAGCTAGCATACTATCCACATACAGCAACAAAATGATGTTGCAATCATCATCCCCCTGGTAAGTCAAACCACAGTAGTTACCTGACACTGACTGAAGCCATGCTTCATCCTCCACCTGTCAAAACCTGTACCACTGTCTTGCAGCTACCTCAAGACCATATGCCTGGTCTTCCGTCTCACATATCCATTCTCTCTATTCTTCTACTAAGGAATCCATTCGTCTCTGTGCTTTCATCCAGCTGGTGAACCTACCAAAACTCCCGTTTGGTTCTGCATCATATCCCTGCCTAGCTCACACCTGTTTCCTGGATCCCTCCTGCTCTATAATCAGCAACAAGTATGAAGAAGAGGAACACGAATTTGAGGGCCTACTTACGCCTTCAGTCCTCCGTATGGGTGTTTGAGACTCATTGACAGCATGCTGTCCACCCAAAATTTGTTACAGTGACCGACCTCGGTCACTCCACAGTCTGCATCTGACTGACGTCGGTTCTATGCATCTGTACCTGACTACCAACCTGCCAGCGCTAGTGTCCCTGCTACCGACGTCGGTCCTCCTGACCGACATCGGTCTTACATACTGCCGACGTTGGTCCCATGACCGACGTCAGTCTTACCCTGCCCGACATCACCGGCTTCGATCTGCACATGACCGACATCGGCACCTGTCTGTTCGACGCCAGTTCCTCCTGACCGACATCGGTGTCTGTGTTCACCTGTGAGTGATGACTTTTTACCCGCGAGCTCCTTTGGATCAAAACCCATGTCGAAACTGCTCTGCTCAGAAGTATCCAGCCTCATCCACTGAACCCTATCCGCCATCTCCTCCAAGAACACCAAGGCTTTCCAGTTCTTAAGCCTGTCAAATATATCTGTCTTCTGCTTAAGAACATGCATCTCCTTCCTGCTCATGTGACCAAGCCTACAAAGCCACGTCTCCGCAACAGAAGAAGAATCAGTAATATAAACAAGTAGATAAAGAATACCTATTTTCTTACCACCAGTTGATTCAAGTGCTACCACTGTGAGAGTTCTTGTGCATCTCTCATCACCCAATCTTTCTGAAGAAATTAGCCATATCTCCAAACCTGGGACCTGCATGACCTTCATCAACACCTATGTGTTGGCCGCCTGCAATTTCAGCTTCACTTCCCCTTTGCCAATTCTTTGGCAAGGCTTACCAGCTCCTCTACCTGGGGCTGCATGGAAAGAGGCAACCGAATCTTTTATCCAAGATTCAACTTTATCCAAGAAACCTGCAAACACATCCTGTGCAACAACACCTGCTACATCTGTATCTTCAGTTTCTTCATGCTGATCTGTTACCAACCAATAATGTTCTTTTACCTGCTCTTTCTTTCCATCGGACCGTGAGTAATCATCTGTGCTTTTCAACTCCTCCATTCTTAGGTTACTTTGATCTACCGTTGCTCTACTCCCACTCAATCAGAAACCCCTGAGAGTGCCTTGTAACCAAAACACAACCTGCTTCCTGCAACCTTAGCTCTGATACCACTTGTCAGGGATGTAGAACAACAAACATGCTCTGATACCACTTGTCAGGGATGCAAAATATCGGAAGCATATAATTGATTACCAAATACCAAGCAACTTAATATGTGGAAATAACCAGATTCACCAAGTAACTAGAATTCAGAATAACACAGCATATGAGAGACAATACACAACTTGTATTAACACTTTATACAGAAAAGAATACAATAAATAAGATGCCACTTCTTCTCCACCACCTTACAGAGGTTTCCCACACCTCAAGTGAACAGTAATTCTTCTCCCCAAAGCTCTCCCTCTCACAGGTCCCAACACCCAACTCAAATACAGAGTTGGTGTTCACCTCCCATGCTCCACGCACACCACAAGTGCTCCACGCACTCCACAAGTACTCCATGTACTCGACAAGTACTCAAGGTACTTCAAGTAGATCTCCCATGAATCTGCAACAACCTGCAATTCAACAGACCATACTTATGGAAGGAACTCCCTTGCCTTCCTCTCTGCTCTATTTGAGTACACACCTGTACTCCAAGTAGATCTTGCCTGATACTGCTCCCTATTGTGTTGCTGTCTATATGACCTTGCACACCTGCAAATCAAACAACGGTTCTGCTCACCTGTGAACCTCAACCTTGCACACACATACACCTACAAATCAACGATCTTACTTACCATGTAGATCTCCTATATAGGCCATGCAACTGTGACCAAGATCCTACACTCCTGAAGAACCCAGTTGGCTCTCCAATCCAGCACCAACACACCTGGTACTGAGGCACTAGGAGGAACGCACCATTGATCTACCTCACACACAGAAGGAGCTTATAATTATGCTCTCTTACTCCCTAGCACACTTTTCCAATACAACTATGAGTCTATTATATAGATCTCATCAAACAATAATTAGACATCTAATTACAATAATTAGATCCGCAGCTCTCAGTCTAAAAATAGATCTCTTCATGCAAACACTTGGTTCGTTAGCTAACTGCCCATAACAAGCGCAGTCCGAACCACACAGGCGACCGACGTCGGTCCCTGTCTACCTGGAGGTGACCGACATCGGCCGATATATGACCGACGTCAGTTGCTTCCCTTTGTTATCCTGCCGACGTCGGCTGATCAGACCGACCCCAACTTCTCTGCAACTCAGCAACCTTCAGCAACCTCCTCTCCTATTTGCATCAGTGAAGCTTTTAGCTCCACAATCCTAACAACTATGGTATCATATCTAGATCATTAAATACATAGAGGAGAGAGGTTTTTATGCTGGCTTTTGATTTGGGCTAAAGCTTGTTGTGGCGTGATAGACTGATTCAATAATATTTCTTCCAATCGGTATCTGTAAGCTTGGACATAATGTATGAAAAGGTATTTTGAAAAAATCCCTTCCTTATTTAAATGTACCCTTTTAAAAATTTAAGAATGAAATTTGGTGACTTAAAGGTCATGGATAAGCTATAAGGAATATACAGTTCTATTAGAAGACATTTTCTTCTTCTTCTTTGTTTAAAGAAATTAATGCATAACCTGGCAATCAACTAAATATCTGTTAGTTTTTGAGTCACCTTTAATCAATTCTTTGTGAATTCTGCCATAAAAATAGTTCACCCACCTATCGTTTCCTATGTGTGAAATTTCTAAAAGAATTTAACCTTTGAACTTGAACCTTTCTCAGAGTTCAAGAAGTTCAAAAGTTCAATGGTTCAAAGTTTCTCAAAGTGAACTGTTTGTCCTTTTATGATTTTCAAGTATATCTCTGAACCTTTCAGTTGAACTTGAACCTTTCTCAAAGTTCAATGGTTCAAAGGTTCAATGTCCAAAAAGTTAATGGTTCTATCAAAGTCCAAAGTTTCTGGAAAGATCATGTGACTATTGGTTGGTCTATGTGGTTTATTTCATATCATTGAACCCCAAAGTTGAACCATAATTTTCAAAAGTTCAATGGTTCAATGGCTATATTCTTATCTCACCCTGAGGATTTATCTAAGTTAAAATTAGCAGGAGATTTAGAGGAAAATATATCCGAAACTCACTATAAAGCAAAAAAATTTGAATTTTCACGAGGTTATAGATAATCATTACTCATCAAAATTACATGTAAAATATGCTTGTCATTAATGCATATGTTAGAATGCATGTCTTATCAAGCATGTTTAGCATCTATTGTCCTAATTTAATCATTTGATTTGGTTAATATCTACATTGAGAGAAAATAATTCAAATTTAGCAAACAAGCATACTGGGCGATACAAAGGAGAACAACAAAGGTGATATAAGATATTTGATTGCTTGAATCCGTAGTGATTTTAGATAAATTTAAGGTGAGTTTTACTCTTATTGTAAGCTATTTCATCTACTTGGTTGGAAAGAAGGATCCTCTTGAGTTTACAATATTATTTAAAATTCAAAACTTTCTCTTTTCATGATATTCTTCGACCTGTAGCCATGAAATCCGCTTGTCTTGATTATGAGCATGGCCCTAGTCTCATATGTTCTCCACCTGAAATTTGGGACACCTCCCTAATTCAATATGATTTGGAAGATTTTAAGGAAAGGGCTAGAAATCATTTGTCAAATCCTATGATGAAAAAAATAGTAGAAAGTGGCCTGGTCAAAGCTGCAGCCTTTCCCATGGCTATACAATGCCTTGAATTGGTCCTTAAATGCATGAACAGATATGAACCTCAAAATAGGTGCATCAGGACTACAGATGGTAATATTCTATTACATATCAACAGACAAACCCTAATGTCTATGATGAGAATTCCTCCCAAGGAGCCATATTTTGACCTTAATATTACTTCTTCCTATGGTTACTTTTCAATAAAGAAAGCAATTTAAAAGAGCGTGATTGATAGGAATTGGCTCTTGAAATTCCAAAAAGGAGGTTCAAGATTTCCTAGGCCATTAACAAGAAACCATATGATTTCAAAAGTACAAGATATCATGGTATTATTACACAAATTGAAAGGCAGTGCTCATTCTTATTATTGGGAAGACTGGATGTACTTCTTCATACAGGTGATCCTTCAAGGAGAACAATATTTGAATTGGGTAGAAATTGTAGCTAAATGTTTGCATCAGGGTTTAAGTAAATGTTTGGGAAATAGAGAATTTTATATGTCTTCATATCTACTCTATTGCCTGGCTTTTATGAGACAATGGGTAGGGTTACTTCATACACCCTTGGCTGAAGACAGTGAAATTTATGATTATTACTCATAGTTACAAATGCATAACTGCTATGAGGATTACAAGAGGGTCAATGATGTTTTTTTTTGGGAAAATGACTTTTGAATTGTCAAATAGCATTAATAAGAGGTTGCCTGATGAAGCTATGTAGTTAATTAGTATCTATGGTAATTTCTTCATTTAGTTTCCAAGTTCACTTATATTAGAGTTGGAGGTTTTTATGGTGAACCCTTTAGGTTACCCAGGTATGTTTTTGACTAATTTGTGATAATAGAAGTCTGTAGGAAATTAGCACATGTAGATAAAAAATTCCCAATGAAGAATAAATATGGTATATCTTTTCCTATTTAAATTGGACGTTATTCATGCAAAACAACATCTGATGCTTTGAATTTTGAATTAGATCTTAAGAAATTCAATTTTTAATACATCATAGCCAGACTACAATTTGACAACAAAGGTTTTGCCAGAGATAATTTAGACCTTGAAACAATATTTTCACATATTCCTCAATTAGAAGATTATTGGGAGGATTGTTCAGATGAATTTGAAGTCAAAAAGAAACTGTGGTCCAGGTTTTTTCTAAGGTAGATAATTACTCTCAAATTAAACATGGACATTTCTAGAATTGTTGACAATGATGAACAAGTTATTGATCCACAATTTGAGCAAAGAAAAGAATCACCTATTCCAAAAATTCACTGGGAGAAAAGTGAAGAAGATAGAATTGAGGTCAAGACCCTTCCAGTGACAAGGAGAACTGAAAAATGGCTGAGAGAGTAAAAATTAGGAGGAGCTCAAAACATAATTTCCCAGTAATGTAAAACAATAATTGAATCTCCATTCCCAATAAGCTCATCTAACCAACTTATTGCTATATTTGATACAGGTAATTCCAAGTCAAGAACTGGAAGGAACCCTGTCATCAAAGAATTTGAGAAGGCCCTTGTAACTACCTTGCTTCCTCGTGCCACCAGGTCAAGGACTCAAAGCAAGAAGAAGAATCAAATTTCTAAAAAAGTGATTATGGATTTGAATTTTGAAGAGGATTTAGGAGAAATTAAAGGTGATAAAGAATCTAATTCACTAATGATGGAAGAGGTTAGTACAGATCAATAGATAATAATTCCTTCTAATTCTACCAAATTAATGATTGTTTTAATTGTACCTTCTGATCAACCAAATCCTGATAGAGAAGCCTCAGCTTCTGCACCTAAATGGATGGAAAGTTCAATCAATCATAAAAGGAAAGTAGTTCCATTTTCTTTACCCTTAGAAGATATGGTGAGCAAGTGTTTAGGGAAAGCTCCTAAATCCAAAAAATTAAAAATGACATCTAGGGTAGATGTTGACCCAAACACAGGGAACTGGAATGCAAAAATTGCTTGACTAAAAACCAATGAAGAAGTTCAAGATTTTATTGTTCAGGATTTTACAGTTGAAAAGGTAGACCTTGGGACTGCATCATGTGTTGCTGATGTGCATCATCTAGAAGCATCTACTAAAAGGATAGTTAGTAAAACTTGGAAGGATGAAAAAGATAAAAGAGAGTTAAAATAGACTATGTGGTCAATGGTAGAGTATATTGATGCCATTCATAGTCCAGATCCACAACCAATTTCCCAAATGCCTATGTCTTTTGATCCAAAATCTCCTATCAATCAAAGGATGCTAGATCAAATACATAGAGGTAAAATGATTACCAGAGTATTTGATAGTTGGTTGGATGGCATCATCTCGAAAGGTACATAATACATTCATAAATTAAATAATGTATATGATCTGACTACAATCACTATTGAAGATTTGAAGACTCAGAATGCTTTGTGGATAAAAGAGGAAGGAAAATGGATGAGCATAATGAATTAGATTGACAAAGTGAAAAAATATGGGATAAAAAAAATTTGTTTAGAAAAGAACTTAACAGGACTGGATGAAGATATATTATATGCAAGTAAGAAAAATGTTGAATGGAGAAATTCAATATCCAGACAAGGACGTTTGGAAATCACAAAAATGATCAAAGAAATAACTGAATTTATTCAGTCATTACAACATGATCTACAGAGCATTGATGTCAATTAAATAAAAGACAATGGAAAGCCAGAGAAGGACATCAATGTTGTGATTCAATCCTTTAGGGAAAAGATTAACTTCATTAAAGAAAGTGATGGCTTATCAACTGAAAACTTCTCTCAGATTTCAAGGTTAGAGTCACTTCTTTGTCACTGTATCGACATACTCCTAGAGCACACAGAAAAGATGGAAAAAAATTAGAGGGAAGAAAACATTTAGAAAGCAAGGTTAAAACACGTCAACATTCCCAATCTTTCTAAAATTCAAGAGTTCAATACAACATTTCAGGAGTGGAAAACTCAACGTGTCTACCCAACTGAATAGAGCAAATTTGGAGATCCTAACCCATCACTTCAACATTGACTTTACTTACATAGTCTCTTTTATTTAGTTAATTTAGTTACTTTTCTATTCAGAACATAATCTTTATTGAATTTGTAAAAACTAAATCTTGTATGGGTTAGAGTTACTTTAACTCTGGTTTAGTTTAAAATATGGATGAGTTAAGGCAACGATATATATTTTTGGTTGTAAAAAAAGAGGGATATAGAAGAAAAAAGGGAGAAAGAGTTAGAAATTGGAGAATGGGACCATTGTTTATACAAAGATATGTAAAAATCTATGAACCCAAAGAGCTTGATATCCCCTGCTGAATACCTCAGGCTGAAACCCAAAGAGCTTGATAAATTGGTCAAATTTGTCAAAAATGGTCCTACACAAGTTGAACCTGAAAGTCAGTTAAACATTAATACTGAGTCTCCCATTTCCCAATTATTTACTTCTCCATCTGAATCACCCACTGATACTTCTAGAATGATCCTCAATTCATCTGATGATACTCCTTATATGGCTGATATGAAACCCAATCCATTTTATGAACCCCAAAAAGAGCAACTGGAATGGCACCATTTGAACTAGTTTATGGAATAGGAGCATAGCTATCATTACCACTGGAATTATTTGTAGCTAGATTACAAAATGGTATTGAAGATCAGTACTTTCAAAACTCTTTAGAAAAAAGAGTTATGTATTTAACTAAGATTGACGAAGAGAGGAATGAACTAGTTGATCGTATTATTGCTCATCAAGCCAGAGTTAAAAATAATTTTGACCATAAAACTAGACCCAGAAAGTTCATGGAAGGGGATGAAGTATTACTATGGGATAGAAGGAGAGAACCTAAAGGAGCACATGGTAAATTTGATTCACTTTGGAAAGGACCTTTCAAAATTCATTAGGTACTTGGTCCTAATTATTTTAAATTGGAAATCTGGATGGAGTCATTTTACCCCTGTCCTGTAATGGACAGAGGATCTCAAGTTGTACTGACTATGAAATAGGTATCCCCTATTTTGTACATAATCTTTTCTTTTCTTATTTGTCATTTTGTGTTTCCCTTTCCCATTTTTGGTTTGTCTTTATCCTTTTATTTCATTTCTATTTCCCAGTCTACAAAACCAGAGTGTCAGGATCTAGAACTCTGATACCACTTGTCAGGATCTAGAGCTCTGATACCACTTGTTAGGATATTGGAATATAATTGATTACTTTTTTATAAGCAACTAAACATGGAATTAAACTAGAAGTAATAACTAGAAATTAGAAATAATAAAGAATAAGAGATACGAGAAATAATACAATCTGTATTAAACTCTTCCAGAAGAAAATACAATGAAGAAATCTCTTTCTTCTCACACCTCTCAGATGTATAGTAATTCTCCTTCAAGAGTTCTCTCTCTCTCAATAAATTACAACCAACTCAATAACCGAGTTGTTATTCCCTCTTTTCGTAGATCTTCTTAATCTTGCACCTTGCAGATCTAATTAATCTTGCACACTTGAGACAACCAACTCAATTGTTGTTGTTCTTGCCTTCAATTACAATAGTGCCCCATGGGTCTCTTAAATAGAACCCAAAGCAAACAATAATTAGAAGAACAGACTCAAGACTAATTATAGTCTTTACATGCATTACATGCAAACTAGCTATTCTCCTAAAAATAGCAATTCTAGAAATGCCTGGAAATGTACAGAAGTTGGTGTTGGTCTACAAATGATCGATGCCAGCCAAACCCTAATTGATGTTGGTTGGTTTTGTGTGTGAGGATGACCGATGTCAATTGGCTCTGATCGATGACAGTTACTGTGCTAGCTCAATAGTGAAGCTTTTAGCTCCACAACTCAACAATCTCCCACTTGGAGATAAATAGCTGCACCTACCTATACAGCAACATCCTCTAAACATTCTTGGCTTGTTTCTCCATCTTCAAGTTCAATCTTGAAGACCAAAAAAAGTTGAATGAAGATTCAACTTCTCCTTTATTACCTTCTTTGTTAACATATCCGCAAGGTTCTTATCTATATGGATCTTTTCCAGCTTCAACTGTCCATCCTCCAATACCTGTCTAATGAAGTGGTACCTAAGCTATATATGTTTGATTCTTATATGAAAGACTGAATTATTTTCTAAATGAATTGCACTTTGACTATTACTGTACAATCTACAACTCTCTTGCTCCTTTCCCAACTCTTCCATGAACCAAGTCATCCAAATCATTTCCTTGCTAGCCTCTGTGATTGCAATGTATTCTGCCTCTATAGTAGACAAGGCAACAACCTTCTGTAACTTTGAAATCTAGCTAACTGCCATTCCACCAATAGTGAACACATATCTTGTGGTGCTTCTCCTGCCATCCAAGTCACCTGCCATATCTAAATTTACATACCCATGTAGAGAAGTGTTTGACCCTCCATAGCATAAATGCCTATTTTTGGTCCCTCTCAGATATCTGAGAATCCACTGAACTACTTTCTAGTGTTCCTTTCCTGGATTGGCCATAAACTTGCTGACAACTCCCACTGCTTGGGCAATATCTGGTCTAGTACATACCAACCTGACCTTATGTCTCACTTGTCCATTATCTCCTTCCTTTAACCTGTAAACCCATTTTTTTAGTGTTTTATTTCCAGCTAGAAACTCAACCAAATCCCACGTATGGTTCTCTTCGAAGGAATCAATTTCCTTATTCATGCCATGCTCTCACTGTTTCCTAGATTCTACCTGCATTACCTCATCAAAACTTTTTGGTTCTCCACCATCAGTGAGCAATAAGTAGTGTAAAGAAGGGGAATAATGAATTGGAGGTCTACTTACCTTTTTAGACCTCCTTATGGGCATTTGACACTCATTGACAGCTTGCTGTCTGCTCAAATTTTCTGACAGTGATTGATCTCGGTCATCTCTGACCGACGTCGGTCTACACCTGACTGATGTCGATTCCACCTGATCACCGACGTCGGTTTCCACCTGATTGACATCAGTCTTTGCCTAACTGATGTTAGTTCCTATGTTTTCCTATGAGTGATGATTTTTATCTGTGAGCTCATTTTGGAACATATTTTTTTCCAAATCGAGATTGCCCTGCTAAGAATTGTTCAACCTCTTGAGCTGATCACTGTACATCACCTTCTCATTGAAAACCAAGGCTTTCTATTTATTAAATGTGTCAAAAACATCAAATTTCCTCTTTATGCAATAAACCCATACCTTTCTTGTAGCATCATCAATGAAAGAAACATAATACTGTGATCCTCCAATAAAAGCTACCTGAGCTGGTCCCCACACGTCTGTGTGAACAAGCTCCAACTTGTGTTTCTTCTTTGTTGACCCAGTTTTGAGAAACCTCACTTTCTTCTATTTCCCAAAAATACAATGCTCACAAAAATCTAGATCTATGCTTTTCAAATATGAAATATTACCTTTTGACTTAAGAACATTCATTCCCTTCTCACTCATGTGACCAAGCCTATAGAGCCACAACTTTGCATCTACATCTGAAGTAGATAAAATAGAAGGAGAATAATCAGTAATACAAGTAGATAGATAAAGTGTACCTACTCTCTTACCTCTAGCTAATACAAGTGCACCCTTGGAAACTTTCCAAGATTCAGCTATGAGAGTTACTGTGCAACCCTCATCACCCAAATTTCTTGCAAAAATCAGATTCCTCTTCAGGATGGGTATATGCATGACATCCATCAACACCCATGTGTTTCCATTTTGCAATTTCAGCTACACTTTTTCTTTGCCAACAATTTGACAAGGCTCATCATCCCCTAAATAAACTTTTCCAAAGTCTCCATGGACATAATCATTGAAAATTTCTCTATTTGGGGTTGCATGGAAAAAAGCACCAGAATCTAAAACCCATGATTCTACCTGACTATCCAAAGAAAGTATAAGATCATCTTGTACAACAATACCTACAACTTCTACTTCTTTATTACCTTCATGTTGATTTGCTTTCAACCAACAATCTTTCTTTGCATGTCCTTTCTTTCCACAATTCCAGCAGGTTATTCTTCCATTTTTGGATTTAGATCTACTTCCCATCTTTGACCTTGATTTCCCTTGCTTGCCCTTCTCTCTTTGCCATCCTCTACTTTCAACACTTAAAGCATTACTTGATGTTTCCCCTGTGCTTTTCTTGCAAATTTCTTCATTCAAGATTACACTAACAACATCATCAACTTTCAAGATATTTGAAGTAGATGCAGTATTACTAACTGCCATTACCAAGATATCCCAACTTTTAGGTAAAGAGCATAAGATTAAGAGAGCCTTAATTTCATCATCAAAAACTATTTTGAATAAATTTAACTGATTTACTAATCCATGGAAATCATTAAGATGACTAGATACTGATCCACCTTCTTGCATTTGCAAATTAAATAATTGCTTCATAAGATATATCTTATTCAAAGCTGAGGGTTTTTCATATAAATTTGCCAAAGTATCCATTAACTCTATCGTTGTCTTTGCCTGTGATAAGTTGGAAATCACAGAAGATGCCAAGCTCAACCTTATAGATCCAAGAGTCTTTCTATCAAGAACATTCCATTCTTCATCTTTCATATCTATGGGCTTACTTGAAACCCCACCCAACAGTAAGTACAGATCTTTCTGATACAAATAATCTTCAATCTGCATCCTCCATAATTGATAATTCTTGCCATTGAATTTATCCATTCTTAATTTACTTTCTTTTGCCATTGCTTTGCTCCCACTCAATCAGAAACCCCTGTGAGTGAATCCTGTAATCAACAAACACTAACCTACTCTGATACCAGCTGTCAGGATCTAGAACTCTGATACCACTTGTCAGGATCTAGAACTCTGATACCACTTGTCAGGATCTAGAACTCTGATACCACTTGTCAGGATCTAGAGCTCTGATACCACTTGTTAGGATCTTGGAATATAATTGATTACTTTTGTATAAGCAACTAAACACAGAATTAAACCAGAAGTAATAAGTAACTAGAAATCAAAAATAACAAAGAATAGGAGATACAAGAAACAATACAATCTGTATTAAACTCTTCCAGAAGAAAATATAATGAAGAAATCTCTTTCTTCTCACACCTCTCAGATGTACAGTAATTCTCCTTCAAGAGTTCTCTCTCTCTCAATCAATTACAACAAACTCAATAACCGATTTGTTATTCCTTCTTTTCACAGATCTTCTTGATCTTGCACCTTGCAGATCTAATTGATCTTGCACACTTGAGACAACCAACTCAATTGTTGTTGTTCTTGCCTTCAATTACAATACTGCCCCATGGGTCTCTTAAATAGATTCCAAAGTAAACAATAATTAGAAAAATAGACTCAAGACTAATTTTAGTCTTTAATGCATTACATGCAAACTAGCTATTCTCCTAAAAATAGCAATTCTGGAAACACTTGGAAACGCAAAAAAGTCAGTTTCGGTCTATAGATGACCGATGCTGGGTGACCCCTAACAGATGTTGATTGGCTCTATGTGTGAGGATGACCGATGTCGATCGACCATAACCAATGTCAGTTGGCTTTGACTGATGACGGTTACTGTGCTAGCTCAATAGTGAAGCTTTTAGCTCCACAACTCAACACAGAGTTTCTAAGTTCTCTACATTTTGCCATAAAATACAGTCCCTAGCTAGAGCCAATGTTAGTTTTTGAGTCGCCTTTAATCAATTTTTCATGAATTCTGCCATAAAATAAGTTTACCCACCTATCGTTTCATGTGTGTGAAATTTATAAAAGAATTGAACCTTTGAACTTGAACCTTTCTCAGAGTTCAATAAGTTCAAAAGTTCAATGGTTCAATGGTTCAAAGTTTCTCAAAGCAAATTGTTTATCCTTTTGTGTTTTTCAAGTATATCTTTGAACCTTTTGGTTGAACTTGAACCTTTCTCAAATTTCAATGGTTCAAAGGTTCATTGTCCAAAAAGTTCAATGGTTCTATCAAAGTCTAAAGTTTTTGGAAAGATCATGTGATTATTGGTCAGTCTATGTGGTTTATTTCATATCACTGAACCCCGAAGTTGAACCATAATTTTCAAAAGTTCAATGGTTCAACGACTATATTCTTATCTCGCCCTAACCTTGTATTAATTACAAAGATATTGTTTTTACAAAGATATGCGATGTTTGTCTGAAACATTTTTTCATCTGTGAATGGAAATGATAATCAATTACTGAGTACTTAAATTTGTGAGTTTGAGTATTTGAAAGCAGATTTTCTGTGTGAAGTCTTCCTTCATATAGTAATTATTTTTCCATTAGACAATCTATTATGTGTGTTTTATCATTTACTAGTTCAACATATATATGTTTATCTATTTAATTATTATTGAAAATAGAATCTACGTATTCTGTTACTTATCGTTGTTATAAAATCTAGTATTCATAACATAATGATGTATGGATATTAGTCTGCCTTTAAACACTTTCTGGTTAAAAGTGTATCTAAATATTTAAATTCATTGAAAATCTTAAAGGGAGATGTACCTTAATTCAGAGGGGAACTAATCTTGATAGTTCACCCATTTGTTGTTTAATTGTTCTTGAGAGAAGAGTACGGAGTTAAATAAAATATATTTATATAAGGACAAATCTGTTAGCCAACAATATCAAAGCAAAGTTTGTGACTGAGAGAGAAGGAAGTCGAGGGCATAAAATTCCTAATACTAATAATCTTTTCAAGATGAAAATTATAAGTAAAATTATATTATGATAAAGGCACGACTTCTTTGAGTTGTATACGTAATGTAAAGTCATCATAAAGAAGCCCACATAAATTTTGTATTGATCCTCGCATAAACATACTATTATGGATTTTGGGCAACCTTAGCCATCTTCCAAATTTCAAGAGAACTACAGAACAAAAATCTATGTGAAAATAAATTTTCTAAAGCATAAAGCTATATATTTTGGGTTTATCTATAGTTTTGAAGCCTTGATAGTGCACGTGAAAGTGACTTTAGAAGTATCAAAATAATTGCCAAGTGTCTTGCTGATAAAGTCATTGCATTGCACTTATACCCATTATCTATATCATACCAATCTATATCTCTTTATGTTATTGTTTGGTAGATATAAATTTTGAAAGCCATGGAATTGTAATAACAAAAATAGCTTCAAGGATTGGTACAGTACCAAACAAAACAAATAAAATATTGTAGAGATTCAGCCATATAAAACACATAACCTCCACAACACAAAACTGGTACAGCTGGTACAACAAGATTATTTAGCTTTTATTTATTTCCATTGATTTTTTTTAATGGATCCTTCCACAAAAGCATCAAAGTCATGTTTAGATTTTTTTTTATTTTTAGAAAAATTTGGAAATTACAGTTCAAATAAGTTATTTTGAAAAGAGGATTTTAAATTGATTATGGTGAAGTTAGTACATAAGGTTTTGGCAAGTTACTTCATAACAAGAGGTTAGGAGTTCAATTCCTTCAAAATCACTTTTATGGTCAAAATTATTTTGACTTTGATTTTTGAGAATTTTTTTTGAAAGGAAAATATTTTGTTTATTAAAAGAATTTGTAAAGAGAATCAATGATATAAGGGTGTATTTTTGACTTTTTGAGATAATTTTTACCCAATCACTTTTTTCATGCAAAGGCGGTCATGTTACTAGGTGATTTATAGGTTTTCAAATGTTTTAGACACAATGACATAGTTTATTTTGTTTTTTGAAGCATCCATATATAAATTTTTAAATGATGTATAAAGGTACATTATCGGTGGACACCGACACCTTCAAAATGAAAATTTTCATAATGTCACTTCTTACTTGTGTTATTAAAAAAATGCATCATCCTTTACATGTCCCTCAATATTCTCATGATTGAAAAATTATGAGCATAAAAATGAATTTTGGAGGATCTGTTGGAGGCTGGAGGATAATTACCCTGTCTAGTTAGTTATTCACTCAGAGTTTGGGTTCATGATTGAATGGGAAATTCTAGCTTGTGTTCTTACTTTGAGTTTCATTTTTGGATTTATATACCTAATATTCATGACATGGAGTGGACCAGATTAATTGTTTTTGTTTTTCTTGATGCATAACTTCTCACCTCTTGCCTGATAGGGGGAGAAGATTTATGCATTAGTTGGACTTTGATTAGTCACTGGTGATAGTACAAGTTGATAGGGGTTACTAGCACCAACAGTATTGAAAAAATGTCATCAAAATTTGTTGGGCATCAAGAGATGTGCCATACAAAGTATGAGGTTGTCACTTGGATAGGTTCATGTATGGGACCTTACGTGGGTTGATGTAGTTGGATAAGCTTTGATTGGGTTTTACTATAGTATAGTATGATGATCATAAGGGATGAGTAGGCCTTGATCATGTTCATCAACCTTTTATGCCACAACTCATAGGGTGTGATTCTATATAGAGCAGCATTGGTTTTGATCAATACTAGAAGGTAAAATATACTAGTTACAATTTCGATAGAGTTTACTTGATGACTTCAGAGTCATTGATTTAGTTCATTTATCTATTATACCCCTTTAGATTAAGAGGGAGTTTTTTGGATTATTTTATGATCCAAAATTTATTTATTTAATGTTTTAATAAGTTTGTTTTTAAATTTAATAAGTTAGTTATTCAAGAAAGTTGGTTTGTTCCTGTAACCACCTGTGGAGCTTTTTAAGCTTTCACCTTTCTTTGTAAATATTCATCCTAAAATAATATTTTATCATTTTGTGTGAAATACAAGGTTATAAATGTAATTTTCAATTTCCTCTCTCATTTATAGATCCAACAAAAGGAAATCATGAGGAAGATTGGGTCCTATCCATGGTATTACAATACAACTCATGAGAAAAAGGGGAAACCAAAGGACCAAAAAGAAGGACTAAGGTTTGTGAAAATAGAAGTTGTTCTTAGGGTGAGATCCATATAAAGATCCTAAAAAATGTGTTAGAAGGATAACATATAGGAATCATGATAAGAAGGGATAGATTTAGGAAAAATACTTCTTAAAAAATTATGCATTGGTGGGTTCTTTGAAATTATGGCCTTCGTTAGTTTGAAGGTGATAGGTGCTTGGACCAAGGATGTCTTTGACTAAATAAGGCTCCCACCATTTTTAGGCATATTTACCTTATTTATCATGAGTGTAGTCTAATTCAAGGACAAGATCAACATCATTAAAGGTGTGAGCTTTAACTCTATTATTATGTTGTTTGGCAATATAGGCCTTGTATTGGCGATTGTGTTGTAAAGTAGAAAGATAGAATTCATCAAGGAGATCGAGATCATGAAGGAAAGCTTCATGTAATTCTTCATCATGTATAATACCATAAAGAGAGATACAAAGAGAGGGAAGCTAAACTTCTAATGGGAGGACTAATTTAGAACTATAAATTAGAAAAAATGGTGTTGCCCTAGTGGCATTACGTATACTAGTGTGATAGGCCCAAAGAGTAGGATAGAGATGAAGATGACAATCTGTGTGGGTGTCATGAATTATATTTTGGAGAATTTTATTAAAATTTTTATTAGTGGCTTTGGATTGGCATTAAATTATGGATGGTAGGGTGTGGAAAATTTGTGTTTGATTTTAAATTTAGGATAGAGTTGTTTCACATCTTTAATTTTGAAGTTACCACCATTGTCTAAAATGATAGTATGAGGAACACCAAAGAGGAAAATAATTTGATTAAGGATGAATTTAGAAATGGTGGTACTAGTGACATTGATGAAGGGCATATCCTTGACCCATTTAGAAAAATATTATGTGGTTATGATCATAAAGACATGCACATCTTGAGATCAACGTAATTTGTTAATGATACTAATCCCCACATAGAGAATGGCTAGGGAGACTCCACAGTTTGAAGCTTGGCTAAAAGTGCATGAATTAGATCATCATGAAGCTGGAAAGGAGTACACTTTTTATGAAATTTGATGGAATCCTTTACAAGAGTGGGCCAAAATTATGTTATATATAAGCATTTATGAGTTGTAGCATGTTTGCTATAGTGGCCACTACAAATGCCCCCATGTGCTTGTTTAAGAAGAGGAAGAACCTCTTCTTTCATAACACAATGGAACAAGGTACCTTTAGCATTGAGATAATATATGATGTTATATATAAATACATACTTAAAATCTTGTTTATCAATGTGAGTTTTTTACAGGAATAAATGTTTAGAGGATAGGTTTGGTGTTCAAGAAATTTAATAATATTTTCATACCATGGGCTTTGTCAAATGATAACAACCTCAATGTGGTAGATGACTGAATTTTGTGGTTAAGGAAAAGATGGGGATTTTATTATTTGGATAAAAAGTGGGTTTGGTAATAACTTGGTGTGGATGAAAAAGAGATGCCTAAGAAGCGAGTGAATCAATAATAGAATTTTGATCTCAAAGGGTAGGCTTGATGGTAAAAGAAATGACATCTTTGGCAAGGGTAGTTATGATTTGATGATAATAAATGAGATTTTTTATTTTGCATTGATAATCACCATTTATTTGGTGGAAAATGAGTTGAAATTATTCTAAAGCATGTAGATATGTGATATGTAGATCCTGTTGTTTCCAAAATTAGCTTAGCTCATTTTTGAGAACAACCCCATACGAAACTTGTTTGTTTCATCTTTCACCTCCCTAGGTTCATTCTTCAATATGGATTTTGAATTTGCTCTCATCTTGGCCTCGGAACGTGAATGGTTACAATCTCGTCCCAGCCAATTTTCCCTCCCCTAGACTCTCCTTCTGGAGTTGGTCTTTTCTTTTATTTTCCCTGCAGGGGCAGCAAATTTCGCCGCCTCTGCATTTCCTTCATTTTTGTGCAAGGGCAGAAAATTTTGCCACCCATGCACTTTTGCCTACAAGGGCGGCAAATTTTGCCGCCTTTACCTGTGTTCTGCGTCCCCTTTTTGCTGCCTGTTGTTGTGGGCGGTAAATTTGCCGCCCAACATCGTGGGCTGTATGAGGTAGTATTGTCGACGTCGACTGATATGTCTGCTGTGCACAGCATTTTTGCCGACGTCGGTGGTGTTTTCTGCTGTGCTCAGCAAGTTTGTCGATGTCGGCCATGTTCGAAGTCTCTGAACTGCCGTTTGTGTTGTGAGTGGCAATTTTGTCACTGACTACATCTGCTCACGGTCTTTTTTTCCTCTTTTCCACTCCTGCTCCCCTTTTCTTCCACTTTTCAACCTGCTCGCATCTCATCCCTTTCAAGCGCATTTTCATGATTGTGACTAGCAAATGCGCAGTTCTCCCTGATCGCTACTTTCTTCTCCTGATTGCATAATCATGTTTTCTGCTACAATTTCTGTGAAGGGTCCCTCTTCATCGACGTCTTTTCAGCGAAAGTTCTTCTAGGTCACTAAAGTTTCTCTGAAGCAGTCCAAGACCATGAAGAAGACTGAAAATAAAGATTGATAGTTTGGAGAAAGATCTTAGCAGATGAAAAGAAATGAAGGATCTCAAGAAGAGCACCCTGATGTCTATCGGTGTCATCTCCAACAAAGACTCCTATGTTGAAATCAAGGAGTCACTGACCTTCAGAATACAGGTACTCAAAGACTTAATTGATGATCTTAAAGCTCTCAAGGAAGCCAGTGAGAAGAGTGACCTGAGCCTGTTGAACAAGTTAGAAGAGCTGCCATGTGACCTAACCTCTAAAGACCATCAGTTCCTTCTGGCAGAAGAGATGATTCAGAGTTTCAAGGAAATGATTCAGGGAGATTTTGAGGAAAAATCCTTCTCACTGTCTTTGGTGGACAACATTCTAGATGCTCAGTTAACTTTGAAAAATCTAAAATCCAAGTTAACTGGCCATGTTAAAGCCATCACAGCATTGAAAGACAGACTGATCAGAGCCAAAATTATCTCTAAGAATGCAGTTGCGCCAGACTGCATAGGAATTCAAGCATCTATTGCCATGTACGATGCTCATCTAAAGAAACCTGGCGGCCAGAACTGATTCTCTCTCTCCTTCTTTCTTTTTCTATCCTTATGCACTTTTGTTTTGTACAAAGTGCATGCAGTTTTAAAAAATGTAATTACATGTAAAAAGTTCAAAAAAATATCTAAAAGTCAAAGATGAGTCATCTTTGACCAAGATATTTTGTATATTTTATTATTTTCTATTTTTAAGGATTTTCTCCCTATATATAGTGGAGACCTCATTTGTAAATTATCTTGGAAAAATTAATAGCAAACACTCTGCTGAAATTGAAGCAACTTTTGAGACTTTGTGCTCAAATTTTTAAATCATATTCTGTTGAATGAATGAGAAGCAGGGTATTTCAGACTTTGTGTGGAGATTGTCTGTGTTATTTAGGAAATAGTTCTTATGTCCTTTTTCTTGGTAATATCTTATTCATCTGATTTAATAAGCAAAGTGGGTGTGTTTATATTATCTAAGGGCACTTTTAGAGGGTAGAAGATAGACTTTGTGCTGCTTTTACCTTTGAGATTCTGTTATCTTTTGTAGTTTCAGGTGAAGACTTTGTGCTTCACCTTACTCTACGGTTGTACTTGTTCTGAATCGGTGAAAGAAGCTACGGAAGACTTTGTGCTTGCATGAGTGTTCTTGTGGACCTTGTCACTTCAGGTGATTTCTTGCTTTCTGTTTAATATCATTCCTAAAAGAAGAGAAGTGTTGTTAGCTTCAGACCAGGATTTCCCTCTTTTGTTCTTTATACATTACCTCTCAAAAAAGAGAGGTAGATGCTGTTATACCACCCCCATGTGTTATTTTCTGCTTAATTATATATATCTGGCACGTAATTATTAATAGGGAACCTCCCCTTGATGAGAGGAGAGATTTACCTCGTCCAGATCTAGTAAACCCATACTCTTCATGGTGTAAATCTCCCTACGTTGTGGCTGATATACCCATTTTGTCATCAGTTAGTTGACGACAAAATATTCACCCAACAGTTTTTGGCGACTCTGCTAGGGAATGAAATGTGCAGTCTGAAACCTCAAGTTTCAGATTGAAGTAGTCCCTACCCTTATCCATTACATAGTCTAGAGACTCCATTTCATGTCTTACCCATTATCATTATAGCCTTACCATCTCCCTCCATCTCTGTTACATTATCTGGTCTGCAAAACCAAAGCTGATGGGAAGAATGTGCATTTTGAAGCCTCAAGCTTCAACTTGAAGCAATTTTGGTCCCTTTTTCATTTTAAAATTTGGCAACTCCATGCTACACAAGAAGCCAGAGATCTAAGGGTGTTGTTGACCCTATGTTTGAGTTGGCACAACAGACTAATTTTGATCTATTTCCTCCATCAGCTTCTCTTCAACGGTCTAAGAGTTTTCCTTCTAGCATTGTCAGGTCACCAACGCAAGGTAGAACTTCTTTTCCCACTGTTAATTGCTGCTTGCCTATAAACACTCCACCAAGGTTTGTTATCTCGCCATTGAATCCTCTTATCATAATGGCTCAAGGCCCGTGGGGTAATTCCTTTGGCCCTCTTAACTTGACCCCACCTCTGCATGAACTACCTCGTAGTTCTAGGAAAAAAATTTCTAAGTTTTTTGGTGATGGAAAGGTTCATCTTGACGAGCATATTGCCGCTTTCTCCATAGCATGTGGCATAATTGGTGTTGAATTTGAAGATGTAGCAGTGAGACTTTTTGTGGAAACCCTACAAGGTGCTACTGCAGATTGGTTCTATCACTTGCAGGTCGGGTCAATAACTGACTGAAATACACTAAAGTCCATATTTGAGGCTAGATTTAAACCCGCTGAATATGCACACGCCTTGTTAGCACAGCTAACATAGATGAAAAAAGAATCCCAAGAACCCATGAGGGATTTCATAGCTAAATTCAACAAGTTGAGAAACCGGATTCCAACTGTGGCTCAGCCTACGCCGGAAAATCTCAAGTGCTTTTTCATCAACTCACAGCTTCCCGAAGTAAGTTTCCTATTAAGGCGAGTTGGCCCTATGGATTTAGCATTGGCTCAAAGTTTGGCTACTGAGATTGAAGATGATCTTATCTTGGCAGGTAAGATCAGAAAAGACCCAAGTAAAAATAGATTCTCTTCATCTACTGAAAGCTCTTCTACAGCTACTACAGATCCTATGGTACAAAAGTTAGCAAATGAAATGCTAGCTCTTAGAAGACAGATGGCCCAAGTTATGTATGCTTCTCCTAATCAGGATACGCCAAGGAGGACATTTCAGAATCAAGTGTACCAAGGCAATGCTGCTAGAAATCAAGGGCAGTCAAATCATCTTCCTCCCCCATAGAGAAACCTTGCCCTTGAAGCCCCTCCAACCAACTCAATGGTTGGATATCTGGAAGCAGAACACGCTCCCCCTTTCCAACCTGAGTTGGACCAACAATATGATGCTAATCTCTTTGAAGAGAAAGAATAAGAATTAGCTGGTGACTCCGTCATTGGTTACCTAAATTATCAAGATGAACCCAGAAGTGAGGGGAATATAGCTGAGGGATCATATGTCGTATTCACCCGATCCCAGAAACAGTCAGCCCAACAAGCTGATAAAGAGAAGATAGAAGAGCAACCTCAGCTAGCAGTTTTAATTACCAAGCAGGGAACCACTCTGCCCTTCCAACCAAAGGACCCGATGACTATTGAAAAGGTATGTACCCCAAGCATCTCTACACCCTCTACTTCAACTTCGCAAACCAGCCCTCCCAAAAACCAAAAGAGTGAACTCCCATCCTCTGTGCCTAGTCTTATACCGACATTTGACATAATTGAGCATGTCAAAAAGACTAAAATTCAAATATCTAAATTTGAATTTCTACAAGCCCATCCTGAACAGTTGGATAGGTTGGTAGAATGTGTGAAAGGTACATCCGTCCCTACAGGACAAGAAGTTCTGAGGGTAACTCATGATCCCCCAAATAATGTATCCACCTAGAATAATCTTGTCGTGACTCCTCCAGTTGCTCTCAAGAAAATAGAACCTTTCTATGTTTCCCTGTTAATAAATGATCACAAGTTGAGCAACTGCATCATCGATTCTGGTGCATCTGACAATGTCATGCCTGCTAGAGTGGTAGAATCTCTTGGTCTCACATTGACTAAAACTTTTGGGAGATGTTTCTCCATGGAAAATAAACAAGTACCACTATTGGGGAAAATCAAAGATGCCCAATTTGCATTTGCAGTGCTCCCTAACAAGAGGATCAAGATGACAGTTCTGGTAGCTGACGTCCCAACCTCATATGGCATTCTGCTTGGGCAAAACTTTTGCAAGGATGTCGGAGGAGAATTGAGCATGGACTTATCCCAGGCAAAGATCCCTATGAAAGGCATGATGCAAAGGTTGCTTCCTGAGAGAGAGGCAAAGTACATGGTCACCCAAACGTCAGCCGCTGTGGCTCAAATTCTGTTTGAGTCCTCTGGCAGGGGTAATTATCTTCTAACCACAGAAGAGGTTCATGAAGAGCCTGTTAATGCCCTTGAGAATGCCAACTAGAAAATTGGTTCAACTAAAATAATGACAAGTGGACTTGATAGTGCCAATCAGTGGCGGGTGTCAAATGAGGACAATCAAATCAGGTGCTGGAGAGAACCAGAAGAGCAACCAATTATGGTATTTGACCATGTTGCTACACATCATGATCAGGGAAAATAAATCTTCACCAAGAAAACAAAGATTCATGGTTTTTGGGTCAAAAGACAAATCTTGTTGTGGGGCAAGAGGAGAAAACTAAAGGGATGGCACAGGAAGTTGGTTTTTTGGTGGAGGTTTCCATTTACACATCATCAATTCTAGAGAGAAAATGGCCTCTTGCTGGTTTATCAGGACAGAACACCATTGTCACTACCTCTAAAAGGGCAGCATCTGAGGTGCTTCGATTCTTGAAGTACCAAATAAATTCACTTGTATATTTATATAGTCTTTAGCTTTGTTTTATTTGTTTCTTTTTTGTTTTTGGAGCCTTTCTTTTTGAGTAGCTTGACTCCATGGCCCAATGGCACACTTCTAAGGCACTAGAGATTCTAGTTTCTACTCCCTTTAATTACTTTTTGTAATAAAAGGCAGTTCCCCAACAAGAGCCAGCTGTTGTTTCCAAAATCAGCTTAGCTCATTTTTGGAAACAATCCCCTATGAAACTTGTTTGTTTCGTTCTTCGAGATGGATTTTGAATTCGCTCTCATCTTGGCCTCAGAACGTGAATGGTTACAATCTCATCCTAGCCAAGTTTTCCCTCCCCTAGACTCTCCTTTCGGAGTTGGTCTTTTCTTCTATTTTCCCTGTAGGGGCCGCAAATTTTGCCGCCTTTACATTTCCTTAATTTTTTGTGAAAGGGTGGCAAATTTTGTCGCCCATGCACTTTTGCCTGTAAGGGCAGTAAATTTTGCTGCCTTTACCTATGTTCTGCGTCCCCTTTTCATCACCTATTTTTGTGGGTGGTAAATTTTTTGCCCAACATCATGGGCTGTATGAGGCAGTATTGCCGACGTCGGCCGATATATCTACTATGCGCGGCATTTTTTCTGACATCGATGGTGTTTTCTGTCATGCTCGGCAAGTTTGTCGACGTCGGTCATGTTTGTAGTCTCCGAACTGCTGTTTGTGTTGCGAGCAACAATTTTGTCGCTGATTGCATCTGCTCACAGTCTCTTTTTCCTATTTTTCGAGCCTGCTCCCCTTTTCTTCCGCTTTTTGACCTACTCGCGTCTCATCCCTTTCAAGCACCTTTCCCTGATCGTGACTAGTAAATGCACAGTTCTCCTTGATCGCTACTTTCTTCTCCTAATTACATAATCATGTTTCCTGCTATAGTTTCTGTGAAGGGTCCCTCTTCATCGACGTCTTTTTAGCAGAAGTTCTTCCAGGTCACTAAAGTTTCTCTGAAGCAGTCCAAGACCATGAAGAAGACTGAAAATAAAGATTGATAGTTTGGAAAAAGATCTTGGCAGATGAAAAGAAATGAAGGATCTCAAGAAGAGCACCCTAATGTCTATCGGTGTCATCTCCAACAAAGACTCCTACGTTGAAATCAAGGAGTCACTGACCTTCAGAATATAGGTACTCAAAGACTTAATTGATGATCTTAAAGCTTTCAAGGAAGCTAGTGAGAAGAGTGACCTGAGCCTACTTAACAAGTTAGAAGAGCTACCATGTGACCTAACCTCTAAGGACCGTCAGTTCCTTTCGGTAGAAGAGATGATTCAGAGTTTCAAGGAAATGATTCAGAGAGATTTTGAGGAAAAATCCTTCTCACTGTCTTCAGTGGACAGCATTCTAGATGCTCAGTTAACTTTGGAAAATTTGAAATCCAAGTTAAATGGCCATGTTAAAGCCATCACAGCATTGAAGGACACTATGATCAGAGCTAGAATCATCTCCAAGAATGCAGTTGCGCCAGACTGCATAGGAATTCAAGCATCTATTGCCATGTACAATGCTCATCTAAAGAAACCTGGTGGCTAGAACTGATTCTCTCTCTCTCTCTCTCTCTCTCTCTCCTTCTTTCTTCTTCTATCCTTATGCACTTCTATTTTTTGCAAAGTGCATGCAGTTTTGAAAAATGTAATTACATGTAAAAAGTTCAAAAAAATATCTAAAAGTCAAAGATGAGTCATCTTTGACCAAGATATTTTTTATATTTTATTATTTTCTATTTTTGAGGATTTTCTCCCTCTATATAGTGGAGACCTCATTTGTAAATTATCTTGGAAAAATTAATAGCAAACACTCTACTGAAATTGAAGCAACTTTTGAGACTTTGTGCTCAAATTTGTAAATCTTATTCTGTTGAATGAATGAGAAGCAGGTTATTTCAGACTTTGTGTGGAGATTGTCTGTGTTATTTAGGAAATAGTTCTTATGTCCTTTTTCCTGGTAATATCTTATTCATCTGATTTAATAAGCAAAGTGGGTGTGTTTATATTATCTAAGGGCACTTCTAGAGGGTAGAAGATAGACTTTGTGCTGCTTTTACCTTTGAGATTTTGTTATCTTTTGTAGTTTCAGGTGAAGACTTTGTGCTTCACCTTACTCTACAGTTGTACTTGTTCCAAATCGGTGAAAGAAGCTATGGAAGACTTTGTGCTTGCATGAGTGTTCTTGTGGACCTTGTCACTTCAGGTGATTTCTTGCTTTCTGTTTAATATCATTCCTAAAAGAAGAGGAGTGTTGTTAGCTTCAGACCAGGATTTCCCTCTTTTGTTCTTTATACATTACCTCTGAAAAAAGAGAGGTAGATGATGTTATACCACCCCCATGTGTTATTTTCTGCTTAATTATATATATCCGGCATGTAAGTATTAATAGGGAACCTCCCCTTGATGAGAGAAGAGATTTACCTCGTCCAGATCTGGTAAACCCATACTCTTCGTGGTGTAAATCTCCCTGCATTATGGCTGATATACCCATTTTGTCATCAGTTAGTTGACGACAAAATATTCACCCAACAGATCCAAGGCTGCTCTCATGCCTAGGATTAAACCTTCATATTCTACCATGTTAATAATGACATAAAATGTGAGGAAAAAGGCTAGAGGAAAAAAATTTCCGAGATGACTTGTAAGGATAAAACCTATCCCATATCCTTGAAGGCATTTGGTGCCATCAAAATGAAGGGTCCAAGTATCTTCATGTAAATCAATAGTGAGTTTAGGAAGTTCTTCAATATTTGATTTTTTGTTTAGTAGTGTCGAGGAAGATAGCGGAATCTTCTAAATTACTTGCTTCAAGGTCAGTAGTGAAGTTATTAAAGTAATCTTTAAGACATATGGTTTAGTTTAAAAATTCAATATAGATAATATTATCATCAATAAGATTATCTTGAAGGTGGTTGGTAGCTAGGATTGGAGCTGTGGCAAGTTTATCAATAATTATTTGTCCTTTTAAAATCTTTTGTTTAATAATTCAGAGATCAAATTCCATGAGAAGGAGCATCCATTTTCCAATTTTATCACCAAGAATAAAGGCTTTAGAGAATAAATGATGAAGGGGATTGAAATGGATAATAATGTAAGTGGTTTGATAAAGCATATAATGTTCAAGTTTTGTATAACATTTCTCACAGTCGATAAGTCCTCGACTGATATAATAGATGGCATACCACCTCCCAATATCATCTCATTTGGAAAGCATTACCCCAATTAATATGGGTGTGGAAGAGGTATATAATATTAATGGATGATCATTTGAATGTGGATAAAGACTAGGTGGGTGAAACAAGGATTCTTTTATATTATCAAATGTGTTTTGACAAGGATTTGTCAATTCTAGGGCATTACCTTTCTTAAGAAGAGATTTGATATAATAGATATAGTAATCCATTTTAGGGAAAAACCATCTAATTACCCCAAGTTTATTAAGGTAAGTGAAAATATGTGGAATGGAATGGGGAATGGGCATGTTGACGATAGCATTGATTTTGGTGGGATCAACATCAATGCCATGAAAAGAGAATAAGAATCCCAACAATTTTCCAGATGTGACATCAAAAACACGTGTAAGGATTTAGTCTAACTTTATATTTAATGAATTAATCAAAGATGACAATAAGATAATAGAGGTGAGTCTTGTGACTTTTGGATTTGGTAATGAGGTCATCCACATAGGTCTCTACAATCTTATGAATAAGATCATGAAAGATGTGAGCCATCACCCATTGATAGGTAGCTACATTTTTAAGGATGAAGGGAATTTTAACATAGAAATAGGTGCCCCATTATGTGGTAAAAGTTATATTATGTTGGTCTTTAGGGGTAATGTGAATTTGGTTATAACTTGAGAAACCATCCCTAAAGGACAACATTTCATAACCAATAGTGGAATCGATGATGGCATTGATAGAAGGTCAAGGGAGATTATCCTCGACACAAACAAGATTAAGATTACAAAAATAAATGTAGATGTGAATGACCATGTTGAATTTATTTTGAATAGGGATAATGTTATAAATTCATTCTGAATAGTTGATGGGTTTGATAAATTTAGCATCAAGAAGCTTGATAATTTATCTATGGCATAAAGTTAAAACTTCTAGTGTAAATTTTCATTGCTTTTATGGTATGGGTTTGGAATCAAGGTAAGTGATGATATTGTGTACTAAAATTATAGGGTCAATACCAATCACAAACTCATAGGACCAAGTAAAATTCTCATGATATTTATCAAAGAATAAGCTGAAGTTATCATGTTTAGTTTGTGTGAGTTCATAAGAGACTATAATTGGTCAAGGGCATGAGGGGGTACCATATTAAATTCAAGTAATTTCTTTGATAATCATAGCATTTATATCTTATAAATTATATGGTGCATTAGGTAAATAAGAAATGGGATTTGATTTAGGATCAATGCTAGAGATGAAGTTGTTAAAAAAAGGTGCTTTCTTTATGAAATTCCCAAGTTTGTGATGCTACTAAGGTAGTTAAGGTTCTTGGGAATGAAGTAATTCAAGACTGGCTTCATCACTAGGAAAAGTGGGAATAAGACCATAATAAATAACATCTACTTTGAGATTGAGAATTTTATTAACATAGTAGTCATATTCAAAATGTATCTGATATACATCTGTATCCTTGGCATCTAATGTAATCTCAGGAGTAGGGAGAGTAGAGGAAGAAGGTTGATCAATTTTGGTTGATGTGTCATTAACATCATTGATGGGGTAAGAATTAGATGTAAGGATTGAATATATAGGTGGTATAAAAGATGTGAGAATTTACAAAGGTTTGGAAGGTAGGACTTGTTATACCACCCAATGAGTATCAATAAGTGGAGAATTAATAGGAGGTACATGACCTTCAGGAGTTAACTCAGAGATAGTGGAAATGGTATGAACATCATAGTTAAAATCATGTATTTGGGATAATTTTTTTTATAATATTGAACATCCAAGTCTCATGATTGAGCTTGGGCCATGATGTATTTATCATCATAGGTTGGAGATATTGCACAAGCTTGAGATTCAGGAGGATTTTTAGAAGGGGAAATACCTAGATCATTGAGTTTATGTGGAGAAATGATTAAAGGATATTGAAATAATTTAACCACTTCATAATCATTTCATGTGAATGCATCTTCTAGGTAAGAGGCATCTTGATCATTGCATGGAGGGGAGAATCATCGATCTCACCAATAAGAGGGATGGTGTGATCATGAAGTAATAAAGGAGGAAGCCACTCTGATATGTAAGGAGGTAACTTAATAGTGCTACAAGTATGTTTCATGTCATTATGTTCATCATCATCTAAACTAGCAAGAGTGACATGTAAGTCTAGATTGATGTTGGTGAATTTAAGTAAGGGAGCACTATTAATTGATGGAATGGTAAGAATGTGATATTGTGATTTAAGATTAGGAAGTTGAATACTCCAAGGGTTAGGATTTCCCTCATGTTAATACCTTTTACCATTATGTAGTAACTTGATACATTGGCTACTAGAAGAGGTGATATCCCTCATTCTATGAGTCCATGGTCATCTTAGGAGTATGTTGTAAGATAAGGGTAAATAAAGGACCATAAGATTAGTTCAAACAGTCTTAGGCCTGATGGTAAGGGGAATCCAAATACAACCAATACTTTTGATTAGTTTTATCAAATCCATGACATGTTAGGTGGGTTTACTTGAGACGATCATTATTATATCCAATTTGTTGGATGAGCCATAAAGATGTCACATTAATATTATACCCTTCGTTAACTAAAACTTTATGAATAAGGGTGGTATTAATGGTTATTTTAATGAATAGGTGTGGATCATTGGTACAAAAGCGGATCTCATCATTAATCATGTCTTCTTCAAGGAATTCAATGGAAGGTTTGTAAGAAGGATAAATGGATTATATGGTATGCACATTGGTGGTTATGGCTCGGGAGAGGGTGGTTCTTCTTATACAGAAGATGGGTCTTCAATTTCTTACAATTGTTGCATTAGGAACTTGTGATGATAAGGGGTGGTGTGAACTAACTCCATAAGCATAATCTTTCAAGATATGGAGTTGAGATCTTATAAGAAGTTCCATTGGGATTTAGAAGAAGAATTAGTGTGGGGTTTAGAAGGTAATGTGTACTTTGAAGGAATGAAAGTGGTTGGGGTTCAAAAGGAGATGGTTCCTCATTAGCTTCTGAAGATAGATGAGTAGTTTTAGTGTCTTTCAGAAGCTACTCTTCTAAAGATGGTTTCTTAAGTTTAGTGATAGGATCTTTATGAGCTAGTTTATGGTAATAATTGACCTTAGCTGCATTAACATATTGAGAATTATTGTAATAATGGTCATAGTCAACATCAATAGCACTAACATCCTTGGTAGTTTATTGAGTGTTAGATGTGGAAAAATATTTTTGGTTATTAGAAGAAGAAACTTTGGGAGCTTGTCATTTTTGAGAGGTAGTGTGGTATTCTTGATGATAGAGTTGGATCATGGATTCGTGATTAAAGGAATCACCAAGCATATAGGAGATAACAAATTTAGTAAGCCCTCTATAGGTATGGGAATGACCAATATCAATATGGAACCAAAAAAATTGATTAGAGTCATACCATTTAGGAAGATTATTGGGATAATTAAATGGTTTAGAGGGCACTAAAAATTATTTAATTTGTTACATAGTTAATGGTATGTGAGAAGATGCAGGATTGTTAGCCTTGTCAACTCTTGGTTTGGTTTGAGGGGTATTACCATTGATTGTGTTGGTATAAGTTTGAAAAGATCATTTAAGGAATTTGGTATTAGGTTCAAATTGCTTCATTAAGAATTCTTGATGCTTGGCTTGGTCAAGATCTTTATTAAATGTTTAAAGGGCAAAGGTTCAAACATTATATTGAAGAGAATGATTTAAGGAAGTTATAAAAAGTTTAAAGAGATTATCATCAGTCATGTTATGGTCAGTCTTGTGACTAAATATTTCCATTGTTTGATAAAATCATGAGTTGATTCAGTGGGAGATTGCTTAGCATTGATGAAATGGCTAAGGCAATTTTTGGGAAGGTCATTGTGTTGAAATTATTTAACTAAAGGATTGAATAAGTCTTCTAGTTTCCAAATGAAATGTTGGGGAAGTTGATTGTACCATTCCAATACATCACTAGTGAAGGTTTTAACTATAAGTTTAGTGGTGGAAAAAGTATTAGTTTATATCCACTCTTTGTAAAGATTGTCAAATGCCTTAAGAAAAGATGCAGGGTCTTTAGTCCCATCATACTTGATAGTTGGATATATATTACCAATGTCAATATAAATGATGAAAGGGGATAAAGGATCATTTTGGATGTTTTGAAGCATCTTGTTATTCATGATAGGTTGGGGAATAACATTTCCTATGGCATATCTAAGAGGTGGAGGAATAAAGTTTTGATTATTTTGAGGGATTAGAACTAGAAGTTGATTATCCATATTGATCAAATGATGTTGTAATTGCATCATTTGGGAAGTGTTATGTGTTTTCATTATGTTCATTTGTTACACTATTTGTGAAAGAATTTAGGTTGTATCAATTGGCAATTTGGCATTTGTAGGAAGACTCCCCAGATTGGTATTAGGGAGAGGTTTATTAAGAGGTAGATTACTCATGGGGTTGTTTTATAGACTTGTGTCAATTGATCCCACATTATGTTAAATGATTGAATATGGGAATTATCTTGATAGGTAAAAAAAGGATCAGATCTACCTAATAATCTCGAGGCATGATTTGAACCATGTTACAATCCATAGATGAAAGAGGGGAAGAAGTCCTCCAAGAGTGAGGATTCTTTTGTGAGGTGAAGAAAGTGAGAATATATTATCCCATATAATGTATAAATGGATTCAAGTTGTCCAAGAGGATTCTGATAGGGGATTTCATGATTCTTGATGATAGGAATAAGATTTTAAGAAATAATAAAGAAAGATTAGGGATAAATAACTAAGTTGGCTAGATAGAAGATCATTATCAATCAGATGGAAGATTAATGTCAGTTAACAGGTCTAGAGTTGACTGGGTAGATAGAGTAATGTGAAGACATAGGCTGAGAAGAGTACAGATTCATGTGGATTGAATGTGTACTAATGGACATGTGGTAGAATAGAAAGACAAGAGACACAGTCATGTCAGTCGACTATGTAATGCAGGTAGGGGAAAGTATAGTCTATAAGAAACTATATCGATTAGAATGACAGTGTTTTGAAATAGGGAAAAAATTACAGGATAAGTGAAGCAAGAATAAAATTAAACACACAAACAATTGGATCAATGTGAGTGATCCAATTTGGGCACACAACATAAAATATTTCACCAACATTGGTAAATGCAAGTTTTTAATAAAACACACAATGATCAGAGAGCAAGCAATCAAATAAAAATTAAATGTTGAATAAGTGGTCATCCTAAGTGTTATTAGATTATTAAAAAGTGTCAATAAAAATGTGATAGGAGAGTTGGTTGAAATAGGGAACTAGAATGGTAATCTATGGATGGTTTTTAAGATGTTTGGGTTGAAGGGATCTATGTTGTAATGGTACTAGCTTGGTATTGGGGCCTACCCCCTCACTTCACAATCTTGTAGTGATGAGGGTGTTAGGTGCTTGCCAATATATTTCATTAACCACATATTTATACTTGGCTAGAAAATCAAGTCGACTTCCTCCTTGGTGATGAAATCCAAGTATGTAGGCCTTGGGAAGGAAAATGTTTAAATGCATTTTGAGTGTTAGTGATTTTTTAGTGTGTGCAAAAGAATAAAATAGTGTAACCAAAATAGTAATTTGAAAAAAAACCTATTTAGACTATGTGAATTATTCTAAATATACAAATAGATGAAATTGAAATGTGAATTAATTACTAGTAAATAATTACTAATTCCTTGATTTAGAATAGTATAGAGTTAGTTCAGGGGACACTATATGTAAATAGTAAAAAATAGAGTTGACTAGGTCATTATTGTTTTGTAGAATTAAGGTATTTAATAATAGAGTCAAATAGGTTGACTACATCTCTTAGATATAAGGTAGACTATAGAATTAAGTCGACTAAATTGAGTTAGTTAGCTGTAGGGCTGAAAATTTGAGGAATACTAACTTGTGAAAAATATAACTAAAGAAAGTATTGAAATGATAAAGAGCGGAAAAATAGGAACCTTGGTGGGTTTGAATATGGTTGAGATTGAAAATTTTATGTTGAAGTGCCTTAATTAGTTCTGTCAAAATTTTCAAACTAAGTTGACTGGTTCGACCAAGTTTTACAAAACCCTATGTGATAAATAAGAACAAAGAACAATGTCAACCTATTCAAAAATATTTATTGACATGAAACTGAAGAAGAGTACTCTATCGACCTATTTGAACCAATAACTTGTAGTTGATGTAGACTTGGACAGACAAAATAAATTTATTTTAAAGTGATTGTGTGTTAAGCCTAGCATAGAAATTTAGAACTATACTAACTAGTTCGATATAGAACTATAAATATGGAAAAATATAATAAAATGATAAAAATGATGAAATGAAAGAAATCCTACAAGGGTTAGATTCACTTTAGGTAAAATGTATGCAATGGAAAATGTAGTAGATCTATGAATCAATCCTATCTCAGAGAAGATAAATCATACTTAAACTTCCAATTGTGGATACATTAGATATTCAGGGTCATGATCAAGATGGATCTTCTAGACCTAGCCAAGGGATCTCTTATCATAATAAATTCACTAGGGAAGGTTACAAAGCCTCTAGTCAAGCAAAATTATGTAATAACCCTAACTAGGTCTTATGTTTTAATATTCACTAAACTAATAACAAGTAAAACAAAAATCTAATCTAGTGCTCACCAAAGCTTGTGGCACAAAGTGTGGGTAATAAACATTAAAAGATAACATGCATAAATGACATATACTCATGTCAATGTATACATAATCCTAATGCTTGGAAGATAAATATAAATGCATATCTACTCTTATAAAGGAGGAACAAAGTTAGGAATACTTACCTTCGAAGACAAACCTAGCAATCCTCAATATCTCCCTTAGCCAAGGTGATTTTCAAGAGGTTTTTGTGGTATGTAATGATGACAAGGATAAATTAGCTCTAGGTTATACAACCTATCAATGCATCCAAAATACTTTTCCACAAAATAAGATTCATATCTCCAAATAAAGTATGAAACCCTAAGCTATGATCCTCAAGTATAATGGTGGATAAGCAGATGAAAAATATATATCTCATCTTCTTCTCTACTCTTAGAATAATGAAATGGATGTGTTTATATAGGTGGATCTAACCCTAATCCTTTTTGAAAGTTTAGGTTGATAAGGTTGAGCTAATTGACCTTGTATTCTTATCAATAAAAATAAATTATGTCCTAGTCTAGGTCGGCTAGGGGTCGACCTAGACCCTAAATAAGTTTTATCAATTAGAGTACAAGGTTGATGGGGCCAACAGTGTAATGTAAATTGTCAAAAAGGATTTTACGCTAGGGAAAGGCTAATGAAGGTGGAAAATGACTAGAGGAGGGTACAAAAGAGGAGGAAAAGCTTAGGGAAATATTTTTAGAAGATGGGTGTGTAGATAGAAAGTGTTAATAAGGGACAATAATTTTATGAAGCACTAATGGTTCAACCACCCCTTTCTCGATGCACCCTTTAAGGCGTGAACTTACAGAGATTAAGACTCAATGGGTTCTTTAAAGATAGAAAGTGTTTGTATTTGATATAGTTTTAAAATATTATGTGTATACATAGTATGTTTTGATATAAATGAATACAATAATAAATCCTTGTTGAAATAATGATTGATCAGAACTAAAGCATGGGCAATGATAGTTTTAAGGTTAGTTGTAAAGGTATAAACCCCCACATGTGATTAAAAAAATTATTATTTCATTTTTGGAATTATATTTTGTGATCACATGCTTCATTTTGGTTCTCTATCAACTATGATATGATTGTCTACTCCTTTTTAGAGTAGCCATGTGTTAAAAATTAGTGGCCATGTATCCATTAAGTGTTTTTTACTAGTCACAGCTTATGAGTAAACTGTAAACCTTAGGGATGTTAACTAAAAGAATGTTAATGTACTATTGGACATGTGGTTTAGAGCTGAGTTACATGTGTACATTTAGTAATTCTCCTACAATTGGGATTTCATATTTGTCTAACTATAAGAGTACTTTTTTGAACTTATCTGGAGTCAACCTTAGTCTTTTACATATTCTTATGGGTATCACATTAGCTAAAGCACCCAAGTTGAATAAGAAATTATGCACATTCTTTACAAAAAATTTGATAGTCAATATAAAGGTGGGGCTTTATGTTTGTATTTATACATGACCATATTCACATGTGTCATTTTTGATTTGTCAACATATGGGTTACTAATCAGAGCCTTGAGAAAAAAATCCCTTTTTTCTTTGATTTGAGTCAACTCATGAAGAGTAATGTTTTCCCTAATTTTCTTCATATCATTTACTATGTTATATCCATTCTTAGTGTGTGGATTGACCTATAGATACTAATTATTCCCTTGAGGACGAGGTGGATTGTTATTAGAATTTAAATTAGGATGAATGTATGCACTATTATTAAAGGGTGTGGAAGTTGTGATAGGTTATTGATTCTTGTTTATCAGATTATAGTTATTCCTCTAAAATTGTTTAAAAGCATAAATATCATATGTGTTGTATTTTGGCTCATTTTCATCCTCAACTACAAATGGGAAATCATAGGTCTCAAATACCATAACAATACTACAAGTTTTTAGGGCACCAACGATAGATCAATTAGGTGGATTCAGGACTACCTCATATCTTTCAATATTCTTTTGAAATATTTCAAAAACAATATAAAATTTTATGCATTCTAGTTTGACATGTGGGGAAGTACTATGGAATCTACACTAGTTATGGAAGGCTACCTCACAGATATTCATCTTAGGAAACATGTTAGGCTAACGATCTAGATTATTACTTGACCTATTGAATGGGTTGTTATTTATTTGTAATGAAAAATTCCTAGTGGTTGCTTCTCCTATAGTGTTTATCAAGCATTTATGCATGCTTATAAACTCATTGATAAGTTTTTTTACCATGCATTATGTTATTCCCAAAATCCATCACTTGTTTTTGTTGAAAACATGTTAATCATTTTGGTCCTATAGACCAAATTGGTCTCTTTCTTTCTTAAAATGTTTTGAGTAGTCAAGTTATATAATCACACAAGCCTTTTCAGCTAAGAAAATCACAGGTTCAAAAGGTGGGCTTTTGCAAGGAAAAATCTCAAAACACTTAAGGCATTTCCTAAAAAAATTATAAAAATGGTTCAACAACAGGGTTCAATAATATGGAATGAACCATTAAATTGTTGAACCATTGAACTCCACCTCCAAAAGGTTCAAAGAGTTCAAAGGTTCAAAGAGTTCAAAGCTTCAATGCGTTTAAAGGGTTTAAAGATTCAAAGTTCAAAGTTTGAGTGAATGGTTCAAATAGAAGATTCCAAAAAAAGGTTTAACAAAATGGTTCAACCGAATGGTTCAAATAATTGGTTCAACAATACATTGAACTCCTAAAGAAGACGAAGTGAACGCGACTCTTTACAAAACATTGAATTGCCAAATTACCAAACTGTTAAACCATTGAACTAAACTCCGAAAGGTTGAAAGGTTTAAGGTTCAAAATGGTTCAGGCAACCAATGATGTCCCCATAGATGTCAAATTTAGGGTAATGAAATAACCATTGATTTTCAAAAAATGTAGACCCGAGGAAAAACTCAGTGACCAGCCAAGGAAGGAGCTAAAGGAGCTAGTAGAAAGCGAGAAGATAGCCCTGAGAGCTTGAATCAGCAGGAAGAAACAAAATATAGCAAGGAAAGAGGGAATCAAATAGAGAATCTAGAAATATTTATAGAAGAGTTATTCTAGTAGGTGGAGCAGTTTGCCAGATGGACCTTAGAGAGTACAAGCATTCAATGGCACAACCTATTTTTATTCATTGAGTAAAGGTGAATGGACAACTGTGTAAAAATCATAAAGAACACCAAGCAACCCATGCTTCAGAGGAGACATTTGAGATGATTTAGAATGCCAAAAGTTAAGGCCAATAACCTATTCCAGCTTGGCCCCTTTACAGATTTCCCAATGCATTCAATGTAGCATGGGCTATTTCATGAAAATAAGTGCCAAAGTCTTTCTTTGGATGCTATATATTGTAATCTCTCAGTTTGTAAAAATGGAGATCTCTCTATTATTAGAAGCTAAACTCTGCCCAAATTGAAAGGCATTCCTGAGACTTTGAGCTCAGACTGTTAATCATATTTTATCAAGTGAATGAGAAAGCAAGTGACCTTTTAGATTTTGTGTTGAAATAGCTTGTGTTATCTAGGAAATCATTCTTATGTATTTTTCCTAAATATAGTCTTGTCTATTTAATCAAATAAGAACAATTGGAAATAATCTGAAAGATGTCCTGAAGTTGATTGTGGAAGACTTTGTGCTGCCATAATTGTCTTTAGTCTGTGTGTTTTATGTTTCAAGATATTGGAGATACTTTGAGCTCCCCTTATCCTTCATAATCTTTTACTCTATTATAGTTTTTAGTGGAGACTTTGTGCTACACTTCATACTACTGTGTTACTTTGTCTTAAATCCGTAGGAAAAACAATGAAAGACTTTGTGCTTTCATGAGTTTCTTGCGGATCTAGTTACTACCCAAGAAGAATTTATGTTGTTTGTTGAACATCATTTCTAAAAGAAGAGAAATGCCTTCAGTAATTACACAAGAATTCTCTTTTATTTTGTGAACATCATCTCTAAAAAAAGAGAGATGGACGGTATTATTTCACCCTTGAGTCTATTTTCAGTTTATATTAGTATATTATAGTTTATAGAGAACCTCCCCTTGATGAGAGGAGAGATTTATCTCATTATGTTATGGTAACCACACCTATTTTTTTGTATAAATCCCATTGTGTTGTGGTTGATATACCCATTTTGCTGTCAGTTAGTTGATGAAAAAATATTCACCCAACAGTTTTTGATAAATTTGCTGGGGAACAACGTGTAATTTGAAGCTTCAAGCTTCAAATTGAAGTATTTCTAATTCTTTTCCATTCTGCACTCTAGTAAATCCATGGTATACATGAAGCCAAAGAGCTCAAGGTATTGTTGATCCTATTTTCAAGTTTGTGCAATGAAATAATTTTGACCTTTCTCCTCCACAATCTTGCCTCCAATGAACCAGGAGTTTTCTTCCTATAGACGTTAGGTCCCCAATACCAAGCAAAGCTTCTCTTTCCTCTGCTAGTAGAGCTTTATCTATACATACCCCACCAATATTTTTTATCCCTCCCTTTAATCATCATATCATGGTAGTCCAAGGTCCTTGGGGAAACACTTTTGGCCCTTTGAATCTAACCCCACCTTTACATGAACTACCCCGTAGTTTAAGAAATAATTTTCCCAAGTTCTATGGTGATGGGAGAGTTCATCCTAATGAGCATATTA
The DNA here is from genome assembly GCA_037957365.1 of Torreya grandis. Taxonomy (NCBI): domain Eukaryota; kingdom Viridiplantae; phylum Streptophyta; class Pinopsida; order Cupressales; family Taxaceae; genus Torreya; species Torreya grandis. Next base: position 1,885,784 of record JARHVA010000872.1, read on the forward strand.
TAGCTTTTACATATCTTGTGGTGTGATAGGCATTGAATTTGAAGATATAGTGGTCAAACTATTTATGGAAACATTACAAGGCGTTGCCATATACTGATTTTAGCATCTACAAGAATAAACAATAACTGACTAGAACACTCTCAAGGCCAAGTTTGAGGCTAGGTTCAAACCCATAGAAGATGCACATGCCTTGTTAGCCCAGCTTACACAAATGAAGAAGGAGCCTCATGAACCCATGTGAGACTTCATTGCTAAATTTGACAAGCTGAGGAACAAGATTCTTACAATTGCTTAACCGACACTAGAAAATCTTAAGTGCTTCTTCATCAATTCTCAACTTCTTAAAGTAAGTTTCCTGTTGAGGTGGGATAGCCACATAGATCTTGCTATAGTTTAGATTTTGGCCACTGAGGTTGAAGATGATCTTATCTTGGTAGGAAAGATAAGAAGAGATCTTAACAAAAATAAATTTTCTTCATCTTCTAAAAAATTTCTCTATAGGCACCACTGATCCTATGGTGTAAAAGCTAGAAAATGAATTGCTAGCTCTGAAAAAGCAAATGACACAAGGGATGTCTACCCCTCCTTATCGGGATATACCAAGGAGGATGTTTCCCAACCAGTCATATCAAGGCAATGCTAACAAAAATCAAGGGCAACCAAATCATCTTCCTCCCCCATAAGGGAAGCTTGCCATTGAAGCAACACCGGCTAACTCAACAGTTGGTTATCATGAAGCTGAACATGATTCCCTTTCCAACCTAAGTTGGACCAAGAAGATAACACTAATTTCTTTATAGAAGGTGAAGAAGAATTAATTGGTGACTCCAGCATTGGTTTCCTAAATTACCAGGATGAAGCTAGAACAAAGGGAGAAGTGTTTGATGGATCATACGCTATTTTTACTAGGTCACAGAACCAGTCAACTCAACAAGTTGATAAGGCAAAAATAGGGGAAGAATCTCAACTAGTTTTTTCAATTGTGGGACTTCACTACCTTTCCAATCAAAGGACCCGATGATCTATAAAAAGTAAGTACCTCACACAACCCTACACCTTCTACTTCAATTTATCAGACCAGTACCACACCCATCCAAACCTAGAATGATGGAATTCCTTCCTCTGTTTCTAGTTATTTTCAGTAATTTGGTATAATTGACCATACTAAAAAGACCAAGATCCAAATGTCTAAGTTTGTATACTTACAAGCCAACCTTGAGCAGTTGGATAGGCTAGTTGAATGCATCAAGAACAAAACCATCCGTGCAAGACAAGATGTTTCAAAGGTAACTCATGATCCCCCAAAGAACACATCCACCCAAAATAGTCTTTTCATTACTCCTATTTCCCATGGGAAGATAGAACATTTCTATGTTTCTCTATTGATAAATGGTCATAAACTGAACAACTGCATAATAGACTCTGACACCTCTGACAATGTGATGGCCGCTAAGGTGGTAGACTCTCTCGGTCTCACTCTGACTAAACCTTTGGGAGATTTTTATCCATGGAAAATAAGCAAGTGCCACTTTTGGGATAGATCAAAGATGTCCAATTTGCATTTGTGGCCTTCCCAAAAAAAAAGATTAAAATGATAGTCTTGGTGGCTGACATTCTAGCTTCCTATGGTATTCTGCTTGGATGAAATTTTTGCAAGGATGTTGGTGGAAAATTGAACATAGACCTATTTGAGGTGAGAATACCTATCAAGGGCATCATGAAAAGGCTACTTCCAAAAAGGAGTCAAAATACATTATCACCCAAACATCAGCCCCTGAAGCTCAAATTCTGTTTGAATCTTCAGGAATGGGTAAATATTTTCTATCCACAAAAGATGTTTCTATTTCATCAGACAAAAGTTCTATAAGTGATAATCCAAAAAATTTAGACAAAAAATTAGAAGAATTGGTGGAGCATAGTTCAGATAAAAAAGGATCTTCCCTTTCTAATGAAGAGAAGTCTAAAAGGAGATCAGATTCTAGTGATGTCTAGATTCTAGAATTTGATGGTAGTAATTCTTCTGCCAGTTTTGGAGCTAGAATTGTTTTGATATCTCTGCAAGGAGATATTTCCCCCTATTCATATAATTTACAGTTCAACAATACCAACAACACTGCCAAGTATGAGTCTTTATTGTTTGGATTGAAAGCTGCTCAAGCTAAAGATGTTAAGCTTCTTCATGCCCGAGAAGATTCTGAATTGGTGGTTTATCAGGTAAGGAACATGTATCAAACCAAGAATGAAATATTATGACATTATCACAATTTGGTGTGGGACTACCTTGAAAGTTTTGAGGCTTTCAATATTTCTATGGTGCCCAGAGAATTCAACAATCAAGCAGATTCTTTGGCCGTCTCTGTAACTCTCATGGTTCCTCACCAAGATTTTAAAGGGCATAAGTACACTATTGAACTGGTATTTCAACCAAGTGTATTTAATAATGCCAACCATTGGCAAGTGTTTAATGAGGATAACCAAATCATTTCTTTTTTGGAATAGACGGATAGCTTTGAGGAGCTTTATTTTGAAGACAGTGAATCTCCATCATGGGAATCAGCTCTTGAAACAAATTTAAAAATTGGTGAAGAGTTCCTTCAACTCAAAGGGATTAAAATTCACAAATGGTTAGTTTATCTTGAAAAGCTATTTGATAAGAATGATAGGTTTATCAATAAGTGACCAATGGATTCAAGTTCCTCCAAAGATTTTGATCAAATAAATTTGAGTATAGAAGATAATCCCAAAATGGTCAACATTGGGAATTATTGCCCTCCTAATGAAAAACTCAAATTCATTACTCTACTTCACCATTACATTGATGTTTTGGCATATTCTTATGATGATCTAAAATCTCTTAGGCCTGAATAAATTTGGCATGAAATTCCTCTCAAGGTTGGGTCATTGCCTCACAAGTAGAAACAAAGGCAGTATAACCCCCAGATATCAAGTACTATTCTTTCTGAGATCCAGAAAATGTTAAATGCAAAGATAATTTTTCCAATCCATCATTCCACCTAGATTGTGAACATAGTCCCTGTGAGAAAAAAGAATAGAGAAATTTGCCTCTATGTTGATTTCAAAAATCTAAATCAATCCTTTTTAAAAGACAACTACCCCCTACCCATCATGGATTAGCTACTGTAGATAGTGACTGGCTTAGAGATGTTATCAATGTTAGATGGTTTTTTGGGGTATAATCAAGTGGAAGTTGGTGAAGCAAACCAACATAAGATTGCTTTCACTATACCTTAGGGCACCTTTTCATATCATAGAATGCCTTTTGATTTGATCAATGCTGGTGCCACCTTCTAGAGAGTGATGGATCTTGCCTTCAGAAATGAAATGGGGAAGTTCATTGTGGTATATCTTGATGACTTGATCATCTTTTCCAAACATCATCTTGATCATGTGCATCATTTACAATGAGTGCTAGAATGATGTTGACAAAATGACATTTCTCTTAATCTTAAGAAATAAATTTTTGGGTTTACAGAAGGGAAACTTCTCAGTCATACTATATCCTGAGAAGGCATAAAAATTAACCCAAAGAGAGTCAAATCCATCCAAGATCTTGATCTTCTTGCTAATAAGACTAAAGTTCATTCTTTCTTTAGAAAGGTGATTTTTTTACAAAGGTTCATTCCTGAATGCACAGAGAATACTCACCACATTGTCAACATGATGAAGGGTAAAGCTAATTTCCACTGAATTGAAGAAGACAAGTCAACATTTCAAGATATCAAGGAATCTATCACCCATGTCCCCATCTTGGTTTGTTTGGATTATACCAAAGACTTTGTAATATATAGCTATGCTTCTGAACACATGCTTTTATCCATTTTGGTTCAGTAGAACAAAGGTGTGGAGTCCCCCATATTTTTCATGAGTTGTCTTCTCAAAGCTCATGAGCTAAAATATTCAAACATGGAGAAGCATGCTTATGCCGTGATTAAGGTGGTAAAACACTTCTATTTTTACATCCTGAACTCACACACTGTTACTCTGGTTCTTGATACAATAGTAAAGTCTATTCTAACTCAATAGGAGTTTGGAACTAAAAGGGGCAATTGGATTGCCAAAATCTAGGAGTTTGATCTTGTTATCAAACCTATGAAGCTTGTGTGGGGAAGAGGTCTCTACCAATTAATTACTGATAATATACTAGAAGAAATAGAGGTTGAAGACATGCCTACAATTCTCTGTGTCACCATTAAGAATGAGTGGTATTCTAATATCAGTCATTTCCTTACCTATGGGGAGTGCCCTGCCCACCTATCTCATAAAGAAAAGAGGACTGTTAAGTTGAAAGTTGTTAACTTTGTCCTGTGGGACAATGGTTTGTATAAGAGGATCCTTGATGGGGTATTTATTCGTTACGTGGATAAAGTGCAACAAAGAAAACTTTTGGAGTCTTTCCATAATTGAGCTTGTGGAGGACATTTTTTTGCACCTGTGACTACCCATAAGATTTTATGAGCTAGGTACTATTGGCCTGCTCTGTTTCAAGATTCATATACTTGGGTGCGTAGATGCGAGCTATGTCAACAATTCATTGGGAAACCTAAGTTGACCACATTACCTCTCAATCTGGTAGTGATCGAAGAGCCATTTCAACAATGGGTTATTGATTTCATTAGCATTGTAAACCCATCCTCAAGTGCTGGACATGACTATATTCTCATAGCAACAGACTATTTTACAAGGTGGGTGGAAGCCATTCCAGTCAAGCATGATACTTCAAAAGTGGTATGTAATTTCCTCAAGGAAAATATTATTTTCTAGTTTGGATTTCCAACCAAGATTGTAATAGAAAATGTAGCATGTTTCTCTTCTCATGAGGTTACATAGTTCTGTTACTATTATGGGATTATCCTCTCCCACTCTTCTGACTATTATTAGCAAGGAAATGGTCAAGTAGCATCAAGTAACAAGAACCTGATGACCATTATCAAAAAGCTGGTAGATGACAATTAGAGAACTTGGCATAAAGTATTATTTGACGCTTTATGGGCAGATAGCATTACACCCAAAAAGGTGATAGGTATGTCACCATTTCAACTTCTATATGGTTTGAATGTAGAGATACCAATTACCCTAGAACTATGAGCACTGAAGTTGGCAAAGGCAATTGAAGATCAAATATTTGAAGATTCTATCAACAAGAGGATCATGTGCTTGACTAAAATAAATTAGTGAACTATGGTGGTGAACTGTATTGCTACACATCAAAGTCTGGTAAAGAAACTCTTCGACTAGAAAGTAATGATTCATGATTTTTAGATTAGAGATCAAGTCTTGTTGTGGGACAAGAGGAGATAACCAAAAAGAATACATGGAAATTTGGATTCCTTATGGAGAGGTCCATTTTCCATTCATTAATTAAATGGTGAAAATAGTTTCTTGCTGAAATATCAAGACATAACACCATTTTCACTACCTCATAGTGGGCAGCATCTGAAGCACTTCAATCCTTGAAGTATCAAATAAGTCCAATTGTACATTTATATAGTCTTTATTTGTTTCATGTTGTTTATTTGGTTTTTGACATCCTTATCTTTTTGGATGGCATGACTCCATAGCCCAATGGCATAGATGAAGGAACTTAGAGTCTGGATTCTACTCTCTTCAATTGTTTCAAAATACAATTGATGGAAGTTTCCCAACTGGAGCCAACTATTGTTCCCAAAATCTATCACTTATTTTTATGGACAACATGTTAATCATTTTGGTCTTGCAAGCCAAATTGGTCTCTTTCTTTCTCAAAATGTTTTGAGTATTCAAGTTATTCAATCGCATAAGCCTTTTCAGCTAAGGAAATCACAGGCTCAAAAGGTGGGCTTTTGCAAGGAAAAATCTCAAAACACTTAAGGCATTTCATAAAAAATTGCAAAAATGGTTCAACGGTGGGGTTTAATAATATGGAATGAATCATTTAACTGTTGAACCATTAAACTCTACCTCCAAAAGGTTCAAAGATTTCAAAGGTTCAATGAGTTCAAAGCTTCAATGCGTTTAAATGGTTTAAAGATTCAAAGTTCAAAGTTTGAGTGAATGGTTCAAATGGAAGATTCTAGAAAAAGGTTCAACTAAACAGTTCAAACAATTGGTTGAATGATACATTGAACTCCTAAATAAGACCAAGTGAATGTAGCTTTTTACAAAACATTGAATCTCTGAATTATTAAACCATTAAACTAGTGAACTCTGAAAGGTTCAAGGTTCAAAATGGTTCAAGAGACTAATGACATCCCCACAAATGTCAAATTTAGGGTAATGAAATAACCATTGATTTTCAAAAAAATTAGATCCAAGGACAAACTCAGTGACTAGCCAAGGAAGGAGCTAAAGGAGTTAGTAGAAAGTGAGAAGATAGCCCCGAGAGCTCGAATCAGCAAGGAAAGAGGGAATGAAATAGAGAATCTAGAAATATCTATAGAAGAGTTATTCTAGTAGGTGGAGCAATCCACCAGATGGACCTCAGAGAATGCAAGTATTCAATGGCATGACCTATTTTTCTTCATTGAGTAAAGGTGAATGGACAACTGTGTAAACATTATAAAGAAGATCAAGCAATCCATGCTTCGATGGCGACATTTGAGATGATTTAGAATGCCAAAAGTTAAGGCTAATAACCTATTCCATCTTGGCCCCTTCACAAAATTCCTAATGCATTCAATGCAACATGGGCCATTTCGTGAAAACAAGTGCCAAAGTCTTTCTTTGGATGCTATATATTATAATCTCTCAGTTTGTAAAATGGGAGATCTCTCTATTGTTAGAAGTGAAACTCTACCCAAATTGAAAGGCATTATTGAGACTTTGAACTTAGACTGTTAATCATATTTTATCAAGTGAATGAGAAAGCAAGTGACCTTTAAGACTTTGTGTTGAAATAAATTGTGTTATCTAGGAAATTGTTCTTATGTCTTTTTCCTAAATACAGTCTTGTCCATTTAATCAAATAAGTAGAATAAGTGGAAATAATCTAAAAGATGTCCTAAAGTTGACTATGGGAGACTTTGTGCTACCATAATTATCTTTAGTCTATGTGTTTTATGTTTTAGGATATTGGAGAGACTTTGAGCTCCCCTTATCCTTCGTAATCTTTTACTCTATTGTAGTTTTCGGTGGAGACTTTGTGCTACACTTCATACTACTATGTCACTTTGTCATAAATCAATAGGAGAAACAATGAAAGACTTTGTGCTTTCATGGGTTTCTTGCAGATCCAGTTACTACCCAGGAAGAATTCCTGTTGTTTGTTGAACATCATTTCTGAAAAAAGAGAAATGCCTTCAGTAATTACACAATAATTCTCCTTTATTTTGTTAACATCATCTCTGAAAAAAGAGAGATGGATGGTATTATTTCACCCCTAAGTCTATTTTCATTTTATATTAGTATATTATAGTTTATAGAGAAACTCCCCTTGCTAAGAGGAGAGATTTATCTCATTATGTTGTGGTAACCATACCCATTTTACCGTATAAATCTCATTGTGTTGTGATTGATATACCTATTTTTCCATTAGTTAGTTGATGACAAAATATTCACCCAACACATTGAATAACATATAATTTATTTTTTGTGGAATAATAGGTTGTACCCTATGAGGTAGAAGTGTTAAGTAGGACTAGAACCTAATTCTAATTATCTTTATTAGACACATGTAGGATTATTTCAAAAACTTAGGATCTAATTTGGTGTAACATGAGTTAGAGGAAACTATGTCAAAACACAGCTCTAATTATTTGTCTTGACATTCTAATTAACATTTGGAATGAGATTTAAGAGCGAGAAATATGGATTAATATTAGCTATAGTTTGTAATTGAGGATTCAACTTTATGTCAATGTTAATAACTTTAATGTAAGTGTCTATTAAGTTATTGATATTCTGAGATATGTGTAGGAATATTGTAGTCATAGGATCCAATGTGTTTTTATACATTTCAAGGTTTAAGGAAGTAACATGTCTATATGCAATAGCCACACAATGTACATATTTTGAAATCTTACATTGAAGGATCTAATTTAATCATTGGGTTTCTTTATCATGATAGAAAAATGTTGGTATATCACACTAGGACTAGTAACTTATATAAATTATGCCATAAATATTTCATGACATTGGTTTCATGATGTAATTTTTTTTTTTAGAAGATTGAGGAACCTATCATAGACAACATCTTATAATGTGAACAGGAATAGTTTACATGCAACATCTTCATGAACTAATTAAGCAATCCTAAATTAATTTTAAATATTTTCATACATTCCTCTATATTTCATTGCTTATAACGAGAGAATAAATGAAGGCACTTCTATGGATTATTAGGCAAATCAAAAATGGCACCATCTACAATGATGGATGAACAAGATAACTAGGCCATAGTAATGAGGTTGGTTCCCCTAGATTGGTGAATTTATTTGGGTGATATATATCCTATAGATATCTTTGTCCTATCTAGGTCTTCAATGAACCTATAAAGGTGTTAGTAATAGTAGACCCAAATTATAATTTTCCCTTTTTAATCTTACTAGTAGATTTAGTGTATATAACTCAAGTGAATCTTGATCAATAGGAGATTGTGGGGCCTCCTTATAGTGATAGATAAAACCTATTGATATGGGTTTTATGTACTCTAAGAGTTATTAAAATAAGGTTCCTATCATTTTAGAATTAGTGAAATATTAATTATAAGGCATGAGTTGTTGGTCTTAGTTTTATAAATAACCACGTGGTAGAATAGTAGTGAACAAAGTGGTTATTAACCACATATGGTTCATATATGATAGGTGTTTGGATTCTAGTTGGGATGGATGAGAGGATCTAACCTAAGTTGAGTCTATTTAAAATGATAAAAAGGATGGAAGGGTAAGGTAGAAAATAAGGGGATATATGATCTGATTAGAGATTAAACCCTTTCAAGTTGACTTATTATATTAAGCCAAGTATATTTCAAGAACCAATGTCTTATATTAGTTAGCAAAAAATACAATATATAGATAAAAATAGTGAATAATTTGATTACATAACTGTAGTTAGATTCAAGGATCATAATCAAAGATGTTGTTAGTACCAAACTTCCATGCACATCTTATGTCACTGATAAGTTGTAAATATTATACATAACCAACTAATCAGTAAGACTAAAAAATGTTCAATATTATCCCTACAAAAACATGAACTTAACCTATGAAAAATATTATCAAATTAATGGAAATTATTCAATGAATCACATAATTTTGGAAGATAAAAGCATGTTCATACAAACTCACAGAACCATCAAAATTCTTCTTTGATTTCATTAATTGCCAAAAAATCCTCAAAAAATAATAGATACAAGATAATTATATTTAACTCTTGGATGGGATCACCTCATCCTTAAAACTTGTCTAAATTATAAAATAAGATTTTCTAGTCATGTAGACTCTACATGTGATGTAGGAGCATCACTACCACATTGTGTAAATAAGTCAAATTATCATGTTTTGAGTCTATTACAAGTTATTTTATTCATGTTGGTCTGTAGGAGTTAGTATAAGTTGATATATACTTGGTGGATTTGAATTAGACTCGTATAATCCTTTTCCTATCAAAATCTCTTGTTTGAATTTTTGAATTTGGATGTTGAATATAGAGGCCACAACCTTATGTTAAGAAGGCTACATGTTATTCGTATGGGTTAGGTTTTATTTTAAGGTTAAAATGTGTCTAAATTCTCACATGACTCATGTAATAAGTAATTTTTGGTGAGTAGGTCAGTAGTTAAGTAACACACTTGAAGAAGTTACATGGTTAGTTAGAAATTAGTTATGGACTTTGAGAAGCCTATTTGAGTAGATGCTTTTAGTTTTTTTGAATCATTCCATTTAGGAGAGAAATTCAATGGGGATTGGACTTTAAGATAGAGTGTAAATAAAACCATAATAAATATATAAAGGAATTCCATGTTTTTGAATGAAAAGTTATAGATTCTACATCTCTATCTTAATACAAAGGAAAAGTTTGACTATGCCAAGAATGGCAATGATAAATGGATTCTATTGATCTTTTTTCCTATTGGTAAGTGGATGATTGGTTATTTTGAGATGATTAAAGTGTATAGTTTATTTATTTCAAGATAATTTTAATGTAATTCAAGATTTTAGTCCTTACCCTGTGTTTGTACAGTACATTGATTGTACAAAACAAAAGGAAGGAGAAATATACTTGTGATAAGTTGTTAAAACATTTTGAGAGATTAGAAGATTGAGTATCTATATGTGAGGATTTGGTATTAATTTGGTTATTTTTCTATAATTTATATTTAAATACTTCCTTTGCAAATTTTGTCAAACACTCATTATGGCAGCATGTTAAAACAAGGAAATTTTGAGTAAAACATTCTTGAGATAAAGAACTCATATGAACTGGAGTGGATGATCAAATAAATGTCTTGATGAAAGTCATTACAACCTTATTAGGAATTATAAAAGTGATTAAAAGTGATATAGAATGTATATACTTCATAATTAGTAACCTAGACTTGTAAACAATACACCAACCTGTCTCAAACAAACATTAAAAAAGTTACAGTCTTAAGATTAAATACATAGAAATGTCAATATCTTATATAGAGGTCTTCCACAGAGGATCCAATATATTAAGAAGTTTTATTACACTTTCATAGGCACAAACAAATTATTATAGTCATTAAAATCCTTTTAGAAATCTTTAAAAGTAAATAGTTGCCCTCTCAGGTCATGCATTCTACAGACAACCCTGTCGCTAGGGTTTGGAAAGAAAACTGATTATAAAAAACATTTCAACGTATGAAATTTGCCAGTCTTGGTCATGAGATAGATGTTAATATGGTTATATATATTATGAATTTTTTTGGAGGATATGTGTGCGTATTTGTATTGTGTAAAGAGACTGGTTAAAAGAGTGACCTAATTGACCTAGAAGCCTAAATAGGGGCTTAAAATCTCTTGAAAAAGAGATCAAATGAGGGAATTTTCCAAAGAAACTTCATGAATATAAGGAATATGATAAAATTTACCTATATATGGTGTTATTTTTTTAGTATAGATCCCTACGTGTCTGTACTAGTGATAAAGGAAGACAAAAAGGGCTACTAAGACTGAGAACGGAGAATGAAGCAGATAAACTTGAAGTGGGTAAGGTAAGAAGGTGATAAGAGGTTGGTTAATGGTTTTGGAGTCTAGTAACCAAAAATAAATACATGAGATTCAATAAACTAAATAGTGAAGCTATGAACCACTAATGAGTATGAGAATCCCAAAATCTTGTTAGAAGAATTAAGTATTGGCAATAAGGTACTAGAGAGTGAATGGAGAATGGTGTGTGAAGATTTAGAAAGGATAGAGATTAAAATATTGAAAAGATGTCTTAAGAAGCCAAAGGAGATTTATAAACTCCAAGGAGGCACATACATCAAAACAAAAAAAAAAGAGAGTTAGACCTTGAAGACAAATATGAATAGGTAGAGCTAGGTTCATATGAGCAGAGGTAAGATGTTTAGTTTTTTTATTTCATACATGATTGACAAAAATATCTTGAGACCCTCTGCATCAACATGTTTTATAATGAATCAAAAGTTTTATTCTAGTTTTTATGTCATGTATGAATACATAAATAACTCGATCCAAAAAAAATTCGAGTAGTTGGTCATGAAGTATGAGCAGTACTAGTAGTTGAAATTATATTGGAACTAGACTAGATTGTAATTGAAGATGATATACTTGAGATAACATGAACATGGGATGTTGATGTGGACACTCCTTGCATTATTTCCATGATTAAAGTCCATGAAGGCATTACTACAATTATGACTTCAATTGGGCTAGACTATTCATGCAAAGGATTGGCCACATAAGGTAAAGTTACCATCAGTGGCCCTGTTGGATTGTAGATCATTATGTACTTGGGAAAAGAATACTATGTCATCAAAAATTGAGCTTGTGCACATGAATCCCCCACATGATTCATTGACCATCCTTGTTGCTTTAACTTTTCATACTCGATTACACATATTGAAAAATCTAGCTCAATAGATTCGAAATCAATGATGAACCTTTTAAATATATGGGAATTTTATCCATCAACTTCTTATGTAACTTCATCAAGACCTTGAAAGTTATCTTAAAGCTTCTGATTGTGCTACCTTATCTTTAACAAAGATAATAGACTAAATTACCTGGTTATTGTACCCAAAAACCATGCTTTCAACCTTTGTTTTGAAACTGTTGGTAATAATTTTGAATAAGCTATCAAAAAATGCTTTGATGACTACTTGTCCTTGTGGCATATTTACCATTAATGTGTATATCACCAAGAATTTGGTTTACCTTTTGTTCTTGGGTAGTCAGCTACTCAGCTAAATTTTGCATTCATTTATGTCACTCCATGAGATGACTTCTATTTCATGTTACAAAATATGATCCAAAGTAATATTTGTGAACTATATCAAATTAAGGTGTTGGTATCATTTTTGCCTAACTACCTTCTCAATGAAATGAAATTTAGCATCTGAATTATTTTATATTTCATAAGAATTCATGGAATTTATCTATGTTGATTGTGATTCTCCCCTAAATTTTTGTATAAAGCACATAATTTCATAGAGGGTTTTATCCAAACTCTGAACATTGCCTACTATGTCCTGTAGGGGTTCTATTTTACTTTATTTCTCTAATATTTTATTTGCTTATTGGAGATAGTGAAACATCTTTTTCAGCACTCCACTAGTAGGATCTACCATGGATATAGGGTCTTATTGTATTTCATATTCCTCTCTAGGCTTAGTTTTCCTCTTATTTGTTAGGGAGAGTAGTTCTTCATCTCTTACAAACTCTATGGGATCTCCACTAGTAATATCGGTCCTTCTTCTCAATCTTTTGAGTGATCACTATGAGACCTTACGAACAAGTTTGAGTGGTAGTAGATAAATTAGTTTTTGGTTGAGGCATAAATTAGTTTTTGGTTGAGGGAGATGGAGGACTAGATTGAGGAAGTAACATGAGAGTGGAAGGAGATGAAGAAGTGGAGTGAGGAGGTGTAGGTAGTAAAGGGAAAGGTGTAATGAGTAACCTCTCTTTGGAAATATTTGTTTGAGGGTATGTCATAAAGACATACTTAATGAGGTTAGGAGACTATTCAACTAAAACAACTATGGAATCTACTGGGGTACCCTGAGTAATGGAAACACCTAATTAGGTGAGGATATGAGGCTAAATGGATTGTGTGACCAAAACAGTCTATTACACAAGGTAGTCAAAACGTAGACTAGCCTCTATAGTGCCTAAGGTAGGTGAGGGTTGATTTGGCCATGTAATCACAACCTGAGTTTAACTCTTCATAAATTGGCCAATATAAGAATATACTATAGACATGGAGTCAATGGAAGATAAACATCTAGTTTAATAGTCAAAAATTGTAATACTTGTCATATAATATGAATCGAAAGGAGTTGTGGTAACCAAAGGAGCTATTTTAAAGATAGGGGAAACAATGACTTAAATCAACCCTTGAGGAGTTGCCAAAGTGACCATAGATGGGATAACTAGAGTAGTTGAAGAACCCATTATAGTATTATTCATAGTAGTTTTTTGATCTGCTCCTTCACCTTATCTTGGATCAATGTCTTTAGTGTGGGGAGGAGTATAAGTGGTAGTCATAAAATCAATCTATAAGGGCATCTTATATAAAATGTCTAATGATATGTTTAGCCCTAGGTTCCCACAATAACTTATCACTAGACCTTGTTCTTATTATTATTTTGCCTCCTATTTATGTATCAACTAAAGTTTATAGGGAAGGAAGGAGGGATATTCTTATATAATTTACAACCGAAGGAGTTGTAGTCATCTTTGAGGGAAGATGAGAAAAGAATTGACTTGTGATTGGAGGGTAAAGTGGCAATACTGATGTGATAGGTGGAGTAAAAGAAACTATGATTTATTTTTATAAATTTTTGCTTTACTTATTATGGCTTTTGGACATTTTTAAGGATTCTTGCCCTTAACTACTCATTAGTTTATTCTTTTGTCTCTTCTGGTGCTTACCTAGCTTGCTCAAAGTTTGTCTCTTCTTGCTCAATTCTAACATCTTATCTTGATATGGTTGGTTCATATTATATCATTTGGGAAATACTCATGGAAATTTGGACTTTTCTCATTATTTTATAGACTTATAAATCATCCTCAAGGTTGAGGAAAATTGAGTCATGCTTATATTATTGGTGGCCATAGTCCTACATGAACTATATAAACAATTTCTCTATTTTTCTATTTTATAACCTTCTAAGGGTCCCACCATCTAAGGCCAACTAATCCAAAATTAAATGATCCCTAGTGTGTTTAAGTTTTATCTAGTTGATCCCAATTCTAAAACTATTATCTCCTAATGCTGAGAGGCGTCTTGTTATACTTGGCTAACCTTGCCTTCCTCAAATTGTCATCCACATTGCTAGACATATGGTAAGTTCTCTCTTTCTTAACTAATTTATCTAATACAAGTCTTGACAGTAGGAAAATGGCTACCAAAGTGCCCTAAATTATTATAATATTGGGACATGGGTAGAACCAGTAATCTCCTAATGTCTTAAGTGATATTTTGATTTGGTCAAACAACCTAGGCATAGGTTGCCCATTAATGGATTTATAAACCATTAGGTATAAATTATCTACAATTTCCTGCATGTGATCCATGTATTTTTTTGTGTGAATATGGTTAAAATAATCACATATTATCTTTAACCCTTTTGGATCCCTAGGCATAACATTAGTTAGGGCAAGAGTACCATAGATAACATATATCATAGAAGAAAACATGTAAAAATGGGAATCCATCTAGTCATATTGTTTGACCCTAAATTAGATAAAGACCTTAATATGATAAATAGGGTTAAGAATATATAAAGGAATAGGCACAAAGGTGATAAATAGATCTATAACATGTCAATTAATTAAAAAACTCAAATAGATCATATATTAACTTTATTATATTGAGATATGATAAAAATGGAAAGTACAATTGTGCTAGATATAGTAATGATAATGAAAATAAGCTACATAATGACTTTTGATGTGAATACAGATCTAGATCTAGAACAAGCAAGAAATAGGCTATAAGAGTATTCTATAATAGTCACCAAATTTTGGATTAAGTTCCTTTGTAGCCATGGACACTTATGTCATCTTAGGATGGTTGTGTCAACACTAGTGTCTGGATCTGAGGTAGGTGTCACGTATGGAATACTTACTAAAATAAAATGTAACAACCTATATGTTTTTGGGTTTTTCATCACCTTCACTATAGTGTATTTATATTTAGGTCATGGACTATCATTCCTTGTCAAATTATCAAAACCTAATTTTTCATTTTCATAGTGGTTGTGAGAAAAAATGGGTTAATGAGCACATGGTGTCAATCTACCCCAAATACACCTATATTGATGAGTGTTTCCTATATAGATAATACTTTGAAGATGGCCTCAAAATTATGTAGTTATCCCCTATGTGTTGGCTTGTGTGTGAATCATGCAATATGTGGAAAGCAAGTATAATATTGACCTAGATTGTAACTTGTAAAATATGTCTCTTAGACTAATCCTTTAGTACTTCAGACCTATAGATATGTTGCCCCTATGATTTATGTGGAAATAGGAGAAAATATGGAATATTTACTCACTTGAATGCTTGATTAAATGCTTTTGATAAGATTCCTAGTAAGCAGGTAATAAGTTTTTAGGTAAGGAATGAATGAGGATTTATCTTATATTTATACCAATACCTTTGGATAATAAATCACATAATAGAACTTAATCTAACCATTAGGATATGTTTCATTTAAAAATTAGATTACTTTTAGGGCACTGGACATTTGCATCAGATTAGGACACCTATGTATGTAGTTTTCTGTCCAAGACACAAGTGTCTAGGGATCATAAAGATAGGTACAAGATCAAAAATTGTAAAGGCATAAGATAAGTAGATTTTAATAATTATGGGAATATATAAGGCCTAGGACATCAACATAAGATTGGTTAGACTAAGAGATAGGTTATGGGGCATAAGAGAGCAAATTCAAGACTTATAGAAGTTGGAAAAGGTCTAAAACTGAGAGGAACAACCAAGGTTTGAGTTTGCCAAGTGTATAAGACTGAGGTGGTATATAATTTATAAATAGTTTCTACATTTTTTCCCCTTTAATATAGTAATGAAATTGTTATTTTAATGGAAAGGAATGTGTACTTTGGTGTGTATAACACACCTTGTCTTTCCTTGAGTCCAACTTGAGTGATTTATTGGTGACTGACCTACAACCAAGAGCATGTTACAATACATAATTAGTGCATTTAATTTGGATTTGAAAGTATTGAAATGATTAAATTTGAAATAGAGAAAGGTTTATGAGTACACAAGTATCGATGTAATTACCATGCCTATTAGAAATTTCATTTGAAAGATGTATCATTATAAATCACTAAAATTAAGATTATAAAAAATATAAATTTATAAAGTGTATATATCTAAGGGAGAGAGAGAGAGAGAGAGAGAGAGAGAGAGAGAGAGAGAGAGAGAGAGAGAGAGAGAGAGAGAGATCCATGCCCCTAACCTTAGAGAAAAGATGAATTGACACCTGGTAGTTGAGACTAGCTCAACTGTGCAACCCAATCAACTTATAAGCTAGTGAGTGTGAGTGAACCCAGTCAACTCACACTATCAAACTAGTGATGATGGATGATAAAATCAAGTCCAAGCAAAAAAATTGGAACTATTGAGTGATTGAATCATCTCAACCATACCAAAAAGGTGAACCAACTACTATAGTAGATTCTCTCAATATAGTTGATAAAATTCCAATGTGGTAGGTGGTGACAGTGCTTGTAAGTCTTTGAAATCTGAGATAGATTTGGATTTTATAATATTAGGCACATATTACATAGCATATGCACATTAGATATGTCTCTTGTTTAATTTTTGTATAATAATGGTACCAATGTATAGAATTATGCCACAAATGTGTCAGGATCTTAGAGTACAATTGATTACTTTTGTATAAGCAACTAAACATGGAATTGAAACCAGAAGTAATAAGTAACTAGAAATTAGAAACAACAAATAATAGGAGATACAAGAAACACCCAATTTGTATTAAACTCTTCTAGAATGAAATACAATGAAGAAATCTCTTTCTCCTCACACCTCGCAGATGTACAGTAATTCTCCCTCAAGAGTCTCTCTCTCTCTCTCTCTCTCTCTCTCTCTCTCTCTCTCTCTCTCTCTCTCTCTATCAATTACAATCAACTCAATTACTGAATTGTACATGCTATGAGGATCTAACCCTATTATATAGAATACTAAAACACTAGGGTTCATGAGCCATGCATTCGCCACCGTTAGATCCACCTCTTAAATCAAAGGCTCAAATCTATTATGCTAAAAATAGAACAATTCTAGAAATGCACATCTAAAAATAAAAATTTTGGAAATGCACAAAAGTCGGTGTCGATCTAAAGATGACCGATGCCAGCTGACCCCTAACCAATGTTGGTTAACCCCTAACCAATTCCAATCAACCCCTAACCAATGTCGATTGGTTCTGACCGATGCCAATTACTGTGTAAGCCCAACAACCTCCACATTAGCTCATTAGTGAAGCTTTTAGCTCCACAACTCAACAATCTCACACTTGGAGATAAATAGAACAACATCCTCTAAACATATCTAGCTTGTTTCTCCCTCTTTAAGTTCAATCTTGAAGACCAACAAAAGTTGAATGAAGATTCAACTTCTCCTTTGTTACTAGCTTTGTTAACATATCAGCAGGGTTCTTATTCGTATGGATCTTTTCCAGCTTCAACTGTCCATCCTCCAATACCTATCTAATGAAGTGGTACCTAAGCTATATATGTTTGGTTCTTGAATGAAAGGCTGAATTCTTTGCCAAATGAATTACACTTTGACTATCACTGTACAATCTGCAACTCTCTTGCTCCTTTCCCAACTCTTCCATGAACTGAGTCATCCAAATCATTTCCTTGCTAGCCTCTATGACTGTAATGTATTCTTCCTCTGTAGTAGACAAGGCAACAACCTTCTACAACTTTGAAATCCAGCTAACCATCGTTCCACCAATAGTGAACACATATCTTGTGGTGCTTCTCCTACCATCCAAGTCACCTGTGATATCTGAATCTACATACCCATGTAGATAAGTGTTTCACCCTCCATAGCATAAATGCCTACTATTGGTCCCTCTTAGATATTTGAGAATCCATTGAACTGCTTTCCAGTGTTCCTTTCTTGGATTGGCCATAAACTTGCTGACAACTCCCACTACTTGGGCAATATCTAGTCTAGTACATACCATTACATACATCAAGCTCCCAACTATTGAAGCATATGGAACTCTACTCATGTACTCAACCTCATCATGTGATTAAGGACACTGTTCTTTGCTCAACTTGAAGTGTCCAGCCATAGGGGTGCTTACTGGTTTTGCATCTTGCATATTGAACCTCTCCAACACCTTATTCACATAATCCTCTTGAGACAAAATCAAACTGTGATTTTTCCTATCTCCCTTAATACTCATGCCAAAGATTTTCTTTGCTGCTCCTAAATCCTTCATGGCAAATGTGTGAGCTAATTTTACCTTAAGCTCAGTAACTTCCTGCATGTGTGAACCTACAACAAGCATATCATCTACATATAGTAATATGATAATATAACTACCATTATCCAATCTGTTAAAATAAACACAATGGTCAGATTGACATTTACTAAAGCCATGCTCTATCATAAACCTGTCAAACTTCAAATACCATTGTCTTGGAGCTTGCTTAAGACCATATAAGCTTTTCTTCAACTTGCACACAAGTTTCTCCTTACCTTTGACCTCAAAACCTTCCAGCTGATCCATATATATCTCTTCATCCAAATCTCCATGAAAAAATGTTGTCTTAACATCAAGATGCTCAAGATGCAAATCCTCAATAGCAACTAAAGACAATACAGTCTGAATAGAAGTCATCTTTACTATAGGAGAAAAAATTTCACTAAAATCAATAGCTTGTTTCTGTGCAAATCCCTTTACTACCAACTTGGCCTTATGTCTCATTTGTTCATTCTCTCCTTCCTTTAACCTGTATACCCATTTGTTTTTTAGTGCTTTCTTTTCGGCTGGCAACTCAACCAAATCCCATGTATGGTTCTCTTCCAAGGAGTCAATTTCCTCATTCATGCCATGCTCCCATTGTTTCCTGGATTCTACCTGCATTGCCTCCTCAAAACTTTCTGGTTCTCCACCATCAGTGAGCAACAAGTAGTATAAAGGAGAATAATGAATTAGAGGTTTACTTACCCTTTTAGACCTCTTTATGGGCATTTGAAACTCATTTATAGCTTGCTGTCCACCCAAATTTTCTTCTGACAGTGACCGATCCCAGTCATCTCTGATTGATGTCAGTTTACACCCGATCGATGTCAATTCTTCCTGATCGATGCCGATTTTCACTTGATCGTTGTCAGTTTCCACCTGACCGACGTCAGTCTCTATGTTTTTTTGTGAGTGATGATTTTTACCTGTGAGCTCATTTTGTATCATAACCTCTTCCAAATCAAGATTGCCCTGCTCAGAATTATTTAGCCTCTTGAGCTGATCACTGTACATCACCTTCTCATTGAAAACTACATCATGACTTTTAATAATTTTGTTAGTTTCTAAATTCCACATTTGAAATCCAAAATCTCCAAAACCATGACCAATGAAAGTGCACTGCATAGATTTAGAATCTAACTTCTTTCTATTTTCTTTATCAATGTGCACAAAAGCTTCAGAACCAAAAACTTTGAGAAATGAAATATCTACCTTTTCACCTATCCAAGCCTCTTTTAGAATTCCACCATTCAGTACAGGAGAAGGTCCTTTGTTAATCAAGTAAATTACAATATCTATAGCTTTTGCCCAAAACTGTAGGGGCAAACTAGCATGCAACCCCATACTCCGTGCACGCTCCATTATTATTCTATTCATCCTTTCAGCAACTCTATATTGTTGAGGTGTCCTTGAAACCATCCTTTCCCTATGTATTCCACTCATAGAATAGTAATTATTAAATTTATTGCTGCAGTACTCACCACCATTGTCAAATCTAAGGCACTTCAATCTCAAACCTGTTTCATTCTCAACCAAAGCTTTCCATTTCTTAAATGTGTAAAAAACATCAGATTTCCTCTTTATGTAATAAACCCATACCTTTCTTGTGGCATCATCAATGAAAGAAACATAATACTATGATCCTCCAATAGAAGCTACCTGAGCTAGTCCCCACATGTCTATGTGAACAAGCTCTAACTTGTGCTTCTTCTTTGTTGACCTAGTTTTGAGAAACCTCACTTTCTTCTATTTTCCAAAAATACAATGCTCACAAAAATCTAGATCTATGCTTTTCAAATCTAAAAGCTTACCTTTTGACTTAAGAACATTCATTCCCTTCTCACTCATGTGACCAAGCCTACAGTGCCACAACTTTGCATCTACATCTGAAGTAGATAAAAGAGAAGGAGAATAATCAGTAATACAAGTAGATAGATAAAGTGTACCTACTCTCTTACCTTTTGCTAATACAAGTGCACCCTTGGAAACTTTCCAAGATTTAGCTATGAGAGTTACTATGTAACCCTCATCACCCAACTTTCCTATATAAATTAGATTCCTCTTCAAGATGGGTACATGCATGACATCCTTCAACACCCATGTCTTGCCATTCTACAATTTCAGCTGCACTTTTCCTTTGCCAACAATTTTACAAGGCTCATCATCCCCTAAATAAACTTTTCTAAAATCTCCATGGACATAATCATTGAAAAATTCTCTATTTAGGGTTGGATGGAAAGAGGCACCAGAATATAAAACCCATAATTCTACTTTATTATCCAAAGAAAATATAAGAGCATCCTGTGCAACAATACCTGCAACTTTTGCTTCTTTATTACCTTCATGCTGATTTTCTTTGTTATCCTTCAACCAACAATCTTTCTTTGCATGATCATTCTTTCCACAATTCCAACAAGTTATTCTTCCATTTCTAGATTTGGATCTACTTCCCATCTTTGACCTTGATTTCCCTTGCTTGCCCTTCTCTCTTTTTCTTCTCCTACTTTCAACACTTAAAGCATTACCTGATGTTTCCCCTGTGCTTTTCCTGTGAATTTCTTCATTCAAGATTACACTAACAACATCATCAACTTTCAAGATATTTGAAGCAGATGTAGTATTACTAACTGCCATTACCAAACTATGCCAACTTTCAGGTAAAGAGCATAAGATTAAGAGAGCCTTAATTTCATCATCAAAAGCTATTTTGACTGAATTTAACTAATTTACAATTGTATGGAAATCATTAAGATGACTAGATACAGATCCATCTTCTTGCATTTGCAAATTAAATAATTACTTCATAAGATATACCTTATTCGAAGCTAATGGTTTTTCATATAAATTTGCCAAAGTATCCATTAACTCTACCATTGTCTTTGCCTGTGATAAGTTGGAAAACACAAAAGTTGCCAGACTCAACCTTATAGATCCAAGAGCCTTTCTATCAAGAATATTCTATTCTTCATCTTCCATATTTGTGGGCTTCCTTGAAACCCCACCCAATGGTAAATACAGATCTTTCTGATACAGATAATCTTTAATCTGCATCCTTCATAATTGATAATTCTTGCCATTGAATTTATCTATTTTTAATTTACTTTCTTCTGCCATTGCTTTGCTCCCACTCAATTAGAAACCCCTATGAGTGAATTTTTTAATCAACAAACACTAACACACTCTGATACCAGTTGTCAGGATCTTAGAGTATAATTGATTACTTTTGTATAAGCAACTAAACACGAAATTGAAACCAAAAGTAATAAGTAACTAGAAATCAGAAACAACAAATAATAGGAGATACAAGAAACACGCAATCTATATTAAACTCTTCCAAAAGGAAATAAAATGAAGAAATCTCTTTTTCCTCACACCTCGTAGATGTACAGTAATTCTCCCTTAAGATTTCTCTCTCTCTCTATCAATTACAATCAACTCAATTACTGAATTGTACATGCTATGAGGATCTAACCCTATTATATAGAATACTACAACACTAGGGTTCATGAGCCATGCATTCACCGCCGTTAGATCCACCTCTTAAATCAAAGGCTCAAATCTGTTCTACTAAAAATAGAACAATTTTGGAAATGTACATCTAAAAATAGCAATTCTAGAAACATACAGAAGTCAGTGTCGTTCTGAAGCTAACCGATGTCGGCTGAACCCTAACCGATGCCGATCGACCCCTAATCGATGCCGATCAACCCCTAACCAATGTTTGTTGATTTTGACTGATGCCGGTTACTATGTAAGCCCAACAACCTCCACATTAGCTCATTAGTGAAGCTTTTAGCTCCACAACTGATAAAATTCCAATGTGGTAGGTGGTGACAGTCCCTGTAAGTGTTTAGAATCTGAGATTGATTTGGATTTTATAATATTAGGCACATATTACATAGCATATGCACATTAGATATGTCTCTTGTTTAATTTTTGTATAATAATGGTACCAATGTATATAATTATGCCACAAATGTGTATCTGAATCATATAACTATGTGTTTTGGCCAATTTGTAAATTTGAATAAGTATGGGTGCCATGTTACCATAACATGCCCCCACTATGTATGAATAAATATAAAAACTAATATCAGTTACAATTAGGAGAACATGTTTCCAAAGCATTACCCCACTATAATATGGGTATGTTACATATTGAATAATTGTGGAAAATATGTTTCTAAAACATGCCCCCATTAAATTTGAGATTGTGAATGTGTGGGATCCAAGTCTCTATGGCATGCCCCCACTGAATATGTAACTATCAATGTGTGGAATCCATGATTATATGACATGCCCCCATTGATATGTACCCCCTTTGAGGTGAGAGAAGAATAGAAATTGATAGTTACCTCACCTCAAAAGGATAAGATAACCATATAACTATGAATGAACCATGTAGCATATAGGAGAACATGTCTAAGTAAATATATCTTTGAAGAACATAGAATTTGATCACATTAAGGAAATGTCTAGGTAGTGACAATATAATATCAATAAGCAAATGAAGCACACACACAAGAACACTCAAAAACAATTCAAAAGTCAATGGTCCAAGGAGACCAAAAACAAGGGGTATGTTTAAATTCCACACAATTGAAGGGACATGATGTATTCAAATGTCTACAAAATCAAAAATGATATATTTAAATGTGTTGTTCCCAAAATCCATCACTTGTTTGTGTGGACAACATGCCGATCATTTTGGTCTTGCAAGCCAAAACGCTCTCTTTTCTTTCTCAAAAATGTTCTGAGAAGTTAAGTTTTTCAATTACTCAAGTCTTTTCAACGAAAGAGATCGCAGGTTCAACAGGTGGACTTTCTCAAAGAGAAGTTCAAAACACTTAAGGCATTTCTTAAGTGTTTTGAGGATGGTTCAATGCTGAGGTTCAATTAAAAGACTTAACGGTGGGGTTCAAAGAATTGGAAAGAACCATTGAACCATTGAACCTCACCTCCGCAAGGTTCAAAGGTTCAACGAGTTTAAAGGTTAAATGAATTCGGCAAACTTAAAGAATAAAAGGATCGAAAGAGTTAAAATGAACCATTGAACCCTGCCTCTAAAAGGTTCAAAGAGTTCAAAGTTTGAGTAGAAGCTTCGAGTGAATGGATGAAGCGAAAGATTCCAGAAAATGGTTCAATCAAAAAACAAGACTAAGTGAACACAGATCTTTACACAATGCTAAAACATTGAATTGTTGAACCGTTGAACTGTTGAACCATTGAACCATTGAAGCAAAAGAGTTTAAGGTTTAAGGTTTAAAGTGGTTCAAGCGACCGGTGATGTCCCCATGGATGTCAAATTTAGGGTAATAGAATAACCGTTGATTTTCAAAAGACCTGAGAACAAAATCAATGACCAACCAAGAAAGGAGCCAAAAGAGCTAGCTGAAAGTGAGAAATAGCCCAGAGAGCTTAGATCACCAAGAAAAGATAAAACATGGTAAGGAAAGAGGGAATGACTATAGAAAATCCAAAAATATCTATAGAAGAGTTATTCCAGTAGGTGGAATAGTCCACCAGGTAGACCTCAGAGAACACAAACATTCAATGGCATGTCCTATTTTTCTTCATTAAGTAAAGGTGAATGGACAACCATGTAAGCATCATAAAGAAGACTAAATAACCCATGTTTAGGAGGAGACATTTGAGATGATTTAGAATGCCAAAGTTAAGGCTGATGACCTATTCCATCATGGCCCCTTCACAACATTCAAAACATTCAATGCAGTATGGGCCATTTCATGAAAATAAGCACCCAAGTCTTTCTTTGGATACTATATATTATAATCTCTCATTTTTTTATCAGAAGAGATCTCTCTATTATTAGAAGTGAAGATCTACCCAAATTGAAAGGCATTCCTGAGACTTTGAGCTCAGACTGTTAATCATATTTTTTTAAGTGAATGAGAAAGCAAATGACCTTTCAGACTTTGTGTTGAAATAACTTGTGATATCTAGGAAATTGATCTTATGTCTTTTTCCTAAATATAGTCTTGTCTCTTTAATCAAATAAGCAGAACAAGTGGAAATAAGCTGGAAGATGTCTTGAAGCTGACTGTGGGAGACTTTATGCTACCATAATTTTCTTTGGTATATGTTTTGTGTAAAGGATACTGGAGAGACTTTGGGCTCTCCTTATCCTTCATAATCTTTTACTCTATTGTAGTTTGAAGTGGAGAATTTGGGCTACACTTCATTCTACAGTGTCCTTGTCTTAAATCATTAGGAGAGACAATGAAAGACTTTGTGCTTTCATGGGTTTCTTGTGGATCCAGTTACTACCCAAGAAGAATTCATGTTGTTTGTTGAATATCATTTCTAAAAGAAGAGAAGTGCCTTAGTAATTACACTAGAATTCTCCTCTATTTTGTGAACATCCTCTCTAAAAAAAGTGAGATGGATGGTATGATTTCACCCTTATGTCTATTTCCAGCTTATATTAGTATTCTATAGTTATAGGGAACCTCCCCTTGCTAAGAGGAGAGACTTGTCTCATTTTGATTATGGTCAACACATCCATTTTGCTGTATAAATCTTCTTATGCTATGGTTGATATAACCATTTTATCATTAGCCAGTTGATGACAAAATATTCACCCAACAATTTTTGGTGACTCTACTAGAGAAGAACAAGCAGTTTGAAGCTTCAAGCTTCAAATTGAAGCAGTTTGAAGCTTCAAGCTTCAAATTGAAGCAGTTCCAATTATTTTCCATTTCCATTTCACACTTTGATAGATCCATTGTATACGCAAAGCTAGAGAGCTCAAGGTATTGTTGACCCTATATTTGAGTTGGTGCAACTAAATAATTTTGATCTTTTTCCTCCATCTCACTTTCAATGAACCAGGAGTTTTCCTCTTACAAACGTCAGGTCTCCAATACTAGGCAAAGCTACTCTTTCCTCTGCTAGTAGAGCTTTGTCTATACATATCCCACAATGATTTGTTACCCCTCCTTTCAACAGTCATATCATGGCAGCTCAAGGCCCCTAGGGTAATACTTTTGGTCCTCTAAATCTAACCCCACCTTTATGTGAACTACCCCATAGTTCAAGAAAGAATTTTCCCAAGTTTTATAGTGATGGAAAAGTTCATCTTGATGAACATATAACAACCTTATGCATAGCATGTGGTGTGATAGGCATTGAATATGAAGACATAGCGGTCAGACTGTTTGTGAAAATATTGCAAGGTGCTACTACATACTAGTTTATCATCTACAAGCATAAACAATGATTGACTATAACACTCTCAAGGCCAAGTTTGAGGCTAGGTTCAAACTTATAGAAGATGCACATGCCCTATTAGCTCAGCTTACGCAAATAAATAAGAAGCCTCATGAAACTATGCGAGACTTCATTGCTAAATTTGATAAGCTGAAGAACATGATTCCTACAATTGCTCAGCCGACACTTGAGAATCTTAAATGCTTCTTCATCAACTCTCAGCTTCCTAAAGTGAGTTTCTTGTTGAGGTAGGCTAGCCACATAGATCTTGTTTCAGCTCAGATTTTGGCCACTAAGGTTGAAGATGATCTTATCTTGGTAGAAAAGATAAGAAGAGATCCTAACATAAATAAATCTTCTTCATCTTTTGAAAATTTCTCTGCAGGCACCACTGATCCTATGGTGCAAAATCTAGCAAATGAATTGCTAGCCCTAAAAAAATAAATGGCCCATGGGATGTTTTCTCCTCCTTCTTATCGGGATATACCAAGGAGGATGTTTCTCAACCAGTCATATCAAGGTAATGCTGTCAGGAATCAACAGTAACCAAATCACTTTCCTCCCCCATCAGGGAAGCTTGCCATTGAAGCAACACCAACTAACTCAGCAATTAGTTATCATGAAGCTAAACATGATTTCTCTTTTCAACTTGAGTTGGACCAAGAAGATGATGTTGATCTCTTTGCAGAAGGCTAAGAAGAATCAGCTGGCGACTCCAACATTGGTTTCTTGAATTACTAAGATGAAGCTAGAAGTAAAGGAGAAGTGTTTGATGGATCATACGTTGTATTTATCAGGTCCCAAAACCAGTCAAATCAACAAGATGATAAAGGAAAAATAGGGGAAGAATCTCGACCAACAATTTCAATTGCTAAATGGGGGAATTCACTGCCTTTCCAATCAAAGGAACTAGTGATCAATAAAAAAGTAAGTACCTCAAATAATCTTGCACCTTCTGCTTCAATTTCTTAGACCATTACCACACCCAATAAAACCCAGAATGATGGACTTCCTTCCTCTATTTATAGTTCATTTTATTTATTTAATATAATTGATCATACTAGGAAGACCAAGATCCAAATGTCTAAGTTTGAATATTTACAAGCCAACCCTGAGTAGATGGATAGGTTAGTTGAATGCATCAAGAACAAAACCATCCCTGCAGGACAAGATGTTTCAAAGGTAACCCATGATACCCCAAATAACACATCCACCTAAAAAAATCTTGTCATTACTCCTCCTGGGAAGACAGAACCTTTCTACATTTCCCTGTTGATGAATGGTCATAAGTTGAATAATTGCATAATAGATTATAGCACCTCTGACAATGTGATGCCCGCCAAGGTGGCAGACTCTCTTGGGCTCACGCTAACTAAAATTTTTGGGAGATGTTTCTCCATGGAAAAAAAGTAAGTACCAATTTTGGGATAGATCAAAGATGCCCAATTTGCATTTTCAGCCTTCCCAGATAAAAAGAATTAAAATGACAGTCATGGTGGCTGATGTTCCAGCGTATTATGACATTCTTCTTGGGCAAAATTTTTGCAAGGATGGTGGTGGAGAGTTGAGCATGGACTTGTTTGAGGTGAGGATGCCTATCAAGGGCATTATGCAAAGGATACTTCCTAAGAAGGATTTGAAATACATTGTCACCCAAACATCAGCCCCTAAGGCTCAAATTCTATTTGAATCCTCAGGAATGGGCAACTACTTTCTATCTACTGAAGATGTTCCTATTTCATCAAACAAAAGTTTTATAAGTGACAATCCAAAAAAATTAGACAAGACATCAGAAGAATTGGTGGAGCGCAGTACAGATGAAAAAGGATCTTCCCTTCCTAACGAAGAAAAATTTGAAAGAAGATTAGATTCTAATGATGTCTAGATTCTAGAATTTGATGGTAGTTATTCTTCTACCAATTCTGGAGCTGGAATTGTTTTGATATCTCCTCAAGGAGATATTTTTCCTTACTTATACAAGTTATAGTTTAGAACTACCAACAACACCGCCGAGTATGAATCTTTGCTGCTTGGATTAAAGGCTGCTCAAGCTAAAGGCATCAAACTTCTTCACGCCTGGGGAGATGCTGAGCTGTTGGTTTGTCAAGTGAGAAATCTATATCAAACCAAGAATGAAAGATTGAGACACTATCAAAATTTAGTGTGGGACTGTCTTGAAAGTTTTGATGCTTTCAATATTTTTACCATGCCTAGATAATTCAACAATCAAGTAGATTCCTTGGCTGTCTCTACAACTCTCATGGTTCCTCATCGAGATTTCAAAGAGCAGAAGTACACTATTGAGCTGGTCTTTTAACCAAGTGTACCAAATAATGCCGACCATTGGTAGGCATTTAATGGTGACAAAAAAATCATTGATTTTATGGAATAGATGGACAACTTTGAGAAGCTTTATTTTGAAGGTAGTGAATCTCCACCATGGGAATTAGCGCTTGAAACAAATTAAAAAACTGGCAAAATTTTCCTTTAGCTCAAAGGGAATAAAATTCCTAAAAGATTAGTTTCTCTTGAGAAGTTATTCGATAAGCATGATAGGTGTATCAAGAAGCCACAAATGGACTCAAAATTCTCCAAGGATTTTGATCTAATAAACTTGAGTATAGAAGATAATCCCAAAATGGTCAACATTGGGAATTGTTGCACTCCTAATGAAAAACTCAAATTCATTACCCTGCTTCACCATTATATTGATGTTTTGGCATACTATTATGATGATCTAAAATCTCTTAGGCCTAAAAAAATTTAGCACAAAATTCCTTTCAAGATTGGGTCGTTGCCTCACAAGCAAAAACAAAGGCAGTATAACCCCAAGATATCAGGAACTATTCTTTCTGAGATACATAAAATGTTGAATGCAAGAATTATTTTCCCAATCCATCATTCCACTTGGATTACGAACATAGTCCCTGTGAGAAAGAAGAATGGATAAATTCACCTATGTGTTGATTTCAATAATTTGAATTAGTCATCTTTAAAAGATAACTATCCCCTGCCCATCATGGATCAGCTATTGCAAATATTGACTAGCGTAGAGATGTTGTCAATGTTAGATGGTTTTTTGGGATATAATCAAGTGGAAAATGGTAAAGTAGACCAACATAAGACCACTTTCACTACACCTTGGGGCACCTTTGCATATCATAGAATGCCTTTTAGCTTGATCAATACTGGTGCCACCTTTTAGAGAGCAATGGATCTTGCGTTCAGAAATGAAATGAGAAAGTTCATTGTGGTATACCTTGATGACTTAACAGTTCTTTCTAAACATCATCTTGATCATGTGCATCATCTACAACAAGTGCTAGAGGGATGTCGGTAAAATGGTATTTCTCTTAATCCCAAGAAGTCAATTTTTGGGGTTACAAAAGGTAAATTTCTTGATCACACTGTATCCTAAGAAGGCATAAATATTGACCCAAAAAGAGTCAAATCCATCCAAGAGCTTACTCTTCTTTCCAATAAGATTGAAGTCCATTATTTCTTTAGAAAGGTGAATTTTCTACGAAGGTTCATTCCTAAATTTGTAGAAAAGACTCGCCACATTGTCAACATGATGAAGGGTAAAGCTACTTTCAGCTAGACTGAAGAAGGCAAGTCAGCATTTCAAGATATCAATGAAGCTATCACCCATGCCCCAATCTTGGTTTTTCCTTATTACACCAAAGACTTCGTGATATACAGCTATGCTTTTGAACACATGCTTTCAGCCATTTTGGTTTAACAAAATAAAGAAGGTGTGGAGTCCCCCATATATTTCATGAGTTGTCCTCTCAAAACTCATGAGCTAAAATATTCAAACATGGAGAAGCATGCTTATGCTATGGTTAAGGTGGTAAAACACTTCTATTTTTACATCCTGAACTCACACACTATTTCTCTAGTTCTTGATACAATAGTAAAGTCCATTCTAACTCAACAGGAGTTTGGAACTAAAAGGGGTAATTGGACTGCTAAAATCTAAGAGTTTGATCTTGTTATCAAACCTATGAAGCTTGTGCGGAGAAGAGGTCTAAGCCAATTAATTGTTGATAACATACTAGAAGAAGTAGGGCATGAAGAAACAGAGGCTGAAGACATGCCTACAGTTCTCTTTATCACCACTATGAATAAGTGGTATTCCAATATTGCTCATTTCCTTACCTATGGTGAATGTCTTTCTCACCTATCTTGTAAAGAAAAGAGGACTGTTAAGTTGAAAGCTTCTAACTTTGTCTTATGGGACAACGGTTTGTACAAGAGGAGCCTTGATGGGGTGTTTCTTCGTTGCATGGATAAAGTGCAATAGAGCAAACTTTTAGAGTCTTTCCACAATTTGGCTTGTGGAAGACATTTTTTTGCACTTATGACTGCCCATAAGATTCTGTGAGCTAGGTACTATTGGCCTACTCTATTTCGAGATTCATACACTTGGGTGCATAGATGTGAGCTATGTCAATAGTTCGTTGGGAAACCCAAGTTTGATGAGCTACCTATCAAGCCTGTGGTAATTGAAGAGACTTATCAGTAATAGGGAATTGATTTCATTGGCACTATAAACCCATCCTCGAGTGCTGGACATGACTATGTTCTCACAGCCACAGACTATTTTACCAAGTGGGTGGAAGCCATTCTAGTCAAGCATGCTACTTCAAAAGTGGTATGTAATTTCCTCAAGGAAAATATTATTTATTAGTTTGGAGTCCCAATCAATATTATAATAGATAATGCAGCCTATTTCTCTTCTCATGAAGTTACCTAATTTTACTACTATTATGGGATTATCCTCTCCCACTCTTTTGACTATTATCCACAAGGAAATGGTCAAGCAGAATCAAGCAACAAGAACCTGGTGACCATTATCAAGAAGCTGGTAGATAACAATCAGAGAACCTAGCATAAATCATTTCTTGATGCTTTATAGGTAGACAATATTACACCCAAAAAGGTGATAGGTATGTCACCATTTCAACTTTTGTATGGTTTAAATGTAGAGATACTAATCACCTTGGAGTTAACAGCATTAAAGTTGGCAAAGGTAGTAGAAGATTCAAATTTTAAAAGTTCTATCGACAAGAGGATCATGTGCTTGACTGAATTAAATGAGTAATGAACTATGGTGGTGGATCATATTGTTGCACATCAAAGTCTGGTAAAGAAACTCTTTGACCAGAAAGTAAGGATTCATGATTTTCAAATTGGAGATCAAGTCTTGTTGTGGGACAAGAGGAGAGAACCAAAAGGAATGCATGGAAAATTGTATTCCTTATGGAAAGGTCCATTTTATATTCATCAATTAAATGGTGAAAATAGTTTCTTGCTAAAATATCAAGACAAAATGCCATTTGCACTACCTCACAATAGGTAGCATCTGAAGCACTTCAATCCTTGAAGTATCAGATAAGTCCAATTGTGCATATGTATAGTCTTTCTTTAGTTTGTGTTGTTCATTTGTTTTTGGCACTTTTTTTTTTGGGTAAGCATGACTTCGTATCCCAATGGCATCAATGAAGGCACTTAGAGTCTAGGTTCTACTCCCTTCGATTGCTTGAAATTTTAATTGATAGAAGTTCTCCAACTAGAGCCATTTGTTGTTCTCAAAATCCATCACTTGTTTTTGTGGACAACATGTTGATCATTTTGGTCTTGCAGGCCAAAACGCTCTCTTTTCTTTCTCAAAAATGTTTTGAGCAATTAAGTTTTTTAATTACTCAAGTCTTTTCAACTAAGGAGATCATAGGTTCAACAGACGGACTTTCTCAAAGGCAAGTTCAAAACACTTAAGGCATTTCCTAAGTGTTTTGAGGATGGTTCAACACCGAGGTTCAATCAAAAGACTTAACGGCGGGGTTCAAAGAATTGGAAAGAACCATTGAATCATTGAACCCCACCTCCGCAAGGTTCAAAGGTCTAACGAGTTCACAAGTTCAATGATTTCAGTGGACTTAAAGAATAAAAGGATCCAAAGAGTTAAAATGAACCATTGAACCATTGAATCTCACCTCTGAAAGGTTTAAAGGTTCAAAGAGTTCAAAGTTTGAGCAAAATATTTGAGTGAATGGATGAAGCAGAAGATTCCAAAAAATGGTTCAATTGAAGAAGAAGACTAAGTGAACACAGCTCTTTACAAAATGTTGAATCATTGAATCACCGAACCATTGAACCATTGAACCAAAAGAGTTCAAGGTTCAAGGTTAAAAGTGGTTCAAGTGACCTATGACATCCTCGTGGATGTCAAATTTAGGGTAATAGAATAACCATTGATTTTCAAAAGACCTGCGAATAAACTCAGTGACTAGCTAAGAAAGGATCCGAAAGAGCCAGCTAAAAGTGAGAAGATAGCTCTGAGAGCTTGGATCACCAGGATAAGACAAAACATGACAAGGAAAGAGGGAATGACTAAAAAAAATCTAGAAATATATGTAGAAGAGTTATTCCAGTAGGTGGAACAGTCCACCAAGTGGACCTCAGAGAACACAAACATTCAATAGTGTGGCCTATTTTTATTCATTAAATAAAGGTGGATGGACAGCTATGTAAGCATCATAAATAATACCACATAACCCATGCTTAGGAGGAGACATTTGAGATTATTTAGAATGCCAAAGTTAAGGTTGATGACCTATTCCATCATGGTCCCTTCACAGCATTCCAAAACATTCAATGCAGCATGGACCATTTCATAAAAATAAGCACCCAAATCTTTCTTTGGATCCTATATATTGTAATCTCTCATTTTTGTATCAAAAAAGATCTCTTTGTTATTATAAGTGAAGCTCTGCCTAAATTGAAAGGCATTCCTGAGACTTTGAGCTTAGACTGTTAATCATATTCTTTTAAGGGAATGAGAAAACAAGTGACCTTTCAGACTTTGTGTTAAAATAGCTTATGTTATCTAGGAAATTGATCTTATGTCTTTTTCCTAAATACAGTCTTGTCCCTTTATTCAAATAAGCAAAACAAGTGGAAATAAGCTGGAAGATGTCCTGAAGCTGACTGTGTGAGACTTTGTGCTACCATAATTGTCTTTAGTTTGTGTTTTGTGTAAAGGATACTAGAGATACTTTGGGCTCTCCTTATCCTTTGTAATCTTTCACTCTATTGTAGTTCATGGTGGAGACTTTGGGATAAACTTCATTCTATGGTGTCCTTATCCTAAATCAGTAGGAGAGACAATGAAAGACTTAAGCTTTCGTGAGTTTCTTGTGGATCCAGTTACTACACAAGAAGAATTACTGTTGTTTGTTGAATATCATTTCTGAAAGAAGAGAAGTTCCTTCAATAATTACACTAGAATTCTCCTCTATTTTGTGAACATCATCTCTGAAAAAAGAGAGATGGATGGTATGATTTCACCCCAGCATCTATTTTCAGCTTATATTAGTACTCTATAGTTATAGGGAACCTCCCATTGCTGAGAGGAGAGATTTGTCTCATACTATTTGTAGTCACCACATCTATTTTTCCATATAAATTTCCTTATGCTATGGTTGATATAACCATTTTGCCATCAGCCAGTTGATGACAAAATATTCACCCAACAAAATGTACATACAACAAGCAATAACATATTAAAATGTCAAAGAAGCAAACACAGGCATGAGGGATGAAATCAATGGAGCATATTTGACAAACAAGACAATAGCATGGTAAGACACTCAAGGAAGTGCATCAATGAAAACTTAAGCAACCAACATAAACATATCATATTAGCCCATGGATCAAATGCATTAGCAAAAAATGTCAAGTACATAGCATACCAAGTACATTTCAAATCAATATAAGCACAGATAAAGGCATGTGTAAATACATATAGGATCTAAAACATGATAATGTAAAATGACCATAAAATGATATAAGTTGGATGTATTGTGATCATATAGGTGGATGCTCCTATCATACTAGTGACATGAGTAGAAGGAAATCCCAACATCCAAAAGTGAATAGATCATGTATTTGTGTTTGCCTATATCACACTCAAATAGAAGTGTGAAAAATGTGTATGTTAAAGTAACTAATATGTTATCCATCGACATGTAACTAATACATGATGACAAGAAGCCAATAGAATATGCGGATGCTAAAAAAGTTTTTAGATTTTTTAATATTTTTGATTTTTTTGGTACCTTTTGAATATGTAATGAGACTACCCTATGCTTGCCTATAAAATATGCTCATAGATATCTCCCCGATGTTCACATGTTGTAACAAAATGGTGACACTATCAAGGAGCATGTATAGGTATAATATTTGTCACTATAGTATATGTGATACTCTATGTATGTATAATGGCATTGTGTCATCATGAAGAAATAGTATAAGTAATAATATTAAGGGTTTATGGAACCCATCATTTAGTGTTATATGGTTTATTTATTTGGAACATCGATAATATGAAGATGTGTAGGTGATCTATATATCTAAATTTGGTGTGTAGTAGATGAGGATTCTGTGGAACCCACTATGGATATCTGATGTAATGGTCTCTCAAGTCTTAACCACTTATAAAATGGGATTTCATGTTGCTTACCTTTTTATGGTGAAATAGCCATAGTAGTCTCGATAATTAACTATCTAGGTATAAATTTCTCTTGTTCAATAGGATACTCATATGAAAATATAGAAACTATAATTACCTAATTGGCATGAATGTATTTAACACACCCATGCATTGTATAAGATACCACTTGAAGAGTATGTATCCAAGGGTATCCCAATAACATATCAAAGACACTCATGGATGGTATAAATGAAAATTTAGTAACCACATGTGCAGGACCTACCTGTAAATGTAAGTTAATCTCACCAAGAATCTACTATGAGGTTCCATCAAATGCTCTAATTGATCTAGTAGAAGGATGTAAATCATGATGAGTCCACATGCGTAAGTAATGTCATGGTGAAGTGTTATCATTTGTACCATTATAAATCATAACCCTGTGTATAAGGTTTTTATCAAGGTATGCTCGATTGAATAAAGATTGAAGATTAGAGTCATAATCCCTAATATCACTATCATCAAAGGTAATAGAAGGTTTTTGAACCATATGAGGTATATGCCATGTATAATTACTAATAATCCCACCTTATAGGTGCCTATAATGTGATGGCAGAGGATGTGCATTATATTCCATTTGTACTTTTGGTTCTTTCTTAAAATGGTCTTGCAAAATATTATTAAATATATTTTGTTTATGGTGATCACCAGGTTGTGAACTTGATTCCTTTGGAGGATAATCAAACTTAATCTTTTAGTCATTGATGAGATCTTAGATCTTATGCTCTAAGGTAAAACATTTGTTCATAGAGTGCCTTGGTCCCTAGTGATAGTCGAAATAAGTATTCACATCATATCCTTTGGGTAGAGGCTGACCCATATCAACCTCTATAGGATGATGGAGAGATATTGTATGACATTCTATTAGTCATGGGAGTAATGAAATGGGAGACTCAAATAAGCATGTAAATTATCTCCTTGGTGTATTAGATAAGAAAAATCAATTAGGATGATATGAAACTACATTAACCATGGTGCTTGTTTCCTTTTTATTCTTAGGAGGTTTTACCTTATAACTTGGTTTGATTGTAAGCTTGGCAATGGATGTAGATGTGGTCAGTGTGTTTACTATATACTTAAGTTTGGTCAATGAGATAATTTTCATTTCATATCCCCAAACAACATGGCACATGTCATAAAAGGATTTAAACTTTTCGAAAATTATGGACTCATGTAAAGTAGCAAGAAAACTTTGTTTAAAGATGTCTTGAAGTTATTTATCTGCCATAGGATTGGTCATTTTAGCCAACATTGTCTTATACCTCATGACATATTCTTTGATAATTTCATTGGTTCCTTGTTTGTTTTTTATAATTTGGGGATAGGAAACCTTTTCAATGATGTTAATATATAAGTGTGCTAAGAACTGATTTGCAAGAGGTTTAAATGCTTTCACAGTTTGGAGAGGTAAATCATAGAACCACCTCAAAGCATAATCCTTAAGGCTCCTTGGAAATAATTTGGTTAAAAGTTTATCATTGGAGGCATAATCAAGGTATACCACATAGAAATATTGAATATGCTACTCAGGATCACCCTTACCATCATAAAAAGGGAACTTAGTTGCAACAAAACTAGCTGGCAAAGGTTGATAATATATATTGAGTGCAAGAGTATTCTATTACACATGTTGGGAATAAATAGCATGAATTTTTGTAACCTTGTCCTCCAAGGTCTTTATAACTTGAAGGATTATTTGAAATGTAGATCCATTAGGGTTTAAATTATCAACTTGAGTAGTCACCAATGGATAAGTGAACATGGTTTGAGTAGTAATAGGCATTGAAACCAGTATTTG
The DNA here is from genome assembly GCA_037957365.1 of Torreya grandis. Classification (NCBI taxonomy): domain Eukaryota; kingdom Viridiplantae; phylum Streptophyta; class Pinopsida; order Cupressales; family Taxaceae; genus Torreya; species Torreya grandis. The sequence continues at coordinate 1,922,038 of JARHVA010000872.1, forward strand.
AGTTGAAATAATTGGTAAGTCCATGGTATATGTATTAATAGTGTTTTTAGAAAATAAAGGTTGAAATACATATCACATAATCCCATTAGAAATATGAAGTGGTAATGTGTTCAATGGGAGGGTTGTTGGTATATGGGGATGACCCATGGTTCTAACAACATGATCAATAGATGAACCTGCATGTTCATCTATGTTTTTTACATTTTTAGTTTCTAATATGGTTCGTAGGATTTCATCAATATCTTCAAGGTTTTGACAAATACAGTCATGAAGTAAGGTGATTTATTGTACTTTCTCATGATCTATTTACCCATGTTCATTGGTTTCATTGGATTCATGGTTGTCATTTTCAAAATCTTCTTCTATGGTAACTTCATCAATGTGCCACTCATTCTCAACATGGGTGTCATCATAGACCATGGGATTAGGTTCCTCATTAGTTTGAGACATATTAGGTGGCAGGAGGGGTAACTCAATGTGTTCAATAGGCACACCTCCCAATCTATGGATACGCCTAAGTTGTATGTAAAATAATATAATTAGGAAATGAAAAAGTATAAAAATTTGGAACATTAATTGATTTAAGATCCTAAGAATCAGAAAAATTTGTATTCATACAAATCATGTTCACCAAATGTTCTACCTTGAATTGGATAAGGATCCTAATTTGATTAATAAGGTTAAGAATATAAAAATGAATAAGCACAAGGGTGATAAATAGATCTATAGTAGGCCAATTAATTACAAAACTTATATTGAACATATACTAAATTTATTATGCTGAGATATGATAAAAATGGAAAGTACAACTATGTTAGATATGAAAATGATAATGAAAATAATATACTTATCTAGTTATGATAATAATATAGATGTGGATCTGGAATAGGCAGGGATTAACTTGGAAGAGTATTATGGAATAGTCACCAAATTATGGATTAAGTGCATTTGTAGCTGTGAAAACTTGCATTAGCCTTGGATGGTTATGTCGATGCTAGTGTTTGGGTCAGATGTAGGTATATTATAATGAATACCCACTAAAATAGGATGAAACCACTTGGATGTTTCTACATTTTTCATCACCTTCACTCTTTTATATCTAGATTTGGGTAATGGACTATCGCTCCTTGGAAAATGATCAAACCCTAGTTCTTCATCTTCATAGTGTCTATGTGGAAAAAATGAGTTAGTGGGTACATGGTGTTGAGTTTCCATGAATACCCTCTATTTATGAACACTACTTACATAGCCAATACTTTTAAGATGGATTCAAAATTATGTAGTTCTCTCCTACGTGTTGGCTTGTGTGTGAATAATGCACTATGTGGAAAACAAGTGCAATAGTGATCTAGCTTGTAACTAGGAAAATATGGATCTTGGGTTGCTCCTTCATTAATTCAAACTTGTAGGTATGACGTGCCTATGATATATATGTAAATAAGAGAAAATATGGAAGCTTTGTTGACTTGAATGTTTGATTAAATGATTTTGGTAAGTTGCCTGGTGAGCAGGTAAGAATTTTATAGGTGAGGAATGAATGAGGGTTGATATTATATTTATACCAATCCCTTTAGAGAAAAAATTGCATAATAGTACTTATGATAACCATTAAAATATATTTCATTTACATATTAGATGACTTTTAGGGCATTGAGCACTTGCATTGAAACATGGTACTTGCATTGATGTAGGTGTTTGTCCGAGATGCAAGTGTCCAAGGAGCAAGAAAACAAGTACATGCTCAAAACTTACATAGGCATAAGATAAGTAGGTTTTAAGCATTTTGGGCAAGATAGAAGGCTTGGGTCATCAACATAAGACTAGTTAGATTAAGATATATGTGAAGGGGAACAAGAGAGAATAGATGCAAAACTTGTGGAAATAGGAAAGGTCTAGAACTAAGAAGAATAACCATGGTCTGAGTTTTTCAAGTGTACAAGACTAAGGTGCTATATAATTCAATAATAGTTTCTACCTGTACATGCATTATCTTTGGGTTTTTAGATTGGAACTTATAATTTATCTCAATGGGGGGATGTTTTTGCCCTCCAAAATTAGTAATAGGACCCATATCTCATTTACATGTGTGCTTGATAAAGGCCCATGTAATTTGTTTAACAATGCCATGGTAATCCTAATGTTAGACCTAAATTGGGAAGTTGGGATCTTCTTTTTCATAAAAAATGATATGGCTTATGGGCCCATTCTAGTAGTGTGTTTCTAATGAGGTTGTTCTTAAAGTAGGTGTTAACTACTATTTGGTTATATGACAAGGGTGGTGGTGGTATCCTATATAATTTTTCAAAAACTAAATCTGCTACATATGCTATAGACTAGGTTTTTTTTGTTTGGAAGATATCTCTCTACAAGTGCCCATGACAAACAAATTCAAGACTAGGTCAACATAGGGGAATACCTCTTTGTTTTACTACTACCTTATAGATCCCAACTACCTTGATTACCAATAAGTCACTAATGTATTCCCTCTAATCCAAGGATAATTTATCTTCATCTTTGTAAGGATGGGAATATTTGAATTCCATGTAAAGTGTTGTGTAATGTTTGAAAGCTCCAAGTAGAGTAGTCTTGTCGAATTATGTATCTTTATGTTTTTACTTAGTTTTGAAGTATAACATTGAAGGAGTTGGTTCATGGTTTTGTGCCTCCATTGTTAAACAAATCAAGTTCTATATTAGACTTTGAATTCAAGGGATTTTGGTTTGATATTGAACTCTGGGAAAAAATTCATAGCTAGTAGTTTGGAAAATGTAATTTTATTTGACCTAGAGATGCCAAATATAGTCAATTTACTTGTCTTTTGAATTTATTAATTAAATCTTCCACGTGTGAGAATTAATTATATAATAACAGTCATTGTCATCCATTTGTCAAATTTGAATATGATTTGATGATGTCAACTTTCATATATTTACTTGATATGTGGTGCTTCATCATTGTCTGTAATTGCTTAGTCATATTGTATACTTTACCTTTTTTACTCTTGCCACTTTGTCACCATTTTAAGGAATTTTTCCTTTGCTCCATGCATCCTTTTTGAAACATGTGGCATATTCCATTTAGTCAATTCATTTTTGCCTATTTCCAAGTCCTTTGGGTCTGTCAATATATGGGGTCATGAGATGATGATGCCTAGCATGACATATGGTAGCTAGTATACCAAAAGACCACATAGACTAATCAGATTATGACATGTGGAAACTAACTGTATAGGGGGACCCATGTGAGACTTTTTCGTTGAATCAATTGAATGTTCCACATATTTAATATATTAACTTCTATGTAGTGAGATGTCGACATGTAGCATGATCTTAGTTAGTAAGTTAATTATCTAATCTATGAGTTTGTCCCTTTGTCTCAAATCTGGTGTCAAGTGAAATTGTGACACTTGGCATGATCTCATTCATTCAGGTGGTCGCTAGTTTTTATGATTTGTACTTTTGATCTGAGAGGCAGATGAAGAGAGATGAAGACACATGGTGTAATATCTCTTGCTCAGGTGGCTTCTAACTTTATAACCCTATTTTATGAATAAACATGCGATCAAATGATATTTTAACACTTCGCATGATCTCATACAGTCGACTAGTTATTAGTTTTTTGAACTTGTAATATTGGGTAGTTTTTTAGATGGGCAAAAGTCATAACACATCGCAGAACCTCACTGAATCAAGACATCAAAACTTGAAAATCTAAATAATCATTGATAGTTTGTGAAACATGAGTAAATGTATGCCAATCATTAATAATATGTTATTCTGCCAAAATAAAAAACTTGACAAATAATTGATTAATTTGGTTAGTTAAATAATTTCACAATAAAGTCCAAAGCTAAATTAATGTTTAAATCTCAATCCAAATTTCATAAAATAAAAATAGATGAAATCATTTTAGACTTAATTATAGAAACAATTTAAATTCAATTTATATCTCGATAGGATGACCAAACATAAGATTTTTAAGGAAAAACATACTCCTATTTATTTTTTAAAAACTGAAGCATGTTGATCATAACAATTAAATATATCAAAATTATTTAACATAAGTTATCTTGATCCTCTCTTTTCTCTCAACATACATTTTCAATTTAAAAAATTAAAATTAAAATGATATTAATATTTTTAATATATAATTATTTTTTTAATTTTACTTATTTACATTTTATTAAAAATTTATTAATTAAAATTATTATAAATTAATAATCACATATAAATATGTATAATTTATGATAAAAAAAATAATACCAATTATTCTTTTGTTTTATTTGATTGTCTTTTTCTTACCCTTCTTTCTTTTTGTTTAGTATTTGTATTTCAAATCATAAAATTTCAATCTATTACAATGAGAAACAAAGCATTATAAATCTATGGAAATTTTTTGGAACTTTTTACATTACCATAAGCACTTGCATATGTTGATATACATATTTATATTATAAGTATAATAAAAAGTTATTCTTTAAAGAGTTAAAATAAAAATAAACAAAAACATTTTAGATTTAAGTATGGAAATAATTTAGAATTATATAAAAAATTTTAAGGTAAAATGAATCTTTATTTGATTTTTTGAAAATAAAATGTATTAATCGTAATAATAAAATGTATCAAAATTATTTAACGTAAATGATTTTAATCTTTTATTTTCTCTCAATATATATTTTCAATCTATTCTTTTTTCAAATTTTCAAAATAATATTAATATTTTAAAATGTTTAAATATATAATAATTATTATTTAATTTTTTAATATATTAATTAAAAATTTATTAATTAAAATTATTATAATATAATCTTCACATATATATAATAACAATAATATCAATAATGTGTTTTTATTATCTTTTCTTACCATTTCTTTTTATTTAGTACTTTTATTTCAAATCATAAAATTTCAATCTTCTTCTACTACAACAAACAAAGCATTATAAATCTATGAACTTTTACACTGCCACATGCACTTGTATATATTAATATTAGTAGTATAAATATAATAGAAGAAAAAGTTGTTCTTTAAAGAGTTAAAATTCTTATATTTGTTTATATTAGGGTGGTCCTTATGTCTCTTTTCAAATTACTATTATCAATAAATTAGATCTCCTCCTCAATCATAATCTGTTTTAGTTTCTTATATTATTGGAAATGAGATAGGGACATAGTTAATACTTTAAGTGATATAATTTTATTTTATTTTCCTTTCTAGTTTATCATATATTTATAATATTTATTTTTTATTTATTTTTTGAATTAAAATGAATTAGATTATAAATATAATTTAAAATAAAAAAAATTATAATATATTTATAATATTAGTTTTTTTTAATTGAAATTTTAATATATTTACAATATTTATTTTTTAGATTAAAAATTAATTAGAATATAAATATAATTTAGAATTAAAAAAAAATTAACTAAAAGAAGGGTAAAAATTTATTAAATAATAAGGCGAAACAATAGTTATAGCTTTTTATCCTGTCAACAAGTTGAGCCAGTTTCTGAGATAAACTCAGAGAAAACATCCGCTGATTAGTAATGCTCCATAAAGGCCCATTCTCCGAAGCCCACTTAGCAAGGCAATCCACCACACCATTCCACTCACGGGGAATGTGTTTGAAAGATACAGAAACCAAAGAAGTACTTAGTTGAAGAATCTACTGAACAACTACATCCAATTGCCAATCCACCTTACCAGGATTTCATTTATTCAACAAGTTGACAACCACTTGCGAATCTGATTCACAGATAATGTTATACTAGCCATGTTGACAGCAGCATTTCATTGCCTCCAGGATAGCCATGGCTTTCATGAGGTTATTCGTATGATGGCCTTTATAGATCAAGAAGAGGAACTGAATACCCCCAGAGCTATCACGCCCAACTCCGCCGATACTAGCGTCCCCTGGATTCACCTGCGAGGAGCCGTCAGTATTAATTTTAATGATCCCATCCACAGGGGGAGTCCAGCGTCCCATCCGGTTAACAGGTCGCGCTTGCTGCCTGTTTCCTATCACCGAATGACTGCACGAGTTAGAAGCACTAGCCGTGGTCGGGTCAAGGCAGAGACGTGAGCATATGCTAGCAGCTTCGGGATCTAGGCCAATATCACTACCAAACTTCACTTGCAAAGTTTTTTGCAGCGAACTGATGACTTTCGTCCACAGAGCTCTCAGTTCCAGATGGATGCCCCTGAAGATCCTCCTGTTCCTTTCAAGCCAAATATTCCATAAGATAAAAGAGGGGCCAACTAACTAGGCATTTTGTAGAACAAAAGCCTTTGATGGAGAATGGCTCAGTCAACCCCAGAAGTCAACCAGTGAAGAAGCATGCTAGCAAGGCGAACCCCAAGCATTCCACCACAGATGCCAAATTTGCTTGGCATACGAGCATTGGAAGAAGAGGTGCAACCCAGTCTCCTCACTGCTGTGGCACAAGACACACATAGATGGCCCCTGAAATCCATGCTTGCAGAGATTGTCCCAAGTGAGACACTTGTTGTGAGTAAGAAGCCATAGAAAAAAATTACACTTGGACCATGAAACCCAGTTCCAAATTTTCTTTCCCCATAAGAACTGCCATCCGTCAAAGAATTGCTTTGTCAAAGCCATGTACCCTGAAGAAACAGAGTACTGGCCAATAGCATCTCCTCCCCAGGGTAGGATATCCAGCCCTTGCAAGGAGCTACATCCTCTGGAGACAAGAATTTGAGCTAACTCCATCCGGTCCTCCTCCGAGCCCCCCGACGGCCAGTTAGAGGAGTTTTTCCATCTGTATCCAATAGTCGTGCCCAAGTTAAAAGCTTCTTTATAGTGCGTCACTGTGTGCCATCCCACAGAGTGAAAAGAGTCACCTAGAGGCTGTAAATGCGGGCGTGAAGATAAAAGAGGAGGCGCTCCATCCCATGAGTCACTCCAAAAGAGGGCCTCCGAACCACTGTTGCAAACCTAGAAGAGGCTGCGTTTCACTAAATGAGCTCCAAGCTTGAGAGTACTCCATACCATCGATCCTCTTCCCTCAAGAGGGAACCTGGAAATATCAGGGGGATCAATACCAGGAAAATTACAAATTTGTTTTGATTGTATTTAATTAAAGAGTTTTCTAATAATTAATATAAATTAATTGTATTGTAAATTTTATTTTTTAAATTATATGTATCATATTTTAAAAAGATGATAATTTTTTAATCTTTTTTTAAATTGAAACTCTGATTTTATATGAATTAAGTGTACATAATGTTTCTTCAATTTAGTGTTAAGGATTAAGAGATATCCATTCTGTTAATATCATTCGGAGAGTTCTATCCCAATCTCATTCCTTTCCAGTATTTTTTAAGATTTATATCTTGGTGGATGACTAGACAACATTTTTTATATCATCATCCTTACCATTTAAAATACAATCCACTTGATTAACCCTCCAATTTAAATATTCAATAAAATTTTAGATTATAATTTGTAATTAAAAATCAATACTTTAAATTTAAAAAAAAAAAAAATTTATTAACAAAGATATTAATATATCATAATTATTACGTGATTTACTAAAATATAAATTTGTAAATATACTTGAAATAAAAAGAATACTTTTCAATCTTTAATAGTGATTCCACCAAATGATAAATAAATAACATTTCAACTAAAGTATTTTAAAAAAAAAAAAAAAAAGTCTTCATCCATATCTTCTAATTAAAAAAGAGTAATCTTTCATACAATAGGGTTGAGATATTCATCCTTCAACTTTATTAAAAAGAAGAAAAAGAAACAAACGATTTAAAGCAGGGGAAAGGTTCTGGTCTCTTCGTTCCCGTGATATCACGGGTATGACTGTAACACCCAAAATGAAAGATCCGTACAGAAGACTTCTTTCACCATGCTTTGAGTTAGTAGTTAAAAACCCGTGATACGTATTTTAGTGGGAAAAGTAGATGACGGTCGCACTCCCACCACCATTAATCAAAAATCTCCTCAGGTATCCAATGCCAGCCATTCACAAAGCTCTTCACCAGAAAGGGTTTCGCCTGCGACGGTGTCAATTCGTGAGCCCAGGAAGTCCGACGGGCGGCTCGGGCTCCGGGTCCATAACATCTGTACAGCCCAAAAAATGCGGTCCTACAAAAGATTGAACCGGATTAAAATGACTCCAATCACAATGAGTTTGAAACCCTAAATCTGGACTTAAAAGAGATGTTTTACCCGTCTTTACTGGTCTGGTGATCCCAATCGTCCCACCCGGCAATGATATCGTCCAGGTATGAATAAGCGTAGACGATGCGGGAGTATTGTCCCATGGCACGGCCCAAATAGAGGGGTCCGCGCCCGCTTACTTTACAGTGCACGAAGGAGAACCCCGTTTTCTCGTAAGGCCGCTGCCTGTTCTGAGCCGCTATGGACCCGAACACTTGTGCCACGGAATGCAGCTCACTTTTCTGCGCAAATTTAAGCAATGTTTTAATTTAGAGTGAAGGAAATGGAGGCGGCGGAGGGAGGTGCAGCGGAAAACATACGTAATACAGTGATTGGCCGTTGCCGAAAATGAAGTCGATGGAGCCTTCGATGAAACATTCTCTGAAGAAATGGCGACCCGCGTCGTCGCACAGGGTGTCCTGCGCGCCGTAGAAAGCACAGCCGAGGAAGTAGGCTTTATCTCCTGATATGCGGAACGACACCGCCTGCCATCCTTCCATTCCTGGCAATGGCGCCGGAGCCGAATTCTGTATAGATCGAAAAAACAAAAAACAAAACCTGCTTGTCAAGATTTTATCATATTAAATCTCACTTAACCAGTAAACCATCTGAAACCAGTACAGATATTTAGTTATTATTGGAAGGTTTCATATTATATTAAAACCAAAAAAAAAAAAAAAAAAAATACAAATTAAGAATGTCCTAAAATAAAGTAACAGAATGCATCAGGTTTCAAACTCCTTTCCAAAAGAACAAAACCATTCCAAACATAATTAAAAATAATAATTTATTTAAAATATACTTTTTATTAGATTAATTAATAATAAATAACATCAATCTAATTAAATTATTTTATTAATTTAAAAACGTTTTTCAATAAAATTCCCAACTTTATTTTATATCAAATAAATTGATTTTTTTTACTAACAAATGTCATGTTCAATGTTTAATTTTTTTAAATGATAGATCAAATTTAACATTATATATAATTATAAACAATTCATTTCACATCTCTTTCTTATTATTGTAGAAGCTTATTATTATTTTTAATTTATAATATTCACATAATTTTTTTTAGAAAACTATACATTGTATATTAAAAAAATGGCACAATTTTCTAAAAATATATATAAACATAACATATAATTTTACTATATTTATAATTAATTGGAAATCTAATATTATTTAAATTATGGAAAGAAGTTTATTTATACAATTTATATTATCTTTATTTAAGTGATTAAGTTTTCGACTTAACGTTAAAGATTGAGGAGTTTTATTATATTTTCCAAAAAAATCTATACAAATATAACATAATTTTATTATGCTTATGATTAGAGTTGGAGCCCTGATATTATTTATATTTTTTAATATTAGAAAGTAGTTTATCTATAAAATTTACACTATTTTTTTTTGATTGATCAAGTTTTGAGCTTAGCACCAAGCACTGATACAGCGTAACTAACACGCACAAAGCGTTGTTCATATTGTGCAAACAAAAAATGATAATTTCTCTGAGCAACGTCGATTGGTTAATCAATAAATACAACATTGCACTGTTTGCTATCAAAGTGCATGCGTTATAAGAGTGGTTTGGTCAGAAGGTGTGGAGGCAACATGCCATGAGATCGAGATGAAATATGGTTTGACTAAATTTCTTTTAGGTGACTTTAGTGGACATGGGCAGCCGACCAGCGCTTTTTACATGCTAGATATGCTTAGTGCCAAGCATTGAGGGGTTCCATTCCATCAAATTTTCCCGGAGATGTGTTGGGATTTTGTATTTAGCAAGAATTGATCTTGATGGGCTCTTTGTGAGTCAACTGATGATGAGCAAATGACCAGCACTTTGTGCGTGTTGGATACGCTCATTGTCAAGCATGGAGGGATTTCATTTTATCAAATTCACTCCATGATGGTGTTGGGACTTTGCATTCAATAAGAATTGATTCTTGATGTACTCTTTGTGAGTCAAGCAACTTCACCAATGATGGGTCGCTGCCTGCATTTTGTAGTTACTAGTTATGCTTAACACCAAACATAATGGAGGGATTTCATTCCGTCAAATTCACCCAAAGATAATGTTGAAGTTTTGTATTCAACAAGAATTGATCCCTAATAAACTCTTTGTGAACCTAGTAACTTTTCCAATGACACAACCACCTTCGAGACAATTTACACTAAATTTCACAAATATCAAATCTAGTTTTATTTTTTCAATACCTTGAAAGTAATGTTCCTGGCAGTGAAATGGTTGGCGAGAACGGTGACGGACGCTGTGTTGTAAGTGTGAAGCTCCTGGCCGTCTGGCCCGGTATCGCTGGCTTTGTTGTGCCATTCAATAACCGTGCGTTCCTTTCCCCAACCTTGAAACGTGATATAAGGCTTTGTTGGAGGCACAAACACCTTCTCCCTGCATCAACAACCCCTCAAACCATATTTGACAGTTCCAAAACCTTCAGAATCGAAACAAAATTGACAAAATCATTATACTCACGCGTAGAAGCCGGGTCTGATTTCTATGACGACCCGCTCTTTATTGCCAGGTCTGACGGAATCGATCGCAGCTTGGACGCTCCCAAAATGCCCCCGCCCCGCGTTATCCACAACAATGTAACGACTCCCAACCGGACCTCTCCACTCACGTCCGTCCATATACGCGGCTTCAGCAGAACCCGGCCATTGTATGAGCAAAGCAAAGACCATTGGTAGCAGCCGATGGATAAAGCCGCCCATCTCCATCTGCATAGCTTCAGAGGCCCTAACCGGGAAGATGACCTAACCGCAGAAGCCGGGTCTTCATCATCCTTTGCACTTGCAGCACGGGGGACCCGGGCCCGGCCCGTGATCGACGGGTAGGAATTGGCGCCGACAGACATTCGTGCTAACAACTTTAATTTTTCGTAATTAGCGGGCGGGTCCACTGGTATTTTTGTCAAATCTTTCTGATAATCCTCGACCTGGTTACCGCTATCATTTGGCCATGTTCGGCTTGACTTTTACAGGTTTCACATTGTTTGTAATCATGTCTCTCATGCTCAGGGTAATTCGCCAACCAAAGTTTTTTTTTTTGCCCCTCTAATATTGAAAATCATGAAATGTGTATATGGTAGATGAATTATAAATAATGACATGGTATTTTTCATGTATTTATATTTTAGTGAATTTGAAAATTTTAATGATATTTTATAGAAAAAATTGTCTGTAATTTGATTAAATATTTGTTTTTTGACAAATCAAAAATTTAAGAAATTTATTTAAAAAAAAAAAAAAAGCTAATTAATGAATAGTAAATTAATGAAATATATACTCTAAAAAACATCTCCCTAGAGTTGTTTAGCAAAATATGACATATAAAAGTTTTCATGAAAAATATAGAAGATAAACACATGATATTAAAAAATTAAAAGTTTTTTAAAGAGACACTATTTTACCTAAATGAAGACCTAACCCCAATACAATAACAAGAAAGAAGGAAAGAATGGGAGAAATTGAAGAAAAAGAAATTGAAGGCAACAAGAAATGTACAAAAATGGGTATGGTTACAAAATATAAAGCCCAAAGAAGCTATTGAATGATATAAAACAAATAGGAGTTCGGTCCCCCCTCGAGCACTTGACTATCAGGGTATTTTTTAAAGAATGAGAAGTTCTTAGAAGTATCTAATTGTAAGTGAATATTATATTGAAAACTATGAAAAATAGGTATTAGGTGAATTTCAAGGAAAACCATGTAATTTTATACTAATGTATGTATATTTTGGCAAATTAAAAAATTTCGTAGAATTTTTATAGAAAAAATTTAGTGAATAGTTTTTCAAAAGTTTATTCATTGGTGAATCTAAAGTTTTGAAAATTTGTCAAAAAATAGCCTATTGACGAAAAATAACCCTTCAAAAATACCATATTGACTATGGCAAGCTGAAACTATAAAGGTTACCCTGGGAGGAGACATACCTGGGTGGGTCCCATTGCAAAGCGAAAATAGATTATTATTCTTATAGAAACTCATGAACATGATGGATGCACAATCCCAATTATTGAAGGGTATAGGAAAATATTAGTTTGGGATGAAGGGATTATAATTAGGAAAGGATAGAGGGGAGTACAATTGCAAATTAAATAAGAGTAGGAAAAATTATAAAAGTGGAGAAAGAAAATTCAAACAAGCAATATATATGGCTAAATATAATAGAAAATGAGTTAACAGTTAGGCTCATTTCTTGCTACCTTGCACTAAGAGGTTTGAAACCATATATTAAAATGAATTTAAACTATGAAGACATGTATGCATCACTAAAAAGTGATATTTAATTGTATAACACCTTGGGAAAGGTCATGTTGAGAGACAAACAATTAAAGGAAAAAAAACAATTAGGCCCTCAATCTGAAAAATAAAGGTGATGTGAAAATCAATGTGTTGTGGTTAGAGGAAGAAGAAGATCAACATTTGGAAAGGGGCTCACAAGTTAGAGGTGGGGGTGTTACACACTATGGAGTATAATTATTGTGGTTATGTAGTCTCTATGCCCTGGTTATATACAATTGCATAAGAGCATAGTTGAATTCAAGTAACATTACTTGTGAAACATATAATGGTAAAAGTGCACAATGGATTATGTTATTTTTGATGCAAACTTGCCTTATCCACTTTTTAATCAGTCTCTATCTTAATATTGTCCTTGCTCCTTAAGCTTGTTTCCTTCATGTCTTTGATATAGGTTTCTTCATCACAAGACTCTTTAGGTCTCAAAGACTTTTAATATTGTGTATATTAATAATGATTTTTTTGAGATCAACATTCCTCACTTTCTTAAAAATGGGGACCCTATGAAATTTTTTTGTCATTCACCCAAAAAAATACTCTACCATTGGATCCACATGATTAAGCCCCCCTTTTGTTTAACATGAAATATTTAAAGTCATGTTAGTCCATGACAAATATTAACAAGGCACTTTAAAAATATTTCATTAATCTCTAATTCATTGAGTTTTCTAATGATCTAATTTGTTTAAAATTGCTATTACAAGGGGTTATGATTTGAAGATTCAAGGTATGATCCCTAAGACTCAATCAAGATTACTTAATTAAGGTTTTCGAATCATGGTATTACTTTAGCTATGTCGATATTCATATTCGATACTATGACATACCTTGCTTTTAAGTTTTAGACTAGGGTCCAAGTCGGATTCCGTACTCAAGGTTTATGAATTTAGACTTGCCCCTTCTCTTTTATCTCATGGTTTGCTAACTTTCACATTATTTCTTTTATGCAGGAATCCAATGCCAATTCAACCTTAATTGACACATGGTAATGTTGCATACATTGGTCACTCAGCTGCATCAAGTTCTAGACTTTGTTGCATTCCTTTTAGTCTTTGAAAATCCAACAGTGACCCAATTGTATCATGCCACTTGGCACTCATTCATGACATTTCAAGTTCAAAGAGGAGAGTTATAAAGTTAACGACCTAGTGATACAATGAGAAAAACCACTTGACACTCAGTTGCAACATTCTAAGTTCACAAAGAAGAAGATACAAAGTCATGAGACAGTGCAGGCTAATGGGAGTGTGCCACTTGGCACTCGATCATGACATTTTAGTCTATAAATAAGTTATGACTCAATCAGAGAATGATGCATGGTACCCAATCATGGCCTTTTGAGGCCTCGATTACTTTCCAAAACCCATGACCTAGTAACCCAATCATAGCATGCCACTTGGCACTCGATCATGCCTTTTGTGCCCCCCATAGCTAGGGTACAATGTTCAATTTCAACAACACTGTGACTTCAAGACAAGGTGACACTTGGCAGATGGTCGCTTAATCTTGAATAACCAAATATGACATGGAGGCCACCTGATAATTTAGAGTAATGAGTTGAGGACATGTGGAAATTTATCTCATGGTAATAACATGATCAAAAGAAACCATAAATCCCAATAAAGAGGGATCTAATCATAAGGTGACACTTGGAAAAATGTCATAGTACTTGAGTCCATTGAAAGTTTTATATAATAAGGTTGCATGATAGTATGAACGAATGAGAGCTTGCCACTTGGAAAACTAGTAGAGGTCTCAAGGCCATGTCAGCCTAAAGATGAAAGGGGTCAAGCCACGTAATAGTTAGATAAGAATGATTCAATCAAAAAGTGACACTTGAAGGAGTGTCAGGTAATCCACCTAGATATCCCAATATTTGAAATAAAAGGTTAAAGTGCATGAAAAGGTGCCAAGTGTTGAGCACATGTCAAGTACAACACCTGGATAATGTATAGCTATCCGTAAAGTGCTAGTTGCAGGTGAAAATTAAATGTTGATGGGGTTGGTTTAAAATATTATAAATCCAAGTCCCTTCACTAAAAATTCAAGCCTATGATGATAGGCCACATGGACAAAGTGAAAGTAATGATTAGTTGATTCCTCAAAGTGGATTTCCAAGCCATTAAATCAAAATTGAAGATCCACCTACGATAAATAAAAGAAAGTTAAAGATACTTACCATTTATGACTCATATCATTCAATTCAAATTATGAATTTGGAATTTAAAGATTTCTATCTCAAAGCAATACATTCACTTTCATTTGTTATCTACTAAGAAATACAAAGTATTTTGTGATTGTTTCTAAGGACTTTTGTGCATTCATTCACCGTTAAAACAATCCACAACCTTGTCAATTAGAGAATTGAAACCAGCCAAAGCTAGAACATCTAGAGCCAACAAGCAAGAATAAATTCCATTTCTCTATTCCTATGAAACCAATATAATCTTACAGGACACCAATCTCAACTCTATTGCATTGGCCACCAAAGACAAACACTAAAATGACTTGTTCTACCATGTGAAAAGGACTGTAGACAGAGATAGTGATGATGAGGAAGGCTCCAATGATGCAGAAGATAAGTTAGACATTCTAGTAGTCAAATTTGTAGGGTTACACAAGACCACATCTAACCTAGAGGTACTCCCCTATGTAGACTTAGTCTACCAATTTTTTTTTTCAATCTAGGTGTGTTAACAATATGATTCAATCTTTGAATTTGGGTCAATACATTGATTTCATAACTAGGATAGCCTTCTAGGCTTATTTTGACTTACCCAAATTAGAGATTATATACAACCAGAAAATAGTGATCCAATGGCTCTAAACTCATGACATCAGGGAGGTTTTGAGAGACTGGGTGAAAACAAGGGAAAAATTATAAGCAAAACAAAAATCAGCTAGATTCCCATTACCCAATTTAGGAAGGGAGTGTGAATGGGGATGGCTATTATGAATTAGCGGTATGGGGCTAAAGACACATACCATATAGATGAGAAGTGGGTTCTACTCTTATCTATGATAATAGATGATGCAAAGATTCCCCCTTTGGGAGAGATTATATCCTGCAACTTGGCATCTTATATTTGAAAAGGGTCATGGCCAACTAGGAGGACCATTTGTATATGATGTGCTACCTATTGGATGCCATCTACGCTACCTAGAAGTTACCCTAATTCACCAATTGGGACCCCAAACTAAAATGGACTATGCCTCATACCTTCTCAAATGTAAGAGTGTACAAATACAGCTAGGAGATGAGGGCAATTTTTTAGCACTTCTATCCTATAGTGTACAGGGCAATATATGAGAGGCCCATGCCTAGAATATTAGAGGAGATTAGGGAAAAAATCAACACCTTGGGAGCCTATTGGTATTACCTAGATTGCACAATGATAAGGATACTTAGAATTAAGATAGCCCCCCCTTAAGTTTCCCACCATAGTGCCAGACAAGCTAGATGAATAAGAGATTGCCTTTCAATTACTCACATGAGTGGATAGACTATGCAAGAATAATAAGAGAGGATTGGTCTACCCTCAGCTGTATAACAATGGTTGGTTCAGAATATAGAATTGGAACTCTATCATTGTTGTTGCTAAGTAAAAACCCACCTTTGACTTGGAAAGAGATACCAATAGGGAATGAGACCCTGATTATATAAATTTTAAGCATTGCATCAAGCATAGGTCACCCATAAGCATCACTTACCATCATGAGCTTGAAGATGAAGATAGGTTCTACATCAATACAACCAATGGCATATAAGTAAAATAGATATTAAAGGTCACTGATATCCCATAGGTTAAGGGTAGGTTGAAAGATGCATGTTTCTATGAAGTTTTTAAACCTAAAGATGCTCAGGCAAGATCATCTACATCCATAGTTCATGTTACTGGTACTAAGGAGGAAATACCAACTGACCCTTAGCTTAGAAGATTTTGCAAGAATTGTCTCCTACTTTAGAGAAGTGGGGAGCTAATACTGGGAAACATACTGAGAAGGATTCTATTTCAAGAGAAACATCTAGCATCCCATCCTAGGTACAAAGTGTTATCTCAATGCATGCAAGACCTTTGATGGAAATAGCATCCCTAACTACTACAACACCAATAGCTTTAACACCAAGGTGCTCTCCTCTACTTCCTATAAAGGAAGAATCAGGTACTTCTAACCAAGAGTGTGTTTATTTGCCTCCATCATTTTTATATATCTAGGCCTTGGGTTTAGTTTATGAATGCCCAACTCTAGATCATATGAACCTATTGCCCTACAGGCCCCTCACTAGACCTATGATTAGGCCCATGATTATCCCTGTGCCCATTTTCAACCCTTTTGTTGTGTCTTCCACTTTAAAAGTCTTTATGATGCCCAATTTGCCTCCAATTCTACCTAGGCCTATGCCTAGGCCAAGTCCCCAATTACCAAAGAAGAGGCCTACTATCGTCATACCTTAGGTTCTTTTATACCAACTAGTGCTTCAACTAGTACTAGTTTTTCTTCATCTTCATGAATGACACATCCCACCTCATCCCCCAATTTTGAATTTGTCCTACCCACCTCCACAGTTGATTTTCAAACTTATGCCTTCCAAGGGTTAACCCTAGCTCAATAATTACCACCATCCACCTAGTCTCAGGGGGACATTTTAGATAAATCCTAGATACAAGAAATGCAAGTGACTACAATTGAGAATAAGGATTTGGTTATATTTGACCCTCCATAGGTCTCACTGGAATTTGATAAGAAGTCCAGGGCAAAGAAGAGGATGACCAAGAGGAAGGTCACTCATCCATATAATACTATTGTGCATGAGTTTGAAGAAACCCTATTTGAATTAACCAAGAATAAGAGAGCCAGGATTGGCCACCAATAATAGTATGAAGAGGACCCCCTCTCATTAGCTCTAAAGGCATATGGTAATGTAGTTACATAATTAGTAAAAAGAATGCAATAATGGGTAATTGATCTAGAATAATAACACAAAGCCACATTGATCGAGGAGACCATTACCAAGGCAAAATGGGATGTTGAGGTCATGTTTGATACCTTGAATACCTTGGATCAGTACAAAGTAAGAGGGGATGAAGTCTACAATAGGATTATCAAGGAAAAAGGTGCATATGGGGTCTATGATAACAAAGTAATCAACTTAGTCAAGATGATTAGAATGAATAAGTTTTAATATTTGAAATCAATCCCCTTAGAGGATTTGAGTGTTTCTCAATCCTATATAATTGGAAAAAGGAAAGATTTGAACCAGTGAATTGATGAAATGATATCCCTAGGCTAGTCTCTCACGCAGTTGGGTGACATAGTGATAACTCTGCTTAAAGAGGCTAAGATCACACACCTTGATAATAAGGATGGTTCTATTATCAGCAAGGATGCTTTCAAATTATAGTTGAAAAATTTTATTGTCAATTTTAGAAAGCAAGCTCTAG